>CM039675.1:205914505-206540945 GCA_022496015.1 Hordeum marinum | reverse complement strand
CCGCGCTTCTTGATTGGGTGGACGCACGCCGAGACACGCCTCCAGGTTATGCTCGAACACCTGCCTTGTCTCACTAGTCAGGTCAGCAACCTTGTAGGTGGAAGCCCCCAAGCCCGACCCGAGGGAAGCGTTGATCACGCCTCCCTATGCGTCGAGGAAGGAACCTTGGCTCTAGGCGCGGAGCCTGAGGCGCCATCCTCAGAGTTTCCAGCCCCCTGGTGCCCCTTGGAGAGAAGCTTCTTCTTCTTCCTGGATATATCCTCACGAGGTAGGACGCCCCCTTCATCATCTGAGTGCTCGGCCGCTGTTGCACGGTAGGCGCGCTCAAGAGAGGAAACGATGTCCTTCTCATCGCAGGTGATGGTGGTGATGCCACCACTCACTGACATCTTGAGGATGTTGTAGCCATGGTGAGTCACCACCATGAACTTGGCGAGGGCGGGGTACCCGTGTATCGCGTTGTACGGGAGGTGGATGTGGGCAACATCAAAGATGATGTACTCGGTGTGCTAGTTCTTGCGTCCGCCGAAGGGGATATGCAGGCGTACCTATCCGATGGGGACAGTGGACCCGTTAGCGACCCCTAAGAATGACCTGGTTGGCATGAGTTGGTCATATGGTACTTGGAGCGTCTCGAATGTCTCAATGGAGAGGACATTGAGCCCTACGCCACCGTCGATGAGGGTCTTGGCGACGAGGACATTACTGATGGTTGGCATGCACAATATGGGGAGTGCGACTACCATGACTGAACACTTGAGTTGATCTTGGGAGTCAAAGGTGATGGCGCACTTGGACCATTTGAGAGAGCTCGCAGCCCCAAGCTTTGGGAGAGCCGTGTTACATTCCCGCAAGAACTGCTTGAAGATGCAGTTCGACGCCGGGGTTTGGGCAACTCCTAGGATGCAGGCTATCGCCCTAACCTCCTGGAAGCCACCAGCCCCATCATCCTGCGTGTGTTCTTCCTTCCTCCTAGGTGGTGGCGGCATCAGGGGAAGGTCGGCCTCATGATGACAGACCTCACGAGGCTGATCGCACTGTGTCCCCTTCCAAGGCTCGTCGCGCCAGCGGTCCTCCCGAGCCTGATAGCACCAATTGTCCTCCCGAGGCCGGTCTCGCCGCTCCTAGCGTGTGTCCCGGCAATCCCAGCAGCCTCCACTACGTCCTCCATAGCCATGTAGCTGCGACCACCACATCTAAGGCTGCGACCGAAGTGCTCGTCACGGACCGACCTGAGCTCCTAACAATCGATGGTGTTGTAGTTGTTGGTGCCATGGAAGATGTAGAATGGGAGCCCTCCCATGGAGGCTCCGCATCTCCACTGCACTTTGCCTCAAGTTTCGCCGCCAGCACCACGGAGGACTTCGCTTCGTCTCCTTGGCCTTGGTCTTCTTGTCTTCGGGGCTGCTTTCATAAGCTCAAGGAGTGAGAGGCGACCCTCCTCAGCCTTCGCGCACTTGTTCGCTAGGTTGAACATCTCCAGAGCCGAGCATAGTTCGTCATTGATAGCGAGCTCCTCCCTCATCCTGAGGTCTCTAACGCCATTGGTGAATGCAGAGATGATGGCCTCGTCCGACGCCCTCGGGACCTTGAGGTGGACAGTAGTGAAGTGCTATATATGCTTATGCAAGGTCTCGCTTGGCTGCTGCTTCACGCGACGCACGGTATGGCAGTGTGCCCGGGAGGACGATCCAGTAGATGGAACGATCGATGGAGTGGCGGTGCGGCCGTCGCGCCGTGCGGTGACCGGCTACGACAAGTCCTGCCGCTCGTGGGCTTATGGGCCCATGACGGCATCGGCCACCGGCGAAGTGGATTGACGCGTGACGTTGTGGCCCACAGACGCCTCCTGGGCAACACGCGCAGCAAGACGCTCGGTGCGGGCTTGACGAGCATCAGCCATCGGAGTGGAGGAGCAACGGAGAGAAGCTTGAGGAAGACCTTGACACGCCCCCTACATGGCGCACCAAATGTCGGATTTCGGGCTCCGCAAAACCCAAAGAGGTTCGAACCCAGGGGCATGTACGAAGATCCTGACCAGCTCTGGCCTCAAGCTCGCCGGCGACGACCTAGCCTGGCGAGCTCACACAATCACGGGTACATGACCAACACATAAGGATTTACCTAGGTTCAGGCCACTACCTTTGGGTGGATTGCATCACGAGGAGGTTTCTGGATGAACTAGTATAGTGGAGAGCAACCTCGCGAGGATGCTTGAGTGGTGTTTGAACCGTCCCCTACTGAATGGCCTACCCTCTCTTTATAGTGGCCTGGATCCTCTTCCCTTATCGCAAAGGTGTGAAGGGATCCCATAGCGGCCAAATTCAAAGGGGGACAAGGAGTACATCCTTATCTTGATGAAATGTGTTCTTCACCTATAAAGTAGCCGGTGTTGATGCAGAGGTGGGCTGAGCGATGACATTTGTCCTGCTGAGCCCACTGGCCCTGTCTTGTTGCACCAAAGAGGAAAGCTTTGGCGTGACGCTTTGGGAACCCGCGTACGTCCTTGTCTCCTTTGCACCAAAGAGCAAATTGTCTTCCCTGTGCGCGTTGGTGTCCGCCTGGCTAGTCTTGCATCATCCTTGACCCCCTGAGGCTGAGTGCTGCATGGAGATCTCCACCCCTCAGGAGGCGACTTGGGGCGGCCTCTTTCCTTTTGGGGGTCTTGGCGTTCTCCTCCTCGCGATGGAGGGACACTCGTGAGGGCCTGTGTTGAGTGAAAGTGCACCGGGCCGTACGAAGCACCGAAGCGGGCCACGCCCTAGGCCGTAGGACGATGATAGTGATCATGCCCTATGCATATTTTATTAGTTGTTGTTACACAAATAGTACCAATATTGGGTCTTGCCAGAAGAGTTTTATCCCAAAACAAAAATGAAGGGGGTTCCCATAACAACCTGAAGCATGTTAGGAGCGCTCAATATGGAACATAACGCTGGTACACAAGTAACTAGGGCGGCAAAGGTGGAAGAAAACACCGCGCAAATGTCCAAGCCTCCCACCTTTGACCAAGTATATAGGTGCATTAAATTAAATAGCAATAATATTGTGATCTCTCAAGATATCCATGTTGTCACATGGAAACAACTTGCACCTGCAACAAACAACACTATAAGAAGGGCTGAGCAAGCGGTAACATAGCCAAACAATGGTTTGGTAGGATGTGGAGGGGTTAGAGGTTTTTCATGGCAATGTTGGGAGGCTTGACAAACAAGTGGTAGGTAGAGAGACATAATGATAGAAGCGAGACAAGTAGCATAGAAATGGTAATAGTGGTATCCAGGGAAATGGTCATCTTGCCTAAGACCCCGCTTGGAAGAAGAACAAATCCGTGAAATAGACGAGCGGGCATAGTAGAATGAATCCTCACACTCTGAATGCTTTCGGAACTCTATCGAGAAGAGGCAATCCAGACACAAATAATCAACTCATGATAAACACCACAACATAAGCATGATACAATGCGCAAACAAATATGATGCATGTCCGGTTTAATTATGCAAGGCATGGCAAAGCACAACAATCGAGTACTACACATCAGGTGAAGTTCAATATGCAAGGAGTTGCATATTGACAAAACTCCACATTCAAATATTTAGTTCACTCTCGTTTAGTTACTCGGCGAGATTAAATGTTGTTAAACATGATAAGGGGTGAAGCAATAACAAACTACATCATCTAGTCATTTAAATGAGGCCGGAAACAACATATATCATTTCCAAAATGATCCCACATGCAAATTATAATTTTGGTCCAGATCTAAAATAAACATATTTTATATTGATTTAAGCAGGACAATAAAGTGCATCAAGTTATTCTACACGTTTAGCTAAGCAAGTTACATATATAACTCATTTAATCCGGAGGTACGGTCGTTTAGTTATGGAATAAACCGTCTTAACATGGCATTAGAGAATTTAAATACAACATCCTTTTAGGTGTTTTTTTATCATGCATGAGGATGGCATTTTAAATAGTATGCAATTTAAGAAAAGATGTGCATTTAACATGATATGGAGCATTTGTTGTCACGACGAAAAGAAATGGGTGTCCATGGCAACGAAAACGAAAATGGTGCCACGACAACATTCTGATGATCCGACAACTTGTCGAGATGCCGTTGCAAAATAAAGTGTGGTCATGTCTTCGTCATCCCAAGATGGTGGGGTGATCCCGGTTACGGGGTTCCCACGTGTCGGTGTTACGAATAACGCGGTACATGCAACTAACAAAATGCTACAAGGTGCAACAAGCGGGTCAAAAGTGGAGCTAGCCCAAGCGGCCATAAGTGTTTGCACGTTTGAGAAGAAATAAAAAGGAAAAAACTATACCTACTATTAAAGTACGGATCACTTCTGCCCGTATATCATTAAATTTACCCTTGAAGTTGACACAAATTACCCACCATGCCACCGGTAAGTGAAAAAAACGTTTTGTTTTTTTCTTCTAAAATTCGTGCCGGTTTTCGTTAATATTGAACGAGCGCTTTGGACGCCTTGAGCACTCAAATGGCCCAGCGTCCTGAACCTTGCTTCTCCACCCAGGAGACCTGTGTTCGAATCCCACTTCTCTCAGAGTTTTCCATATTCTTTTTAATTTTCGTCCGTGTAGAATAGTGTTTACTCGCCCAGTTTCGACCCAACTACTCAGTTTTGTGACATTTTCCTTTTTCTTTTTTGACGACTCAAATGCTTTAAAAAATATCAGATTTTTCAAACCTTAAAATTAAATTAAAGGCTTGATTTATGAAAATTCCTGAGAAAAATGTGTACGTTACAAATATGCTACTATCATGTATGTTAATTATTTCTAAAATATGTTTAGGATGCACCCTTAATTAAATTTTATATATGATGTATTTTAAAAAATCCTATTATATATGTTTTGTACCTATTTAAATTGACTAGAAAGGATAGTTTGATGCTCTTGCAAAATCTATTATTGGCATCATAAGAAATGTATAACCTAAAGGCTATAACAGACACATAATCATCCTCTCTATTTCGCCCATCGCACAATACCCATATACGATGATGTACACAAATCTAATGAGATGAGACTTATGTAAATCAATGTATTAATGTTAATTTTCATAGTAGTTGAAAATTTTCATACAAAGACTTTTTTTTTAAGAATATCAATGTTATATACAAACTTGAACACTCGTTATGCATGTCCTTATAGATTGATTATTTTCGATGGAGTACTAAAATATACTCCCTTCATCCGGAAATTCTTGTTCTAAAAATAAATAAAATGAATATATTTATAACTAAAATAAGTCTAGATACATCCATTTTTAGGACAAGTATTTCTGGATGGAGGGAGTACTTTGCTACTTTTCGCCTATATGTTATTTTTAGGGCATCATTGAGGAGGAACACCAGCAAAGACATGAAATAATGCATGAAACAAGGTAGATATTTCTATTTTCTAATAAATTAAACACATTTTAGTACACTAATAAGATGTTCCACATTTTTTTGTTCGTTCAACACCACTTATTATGTTATTTCTCATGAGACATCGTGAAATATCTCAAGAGATTTTCCGATGTTATCAAGTGTGTACGAGGGGTGTGTTTTCTTCAGTTGCAACGCACACGCACATTTGCTAGTAATAATTAAAAACAGAGAGGCAAAAGAATTAGGTCTTTATGGGACTTGAACCAGGGACCTCCAGCATGTAAGTTGGTTGTGCTGGCCAACTTAACTAGTAACCTACTCGTTGACGAAAGTAGAGCCAATTCTAATGACCTATACTTGCCAAAACGGATCTAGGAAAATACTGAAGTTCAGTCATGACGAGACTGCTTACAACGGGGAAATAAGAGGGCACCGGGTTGCTAGGTTGGCTCGGGGACGCGGTTGCGGCTGGGCCAGCGCATGCAGGATAGGCCACGCCTGGCGCAGTAGTCGTAGAACACCCGCGCAACGGTGGAGGCGAGCGCTCAACGCCTCCCACGAGCACACGAAGCAGAGCAGCACCGGGGCACAGGACTTGGCACGATAGGAGCTTGCTGGCGAGGAGCAAGGTGGGATGCAGGCGAGGTCTTGGGCGGTTGTCATGGTTTTGTCACGGTAGATATTATCATAGGATACCTTAGGTGTGAGGCCATCGTCGCTCTATGGCGACTCAAAGGGTTGATTGGTAACGAGCGACAGATTTACCCAGGTTCAGCCCTTCCAATGGAGGTGAAAGCCTAGATCCTGCTTTGGTGTCTATATTGATGGTAACCTTGATTACAAGGGTGCCAAATTGCTGACCTATCTTTCGAGAGTTTCTAACCTGACCTATTGACCTCAGGGGCTCACCTTTATATACACGTGGATGCCCCCCCGAGTTTACAAGAGTCCGAGCCATATTATGTCTCGTGACCTATTACAATTCTACCTTATCTTGTCTTCCAAGTTTGGAAAACTTTTGGCATCTTTCACCTCGTGGACCTTGAGTCGCCTTCTTCATGTTCTGGGACGACGGGCGGCTTACTTGCTATGTCTTCTTGTTTGACTTTGTGTCACCTCAACGACCCATCGAACATATGCTTATTAAGCCGTTCATGGTCTAACCCGGCCCAAATGGCGGGTTATACCGCATGGTCATATCCCCCACATTACGCCCCAGGTTGATTTGAACTTTTTTACTGTCAATCTTCCTTGCTATCATGAGGTGGCTTAGCTTTTGCCTTATATTTGTGTCTTCTCAGTTTCTCTAGATGCCAGCTTATGGCACTTTCAAACTTGTAATTTTCCCTATGCCATCTGCCTAAGATGTCACCTGTCAGAAATTTAGGGAAGACCATATGATATCACAACGGATCTCTACACATATCTTTATCCCAAAAATCGAGGCGTCACCTTCTCCAAATTTTTCTGCGGTTCCTCTTTTCCCGTGCCCAGCAGTTGCCCCTTAGGGTATTTCCTTATAAATATTGGCGGAGAGCCACTCGTTTCACTTTTTTGCCTCACCTTCTAACCTTCTTATTCCTCAAGCCTCAAACCTAGTCACGCCATAGTCACTGTTCATCTGTCTCCTCCGACGACCGACTCAAGGCTACAACAAATAGTTTTGAGTGTAAAGGATGGGTAAAGTATCGAATAGTTTTGAGTGCTTCTTGTCAGATTGTGGGCTCCGCATAACCTTTAAGATTTGAACACAGGGGCATGTGCGAAGATCCCTGTGGCCTTGTCACCCTATCTCTCTACTCGATCGACGCAATGACGAACTCGCATGAAGGCGAGGGAGAAGATGAACACGACAGTTTACCTAGGTTCGGGCCACTGAGAAGCGTAATACCCTCCTCCTGCTTTGGTGGATTGCCTCTCGAGAAGCTGATGTGGGTGAAATAGTACAGTGTTCTTGGGCCTCCTAAGGGCTCTCCTGAGGTGTTCGAGGCCCTCTATGGCTTGGTGGTGGATGAGTGGTGGAACGGATTCTCGGTGGATCGGGGGATCCCCCTCTATCGTCCAACCTATCGTCTATATACATCAGTGGCCCAGGTCCTCTTCCCTTATCACCATGGCGGGAAGGGATCCCACAATGTCCAATTTTGAAGGGGGACAGTAGTACGTGCTCGCCTTGCCCAAAGGCAGTCCTCGCCTGCAAAGAAGCTATCGTCGGCATCGGGATGGTATCAACGATGACATCTGCCCTGTAGGGTGAGTGGTTGTGGTATTCTTGCACAAGAATGGAAACCTTTGGGGGTGCTTTGGGGATCCTCGTATGTCCTTGCTCCCTTTGCACCAAAGAGGAAACTGCACTGCTTGGCTCACTGATGCCGCCTGTCCTTCCTTGTGCATCCCTTGACTCCCAAGGTCGGGCTTTGCATGGAGATCTCTGCCACTCCGGAGGGGTCTGAAGGAGGCCCATTCCTCATGGGCCTTGTCATTATTCTTCCTCGCAAATGCAAGGGACCTCGCAAGGGACTTGTCTCGAGTGGGGGTCGGGCCTAATCTTATTTGGTTGATGAAGTGGGCCATGCCCTAGGCTGCAGGCAGGCAGGTCTGGGTACCCCCATTCCCAGAACACCGAGAGTAGGCCTCGGGCCCAAGGCGTGCTCGCGCTGGCTTGTGAGCGAAGCTTGGAGAGCGGCAAGAAGCACCACGGGCCCCCAATGCCTGTGGGCCAGGCTTGACGTGCATCGTGTGGCTGATGTAGGGTGTCTTTCATCTCTTCGGCCTCTAATCGAATCGACAAGAGCCTAATTGATAGCGTTGGGCCATTACTGCCTCCCTTCCTTGCGCCACCTGCTCTTGCTTTCTAGGTCTCCAGCTCCAGCAAGCGTCTCTCCTGATCTGGTGCCGCTCCATCCTTCACTCCACGAGCTTCTCGATGGCGCTCTCCGACAAACAGAAGCCAGAGGCATAGGGCTCCGCCTCCGCCCCTATCTCGCCGACGCTCTCAGGGTCCACCATCACCAAGGATGACGACGTCCGTCTCGTGCTCCCATGGACGGCGGACGTGTCCAATGAGCAGGCGCAGACCTTGATATGGGGCAGTTCTTCGGCAAGGTGGCCCCCGTCCAAAACAGCTTACCCCTTCTTCCTCCACAACATCTTTGCTGGGCTCATCCCGCCCTTTTCCACGTTCTTCACCGCCATCCTCGACCACTACAATATCGAGGTCCTACACCTCTAACCCAACTACATCTTGCTCCTATCCGTCTTTGCTTTCTACTGTGAGGCCTTCGTGGGCGTGCGGCCTTCAGTGGCCCTCTTCTGCCATTTCTTCAGCCTGCGTTTGCATGACGGCGCTCAGCGTTCGGCGTGCTTCTCCTTTGTCGGTCCATAGTGGCAACAGGCTCTTGAAGGACGGGAAGAAGGTAGAGAACTTCAGGCACCACTGGGTCCTCATGTATCTCAAGGGCACCAACCCTCGGTTCGATCTACGGGAAGGGCTATCGGAGAAAATCCCTGAGTGAAGCTTTCTGACCCCGGGCTGGGACCGTCCTGGAGCGCTTGTCCTGTGACATCAGCGCCAGAAAGCTGATTGGAGGGATGATAGTGAAGGAGTTCCTATCACAGCACCTGGCGCCCCTCAAGGCCCAATCTAGGCCCCTGTGGCAGTACCAAGGTAGGGGCGACAGTCTTAGACTTCTATCCATGGGCAGAACCCCCAAGGAACTAAGCAGGGCTATGGCAACCCTGCTCAATGACGACCCTGGTGACCTCCTCGAGGTCCACGCCCTGTTGTACCGCCATGATGATGGGGCCAATCTAGTTGCTTCGATGTCTGCCTTCAACGAATTGGGGCTTTCCCCTATAGAGAGCCTCAGTTCCCCGGTGATGGTGTCCTCTAGCCACACTGTGGGTGGGGAGGACTCGGAGAAGACTGCTGACAATGGTCGGCAGGGGCGTCTCCGACGTCATAGGGAACGCTCCTATGTGAGCTCGAGGATGACGATAATGTTGGCGGAGCTTCTACTGCGGGTTTCTTCTGTGCCGCCAAGCTCCTAGAGGGCTTGGTCCAACCCCTCGCGCCAGATGATCCGCCTGTGTGTCGACTCCCTGGAAGCGCGGAGCGGAGTCTCCTCTGGTGCGCCCTGCCTCTACAGGCAATGCGGTCAAAGCGCCGACCTCGCCCTTGCCCGGACCACAACTCTCAGGTGAGGTGGGCAAAACCTGGGCCACGGAGATCCTTCCATCGATTGCCCCCACGGGCAATGCCCTTGCTTCCGTGCGTGGTGATGTCTATGCCTGGGAAGTCTTGGATGCTTCCGCCGCTGTTGGAGCGGAGAGGAAGAGGAAGTGGGTTGACGTTGAGGAGTAAGTGGTCCAGCTTGGCTCGTCTTGCGTACCTTCAGTTTGTGCACTGATGACCTTCTTTTGCTTGGTTACTAGGGATGCCGCTACATCGAGTATGAGGAGGAATAAAGCGGGCATTAAGACGAAAGAAGCCTCTGACGCACTGCCATCCCCCGTAGACACGCCGTCACCTACCATTGAGGGTGAGGGGGCTTGTGAGGCAGCTTCCTTGGTCATCGTCACGGAGCCCCCTGAGCCCCCAATGCCCATAGGTGTGGCCGCCCTACTTTTGAGGGCGTGGCGGCACCGATGATTGAGGGGACAACCCCTAAGGGCCAGCCCTGAAGTGTGGTCACTCCTGATTTGTCCGCGTCTATGGTCGTCGGGCGTCCTCCGGAGCCGCTCGCTCCTAGTGTCGTTGCTCCATCGCTGTCGCCTCCTGTGATCACATAGGAGGTCCTTCCGGAGTGGCCCATGATGCCCTCGGTGCTCAAACTCGACACCTTGGATGGGCCCCTCACTGCTCTGGATTAGGTCCATGGCATCTTCAAGTGCGTCGTCGATCGCCCCACGAGTGGGCGCCTTGAGCTCTTCCCGGGATGGCTCCAGGCCGTTGCCTCCGTTGCTGCGGCTTGGGGTCAGGCTGAGGCTGCCGTGGTGAAGGGCATGAGGGAAGCTGTGGTGGACCTAGCGGCATGTGCGGAGGCGCTGACTGAGGCAGCATCTGCCGCCAAGCATTGCAAAGAGACGGAGGGTCATATGGAGGCACTTCGTGAGGAACATGCTAAGCTTGTGGTGTAGCTTCATCAGCAGGAGGAGGACCTCGAGGCCTGCCAGGCCAACCTTGACGCCCGGGACTCTGAGCTTTCCCAGGTGGCAGCTTGCCAGGACGTGGAGTGGGTGTGCCTGGACGTGGAGAGGAATGGGCTTGCTTCGAAGAAGGTCCTTCTTGACGCCAGGGAGAAAGCTCTTGTCGCGGCCGAGGAGAAAAAGGCCATGGAGCTGAGTGTCTTCCCTGCCGTCGAGCTCAGGCTTCGCCGACTACTCCATGCCCTTTGCCAGGATGGGTTTGCGGAGCCCCTGGGGGCTCCGACGGATGGCTTCACAGCACTCGCTTTTAAGGTCGTCGAGGCACTGGAAGGCGCCGTCATCAAGGTGGAGGGCATTCTAGAGAGTGAGTGTCGTGTTTTCTTTTCAGAGGCTCCTACACGCGTCTTCAGCCATCTTCATCTTCGTGTGCCGGGTATCGACCTCGACTTTGTGATCTGCCCGGTCGCCCCTAAGGTTCATGTCGGCACTGCAGTGCTGGTGAAGGACGTCGTGGAGAGGGTGGTGAAGAGGTTCTTTCCTGTCCTGGTTTCTCCGTCTCCGGGTGTTGTAGGGGTCAGCGGCGAGGAAGACGACGCCAGCAATGTCGATGATGATCCCCCAAAGATGGGACAAGTGGCACCGGCGGTTCCTCCTGATTCCTCAACCCTGGTCCTTTCCTACAATGCATATTGTGCCTCATGGAGGCGTTAAAATTGTTTGTGTTTGCTAAGACTTTTAACATTTGTAATAACTATTTGACTGTGTGGTTGCTATCTTCACCTTGTTTCCTTCTTGCTTGGTGTGATGCTCTGCGTTGGTAGGGCCCGAGCCGCGCATACCTCAGCCGCTATTGGGACGACTAGAAACCAAGGACAGTCCAAGGGGTGAGCGGCTACGAGTCTAGTTAGGCTCCTGAGCCGCGATGCTCAAAAGCCCGCCTTAACGTACGAGCGACCCTCATGAAGGGAACATGGCGGAGATTGGGTTAACTTGGAACTATCCAACACCTTTAACGCTCCACGTCGGCAGGGCCCGGCCTGCGCATACCTCAACCACCGTTGGGCTGACTGGAAACCAAGGACAATCCACGAGTGAGGGGCTATGGGTCTAGTTAGGGTCCTGAGTCGCGATGCTCAAGAGTCCCCCTTGACGTTCAAGCCTCGGTGTCCTTAAGGGTTTTTGGGCAGTTTTTGAGCGCTTTGAGCTCTGCGCCGGTAGGGCCCGGCCCATGCATACCTCAAATGTTGTTGGGCTGACCGGAAACCAATGACGGTCTAAGGGGTGAGGGGCTACGGGTCCAGTTAGGCTCCTGAGTTGCGATGCTCACGAGTCCCGCTTGACGTATGAGCGGCTCCCATACCATTCCTTGCCAGCTTTTCGAGGGGTGAGCGCATGTAGATCAGATTTGGCAGACCTAGGGAGGTGGCGAGTACCAGGCCTGGCTCGGTAGTAGCCCCCATGCAGCCCCTCACGCGTACATCCCATGTAACACAGTGAGGTGGGGCCGCAAGGAGCCTTCCTGAGGTTAAATGCAGCCTTTGCCCCCCCCTCGGTTGTTTATCCCCCTTGCATCGGGCGTGGGGCTTCCATGTTGCGTGGGCATAGTCATTGGAGGACCGTGTCATCCGCCAGTACAAGGTTGTGGCTTCCACATTGCATGGGCATAGTCATTGGTGGATCGTGTTGACTTCTCCGCCAACGTTGGGCTATGGCTGCCACATTGTGTGGGATAGGACCCCTTCGCGACCTCGCGGGGCCCCGGGCTTGTACATCCCATAAAGTTCATGCGTATGGCTGGCACAGCAGAACTGGGAGGTGTATCTGGGAGGTCACGAGGGTGCTTTGGCCTCGCGATGTCGGTACCTCTAAGGCGGTTTGCGCCTCGGTCTTACTGTAGATGGGGCCGTCCGAGGCCCTGCTAACTTCTTCTTCTTGAGTGAGGTAGATGGGGCCGTCCGAGGCCCTCTTGGCACTTTACGTCCTTAGGTCCCGGTCCCACACATTTCCCCACCACCATTAAGTACGATCAAAAACCAGGACACACTTCACGGGGTGAGGCGCTGACACTCCTGACGCCGACCGGAAACCAAGGACGACATCAGGAGGCTGAGTGGCATTATGACCAGCAAGGCTCGTGAGGAGCCCCCTTTGACGCTCAAGTGGCCCTACGTCTGCAGGTCCTAGTCCCACACATTTCCCAACCACCGTTAGGTATGACTAGAAACAAGGACGCACTTCACGGGGCGAGCCCTCGACGCCCCTGACACAGATCGAAAACCAGGACGACATCAGGAGGCCGAGTGGCATTATGAGCGGTAAGGCTCCTAGGCGCGATGCTCAGGAGCCCCCTTTGACGCTCGAGCGAACCCCATTCCACCCTATCTGTTGCTGCCTCCGGAGGCGGTGGGGCCTCCCGAGACTCCACGTTGAGATATCGTATGCCGGCCGGAGCCCCCAGCCGACGTCACCCGCCCAAGGGTGCAAGTCCCTAAGGCGACTGGGCTTTGCTGCCCCATTGTGGGACGCCCCAGGAAGGGCCGTATTGCATAAACCCTTGCGACACACCAACTCAGAGGAGGTGGTGCGGCGCATTTGCACCAGCAAGGGGCCATGCAAGCAAGGCAGAACGTTAGAAAACAGGACGGATGCATGAGAAACTATTGAGAAACGCACGTGGAAGGTAACTGCAGGGGGATGCCCTAACCTCCTAAGGATAATGCGGCCCGGGGGTGCCCTCAGCCGAAGTAAACCCAAAAAATTACCTAGCAACAACCAACAAAAAGTGGTCACCTACCGGCCAAGTGGCTGAAGAGTCGAAGCTGCCGTCATAGGTTGATCTCCCACCTCCATGAGCGCGAACTTCACGGGTCCATCGCCTCCCGAGGCCTGGAACCTTCGCTCGGTACGAACATCTCATCCAACTCCTCGCCATGCCTCGACAGGCATGGAATAAGCATGGCCTGGCAAAGGCGTTGGAACGTTTCGGCTGCGTTCGCCAGTCCGAAGGGCATGTGGACGTTACCGTTCGGGTTGACCCATCCATGATCGGCCCGCGCTGGCCAAAAGGAGCCCTGAGATGCTGAATGGTTAACTGCGAGCATGCCGATGTAGATGCGCTGTCGGTCGACCGTGCCGACGGCAGCGGCTGCAATTGATGGTGCTGGGCAGCCTCGGCCTGTCTCGGCCTGTGTTTCCTCGAAGCTCCTCAATTGTTCTGATGACGGACTTTTGCGAGCTCGACGCCTCACGCCATGCTCCGGGCTCTGGCCGACGTGCATCCATCCGTGCCATTTGGTTGTGCCTGAACGCCTCCCCTGTCTCACTGACAAGACCCGAAGCTCCCTAGGTGGAAGCCCCCAGGCCTGACCCTAGAAGGGCACCGAGTACGCCTTCCTATGCGATGGGGGGTGAAGCCCTATCCTTGGGTGCAGGGCTCGAAGCCCCTGAGCGCCCTGTGGAAGGGATTTGCTTCTTGTTTTTGTACGGGTCCTCGCGAGGCAGGGCATCCACTTCATAGTCCAAATGCTCGACCGCCGCGGCATGATAGGCACGCTCGAGGGCGCAGACTGCGTCCTTCTCGTCCTGCGCAATGGTGATGATGCCACCGCTCCCTGGCATCTTGAGGACGTTGCATCCATGATGGGTCGCCACCATGAACTTGGAGAGGGCCGGGTATCCGAGGATTACGTTGTATGGAAAGTGGATGTGCTTGACGTCGAAGATGATGATCTTTGCGTGCTAGTTCTTGCGCCCTCCGAAGGTGACAGGCAGACGCACCTTCCCGATGGGTACGGTGGATCCGACCATGACCCCTGAGAAGGGCTTGGTTGGCATGAGCTGTTCGGAAAGCACCTGAAGCATCTCGAAGGTCTCAACAGAGAGGACGTTGAGTCCCGCTCCGCTATCGAGGAGGTTCTTGGTGACAAGGACGTTGCTGATGGTTGGAGTGCAGAGCATGGGGAGCTTGCCGGCCATGTCTGAGCACCTGAGATGGTCCCTCGAGTCGAAGGTTATGGCGGTCTGGGACCAATTGAGGGGATGCTTTTTCTTCGGGCATTGTGAGAGCTGCGTTCACCTCCCGTGCAAATTACTTGATGGCACGGTTTGATGCGGGGGCCTCGGTGCCTCGCAGGATACAAGCAACAACCCTGATCTCCTGGAAGCCCCCAGCCCCTTCGTCCTGTTTGTCCTCTTCCTTCCTTCTAGGTGGAGGTGGTAGAAGGGGTAGGCCGGCCTCACAAGGGTGGACGTCGAGAGGCTGGCCACGTCGGGACCCCTCCAGAGGGTCGTCACGCCAGCGGTCCTCACGAGGGTGATCGTGCCAGCGGTCGTCCCAATCCTGGTCATGCCAGCGGTTCTCCTAGGGATTATCGCACCACCTTTGGCGAGGTTCCCAGTTGTCCCAGCGGCCTCCGCTGTGACCACCGCCTCGTTCGAAGCATCTATCAGCCCGCCCAGGACGCCTACTGAAGTGCTCGGCACGGATCATCCTGAGTTCCTGGCAATCTGCAGTGTCATGGTTTTTGGTACCATGGAAGATGTAGGTGGGTCTTCCTCGTGGGGGGTGCTCCTCACCCCGGCTGCGATTCACCTCAGGCTCAGCCACAAGCACTACTGGGGCCTTATGGTTTGCCTCTTTGGCCTTGGTCTTCTATTCATCTGGCTATGCCGCCAAGAGCCCTTGGAGCGACAAGCGACCCTCCTCTGCCTTGGCGCACTTGTTTGCCAGATTGATCAGCTCTAGGGTGGAGCATAGTTCGTCATTCATGGTGAGCTGCTCCTTCATGTTGAGGTCGGTGACTCCGGCACTGAATGCTCACATGATGGCTTTGTCCGAGGCCTTTAGGATCTTGAGGCGTGTGGCCATGAAGCGCTGTATGAACTTGTGCAGTGTCTCCCCATCCTACTGCTTGATTCGCTGCAGGTCGTTCATGGTGGGTGCTCGGGCATGGGTGCCTTGGAAGTTGGTGATGAAGCGCTTGCACAGGCCTTCCCAGGAGTTGACGCATGCTTCCGGGAGGTTGAAGAGCCAGTAGAGCGTGCTGCCTTGGGCGCCATGGGGAACCAGCATGCCATGACCTTGTCGTCTCCTCCGACTGCCCGGATGCTTAGGGAGTAGAGTTGTAGAAACTCAGCTGGATCTGCGGTGCCATCGTAGTGTGGGGGTAGGTCAGGCTTGAATTTGCACGGCCACTTGGCTGGGTAGAGCCCTGGGGCGATGGCGAGGCACCCCGCCGGCTCGATGGGTGCTGCGTGCATGGGAGGGTCCTGATCTTGGTGCTCCCGCGAGACCTCCTGGTGTGGTTCCCGGTCGTGGCATTGGGCTGGTAGAGGAGGGAGTGTGCGTGTGTCTACACGCGGCCAGGGGACTACTTGGCAACTCACTTCATCTTCCAACCTCGCCTTTGGTTAGTGAGGTCGGTTGCGGGGGCATGCTTCCTGCCTGGGCTCGGGGTCGACGTCATGTTGCTTAGGTGGGGGCTGCACGTCGGGCGTCCCTCCATTCACCAGGGATGGTTCGGGTCGAAGCGAGTAGGAGAGCGCCGAAGCCTCACCGGCATCCCTAACGAGCACTGCGATGCGCTGAAGCCAGTCGTCGTAGAGGTCAGGGGCCGAGCGGTAACGGAGCAGCTCGTTAACCATGGCCGAACACGGTAGGAAGAGCCAGAAGCTGGGACGATCGATGGAGTGGTGGTGTGGCTATCGCGCTGCGCGATGACTGGCTGAGACAGATCATGTTGCTCATGGGCGCCGGGGCTCGTGGCGGCGTTTGCCATAGGCGAGGGCTACCGACGGGCACCTGCGCGGCCCACAGGTACCATCTGAGCTATGCGGGTGGCCTGACGCTTGGCACGGGATCGGTGAGCATCAGACATCAGGGCAGCAAGGTGGGAGAAGGTCTTGGCTTGAGGAAGACTCTAACATGCCCCCTACCTGGCGCGCCAAATGTCGGATTTTAGGCTACACATAACCCTTAATATACGAACATAGGGGCTGTGCAAAGATCCCTATAGCCTTGTCACCCTAGCTCGCTACTCGATGGATGCAACGACGAACTCGCATGAAGGCGAGGGAGAAGATGAACACGGCAGTTTACCCAGGTTCGGGCCGCTGCGAAGCGTAATACCCTACTCCTGCTTTGGTGGATTGCCTCTCGAGGAGGTTATGTGGGTGAAATAGTATAGTGTTCTTGGGCCTCCCTAGGGCTCTCTTGAGGTGCTCGAGGCCCTCTGTGGCTTGGTGGTGGATGAGTGGTGGAACGGATTCTCGATGGATCGGGGGATCCCTCTCTACGGTGCAACCTATCCTCTATATATAGCTGAGGCCAGGGTCCTCTTCCCTTATCACCATGGAGGGAAGGGATCCCAGAATGGCCAATTTTGAAGGGGGCAGCAGTACATGCTCGCCCTCCCAAAGGCGGTCTTTGCCTACAAACTAGTCGTCGACGGCGCCGGGATGGGCTCAGCAATGAGATCTGCCCTGCATGGCGAGTGGTTGTGGTCTTCTTGCACTAGAATGGAAACCTTTGGGGGGTGCTTTGGGGATCCGCATATGTCCTTGCTCCCTTGGCACCAAAGAGAAAACTACACCACCTGGCTCACTGAAACCCGCCTGTTCTTCCTTGCGTCACCCTTGACTCCGAGGCCGGGCCTTACATAGAGATCTCCGCCGCTCCAGGTGGGTCCTGAGGAGGCCATCCCTCGTGGGGCTTGTCGCTGTTCTTCCTCGCAAGGCTAGGTCCCTAGAGAGGGCCTTTTCTCGGGTGGGGGCCATGTGTGATCTTATTTGGTTGATGAAGTGGGCCATGCCCTAGGCCGCAAGCAGGCAGGTCTAGGTACCCCCATTCCCAGAACACCGACACTTCTCTTGCAAGTGGGTGGTGGTGGAGGGGTATATATAGGCATCTCCAAAAATCCAATGGTTACACCTAATAAGCCACACTCGGTGACACCGATATGTTAATCTCGATGGTACCGAGTTGCCTCAAAGGCAACAACTTTTGAATCTCAGTGAGACCGATACATAAAACTTGGTTGCACCGATAAGGTGTCCAACGGTCAGATTGCCAAACTTGGTGACACCGATCCAACGAACTTGGTGGTACTGATTTTTTGAATTTGCGTAACAGAAAGTTGGCAACCCAAACTCGATGGCACCGAAGTAGAATCGATTGCAACGAATGGCTTGGGTTTGACTGAGTCTGCCTGAGGATGAGAATTGGTGGCACTAATTGGAAAGTGTTGGTAGCACCGGTTTTGGATATTTGGCTTTGGACAGACTTTTGTGGAAGAGCTTGTGGGTGTATGTGGTGACTATCACGTGTGCATGTCTGAGCATTTTGTTCACCAATAGTACCTCACCCCCTTTTAATAGTATTGGATTTCCTATGGACTCAAAGTGATTTCTCACAAAGTAAAATGTATCATCCTCTTGCTTGAAGCTTTGCCAATGCTATTCCTTCTCCTTATTCTTCATGGGGATACTCTCCACACTCCTTATTGCCTACTCATCTCTCTCTATGGACTTTATCTAAAATACACTGGATGAAGATATTACTCCAAGAGATAATGTATGTTGTCATGAATTATCAAAAGCACCAAGGGAGCACATTGTTCTTTGAAAAGTAAAGACAAGCATGAGTAGTAACGGAAGGGTAGAAAGATCAAATGCAATTTGCATACACGATGATTTTTCC
Organism: Hordeum marinum; assembly: GCA_022496015.1. Lineage (NCBI taxonomy): Eukaryota > Viridiplantae > Streptophyta > Magnoliopsida > Poales > Poaceae > Hordeum > Hordeum marinum. The sequence continues at coordinate 206,522,696 of CM039675.1, read as the reverse complement.
CGTGGTTCCGATAGGTGGTGCTATCGTATGTCCATGTTTATGGAGTCTTCAACCAACGAAGGGTAACAGTCGTGAGAGTCCATGGAGGGTTCCACGAAGAAGCAACCTTGACTATACCATGATGGCCTACATCCGTGGAGGACTAGCCTAACTCGGGTAGATCTTCACGAAGTAGGTGATCTCCTTTCCCTTACAAAATTCTTGGTTCACTCCACAACACGAAGTAGGAGGCTCCCAAGCAACACCTAACCAATCTAGGAGGCAACAACCTCCAAAAGGTAATAGGCTCAATAATTTCCGTGAACTCCTTGCTCTTGTGCTTCAAGATGATAGACTCCTCAACACACAATCACTCTCTCACATATTTGGCGTTGGTGGAAAAGATATATTGGGTGGAAAGCAACTTGGGGTGGTTAGAGATAAAGATTCATATGTTCGGAATGGAATGGCATGATCTCAACACATGAGTAGGTGGCTCTCTCTTAGAAAATCAGTTGGTATGAGTGGGGATCTATTTTGAGTGCTTCTCTGTCGAGTAGGTGGTGGTGGCGGGGTATATATAGGCATCTCTAAAAATCCAACTGTTACACCTAAAGTGACCAACTCAGTGGCACCGATGTGTCAATCTCGGTGGTACCAAAGTGACCAAAAGGTGACAAATTTCGAATCTCGGCGAGACCGATATATAAATCTTGGTTGTACTAATGAGGTGACCAATGATAAGATTGCACAACTCGGTGATGCCAATCCAACAAACTTGTTGGGAACGATTTTGTGAATTGAGGTAATAGGAAGTTGGCAACCCACACTCGGTGGCATCAAAGTGGAATCGGTTGCACCGAATCGCTAGGGTTTGGCATGGGTCTGTCTGAGTGCAGGAATCGGTGGCACCGAGTGGAAATTGTTGGTTGCACCGATTTTTGATATTTGACTTTGGACAAACTTTTGTGGAAGAGCCTGTGGTTGTTTTTGGTGGCTATCACTTGTGCATGTGGAGAAATTTGTTCACCAACAGTACCTTACCCCCTTTAATAGTATTGGCTTTCCTTTGGACTCAAAGTGATTTCTAACAAAGTAAAATGTAGAGTCCTCTTGCTTGAATATTTGCCAATCCATTTCCTTACATCTTGGGGTATTCCACAATCCTTTTTCCATCTCTATCATTGAACTTTTCCTGAATTTAATTAGTGGAAACATTAGTTCAATGACATGTATGTTCTTATTAATTACCAAAACCACCAAGGGAGCAAATGTGCTTTCAACGCCCTTATTTAGATCTGTAAGCACATCTTCGCTCCTGATGTTGACCCATCTCCCATTTTGAACAAAGAAGCCATATTCGAAGACTTGACCCACTACAACTAGAAATTGGACAACCTCTAGATCGTAGATCAGGAAACTCGAGCGGAGGATAACCCGAAGGCATACGACGCACAAGACCAAACCGAAGTTTAACCCGGAAAGCATAGAGGTCGGGTTACGAAAAAATTTGATTCTACTACTCGGTCCTGAAGTGCCTTGTAATATTTTTAAGTCTATAGTTGTTATACATGTGTCGTGCCTTCGTGCACACTTTCCAACTCTACATCTTGTCCCGATGACAAGGTTTTTGTGTATGATCAAGCTTTTGGTAACCCGCCTTTAACCCATGCTTGTGCAAACCACAGAACTTGTGTCCTCATCTTTATCTGTCTTGGCTGATTTTTCTCAATATGTTTGTTGCTTGGATTTGTATGTGCATGTTACTGTAACCTGGTTTTTGAAAAAAAATCCACAATTGTTGCAGAAAAATGTACTTTGAACTGGCCATAATAGGATCATAGTTTCGTAACCCGGTACCCCTATATGAGTCGGAGACAAAAAATAGTGTTTATTCTAGAAAAGTTAGCATAGAAAAAAATAATAAGCCTGCTCTGTGAGATTCGGTAAAAAGACTAACTTTCGAGGCTCAAGTCTTGCTTTAATGAAGCGGGTATGATATCCCATGGTTTATTCTATCTATCTGCATGCCAACTCTCACATGACAAAAACCAATGTTTTAACCTTGAAAAGTTCAGGGTCCATCAAGGATTGACTTATCAAGAGTACACGTGGTCATCTGATCGGAGTCGCATCAAACACACAGGAAGGTTTAGCCATATATTGTGGTGTATTTATTTTGGCGGGTCAAGAGGGAGAGAAAGCTAAACTTGATGAATTGAAAGCCCCCAAGTCCCCTATGTTTCAAACAATACTAATAGGTTGAAATGACAGAGACCCGAGTTTCGGGGGTGCCGACTTTATTATATTTGAACATATAGAAGTATTTACAGAATTTTTAGAGGGTATGAAATACAAAGTAATGAGCTGATGGCTCTAAGTATAGTAAGGCCGAAGTTGGGCGATGTTCCAAGGACGGGTCATCTCTTCTTCAGAGGTATGTGAACCCGGTCGCAGGTGTATCAGATAATATGAACCATTGTTAAGGTTTTTGCTGACCATGAAAGGACCTTCCCAAGGCGGAGAAAGTTTGTGCATCCCTTTTTGACCTTCAATCAAACGAAGTACTAACTCTATGGCTATGATAGTGACGTAGGTCTTGCTGATATAAAGCTGATATGGCTGCTACTAAGTCACGTTCTTCCTCCAAAGCATCAAAGAATCCTGGCGTGCTTGTTCATTGTCTGCCTCAACATAAGCGGCAACTCGAGGAGAATCATGATGAATATCACTTGGCAAAACTGCCTCAGCTCCGTAAACCAGAAAGAAAGGCGTGTAACTAGTAGATCTGTTTGGAGTCGTTCTAATACTCCAAAGTACTGAGGGAAGTTCCTAAACCCAATAGCATGGGGTACGATGTAGTGGGACCATGAGCCGGGGATTAATCCCTGTCAAAATCTCTTGATTATCCTGCTCGTCTTATCCATTAGAATGCGGATGTGCCACCGCTACTAAGTCAAGCCAGATATGCTCCTTCTAACAAAATTGCTCCATAGCTCCTTTGGATAGATTGGTACCATTGTCAGTAATAATACTACGAGGATAACCAAAACGATAGATTAAGTTCTTCACAAACTTAACAGCGTTTTCCGCATAACAACTGCTGACAAGTTCTGCTTCAACGCACTTGGTGAATTTATCAACCACCACTAGTAGGTGAGTCTTTTTAACAGAAGACTATTTCGAATGGGCCAATCATATCAAGGCCAAAGTCTTTGAATGGCAAGTAATCGGGATCATGTGCAACTCCTAAGCCGACACATGAGCTTGACTGGCAAAGTTTTCACATCCATCGCACTTGCGTACGATATCTTTAGCGTCTGCATGAGCTGTCAGCCAATAAAACCCATGAAGAAAAGCTTTGGCTACCAACGATCTTGAGCCGACATGATGTCCGTAGTCGCCAGTGTGGATCTCATTGAGGATTTTTTGTCCTTCCTCAGGGAGACACAACATTGAAAAACACATGTGCTACTCCGTCGGTGTAACTCGCCACTGACAATTGTCATATACATGGATCGCTGGATTATGTGACGAGCGTCGATTTCCTCTACTAGGTGCTCGCCCTGGTTAAATAAGCTAGATATGGGATTGTCCAGTCTTGAATATCATAGATAGTTGCACCAAGTGTGATTCTGGGTCAGGAATAGCTATTTCCTCTTTAGATGGTAATCTTAAGGTGGGATTATGAAGGACGTCTAAAAGGACATTCGGAGGAACCGGCCACTCAAAACCTAGTCGTGACAATGCATCAGCCGCCTCATTTTGCCGACGATCGATATGGTCGACTTGGTAGCCTTGAAAAAGACCCGCCACATCCGAGACTACCCGTCGGTAAGCTACCATCAGGGGGTCTTTAGAGTCCTAAGTACCCGAGACTTGCCGAGCCACCAAATCTGAGTCGCCCAAACACCTGACCAGCTAAGGTTCATCTCTTTAGCCATTCTGAGTCCATGTAGGAGGGCCTCGTACTCGGATGCATTGTTATTACATGGGAACATGAGCCCTAAAACATAACAAAATTTGTCACCTTTTCAGGAATATATAACAACTCCATCCCGCGAGCCTTCCAACTGTCTGGATCCGTCAAAGTGTATAGTCTAGTAGGTGTTATCTGGCCTATGTTCTGGAATTTGTAACTCTGTCCAATCATTGATGAAATCGACTAATGCTTGGGATGTGATGGTTGTACGGGGCATGTATTTCACGTGGTGAAGGCCAAGCTCGATTACCCAGTTGGAGATCCGGCCAGTAGGCTCCCAATTCTGTATGATGTCCCCAACAGGTGTTCAACTGACCATACTAATTGGATGTTCCTGAAAATAATGCTTCAGTTTTTGACTCGCCGTGAACACTCCAAAAACCAGCTTCTGCCAATGTGGATATCGTTGTTTGGATAAGGTTAAAACTTCACAAACAAAGTAAACTAGACACAATATCAGATACTCCTTTCTTGCCTCCTTTCTCAATGACAACCGCGTAACTTACCGCCATTGAGTTAGCAAAAATGTATAGGAGCATGGGCTCTTTGTCATTTTGGGCGGCTAAAATGGGCAACTCAGCCAACTGCTTCTTGAGGGCTTCAAAAGCTTTGTTACCCGCATCAGTCTAGATAGACTTGTCCATTTTCCTTAACAACTAATAGAGGGGAATCGCCATCTCACCAAGGCGGCTTATAAACCGGCTCAATGCTGCTATGCGGCCAGCCATGTGCTGGACCTGGTTTATGTTAGCCGGTTTGGCTAGCGAGGTAACTGACTTAATCTTGTCTAGGTTAGCTTCAATGCCTCGTTCAGACACCAGGAATCCCAGTCGCTTGCCTGTAGGAACACCAAAGACACGCTATGCCGGGTTGAGCTTCATCTTGCACACCCGAAGATTATCAAACATCTCCTTAAGGTCATCTAAGAGCATCTCCTTCTTTTGGTATTTTGCCACGATATCATCAATGTAAGCATGAACATTACGCCCGATTCGTGGGTGAGCGCAATTCTAAACACAACGTTGATAAGTCGCCCCGACGCTTTTGAGACCAAAGGGCATGGAGACATAGCAGAAAGCTCCAAAGGGGGTTATGAAAGCCGTCTTCTCTTGATCCTCCTTTGCCATCTTGATCTGGTGATAACAAGAGCATGCATCCAAGAAACACAAGCACTCACAACCCTCCATAGAGTCAATGATCTGATTGATATGGGGAAGAGCAAAAGGATATTTGGGACAAGATTTTATTGAGATCTATGTAATCAACAGGCATTCACTAGGTGCCATTATTTTTCAAAACAAGCACTGGGTTAGCCAACCACTCAGGATGAAAAACTTCAACAATAAACCCAGCAGCTAGGAGATGGGCTACCTCTTCTCCAATAGCCTTATGCCTCTCCTTGTTGAAACGACGGAGATATTGATGCACTGGTTTGATTTTTGGATCCACATCGAGGTAGTGCTAAGCGAGTTCTCTCGGAACTCGGGGCATGTCAGAAGGTTTCCATGCAAAGATATCAGAAGGTTTCCATGCTTTCCTATTTGGGATCTAAGCTGGTCCCAATGGTTAACTGCTTGGATGATTAGCCTTCCATGAAATCTACCTGCTTGGTATCTTTAGCTGGCTTGAACTTGAGTGGTGACTCGAACTTCGTGGTTGGTTTCATGAGAGGAATCGTATCAGCCGGGAGGACATTAGCTGTCTAGAACTTCAGCTCCTCAATAGTGCAAGCTGACTCAGCATAGGTTGCGTCTCCATCCTGGCACTCTTGAGCGATTTCTCTGGTGCCCTTTACAGTGATAGTACCTTTGAGATCCTGCATCTTAAGCTGGAGCTAGACGTAACACAGGTGAGCCATAAAACGGGCATAAGCCGGTCTTCCAAAGAGAGCATTGTAAGGGCTCTTTTATTTTGACCACCTGAAAGTAAGAGGCTCGCACCTATAGTTATACTAATCACCAAAGGCAACATCGAGTTTAACCCGCCCAATCGGGTGGCCTGACTTTCTAGGAACCACGTCATGAAAAATAGTGGTTGAAGTTTGTTAGCAACTATCAGGGAGGTTCATCCGCTGAAAGGTGTCATAATAAATGATGTTAATGATGCTACCTCCATCCATGAAGACCTTGGTGAGGGTATATCCACCCACCTGAGGGGCCACCACCAAAGCTAAGTGCCCCGGGTTATCAACCCTTGGAGGGTGATCCTCCCTACTCCAAGTGATTGGCTGGTCAGACCAATTGAGGTATTGGGGAGCAGCTGGCTCAACCATGCTGATGGCTCTCTACTTCAGTTTCCTATCTCACTTGCAGGTATTGGTGGTGAACACATGGTATTGACTAGTACTCTGTTGTTTAGGACTTCTAGGTGAGCTAGTAAGTGATCCGCCAGGGCCATACTGACCCTGATGTTCTCCTTGGTGGTTTTGAAAACTCCGGCTTTGGAATTCCTGCATGATGTAGCAATTTTCCCATGAATGATTAGCCGGCTAATCCGGGGTTCCATGCTTGGGTCAAGGCGCTCTGAGTGCATCTCCATAGTTGCGTGTCCTATTGCCCTGATGAGTCCTTCCCAGTTGACTGTTTCAACAATGGCTTTTGTAACCTCTGTTGGTGCTAGCCACTAATTCAGACCTTCCTTTGGGCCGCTTCCGCTTGCTATTATTTCCTTGGCCTCCACGAGTCCTAACTTTGGGAGGATGGATCGCCCTGGCCTTGTCTATGAAGATGTGGTTTCGGATGCCCTGACGCCCGCCATCACGAGCACGTCGAGCTGGCTTGACAATATTAGTGTAGATTTCTGGCTCGGGTTCCGACTCACCGATCTTGCTGATGTAGATATGGATCTCGCCAAAAGGGACCTGGTACCTGAACTCGATTGAGTCGGCCTTAGGACCCTAGCCTAATTGCCAATGTAGAGGTTGCGACGGCGGCTCTTCGTCATCTGACCAGCCGCATAGATCATGAACCCTGGAAGAGCTCCCTCCAAGAACTCAACTCCACCGCGCGAAGGCCCCATGGTGGGCGCCAACTGTCATGGTTTTGTCGTGACAGATGTTCTAATTGGAGAACTTAGGTGTGAGGCCATCACCGCTGTGTGGCGACTCGAAGGGGTTGATCCGGAACGAGACACAAATTTACCCAGGTTTGGCCCCTCCAATGGAGGTAAAAGCCTACATATTGCTTTGGTGTCTATATTGGTGGTGACCTTGGTTACAAGGTTGCAAAATCACTAGCCAAGATTTAAGAGTTTCTAACCTGACCTATTGACCTCAGGGGCTCACCTTTATATACAAGTCAAGGCCCCTGGGTTTACAAGAGTCCGAGCCATATTATGTGTCGTGACCTATTACAATTCTACCTTATCTTGTCTTCCAAGTTAGGAAAGCTTCTGTCATCTTCCACATCATGGGACTTGAGTCGCCGTCTTCATGTACTAGGCTAACAGGTGGCTTACTTGGTAAGTCTTCTTGTTTGCCTTTCTGTCACCTCTACGGCCCATCGAGCATATGCTTCTTAAGCTGCCCATGGTCTAACCCGACCCAAATGACGGGTTATATTGCGGGGTGATATCCCCGACAGCAATAGAACGAACGGATCCGGCCGGGGCGAATCCATTCTCGGTAATGAGAGCTTGATCCGGTGGTGAGGCCTTGGTTGGATGGCACCACAGCTGCCCTGGTACACACACATGCATGCACAAAGATATAGATATAGGAGAGGGAGACGAGAGTTACAGGGGAGAAAAGGAAGGAGACAGAGGGGAGGATCGAGAGGAAGGGCTTGGTCCTGCTAGCATGTGCTTCTCTTGTCCGATGAAGTCTAAAGGCGGTGGCATGCTCCTAGCAATGGTGAGACACTAAACATCTAAAGGCTTTGGGTGTATGAAGAAGATGAAAAAGGGTACGAAGAGGGTGTCGGTGGTGTCGTCCTCGACCTTGGCTTGCTGCGGGAATGGAACAAGGGCGTCGTCGGGGTGCTCAGGGACGTCGGAGCAAAGGCATTAGAGGTACTCCAGGCCGATGGCGAGCTGCTTGCAGGGCCGTCCATGGTGGGGCTGCAGCGGGAGCTGGGGCGTGGGCGTCCGTGGAGTGACGTCGGCGGCACAGAGGCAATAGGAGTAGGGGATAGGGAACCGTTGGGGTCACAAGCTTGGGGTTAAATAGGAGGAAAGGAGGTGTGGATGGGGCTAGCCTCACCACGGTGGTCATGTGCGCTCGGGTGACTGGCAGAGGGAATGGGTTCCTGAGGTGGAAGAAATAGTGGGATAAAAGAGAATGACAGGTGCGGTCGGCTGGGTGCACGTGGGATATTTACTAGGGGAGAGATGAATTTGGGTTGGATCAGCTAAGCTTCCACACTCTCTATCTCTCAATTTTGTTTGCAATTTCCTTTTTTGTTTAACAAATAAACAAATGGATTTTAAAATATAGGGAGAGGCCTGGGAGAAGAATTTGGGCAAGAGGCTTAAATATGTCGGACTCACAAAAATGAGTGCAATCCAAGAAAAATAGGAACGGGAAAGATTGACGGTTACAATTCAAACTTGTTTGAATTTAATGCTAATAGTTTTGAACTAGGACTTGATTTGGGAATGCCCAAAAATTATGCAACCTTTGGTGAAGCTTGGTAAAAAACATGAAAGAAAAAAATATGGGCAAGGTTTGGGGACCAAACTTGAAGTAGAAATTACATCGGATTAATTGCAAGTGTGTGATGGTTAATTCCAAAACAAATGGAATATTTGATCAAAGCTTCCTAATAATATTGGGCAGATATTTTTATAAAGATAAATCACCATGTGAATTCTCTCAATTTTAATAGACCAATAGAGCAATGCATTTTATGTTTGAGTTGCAAGAATTTGATGACATGATGGCATGATCAATTGATGCATTGCAAAAATTAAACAGAGCAAAAAATAACATGATGACAATAATAACAAGAGTCCATCTTAGACTATTATAGTCATTTTACCTCCTCTAGTCATGAATCTAACAACATGATCACTGAATTTATTATTCATTTCGGTCAGGAAATCATTTTGTGATGGCAACTTTTTGTAACTGAGTATGAACCATGGATGAGTGTTTACCCAAACCTTTAACATCATTATAAATTCTAAACATAAAATCACTCAAGCAATAAATCATCATGGAATTTTGCTTTAACTGGTCCTTAACAGTTAACATACATATGGAAATGTTCTTGCTTAAAAATGTAGTTATCCAATTCAACCATTCATTGACTAGAAGCTTTATTATAAGGTATATCACCTTCATCAATTATACAAAGAGAATTTACCGCTACAACCTGTGTCGATATCAAGTCCATGTATTTCTTTAATAGGTGGTAAACTCTTTACGTCTTTAGTTTTAATACACTTCTCTTTCATTGGTTTCTTGGATTCTGGCATATCTCCTGGACTGAGGTATAGGATATCTCTCTTCTTTGGAATTGGTTCAGGAGGTGGTTCATGAAGTGCCCAATCATTGGAATTCTTCAAAATATTAACGAATAGTTCTTCACCTTACCAAAAGTTTGTTCCCTGATAACACAACCAACATAAATATCTGGGTAGTCTCTAGAAGCATCGATTAGTCCATTATAAAGATATCAACTATTTCGTGTTTCTTAAGGGGATGACTAGGCAAAGCTTTAATTAATTGGAGAAGCCTTCCCCAAGATTTATATATGGAGATTCTCTTCTTCCATTTGCACAAAGTTAAATATTTCCTATAAGCCAGCTTGTTTCTTATGTGGAGGAAAATAATTTTCACGGAAGTAATATATCATATCCGGAGGACTACGCACTCAACCAGGAGCAAGAGTATCAAACCACTTCTTAGCATCATCCTTCAGTGAGAAATGAAAAGCTTAAGGATATAGTAGTCGCAAATTATTTCCTCATTAGAAAATATGTTAGTAATATCATTGAACTTGGTAAGGTGTGAAACAATAGTTTGAGATTCATAATCATGAAAAGGATCAAATTCTCCCAAAGTAATTAACTCGGAATCAATAGAGAATTCATATGGAGGCAGAGGCGAGGCTCCCGCTACAATGATGAGCCGAGCCACAAGACCAACACCGTCTAGAGTACCAACAACCACGACCCTACTACTACGACGTCCAAGGACGCACCAGCAACATCCAAGGATGACACGGTGGTGGGGGCGACAAACACATATTTCGTCCTCCGCATGACGGTCCTGACCAACATCTGCAGAACTGTCGTGACCCCGATGACTTGCTGAAAAGACCGCCTAAACACCACTCTGAAGGTGCATGAGGCCAAGATCATTGCCAACCTATTGGTGGTAATGGTCATCGTATGCAAGAGCGAGGCAGGGATTCTTATGGATCTATCAGGAGTAAGAGCACCACTCATGCTTCAGGACACACCATGCCGAAGACCCCAAGGTAAGCCTTGGCGCAAGCCCAACTGTGGAATGTAGAACGACAATACAAATTCTCCTTAGCTTCGCCAACCGCGACAAGCTAGATCAAGCAGGATCTTTGCGGGTGCATCTGACTGTGCCAACAAGGCCTGTCGGCGAGCATAGCTTTAGTGGAGCGCCTATAGTGCAGTCGCCTCTGCAGCAGCAATGACAAGCTCACTAGGCCGATATGCAAGACAAGATGTCCATGGTGTCATTGGACCTGTGCAAGTACCAAGCTCAATGTCAATTCTTACAAGGCCGGGGGACCATGATCGAGCGGCGGCCAGAGGCACGCCATCAATCAAATGACGGTGTTGGGCTAGTCGTTGATGGTCCTACGCTAGGGGTGCCCGACAACATGCCTAGCGAGATGGGCTGCCTGGGATTTACCCCTGAGCTGCGGCAAGTGTACTAGCCCTCCACCAAGACATTCAAGCTTGATCTAATGGACAAGTTTGACAACAAGATCAGCCCGTCGGAGTTCCTAGGCATCTACACCATCGCAGTGCAGGCAGCCTGGGGACGTGACGAGAAGGTGTTCGCTAACTACTTTCTGATGATGCTCAAGCCCAACGTGAGAAGCTGGCTGATGAACTTGTCGGAGGGCTCCATCTACTCTTAGGAGGATTTGTGCAACCAGTTCGGTTGTGCATACCATGGAGGTCATAAGCTCCCTAGACAACCCAGCGACCGGGATGAACTTCCTAGAGGGACCGCGAAACCCTCCACAAGTATATTAAGCGGTTCAGCCGCGTGCAATACAACATTCCTGAAATCCATCTGGCTATAGTTATTGCCGCTTTTCACATGACATGCGCAATAGGCGGATGCATGAGGAGATGAGCATCAACAAGGTGTGTGATATCGTTGAGCCCTATGCTCTGGTAAATAAGTGAATGCATGTCAAGGAATGTAGTAGACTCCTGAGAGAGGATGCTAGCACGAAGTTCGACTCCGACAACGAAGATGTGTCCACCTCCAAGAAGAAGGTCCGAAAGCACAACCCCAAGTGCAAAGGCAAAGCAGTTAGGGTCATTACGGGCTCCGGCAACTCCAACGACACCAACAAAGCAAAGACAGAAATCTCCAGCAAGGAAGCCACTATGTGCTCATGTAATGCCCAAGATGCGATCCTATCCTTATTTTGGCTCGAGGGCCTCGATAGGGATAGAAGTGCATCTCGTCGTTTTCGCAAGAATGGATATCATTTCAAGTACATGTACAAAAGAGATGAGTACATGGAATTGTCCTACACTCGCCACAAGTTAATTCAAGATCACATCAATGAAACAACATATTCAAACATCATACATAAGTGCAGGGTATGACTACGGACGAAATCAAACGATAAAATGACATACATCCTTGCTATTCCAGGCTGCCGTCCTGGAACCCATTCTAGATTAATGATGATGATGATGATGATGATGATGAAGCAGAATTCCGAATAAAACAAGCATTTCTCTCACATCAAATCATCACATTACAGGTACCCGCAACTGTTGTTGTAATAATGTGTGAGTCACAAGCACTCAACTCATTTCCAAGGGTATCAAGACTAGCAAAGCTTAATGGCTGAGGAATGGTTAAGTGGTGAGGCGGTAGCAAGCACTAAGCATGTATTTGAGTGGTTAACTTATGAGAACAAGATTTAAAAATGGTGGCCTACGCAGGACGGTCATGAACTAGAATGTCCACTAAGTGATCCTAAACACCTACTTATGTCAATCATACCACCACCATGTTCTTTCTCGGTTCATGTTCACGAGCAGACAGAGTCACGTTTACACACACAGTTGCTGTATTTTATTGAATTTAATTCAAGTTTGCTATAACTAGGTATTAAAAAAATTCCAACTTGCCACGTAACCACGAGCATGGATTCTCGAAAAGATTAAACTCTGCGGGTTCTCCAACTCATCCATCACAAACTAACCACACGCCGCGTGGAATTACCTCGACCACGCAAAACCCGTGATCTCATTGGATGTTTCATTGGAAAACCTCAACCTCGAGATAGCCCAAAGTATCCTCGGAATCCCCCACACAAGATATTCGAGAAATGTAAATCAAGTCCAGCAATACCGCCCGACGTGTCGACGAACCTGATAGGAGCTACATATCTAATTCTTAGGACATGACCGGATAAGCTAGTGTACAGTGGCCTGATAGAAATCACCAAAGTTGCCCTGGGGTGGCCCCGCACAGTGCTCTAGTTTGGACCAACACTCATGAGTACCACTAGCTCGGGTAGTTGATTAATTATCCACGGGGTTGCAAGGACCTCTGCAAATGTAGTACAAAAGTTGGGTCTTGCTAGACAAGCTTTATCCTAAAACGAATAGTCAAGAGGTTCCCCATAACAACCCCAAGCATGTTAGGAGCGCAAAATATGAAACATAACACCGGTAACAAGTAACTAGGGCGGCAAAAGTGGAACAAAACACCAAGCAAAAGGCCAAGCCTTCCACCTTTTACAAAGTATATAGGTGCAATAAATTAAATAGCAATAATATTTTTATATAACAACAGATCCATCTTTTCACATGCGAAAAACCTGCACCTGGAACTAACAACCCTATAAGAAGGCCGAGCAAGCAGTAACATAGCCAAACAAAGGTTTGCTCGGAAGGTGGAGGGGTTAGAGTCTTTTCATGGCAATGTTAGGAGGATTGACATACAAGTGGTAGGTAGCTGCACATAGCGATAGAAGCGAGACAACTAGCATACCAATGATAGTAGTGGTATCCAGGGAAATGTTCGTCTTGCTTGAGATCCCGCTTGGAAGAAGAACGATCCGTGAAGTAGAAAAACGAGGCATAATAGAATGAATCCTCTCACTCTGAACGCTTTTGTAACTCTATTGAGAATAAGCAATCGGAAAACAACCAATCAACCCATGATAAACACCACAACATATTCATGCTATGATGCATAATCAAATATGATGCATGTTACGCATGACATGGCAACCACAACAATCATATACTACACATTAAGTGAAGTTCAATATGCAACGAGAAGAAGCAATCCTAAAACAACAAATCAACACATGATACACACCACAACATATGCATGATACAATGCACAATCAAATATGATGCATGTTACGCATGACATGGCAATCACAACAATCATATAGTACACATTAAGTCAAGTTCAATGTGCAACGAGTTGCATATTGACAAAACTCCACATTTGTATTACTTAGCTCACTCCCAGTTATGTACATGACAATATTAAATATTGTTAAACAAGGCAAGAGGTGAAGCATACTGAAACTACACTATCTAGGCATCTTAAATGAGGTCGGAAACAACATGTAGTATTTAAGATAGGACCCCATGTGCAAATTATGATTTTGGTCCAGATATGAACTAAGCATATTTTATCTTTATTAAACAGTAAAATAAAGTAGACCTTGTGATTCTACACATCATCCTAGTCGATTTACATATATAGAACGTTTAGAACGGAGCTACGGTCTAAAAGGTATGACCAACAAAAGATGAATATGCCATGAATGCAAAATGCATGAAAATGACAACCACAAGCATTTCTAATCATGTATGCAGAAATATATTAATAAACAACATGGAATTCGAAGGACGTTTCATATATGAAATGTTCAAGACGGAACAACGGTTCAACCACAATCGCCAAAACAAGTTTTAGTTGAAATCTAACCAAAACAGCACGAAAGTATTTTGGACGCATGAAAAAATATGTTACAAAGACTCTACAATGCACAAACAAGACATGGGGCTATATCATATAACACACATGTCATTTCATCTTAATATATCATACCGTAAAGAGTCATGGAAGACATGGTAGGAAACTCACAACATGGCGATAGTATATCATACAGTTTTTTAACAGAGTAGTTTTATCATGAAGACATATTGGCAGTAGTAAAACTATATACCACAGGGTAGATATTGGCATTAAACTTAACATCATGCTAGAGGACATTATGCACTACAAACACCTCCATTTCACCAACCCCAAGGGGGCCGTAGATCAATAGCAAACACATGGCAAGAGAGCAACAAAATATTGCAGATTCCTAGACATGGAATTATTTCAGCATCTCCAATCATTAGCATTGATTAAACGTGTTCTCATGATGAAAGCTACAGCTAGCCTTAACATCCATGGCATGGAAAACCTATCAACAACAAGTAGACATGGCATACTAAAACACACTCCAAAGACGCAGGTAAAAGGAGGTATGAATTGCTTAATACGAGCACCGCAAAATGGAACTTGACGTAAATTGATTTCAGTTTTAAGTCGATAGCTACCTGAGAGCAACTAATATGCATGATAATGAAGTCCTACCTAGCAACCAGAGGCATGGCATCAACGTAGGCATAAAATTGAACAATTTTCATGAAGGAACCATGCGCAACAGCCCTATGGATTAGAAGCAATCAACACCACAAATTTGAATAAAATAACCAATTCGCAACTACGACTGGATGCACTTTTGTAACATATTTACAGCAAGTAGATGAATCCTATCATGCATGAATATGCAACCATGATGTAGATCACATTGAGCAGATCATTTTTCATGTATCACACATCAAAATCGGATATACGGTTTTTAAAATACAAGCACCACAAAAGCTAACATGAAGTTAACAAGTGCAGTTTTTTCAGGGACTTCGAAAAATTAGCACCTCGCGAAAACTAGATGGGGAGGTTCCGGATCTGGGTCGGGGCATTTGGATCCCTGGCTAGCGTGGTCACTGGGATGGGATGTCTCGATCTGCGGGCAATGGTGGCCGGTGGCCACAGCGGGCTTCAATGGCGGTGGCGCCACACGGTTGGTGTCGAAGGTGAACATGAGACGTTGGGGGGGGGATCAGGTGTGGTGACCCCATTCCCGACAGCAGCAGGACAAGAGCGGATGGCAGGGACGCTGGAGCTCGGTCCATGCAGGGAAGAGTGGGCGTGCCGACAGGAGCATATATAGGGCGAGGCGGCATCAACAACAAGGTAGGTGGCGAGGAGACGACCTGGCGAGGCGGCAGCACGACCTGGCGAGCTCCCGAGCGGTGCGGCAACGCAGGCTCTCTCGGGCCCAGATGGTGTCGGGTGGGTCAGCATCGGGCCCGAGCGGGCCGCCCAGTTGGGGAGAGAGGACTGGCGGCGGCACGTAGGATGCAGGGTGTCCAGGTGGAATAGGAGGCGCATGGGGGAGTGGCCGCGTGGCGGTTGGGTGGTGGCGGTGATGAGGATATGTACTTAGGGTAGGGTCCTGGGCCCAACCTACATACCCTACCTAAGGACACTATATTGGAGGACTTGAAGATACAAGAGAGATTTCGACTGGATTCACCATTGTGATCAAGTCACTCGACAGTTAGTCCACTCGGAAGCTTCTCCCTGCACTCGGTAGTCACCTGTCACTCGGAAGACCTCGCTTCCTGTCGATGCCAAAAGACCAGAAGCCACCTGAGGGAGGCCAATAGGCAGCCGTTAGGCCAGTCGACATTAGTAGCAATTATGATGTACGTTACCAGTAACGCTCGTCTTTATTCCCATGATCGAACCCTTGGAGGCCTGGCACTTATAAGGGGCAGCTTACTCTATATAAGCCACCCCTCCCCTCTGGCACAAGGGTTCGAACCTTGTGTAACTCATACTACCCACACAACAAGAGCTCCCGAGCACTGAGACGTAGGGCTCTTGCCTCCACGAGAGGGGCCTGAACTCATACATCTGTGTGTACACCCTCGCCGTAGCTAGGAAACTGCCCTCTCATTTCGTACCCCTATCTTCTACTGTCAGACACATTCCCACGGAAGTTGGCGCCCACCATGAGGGAGGCGTCTAAGCGACTTCTAGCGAGCTTGCATTTTTTTTCCTTCATCATGTCTTCCGGCGATGGTTTGTTCTTGGGCCAAGAGATCTTTCTCGGAGCGCTCACCACCATCGCTAATGATTCGGCATAGCTCTAGGAGGCGCCTCTTGACGTTGAGGCACTCCCGATCCGCGGGTGGCGCACTTCCACGCGAGATCTTGCGGTGTTCTTCTGCGGTAGCCGTCGACTCTATACACTACGTCTCTCCCCACTGTTTGCTGCCGCAAGCGATCCGGTCTCTCATGGCTCCTGAGCTAGGTGAGGCATGCGGTGGCTTGCCTAATTTCGTCTCCACAGATTGCAGCAATCGAGCCCGCCAAGTCACTTCATTGTTTGTTCGACTTGGAGTCAGATCAGTCTGACATTCCTTCGGAGTGTGAGAGCTACAATCCTGTAGCAGAGGTTCTTATTGGTGGTTCACATCAGAGCCCGCCGCCTGGTTTCGGTCATGACAGGCGAGAGGCTAGTGGGCCGTTGAATGAGCAAACACACCGGGATAAGGAGGTCCTCCATACGCCCATCGTCGGTGCAACCGCTGAGGCTCAGGCCTTGGAGGCCACGCACATTCGGCTCGAAGAGATTCAGAGCGAACTCAACGAACACGCTCGCCAGCATCCACCACCTCCCAGGCAACGTCAACGATAGTTGTTTCCGAGTGGTTCATAGAATAACGTTGAGGTATACCGCACTCTAGTGTTAAATGTTGCTGCAGTAGCTAGGATAGAAAATTCCATTCAACAATCACGTTCAGAGGCTTGTAGAGGTTTGTTGCTGATCAGAGTGTTTCTTGATGTAGAGTGACGCCAAAACTTAGTTGTTTCACAATCGCGCAATAGAATACGCAGTAATTCGCCAATAGGAGAGATTGTTCAGTCGGCACACAGTCCCGCTTCGTCTCTGCATCGTAGGGGCAGAGGTTTCCGTGAGGATCAGTATAGGGATCAGGGGCGAGATCAGTTTCACCGTGATGACCACCGTCGAGTGCCCACTCCTCCACGGAGTGGTCCGTATGTGCCCCGGCACCATGACAATAGGCGCCCGTTTGGTGAAGAGCAGAATCCAGGGTTTGATGCCAGAGATGACTTCACTCAGAGGCGAATCGACAGAGGCAGAGCCCATAGAGATGGTTTCGAGAGAGATTACCCGAGTGGCAGTAGTGCTGTTATTTCTGGTCCTGAGTGCTTTAGCAGAGCCATTCATTTGGTAGAGATTCTCCCCAACTTCAGGTTGGCGGTTGGGATAGGCAAGTTTTTTGGCGAGTCAAAGCCGGAAACATGGTTGGATGAGTACCGAGTGGCTGTTCAGATTGGCGGTGGCAATGACAACATTGCAATGAAGCATTTTTCCTTGATGTTGGATGGTTCGGCCCGTGCATGGCTGAATCGTTTGGCTCCTTCTAGCATCCACTGTTGGGAGGATCTTGCCCGAGTGTTCATCAGAACGTTCGGGGGCACTTGCAAGCATCCTATCGGTTTGATTGATTTGCAACATCGTGTTCACAAGCCCAACAAGTCATTGAGAGATTACATTCAACATTGGTCCATTTGGCATCATACAGTGAAAAATGTTTCCGAGCATCAGGCTGTTTGTGCTTTCTAGGCTGAAGTGAAGTACAGTGAGCTTTACCTGAAGTTTGGGAGAAGCGGTGATATTTCACTGAGTAAGATGATGGAAATTGCCACTCGGTACGCAGATGGCGAAGAAGAAGACCTCCTCCACAGCGGCAAAGGAAAAGTAGTCGACAATGATACCGGCGGCAATTCCAGTCGGAAGCAGAAGCGGAAGGCTGATGGCCCTGTTCAGGCAGAGTCAGCCGCCCTGGCGGCACAAGGAAAAACTATGGGGAAGTCCAAGGAATAGTTCGCCCACAAGAAAGTAAAAAATCAGTCGAGAATAGATGTTCTTGACTTGCCGTGTGCAATCCACATAAGGAAAGACGAAGATGGTAATTTGATATTACCCAAACATACCACTCGACAGTGTCGTCTACTGATCCAATAGTTGAAGGAAGTTCAGTTGAGTGAGAAAACTCCTGAAAAAGAGGATGATGAAGACAAAGAATCTTTTCGTGATGTCAATGCCACTCTGATGATTTTTGCTGATGTTGGAAGGAAGAGTCGATTGAAGGTTATAAACAGAGAATTTAACATGGTTGTGTCTACAACACCCACATACCTCAAGTGGTCTCAGACCGCCATCACATTTCATCAGTCAGATCATCCTTCTCATGTCACCACACCCGGTCGGCAGGCTTTGGTGGCAGACCCATTGTGGGAGGCACTCGACTCCATAAGGTTCTCATGGACGGAGGGAGTGGACTGAATATTCTGCATGCAGATAGCCTTAAGGGCATGGGCATTCTGATGTCCCGACTCAGTGAGAGCAACATGCAATTCCACGGAGTGATCCCAGGGGGATGTGGTGTTCGGGATAGATAAAAAAATTCGCAAAGAGAAATTGACGTTTGAAGTCGTGGACTTCCAAAGCGCATACCACGCCATCCTTGGTCGACCAGCTTATGCCCGTTTCATGGCCCGTCCATGTTACGTGTATCTCAAACTGAAGATGCTTGGACCCAATGGTGTGATCATAGTCATTGGCAATCGACACAGGGCTGAGGAGTGCCTCCAGTAGGGCTCCAAAATTACCGATCATCACATGGCTATGGTCGAGGTAGAAGAGTTTAAGAAGACCGCTTACCCTGCTGAGTTGGTACGTGCTAAGAAGCCTAGTTTAGAGTCAGCTTTTCAGTCGGTAGGGGAGGTGAAAAAGGTGCACATTCAGCCGACCGATCCTACTGCTGCCCTGACCAATGTATCTGTGATACTCGCTAGTAAATAGGAAGTCGAGGTCTTCCAATTCCTCCGTGAGAACTGGGACATCTTCGCATGGAAGCCAGCTGACATGCCGGGGGTTCCTAGGGAACTAGCTGAGCACCGACTGAGAGTTGATATGAGGGCGAAGCCGGTGAAAGAACATTTGCATCGATCGGCGGCGGAAAAGCGGAAGAAATTCACGAAGAGGTGGCTTGTCTCTTGGCAGCTAAGTTCATTCGAGAGATTTAACACTCTGAGTGGCCCTCGAATGTCTTCATGGTCCCTAAGGAGGACAAGTCACTCCGTATGTGTATTGACTTCAAGCATATCAATTGGGTGTGACGGAAAGATCATTTCCCGCTCCCTCACATCGATCAAATTGTTGAATCGACTGTGGGGTGTGAGCGTTTATCATTTCTAGATGCATACTCCGGTTACCATCAGATTCGTTTGTTTGGTCCGGATGAAATAAAAATAGCCTTCATAACCCCATTCGCGTGTTTCTGCTATATCACCATGCCTTTTGGTTTGAAGAAAGCTGGAGCTACTTTCATGCGCATGATACAAAAGTGTTTACTCAAACAGATCCCTCGGA
The DNA here is from genome assembly GCA_022496015.1 of Hordeum marinum. Lineage (NCBI taxonomy): Eukaryota > Viridiplantae > Streptophyta > Magnoliopsida > Poales > Poaceae > Hordeum > Hordeum marinum. The sequence goes on along the minus strand of CM039675.1, from coordinate 206,503,007 downwards.
ATGTTGAAGCTTATATGGATGATATTGTCGTCAAGTCCCGCAAGTGTTCCGACCTGCTGGCTCACTTGGCTAAGACATTTGCCAATCTGAGGAAGTATGATATCAAGATGAATCCGGCTAAGTGTACTTTCTGTGTTCCTGGCGGCAAGTTACTCGGTTTTCTCATTTCCGAATGAGGAATGAAGGTCAATCCCGAGAAAGTTAGTGCCATCATCCGAATGAAAATCCCCATGCAAGTGCACGATGTTCAGAAGCTCACAGGTTGCTAGGTAGCATTGAGGCGATTCATTTCTCAGCTCGGTGAGAAGTCATTGCCTTTATACCGAATGATGAAGAAGTCTGACACGTTGGAGTGGACTCCATAAGATGAAGCAACATTTGTCGAGCTCAAAGCCTTGGTTTCCACCCAACCGGTGCTTGCTGCTCCACACAACAAAGAGCCTTTGCTCCCGTACATTGCGGCCACTAATCAGGCCGGCAGTACAATTCTGGCTATGGAGCGGGAAGAGGAAGGAAAGGCCTACATGGTCCAACGTCCAGTCTACTACATTTCTAAAGTACTCCTTCAAAGCAAAGGTACCCGCATTACCAGAAGCTTGTCTATGGTATCTATCTATCAGCGAAGAAGGTGGCACACTACTTTTAGGATAACTCAATTTCAGTCGTCAGTGATGCTCCATTGTTTGAGATCCTCAACAATCGAGATGCGACTGGTCGAGTGGCTAAAGAGGCAATTAAGATCCTATACTTTGACATCAAGTTCGAAGTCAAAGAGGCAATCAAGTCTCAGGCACTTGCTGATTTCTTGGTCGAGTAGGTTGAACAGCAGCAACCAATCTAGATTCAGTCAGCACACTAGACCATATTCTTTGATGGCTCGAAAGTGCTGAATTGGTCCGGTGGTGGCATTGTTTTGGTATCTCCAAAAGGCGACAAACTCACTTATGTCCTGTAGATTCACTTTGATTCCTCTAACAATGAATAAGATTATGAAGCACTCTTGTATGGGTTGCGCATGGCCATGTCCCTCAGCATCAAGCGCTTGATGGTTTACGGTGACTCGGACCCTGTGGTCAATCAAGTGATGAAAGAGTGGGATGTTCGGAACCCTGCTATGACTGGATATTGTAATACTTTTAGAAAACTTGAGAAGAGATTTGAAGGTTTGGAACTCCATCATGTTCCCTGAGTGAAGAATCAAGCAGCTGATGAGTTGGCAAAGATTGGATCGACTCGGCGACCTGTCCCCAACAATGTATTCTAAGAGCATCTTCATACTCCTTCGGTGCAGGAACATCCCTTCACTAAAGAGCCCCCGCAAGCTATGAGTGCCTCTGATCCGACTGAGGTTGATGTCCCTACGGTTATTTATCTGGTCATGGAGGTTCTGGTCATCATTCCCAACTGGATAGTGCCCTACATTGCATATATTTTGAGGCAAGAACTCCCTGAGGATGAAGTTGAAGCCCGACAGGTTGTGTGCAAATCCAAAGCTTTTACTATGATGGATGATCGACTTTACAGAGAAAGTGTAACTTGTGTGACACAGCGGTGCATCTCCCCCGAAGAAGGTTGAATGATCCTGGAAGAGATCCACTCGGGAACTTGCGGCCATCATGCGTACTCTAGGACAATTGTCGCTAAAGCGTATCGAGCTAGTTTCATCTAGCCGCATACCAATGAGATGACCAAGGACATTGTTAATCACTACGAAGGGTGCCAGTTCTATGCAAACTTGCCTCACAAACTTTCGTATGTCCTGAGACCATTCCACTCATTTGGTCGTTCGCTGTCTCGGGTTTGGATATGGTTGGTCCCTTTCGTATAGGACAGAGTGGATTTACTCATTTGGTTGTTGAAGTTGACAAGTTTACGAAGTGGATTGAGGCCAAGCCTATAAACAAATAGTACTCTCGCACTGCAATAAATTCATGAGAGAGATAATCTACCGGTATGGAGTTCCCCACAGTATTATGACAACCAATGACTTGAACTTCGACTCGGAAGAGCTCAGACACTTCTGCTTCTCCCAAGGCACTCGGGTGGATTATGCATCCATTGCACACCTCAAAACTAATGGCCAAGCTGAGTGTGCCAATGGCCTCATCCTTCAAGGTATAAGGCCACGTCTCATGCGGGATTTGGAACATGCAGCCGGAGCCTGGGTGTCCAAGTTGCCATCCGTTTTATGGGGCTTGAGAACAACTCCCAATCGGTCGATTGGACGAAATCCTTTCTTCTTTGTGTATGGAGCCGAAGCTGTCCTGCCGAGTGACCTGCTTCGTAATTCCCCTCTAGTGGATCTTTATTCCGAAGTTGAAGTTGAGAAAGCAAGACAAGATGGCGTAAATCTCCTAGAAGACGAACGCGAGATGGCTCTGATTCAGATGACTGCATACCAGCAAGATCTGCGACATTTCCATGCGAAGCACGTTAAGAGTCGGTCATTTCGTGAAGGTGATTTGGTGCTCCGAGTGGATCAACAGCGACCCCACAAGCTCACTTCAGCGTGGGAAGGACCTTTCATCATTAATAAGGTATTGAACAACGGACCCTATCACCTCTACAACCTCAAGAAGAAGATTGATGAGCCACGAGCCGGGAATGCAGATCTGCTCTGGCGTTTATATACCTAAAAAAGAGTTGTGCTGATGTAATAAAAGTATTTTAGACAATGCCATTTATGCAAGTATGACTTCACCGGTCTTTTGTTGATTCCGATTGCGCAATTTCACATTTGGGAACACACCGAGTGTCGAGTAATCCTCACACTCGGGGGCCTAGCTGCGAACACGCTTTCGCCTAATTTACAAACCCTACCGAGTGGATAGGAATCCATTAACTCAAAGACTTAGCTATGAACCATTCTTCTTGTAAGTTCAAAACTACTCCGAGTGTCGAGCGATCCTCACACTCGGGGGCTTAGCTACGACCATGCTTTAGCCTAAGCTAAAAACCCTACCGAGAGGATAGCAGTCCATTCACTCGGAGACTTAGCAAAGAACCAGTCTTCGACTAAGTTCAAAACTTCTCCGAGTGTCGAGCGATCTTCACACTCGGGGGCTTAGCTGCGAGCACGCTTTTCCCAAAGTTAAAAACCCTACCGAGTGGATAGCAGTCCATTCACTCGGAGACTTAGCTACGAACCAGTCTTTGGATAAGTTCAAAACTTCTCCGAGTGTCGAGCGATCCTCACACTCGGGGGCCTAGCTGCGGACATGCTTTTGCCTAGCTTAAAAAGCCTACCGAGTGGATAGCAGTCCATTAATCGGAGACTTAGCTACGAACCAGTCTTTGTCTAAGTTCAAAACATCTCCGAGTGTCGACCGATCCTCACACTTGCGGGATTAGCTACGAACATGCTTTCGCCTAAGTTAAAAACCCTACCAAGTGGATAGCGGTCCATTCACTCGGAGACTTAGCTATGAACCAGTCTTCATCTAAGTTCAAAACTTCTCTGAGTGTCCAGCGATCCTCACACTCAGGGGCTTAGCTGCATATACGCTTTTGCCTAACTTTAAAACCCTACCGAGTGGATAGCAGTCCATTCACTCAAAGACTTAGCAGCGAACCAGTCTTCTTCCAAGTTCAAAACTACTCCAAGTGTCGAGCGATCCTAGCACTAAGGGGCTTAGGTACGAACACACTTTAGCCTAAGTTAAAAACCCTACCAAGTGGATAGCAGTCCATTCACTCGAAGACTTAGCTACGAACTAGTCTTCGTGTAAGTTCAAAACTACTCCGAATGTCGAGCGATCCTCACACTCGGGGGCTTAGCTACAAACACGCTTTTGCCAAAGTTAAAAACTCTACCGAGTGGATAGAAGTCCATTCGCTCGGAGACTTAGCTACGAACCAGTCTTTGGCTAAGTCCAAAACTTCTCCGAGTGTCGAGTGATCCTCACACTCGGGGGCTTAGCTGCGAACAAGCTTTCGCCTCGGTTAAAAACCCTACCGAGTTTATAGCAGTCCATTCACTCGGAGACTTAGCTACGAACCAGTCTTTGTCTTAGTTCAAAACTTCTCCGAGTGTCGAATGATCCTCACACTCGGGGGCTTAGCTGCGAACATGCTTTCGCCTAAGTTAAACACCCTACCGAGTGGATAGCAGTCCATTGACTCAAAGACTTCGCTGTGAACCAGTCTTCTTCTAATTTCAAAACTAATCCGAGTGTTGTGTGATCCTCACACTTGGGGGCTTATCTGCGAACACGCTTTAGCCTAAGTTAAAAACCCTACCGAGTGGATAGCAGTCCATTCACTCAAAGACTTAGCTGCGAACCAGTCTTCTTCTCGGTTCAAAACTACTCCTTGTGTCGAGCGATCCTCACACTCACGGGCTTAGCTGTGAACACGCTTTAGCCTATGTTAAAAACCCTACCGAGTGGATAGCAGTCCATTCACTCGAAGACTTAGCTGAAAACTAGTCTTCTTCTGAGTTCAAAACTACTCCGAGTGTCGAGCGATCCTCACACTCGGGGCTTAGCTGCGAACACGCTTTAGCCTAAGTTAAAAACCCTACCAAGTGGATCGCAGTCCCTTCACTCAGAGAATTAGCTATGAACCAGTCTTTATCTAAGTTCAAAACTTCTCCGAGTATCGAGCGATCCCCACACACGCAGGCTTAGCTCCGAACACGGTTTCGCCAAAGTTAAAAACCCTACGGAGTGGATAGCAGTCTATTCACTGGGAGATTTAGCTACGAACCAGTCTGCGTCTAAGTTCAAAACTTCTCCGAGTTTCGAGCGATCCTCACACTCAGGGGCTTAGCTGCGAACACGCATTCGCCTAACATTAAAACCCTACCGAGTGGATAGTAGTCCATTCACTCAAAGACTTAGCTGCGAACTAGTCTTCTTCTAAGTTCAAAACTACTCCAAGTGTCGAGCGATCCTAGCACTCAGGGGCTTAGGTACGAACACGCTTTAGCCTAAGTTAAAAACCCTACCAAGTGGATAGCAGTCCATTCACTCGGAGACTTAGCTATGAACTAGTCTTCGTCTAAGTTCAAAACTTCTCCGAATGTCGAGCGATCCTCACACTCGGGGGCTTAGCTACAAACACGCTTTTGCCAAAGTTAAAAACTCTACCGAGTGGATAGCAGTCCATTTGCTTGGAGACTTAGCTACGAACAAGTCTTTGTCTTAGTTCAAAACTTCTCCGAGTGTCGAGTGATCCTCACACTCGGGGGCTTAGCTATGAACCAGTCTTTGCCTAAGTTCAAAACTTCTCCGAGTGTCGAGTGATCCTCACACTCGGGGGCTTAGCTGCGAACACGCTTTCGCCTCGGTTAAAAACCCTACCGAGTGGATAGCAGTCCATTCACTCGGAGACTTAGCTACGAACAAGTCTTTGTCTTAGTTCAAAACTTCTCCGAGTGTCGAACGATCCTCACACTCGGGGGCTTAGCTGAGAACACGCTTTCCCCTAAGTTAAAAACCCTACCGAGTGGATAGCAGTCCATTGACTCAAAGACTTCGCTGTGAACCAGTCTTCTTCTAAGTTCAAAACTAATCCGAGTGTTGAGCGATCCTCACACTCGGGGGCTTTGCTGTGAACACGCTTTAGCCTAAGTTAAAAACCCTACCGAGTGGATAGCAGTCCATTCACTCAAAGACTTAGCTGCGAACCAGTCTTCTTCTCAGTTCAAAACAACTCCTTGGGTCGAGCGATCCTCACACTCAGGGGCTTAGCTGTGAACACGCTTTAGCCTAAGTTAAAAACCCTACCGAGTGGATAGGAGTCCATTCACTCAAAGACTTAGCTGTGAACTTGTCTTCTTCTGAGTTCAAAACTACTCCGAGTGTCGAGCGATCCTCACACTCGGGGCTTAACTGCGAACACGCTTTAGCCTAAGTTAAAAACCCTACCAAGTGGATAGCAGTCCATTCACTCGGAGACTTAGCTATGAACCAGTCTTCATCTAAGTTCAAAACTTCTCCGAGTATCGAGCGATCCTCACACACGCAGGCTTAGCTCCGAACACGGTTTCGCCAAAGTTAAAAACCCTACGCAGTGGATAGGAGTCTATTCACTCGGAGATTTAGCTACGAACCAGTCTTCGTCTAAGTTCGAAACTTCTCCGAGTTGCGAGCAATCCTCACACTCAGGGGCTTAGCTGTGAACACGCATTTGCCTAACATTAAAACCCTACGGAGTGGATAGCAGTCCATTCACTCAAAGACTTAGCTGCGAACCAGTCTTCTTCTAAGTTCAAAACTACTCCAAGTGTCGAGCGATCCTAGCACTCAGGGGCTTAGGTACGAACACACTTTACCCTAAGTTAAAACCCCTACCAAGTGGATAGCAGTCCATTCACTCGGAGACTTAGCTAGGAACTAGTCTTCGTCTAAGTTCAAATCTTCTTCGAATGTCGAGCGATCCTCACACTCGGGGACTTAGCTACAAACACGCTTTTGCCAAAGTTAAAAACTCTACCGAGTGGATAGCAGTCGATTCACTCGAAGACTTAGCTGTGAACCAGTCTTTGGCTAAGTTTAGAACTTCTCCGAGTGTCGAGCCATCCTCACACTTGTGGGCTTAGCTGCGAACACGCTTTAGCCTAAGTTAAAAACCATACCGAGTGGATAGCAGTCCATTCACTGAAAGACTTAACAGCGAACCAGTCTTCTTCTCAGTTCAAAACTACTCCTCGTGTCGAGCGATCCTCACACTCAGGGCCTTAGCCGTGAACACGCTTTAGCTTAAGTTAAAAACCCTACCTAGTGGATAGCAGTCCATTCACTCAAAGACTTAGCTGCGAACTAGTCTTCTTCTGAGTTCAAAACTACTCCGAGTGTCGAGCGATCCTCATAGTCGGGGCTTAGCTGCGAACACGCTTTCGCCTAAGTTAAAAACCCTACCAAGTGGATAGCAGTCCATTCACTCGGAGACTTAGCTATGAACCAGTCTTCGTCTAAGTTCAAAACTTCTCCGAGTATCGAGCGATCCTCACACACACAGGCTTAGCTCCGAACATGGTGTCACCAAAGTTAAAAACCCTACGGAGTGGATAGCACTCTATTCACTCGGAGACTTAGCTACGAACCATTCATCGTCTAAGTTTAAAACTTCTCCGAGTTTCCAGTGATCCTCACACTCAGGGGCTTTGCTGCGAACACGCTTTCGCCTAACATTAAAACCGTACCGAGTGGATAGCAGCCCATTCACTCAAAGACTTAGCTGCGAACCAGTCTTCTTCTAAGTTCAAAACTACTCCAAGTGTCGAGCGATCCTAGCAGTCAGGGGCTTAGGTACGAACACGCTTTAGCCTAAGTTAAAACCCCTACCAAGTGGATAGCAGTCCATTCACTCGGAGACTTAGCTACGAACTAGTCTTCGTCTAAGTTCAAAACTTCTCCGAATGTCCAGCAATCCTCACACTCGGGGGCTTAGCTACAAACACGCTTTTGCCAAAGTTAAAAACTGTACCAAGTGGATAGCAGTCCATTCACTCGGAGACTTAGCTATGAACCAGTCTTTGGCTATGTTCAAAACTTCTCCGAGTGTCGAGCGATCCTCACACTCGGGGGCTTAGCTACGAATACCCTTTCGCCTCGGTTAAAAACCCTATCGAGTGGATAGCAGTCCATGCACTCGGACACTTAGCTACGAAACAGTCTTGGTCTTACTTCAAAACTTCTCCGAGTGTCAAGCGATCCTCACACTCGGGGGCTTAGCTGCGGACACGCTTTCGCCGAAGTAAAAAACCCTACCGAGTGGATAGCAGTCCATTAGCTCAAAGACTTTGCTGCGAACCAGTCTTCTTCTAAGTTCAAAACTAATCCGAGTGTTGAGCGATCCTCACACTCGGGGGCTTAGCTGCGAACATGCTTTAGCATAAGTTAAAAACCCTACCGAGTCGATAGCAGTGCATTCACTCAAAGACTTAGCTGCGAACCAGTCTTCTTCTCAGTTCAAAACAACTCCTTGGGTCGAGCGATCCTCACACTCAGGGGCTTAGCTGTGAACACGCTTTAGCCTAAGTTAAAAACCCTACCGAGTGGATAGGAGTCCATTCACTCAAAGACTTAGCTGCGAACTTGTCTTCTTCTGAGTTCAAAACTACTCCGAGTGTCGAGCGATCCTCACACTCGGGGCTTAACTGCGAACACGCTTTAGCCTAAGTTAAAAACCCTACCAAGTGGATAGCAGTCCATTCACTCGGAGACTTAGCTACGAACCAGTCTTCGTCTAAGTTCAAAACTTCTCCGAGTATCGAGCGATCCTCACACACGCAGGCTTAGCTCCGAACACGGTTTCGCCAAAGTTAAAAACCCTACGCAGTGGATAGCAGTCTATTCACTCGGAGATTTAGCTACGAACCAGTCTTCGTCTAAGTTCAAAACTTCTCCGAGTTGCGAGCAATCCTCACACTCAGGGGCTTAGCTGTGAACACGCATTTGCCTAACATTAAAACCCTACGGAGTGGATAGCAGTCCATTCACTCAAAGACTTAGCTGCGAACCAGTCTTCTTCTAAGTTCAAAACTACTCCAAGTGTCGAGCGATCCTAGCACTCAGGGGCTTAGGTACGAACATGCTTTAGCCTAAGTTAAAACCTCTACCAAGTGGATAGCAGTCCATTCACTCGGAGACTTAGCTACGAACTAGTCTTCGTCTAAGTTCAAAACTTCTTCGAATGTCGAGCGATCCTCACACTCGGGGACTTAGCTACAAACACGCTTTTGCCAAAGTTAAAAACTCTACCGAGTGGATAGCAGTCCATTCACTCGAAGACTTAGCTGTGAACCAGTCTTTGGCTAAGTTTAGAACTTCTCCGAGTGTCGAGCGATCCTCACACTTGTGGGCTTAGCTGCGAACACGCTTTAGCCTAAGTTAAAAACCATACCGAGTCGATAGCAGTCCATTCACTCAAAGACTTAGCAGCGAACCAGTCTTCTTCTCAGTTCAAAACTACTCCTCGTATCGAGCGATCCTCACACTCAGGGCCTTAGCCGTGAACACACTTTAGCTTAAGTTAAAAACCCTACCTAGTGGATAGCAGTCCATTCACTCAAAGACTTAGCTGCGAACTAGTCTTCTTCTGAGTTCAAAACAACTCCGAGTGTCGAGCGATCCTCACAGTCGGGGCTTAGCTGCGAACACGCTTTAGCCTAAGTTAAAAACCCTACCAAGTGGATAGCAGTCCATTCACTCGGAGACTTAGCTATGAACCAGTCTTCATCTAAGTTCAAAACTTCTCCGAGTATCGAGCGATCCTCACACACACAGGCTTAGCTCCGAACATGGTGTCACCAAAGTTAAAAACCGTACGGAGTGGATAGCAGTTTATTCACTCGGAGACATAGCTACGAACCATTCATCGTCTAAGTTTAAAACTTCTCCGAGTTTCCAGCGATCCTCACACTTAGGGGCTTTGCTGCGAACACGCTTTAGCCTAACATTAAAACCGTACCGAGTGGATAGCAGCCCATTCACTCAAAGACTTAGCTGCGAACCAGTCTTCTTCTAAGTTCAAAGCTACTCCAAGTGTCGAGCGATCCTAGCAGTCAGGGGCTTAGGTACAAACACGCTTTAGCCTAAGTTAAAAACCCTACCAAGTGGATAGCAGTCCATTCACTCGGAGACTTAGCTACGAACTAGTCTTCGTCAAAGTTCAAACCTTCTCCGAATGTCGAGCAATCCTCACACTCGGGGGCTTAGCTACAAACACGCTTTTGCCAAAGTTAAAAACTCTACCGAGTGGATAGCAGTCCATTCACTCGGAGACTTAGCTATGAACCAGTCTTTGGCTATGTTCAAAACTTCTCCGAGTGTCGAGCGATCCCCACACTCGGGGGTTTAGCTACGAATACCCTTTCGCCTCGGTTAAAAACCCTATCGAGTGGATAGCAGTCCATGCACTCGGACACTTAGCTACGAAATAGTCTTTGTCTTACTTCAAAACTTCTCCGAGTGTCAAGCGATCCTCACACTCGGGGGCTTAGCTGCGAACACGCTTTCGCCGAAGTAAAAAACCCTACCGAGTGGATAGCAGTCCATTAGCTCAAAGACTTTGCTGCGAACCAGTCTTCTTCTAAGTTCAAAACTAATCCGAGTGTTGAGCGATCCTCACACTCGGGGGCTTAGCTGCGAACATGCTTTAGCGTAAGTTAAAAACCCTACCGAGTCGATAGCAGTGTATTCACTCAAAGACTTAGCTGCGAACCAGTCTTCTTCTCAGTTCAAAACTACTCCTTGTGTCGAGCGATCCTCACACTCAGGGCCTTAGCTGTGAACATGCTTTAGCCTAAGTTAAAAACCCTACCTAGTGGATAGCAGTCCATTCACTCAAATTCTTAGCTGCGAACTAGTCTTCTTCTCAGTTCAAAACTACTCCGAGTGTCGAGCGATCCTCACAGTCGGGGCTTAGCTGCGAACACGCTTAGGCTAAGTTAAAAACCCTACCAAGTGGATAGCAGTCCATTCACTCGGAGACCTAGCTATGAACCATTCTTCGTCTAAGGTCAAAAATTCTCCGAGTATCGAGCGATCCTCACACACGCAGGCTTAGCTCCAAACACGGTTTCGCCAAAGTTAAAAACCCTACGGAGTGGATAGCAGTCTATTCACTCGGACACTTAGCTACGAACCAGTCTTCGTCTAAGTTCAAAACTTCTCTGAGTTTCGAGTGATCCTCACACTCAAGGGCTTAGCTGCGAACACGCATTTGCCTAACATTAAAACCCTACCGAGTGGATAGCAGTCCATTCACTCAAAGACTTAGCTGCGAACCAGTCTTTTTCTACGTTCAAAACTACTCCAAGTGTCGAGCGATCCTAGCACTCAGGGGCTTAGGTACGAACACGCTTTAGCCTAAGTTAAAAACCCTACCAAGTGGATAGCAGTCCATTCACTTAGCTACGAACTAGTCTTCGTGTAAGTTCAAAAGTTCTCCGAATGTCGAGCGATCCTCACATTGGGGGCTTAGCTACAAACATGCTTTTGCCAAAGCTAAAAACTCTACCGAGCGGATAGCAGTCCATTCGCTCGGAGACTTAGCTATGAACCAGTCTTTGGGTAAGTTCAAAACTTCTCTGAGTGGCGAGTGATCCTCACACTCGGGGGCTTAGCTGCGAACAAGCTTTCGCCTCGGTTAAAAACCGTACCGAGTGGATAGCAGTCCTTTCACTCGGAGACTTTGCTACGAACCAGTCTTTGTCTTAGTTCAAAACTTCTCCGAGTGTCGAACGATCCTCACACTCGGGGGCTTAGCTGCGAACACGCTTTCGCCTAAGTTAAAAACCCTACCGAGTGGATAGCAGTCCATTGACTCAAAGACTTCACTGTGAACCAGTCTTCTTCTAAGTTCAAAACTAATCCGAGTGTTGAGTGATTCTCACACTCGGGGGCTTAGCTGCCAACACGCTTTAGCCTAAGTTAAAAACCCTACCGAGTGGATAGCAGTCCATTCACACAAAGACTTAGCTGCGAACCAGTCTTCTTCTCAGTTCAAAACTACTCCTTGTGTCGAGCGATCCTCACACTCAAGGGCTTAGCTGTGAACACGCTTTAGCCTATGTTAAAAACCCTACCGAGTGGATAGCAGTCCATTCACTCAAAGACTTAGCTAAAAACTAGTCTTCTTCTGAGTACAAAACTACTCCGAGTGTCGAGCGATCCTCACACTCGAGGCTTAGCTGCGAACACGCTTTAGCCTAAGTTAAAAATCCTACCAAGTGGATAGCAGTCCCTTCAGTCAGAGCCTTAGCTATGAACCAGTCTTTGTCTAAGTTCAAAACTTCTCCGAGTATCGAGCGATCCTCACACACGCAGGCTTAGCTCCGAACACGGTTTCACCAAAGTTAAAAACCCTACGGAGTGGATAGCAGTCTATTCACTCGGAGATTTAGCTACGAACCAGTCTTCGTCTAAGTTCAAAACTTCTCCGAGTTTCGAGCGATCCTCACACTCAGGGGCTTAGCTGCGAACACGCATTCGCCTAACATTAAAACTCTACCGAGTGGATAGTAGTCCATTCACTCAAAGACTTAGCTTCGAACCAGTCTTCTTCTAAGCTCAAAACTACTCCAAGTGTCGAGCGATCCTAGCACTCAGGGGCTTAGGTACGAACACGCTTTAGCCTATGTTAAAAACCCTACCAAGTGGATAGCAGTCCATTCACTCGGAGACTTAGCTACGAACTAGTCTTCGTCTAAGTTCAAAACTTCTCCGAATGTCGAGCGATCCTCACACTCGGGGGCTTAGCTACAAACACGCTTTTGCCAAAGTTAAAAACTCTACCGAGTGGATAGCAGTCCATTTGCATTGAGACTTAGCTACGAACCAGTCTTTGGCTAAGTTCAAAACTTCTCCGAGTGTCGAGTGATCCTCACACTCGGGGGCTTAGCTGCGAACACGCTTTCGCCTTGGTTAAAAACCCTACCGAGTGCATAGCAGTCCATTCACTCGGAGACTAAGCTACGAACAAGTCTTTGTCTTAGTTCAAAACTTCTCCGAGTGTCGAGCGATCCTCACACTCGGGGGCTTAGCTGCGAACACGCTTTGGCCGAAGTAAAAAACCCTATCGAGTGGATAGCAGTCCATTAGCTCAAAGACTCCGCTGCGAACCAGTCTTCTTCTAAGTTCAAAACTAATCCGAGTGTTGAGCGATCCTCACACTCGGGGGCTTAGCTGTGAACAGGCTTTAGCGTAAGTTAAAAACCCTACCGAGTGGATAGCAGTGCATTCACTCAAAGACTTAGCTGCGAACCAGTCTTCTTCTCAGTTCAAAACTACTCCTTGTGTCGAGCGATCCTCACACTCAGGGCCTTAGCTATGAACACGCTTTAGCCTAAGTTAAAAACCCTACCTAGTGGATAGCAGTCCATTCACTCAAAGACTTAGCTGCGAACTAGTCTTCTTCTGAGTTCAAAACTACTCCGAGTGTCTAGCGATCCTCACAGTCGGGGCTTAGCTGCGAACACGCTTTAGCCTAAGTTAAAAACCCTACCAAGTGGATAGTAGTCCATTCACTCGGAGACTTAGCTATGAACCAGTCTTCGTCTAAGTTCAAAACTTCTCCGAGTATCGAGCGATCCTCACACACGTAGGCTTAGCTCCGAACACGGTTTCGCCAAAGTTAAAAACCCTACACAGTGGATAGCAGTCTATTCACTCGGAGATTTAGCTACGAACCAGTCTTTGTCTAAGTTCGAAACTTCTCCTAGTTTCGAGCGATCCTCACACTCAGGGGCTTAGCTACGAACACGCATTGGCCTAACATTAAAATCCTACCGAGTGGATAGCAGTCCATTCACTCAAAGACTTAGCTGCGAACCAGTCTTCTTCTAAGTTCAAAACTACTCCAAGTGTCGAGCGATCCTAGCACTCAGGGGCTTAGGTACGAACACGCTTTAGCCTAAGTTAAAATCTCTACCAAGTGGATAGCAGTCCATTCACTCGAAGACTTAGCTATGAACCAGTCTTTGGCTAAGTTTAGAACTTCTCCGAGTGTCGAGCGATCCTCACACTCGTGGGCTTAGCTGCGAACACGCTTTAGCCTAAGTTAAAAACCATACCGAGTGGATAGCAGTCCGTTCACTCAAAGACTTAGCAGCGAACCAGTCTTCTTCTCAGTTCAAAACTACTCCTTGTGTCGAGCGATCCTCAAACTCAGGGCCTTAGCCGTGAACACGCTTTAGCCTAAGTTAAAAACCCTACCTAGTGGATAGCAGTCCATTCACTCAAAGACTTAGCTGCGAACTAGTCTTCTTCTGAGTTCAAAACTACTCCGAGTGTCGAGCGATCCTCATAGCCGGGGCTTAGCTGCGAACACGCTTTAGCCTAAGTTAAAATCCCTACCAAGTGGATAGCAGTCCATTCACTCGGAGACTTGCTATGAACCAGTCTTCGTCTAAGTTCAAAACTTCTCCGAGTATCGAGCGATCCTCACACACACAAGCTTAGCTCCGAACATGGTGTCACCAAAGATAAAAACCCTACGGAGTGGATAGCAGTCTATTCACTTGGAGACTTAGCTACGAACCATTCATCATCTAAGTTTAAAACTTCTCCGAGTTACCAGCGATCCTCACACTCAGGGGCTTTGCTGCGAACACGCTTTCACCTAACATTAAAACCGTATCGAGTGGATAGTAGTCCATTCACTCAAAGACTTAGCTGCGAACCAGTCTTCTTCAAAGCTCAAAACTACTCCAAGTGTCGAGCGATCCTAGCAGTCAGGGTCTTAGGTACGAACACGCTTTAGCCTAAGTTAAAAACCCTACCAAGTGGATAACAGTCCATTCACTCGGAGACTTAGATACGAACTAGTCTTCGTCTAAGTTCAAAACTTCTCTGAATGTCCAGCAATCCTCACACTCGGGGGCTTAGCTAGAAACACGCTTTTGCCAAAGTTAAAAACTCTACCGAGCGGATAGCAGTCCATTCACTCAGAGACTTAACTATGAACCAGTCTTTGGCTATGTTCAAAACTTCTCCGAGTGTCGAGCGATCCTCACACTCGGGGGCTAAGCTACGAACACGCTTTCGCCTCGGTTAAAAACCCTATCGAGTGGATAGCAGTCCATGCACTCGGACACTTAGCTACGAAATAGTCTTTGTCTTAGTTCAAAACTTCTCCGAGTGTCGAGCGATCCTCACACTCGGGGGCTTAGCTGCGAACACGCTTTGGCCGAAGTAAAAAACCCTATCGAGTGGATAGCAGTCCATTAGCTCAAAGACTCCGCTGCGAACCAGTCTTCTTCTAAGTTCAAAACTAATCCGAGTGTTGAGCGATCCTCACACTCGGGGGCTTAGCTGTGAACAGGCTTTAGCGTAAGTTAAAAACCCTACCGAGTGGATAGCAGTGCATTCACTCAAAGACTTAGCTGCGAACCAGTCTTCTTCTCAGTTCAAAACTACTCCTTGTGTCGAGCGATCCTCACACTCAGGGCCTTAGCTATGAACACGCTTTAGCCTAAGTTAAAAACCCTACCTAGTGGATAGCAGTCCATTCACTCAAAGACTTAGCTGCGAACTAGTCTTCTTCTGAGTTCAAAACTACTCCGAGTGTCTAGCGATCCTCACAGTCGGGGCTTAGCTGCGAACACGCTTTAGCCTAAGTTAAAAACCCTACCAAGTGGATAGTAGTCCATTCACTCGGAGACTTAGCTATGAACCAGTCTTCGTCTAAGTTCAAAACTTCTCCGAGTATCGAGCGATCCTCACACACACAGGCTTAGCTCCGAACATGGTGTCACCAAAGTTAAAAACCCTACGGAGTGGATAGCAGTCTATTCACTCGGAGACTTAGCTACGAACCATTCATCGTCTAAGTTTAAAACTTCTCCGAGTTTCGAGCGATCCTCACACTCAAGGGCTTAGCTGCAAACACGCATTCGCCTAACATTAAAACCCTACCGAGTGGATAGCAGTCCATTCACTCAAAGACTTAGCTGCGAACCAGTCTTTTTCTAAGTTCAAAACTACTCCAAGTGTCGAGCGATCCTAGCACTCAGGGGCTTAGGTACGAACACGCTTTAGCCTAAGTTAAAAACCCTACCAAGTGGATAGCAGTCCGTTCACTCGGCGACTTAGCTAGGAACTAGTCTTCGTCTAAGTTCAAAACTTCTACGAATGTCGAGCGATCCTCACACTCGGGGGCTTAGCTACAAACACGGTTTTGCCAAAGTTAAAAACTCTACCGAGTGGATAGCAGTCCATTCACTCGGAGACTTAGCTATGAACCAGTCTTTGGCTATGTTCAAAACTTCTCCGAGTGTCGAGCGATCCTCACACTCGGGGGCTTAGCTACGAACACGCTTTCGCCTCGGTTAAAAACCCTATCGAGTGGATAGCAGTCCATGCACTCGGACACTTAGCTACGAAACAGTCTTTGTCTTAGTTCAAAACAGCTCTGAGTGTTGAGCGATCCTCACACTCGGGGGCTTAGCTGCGAACAAGCTTTCGCCGAAGTTAAAAACCCTACCGAGTATATAGCAGTCCATTAACTCAAAGACTTCGTTGCGAACCAGTCTTCTTCTAAGTTCAAAACTAATCCGAGTGTTGAGCGATCCTCACACTCGGGGGCTTAGCTGCAAACATGCTTTAGCCTAAGTTAAAAACCCTACCGAGTGGATAGCAATGCATTCACTCACAGATTTAGCTACGAACCAGTCTTCTTCTCAGTTCAAAACTACTCCTTGTGTCAAGCGATCCTCACACTCAGGGGCTTAGCTGTGAACACGCTTTAGCCTAAGTTAAAAACCCTACCGAGTGGATAGCAGTCCATTCACTCAAAGACTTAGCTGCGAACTAGTCTTCTTCTGAGTTCAAAACTACTCTGAGTGTCGAGCGATCCTCACACTCGGGGCTTAGCTGCGAACACGCTTTAGCCTAAGTGAAAAACCCTACCAAGTGGATAGCAGTCCATTCACTCAGAGACTTAGCTATGAACCAGTCTTCGTCTAAGTTCAAAAATTCTCCGAGTATCGATCGATCCTCACACGCGTAGGCTTAGCTCCAAGCACGGTTTCGCCAAAGTTAAAAACCCTACGGAGTGGATAGCAGTCTATTCACTCGGAGACTTAGCTATGAACCAGTCTTCGTCTAAGTTCAAAACTTCTCCGAGTTTCGAGCGATCCTCACACTCAAGGGCTTAGCTGCGAACACGCATTCGCCTAACATTAAAACCCTACCGAGTGGATAGCAGTCCATTCACTCAAAGACTTAGCTGCGAACCAATCTTTTTCTAAGTTCAAAACTACTCCAAGTGTCGAGCGATCCTAGCACTCAGGGGCTTAGGTACAAACACGCTTTAGCCTAAGTTAAAAAGCCTACCCAGTGGTTAGCAGTGCATTCACTCGGAGACTTAGCTATGAACCAGTCTTCATCTAAGTTCAAAACTTCTCCGAGTATCGAGCGATCCTCACACACGCAGGCTTAGCTCCGAACACGGTTTCGCCAAAGATAAAAACCCTACGGAGTGGGTAGCAGTCTATTCACTCAGAGACTTAGCTATGAACCATTCTTCGTCGAAGTTCAAAACTTCTTCGAGTTTCGAGCGATCCTCACAATCAGGGGCTTAGCTGCGAACACGCATTCGCCTAACATTAAAACCCTACCGAGTGGATAGCAGTCCATTCACTCAAAGACTTAGCTGCGAACCAGCCTTATTCTAAGTTCGAAACTACTCCAAGTGTCGAGCGATCCTAGCACTCAGGGGCTTAGGTACGAACACGCTTTAGCCTAAGGTAAAAACCCTACCAAGTGGATAGCAGTCCATTCACTCGGAGACTTAGCTATGAACTAGTCTTCGTCTAAGTTCAAAACTTCTCCGAATGTCGAGCGATCCTCACACTCGGGGGCTTAGCTCCAAACACGCTTTTGCCAAAGTTAAAAACTCTACCGAGTGGATAGCAGTCCATTCACTCGAAGACTTAGCTACGAACCAGTCTTTGGCTAAGTTCAAAACTGCTCCGAGTGTCGAGCGATCCTCACACTCGGGGGCTAAGCTGCGAACATGCTTTAGCCTAAGTTAAAAACCCTACCGAGTGGATAGCAGTCCATTCACTCAAAGACTTAGCTGCGAACTAGTCTTCTTCTGAGTTCAAAACTACTCTGAGTGTCGAGCGATCCTCACACTCGGGGCTTAGCTGCGAACACGCTTTAGCCTAAGTGAAAAACCCTACCAAGTGGATAGCAGTCCATTCACTCAGAGACTTAGCTATGAACCAGTCTTCGTCTAAGTTCAAAAATTCTCCGAGTATCGATCGATCCTCACACACGTAGGCTTAGCTCCAAGCACGGTTTCGCCAAAGTTAAAAACCCTACGGAGTGGATAGCAGTCTATTCACTCGGAGACTTAGCTATGAACCAGTCTTCGTCTAAGTTCAAAACTTCTCCGAGTTTCGAGCGATCCTCACACTCAAGGGCTTAGCTGCGAACACGCATTCGCCTAACATTAAAACCCTACCGAGTGGATAGGAGTCCATTCACTCAAAGACTTAGCTGCGAACCAATCTTTTTCTAAGTTCAAAACTACTCCAAGTGTCGAGCGATCCTAGCACTCAGGGGCTTAGGTACAAACACGCTTTAGCCTAAGTTAAAAAGCCTACCCAGTGGTTAGCAGTGCATTCACTCGGAGACTTAGCTATGAACCAGTCTTCGTCTAAGTTCAAAACTTCTCCGAGTATCGAGCGATCCTCACACACGCAGGCTTAGCTCCGAACACGGTTTCGCCAAAGATAAAAACCCTACGGAGTGGGTAGCAGTCTATTCACTCAGAGACTTAGCTATGAACCATTCTTCGTCTAAGTTCAAAACTTCTTCGAGTTTCGAGCGATCCTCACAATCAGGGGCTTAGCTGCGAATACGCATTCGCCTAACATTAAAACCCTACCGAGTGGATAGCAGTCCATTCACTCAAAGACTTAGCTGCGAACCAGCCTTCTTCTAAGCTCGAAACTACTCCAAGTGTCGAGCGATCCTAGCACTCAGGGGCTTAGGTACGAACACGCTTTAGCCTAAGGTAAAAACCCTACCAAGTGGATAGCAGTCCATTCACTCGGAGACTTAGCTATGAACTAGTCTTCGTCTAAGTTCAAAACTTCTCCGAATGTCGAGCGATCCTCACACTCGGGGGCTTAGCTACAAACACGCTTTTGCCAAAGTTAAAAACTCTACCGAGTGGATAGCAGTCCATTCACTCGAAGACTTAGCTACGAACCAGTCTTTGGCTAAGTTCAAAACTGCTCCGAGTGTCGAGCGATCCTCACACTCGGGGGCTAAGCTGCGAACACGCTTTAGCCTAAGTTAAAACCCTACCGAGTGGATAGCAGTCCATTCACTCGGAGACTTAGCTATGAACCAGTCTTCGTCTAAGTTCAAAACTTCTCCGAGTATCGAGCGATCCTCACACACGCAGGCTTAGCTCCAAACACGGTTTCGCCAAAGTTACAAACCCTACGGAGTGGATAGCAGTCTATTCACTCGGAGAGTTAGCTACGAACCAGTCTTCGTCTAAGTTCAAAACTTCTCCGAGTTTCGAGCGATCCTCACACTTAGGGGCTTAGCTGCGAACACCCATTCGCCTAACATTAAAACCCTACCGAGTGGATAGCAGTACATTCACTCAAAGACTTAGTTGCGAACCAGTCTTCTTCTAAGTTCAAAACTACTCCAAGTGTCGAGCGATCCTAGCACTCAGGGGCTTAGGTATGAACATGCTTTAGCCTAAGTTATAAACCATACCAAGTGGATAGCAGTCCATTCACTCAGAGACTTAGCTACGAACTAGTGCTCGTCTAAGTTCAAAACTTCTCCGAATGTCGAGCGATCCTCACACTCGGGGGCTTAGCTACAAACACGCTTTTGCCAAAGTTAAAAACTCTATCTAGTGGATAGTAGTCCATTCACTCGGAGACTTAGCTACGAACCAGTCTTTGGCTAAGTTCAAAACTTCTCCGAGTGTTGAGCGATCCTCACACTCGGGGGCTTAGCTGCGAACACGGTTTCACCTCGGTTAAAAACCCTACCGAGTGGATAGCAGTCCATGCACTCGGACACTTAGCTATGAAACAGTCTTTGTCTTAGTTCAAAACTTCTCTGAGTGTCGAGCGATCCTCACATTCGGGGGCTTAGCTGTGAACATGCTTTCGCCTAAGTTAAAAACCGTACCGAGTGGATAGCAGTCCATTAACTCAAAGACTTTGCTGCAAACCAGTCTTCTTCTAAGTTCAAAACTACTCCGAGTGTCGAGCGATCCTCACACTCGGGGGCTTAGCTGCGAACATGCTTTAGCCTAAGTTAAAAACCCTACCGAGTGGATAGCAGTCCATTTACTCAAAGACTTAGCTTTGAACCAGTCTTCTTCTCAGTTCAAAACTACTCCTTGTGTCGAGCGATCCTCACACTCGGGGGCTTAGCTGTGAACACGCTTTAGCCTAAGTTAAAAACCCTACCGAGTGGATAGCAGTCCATTCACTCAAAGACTTAGCTGCGAACCAGTCTTCTTCTAAGTTCAAAACTACTCCGAGTGTCGAGCGATCCTCACACTCGGGGGCTTAGCTGCAAACACGCTTTAACCTAAGTTAAAAACCCTACCGAGTGGATAGTAGTCCATTCACTCGGAGACATAGCTATGAACCAGTCTTCGTCTAAGTTCAAAACTTCTCTGAGTGTCGAGCGATCCTCACGCACGCAGGCTTAGCTCCGAACACGGTTTCGCCAAAGTTAAAAACCCTACGGAGTGGACAGTAGTCTATTCACTCGGAGACTTAGCTATGAACGAGTCTTCTTCTAAGTTCAAAACTTCTCCCAGTGTCAAGCGATCCTCACACTCGGGGGCTTTGTGCGAACATGCTTTCGCCTAAGTTAAAAACCCTACCGAGTGGATCGCAGTCCATTCACTCGGAGACTTAGCTACGAACCAGTCTTCGTCTAAGTTCAAAACTTCTCCGAGTGTCGAGGGATCCTAACACTTGGGGGCTTAGCTTTGAACACGCTTTCGCCTAAGTTAAAAACCCTACTGAGTGGATAGCCGTCTATTCACTCAAAGACTTTGATACGAACCAGTCTTCGTCTAAGTTCAAAAATTCTCCGAGTGTCGAGCGATCCTCACACTCGGGGTCTTAGCTACGAACATGCTTTTGCCTAAGTTAAAAACCCTACTGAGTGGATAGCAATCCATTCACTCAGAGGCTTAGCTGTGAACCAGTCTTCTTCTAAGTTGAAAATTACTCCGAGTATAGAGCAATCCTCACTCTCGGGGGCTTAGCTGCGAACACGCTTTAGCCTAAGTTAAAAACACTACCGACTGGATAGCAGTGCATTCACTAGGAGACTTAGCTATGAATCAGTCTTCGTGTAAGTTCAAAACTTCTCCGAGTGTCGAGCGATCCTCACACTCGGGAGCTTAGCTGCGAACACGCTTTCGCCTATGTTAAAAACCCTACCGAGTGGATAGCAGACCATTCACTCGGAGACTTACCTACGAACCATTCATCGTCTAAGTTCAAACCTCCTCTAAGTGCTGAGCGATCCTCACACTCGGGGACTTAGCTGTGAACCATCTTTCGCCTAAGTTAAATAACCTTTTCGAATGGATAACATTCTATTCACTCGAAAATGAGCTACGAACCAGTCTTCTTCTAAGTTCAAAACTTGTTTGAGTGTTGAGAAATCCTCACATTCGCGGGCTTAGCTGCGACCCAGCTTTCTCTTAAGTTAAAAAATCCTTCTGAGTGTATAACATCACATTCACTCGAAAACTTAGCCACGAATCAGTCTTCGCCTAAGTTCGAAAACTTCTCCGATCGGTCAGTATTCTCGACACTCGGAGACTTAGGTGTGAACCAACTTTTTCCTAAGTTAAAGACACTACCCAAGTGATGAATATAATTCTCACTCAGGGACTCGGCAAAACAAATTCAGTCAAACAAGTGATTGAAAGTGAAATGCAGATAAATCCAAAGGTTCCAGTGCAAATAAAAGTTATGCACGCAAGCAAAGGTACTTAGGCTTAAGTCCTGAATGAAGTTCTACGACCATTACATTTCCACTCGGCATATCGAGGCAATAAAGTTTTCACTGCAAATAAAGTTTTTCAAACACTAGACGAACTTGCTGGCTGGACAAAGGTGTCCAAATCGATCCCGTCTGCGATCCGAGTGGCTGCATCTATGAAGGTCTCCACGAAGTCTTCGAACTGAAGTTTCTTTGTGTTAATCACTCAGTGGTACTTCAACTTGTCCTCTCTCGTCTCCTTGCAATGAACTCTAACGAGCAAGGGCGCCACATCGGCTCCGCAGCGAGCAGCTGATTTCATCCAAGCTTGCACTCGACTTGGGATCTCATTGAGGCGAGTCATCATTGATGCAAGGTAAGTCTGGAGGGTGTCTTCAGGCCATAGTTCCTTGTCAATCTTCTCCAACACAGCCTTCAGTCGAATGATGTATGCTTGAACACCCTGGAGACGGACGTTGAGACAGAACATGTGCATGGCCACAGCATCTCCAACGGGCGACTTAGTGGGACCTAGATTGGGCTCAATCTCTTCGGTCTCTTTTTCAAAGTCCTGGCAGAATTCCATATGGAGGAAGGAATCGAAAGATGGTTACATTACTAGCCTATGGGAATTAAGGAAAGTCACTCGACAAGGGAAGTTACCGTTGAACATGATGAACAACTTCTTCGCAAAATCTCTCAACTGCTTCTCTAGACCATTGCTCCTCCTGGTCAGCAGCTGTTCGGTCTTCTTGATGATTTCACTCCATTCCAATTTCATCTTGGAGTTTTTCAACTATATCTTCTTGGCCGCGGCAAGCTTCTTCTCGGCTGCTTCAGTTTTATGCCTCGCCACCTTTTGAGGATCAGCGAGCGCCTTGTCCTTGTCCTCCAGTGCTTTCTTCATGGTATCTAAAGAAATAGGGTTGTTGAGTCACTCTTGGAGTCGACGATTTTCACCATGCACGTCTGTTTGAGTGAGAGCACTCGGTTCAAAGGATGGAAGGTGAAAGTAAGAGTGCATTTGGGTCGAGAAAGATTACCTCCCAGGGTCTTAAACTCAGTATGCGCACGTTCTAGGTTGTTCTTAGAGACCTCTAGATCCAATTGCAGCTGGTTTGTTTCCTTCTCCATGTCCTTGTACTGGGTGCCAAGTTCGCAAGCTCTCTGATGTCCATGAAACCTATAAGGTTGCTTTGGAGTGGTAACACTAAAGTAAAGGGTTCACTCAACACGTCGAGTGGGAAGCGTACTCCATGTACGACAACGGACCCTGAGTTCAATTCCTTAAGACTAGTGCCCATCGTCAACGATCAACAGTAGTCTCGAGAACTACACCCAGTGGGTGCACTCATCGTGCCTCCACTGGTTCTGAAATCACTTGACAAGACCTATGCTGTCCGAGCATAAAATAGTCTCTATCAGACCCCCACTGATGCAAGCACTCGACGGTGATCTCAGGGACTACACCAAGTGGGTGCACTCTGCGTGCCCCCACTGGATCTGCTAACACTCAATCTGTCGAGTGGCAAGAAAATAAAAAAAGGTGCGCAAGCATGTGAATATCGTCTCTATTAAGACCCCCGCCAGTGCAAGCACTCGACGATGGTCTCGGGGATGACACCTAGTGAGTGCACTCAGCATGCCCCCACTGGACCTTCTATCACTAGATCTGTTGAGCGGTTACCAAAACAATTCTAAGACCCCTGCCGATGTCATCACCATTCGACAGCGGTCTCGGGGACTACACCCAGTGGATGTACTCAGTGTGCCCCCACTATACCGAAACCCAATCGGCTAAGACATGATCTATTAGAGAGGAGAACATACAAGTATTCTACAAAAGTAAAACACCCAGTGGGTGTACAATCAAGAAAGACAAGAATTTAATTGGAAATGCACTTACAATCACACTTACTTGGAGGTTGGTGCGAAGCACCATGCTGGCATCATAAGCCATCTTGCTGGCTTCATACGCTTCCTTTGTGTGCAACATCATCTGCTCCGCTGTGATCATGGCCTCCTTGGAAGCTCCAGTTTGGTGTCGAGGCCACAATGTTGATGGACGTGGTGCAGAGGAAAGACATCGCCAACTGAATTGATGTTGCGGATGGAGTAGCTGAGGTGGCCTGGAGTTATCCGATTGGTGTCGAGGCCACAATGTTGAAGCAGCTGGTGGGGCACTCGACAACAGAGCCGCGAGCTCGGTTCTGGCTCGGGACGAGTCCCCTATCCCTTGGGATGATGTAGCAGTCGACCTTTGAGGCGTTTGCGTTGGTGACGTTCTTCAGGCGTGTAAGCGCGGGGAGCCTGAGGTCACACCTTCACCCTATGTACCTCGAGGTGGCTCTTCATCGTCCTCCAATTCAAAGATTTCTGCAAACACCAATCGACAACATTGGCTTATTCAATTGGCAAATCATTATCAAGAAATAGAGCTGAGTGAAGGTTCGTTATACCTCATTGGGAAGTGGCCGCGTAGGCAGCATCCACATCCATTTGCTCGTCTACATCTCGTGGAGGTGATGTTACTGAGGTAGCGGCTCTGGTAGACCAAATTCCACCCGGTCAGCAAGAATTTGAAGTCATATACAACAATGAAAGAAGAAAACAAACACTTATATTGAGACAATGGGTACATCAATTTTCATGCGGCGTAGAGCTTTCCGAGGCTACGGCGCGTCGGAGTTAGGCTGCTTTGCAGCCCGTTCACTCATCTCAACTGTCGAGGGTTGGTCCCGCTTCAAGTTCTTTTCACTCGACACCAAGGTCCTGTTTGAGGCCGTCGCGGGATCCTAACGCTGCTTGGTGCGATGCTCAGTGCGCAGAGGAGACTTGACTTCTTCTTCGTCCTCGTTCGAGCCCTCATACTCATCCTCACTATCGTCAGCGTAATCGAAATCCACATTGCTGCCCTCCCTCTCCCATCTTCGGGCCGATTCTCGTTTGGCACGGGCGAGTACATGTTCGTCCACTCCTACAAGATTCAAACAACAAAGTCAGTTGACCGATGATTCAACCACTCGATAGAATAGTATGGCAGTCGACAAAGATATAATTTACCAGATTCTTTGGTGGATTCTCAGTAGAGTAAGGCTTGATCCTCTTGGCTCCCAAGGGATTGTTGCAGGCTCCAGTGATGGTCCGAAGCCATTACTTGACAATTTTCGCTTGGAATTCCTTTGGGTGTGTCCGAGTCGTATCCTTGGAGCCTCAGTAATGCCACATAGCAAGGTCCCTTGCTTGGAGGGGCTGGATCCATTGATTGAGGAATGTCTCTAGAAGGTCCATGCCAGTCACTCCACCACGGACAATGGCCACTAAGGCATCCACTAAGACTCCCACTTGGACTTTCTCCCCTTCTAACACTGACAAGGATTTGGGAATGGTGGGTCAATCTAACGTGAAAGGGGAAAGACTAGTCGACATGCTGGGAGATGCTACATCTTTGTAGTAGAACCAAGTCGGCTGCCAACCCCTAACAGATTTTAGAAAAGTCATGGATGGAAAGGCACTCCTAGCCCTCTTTTGGATCTCCAAGCCACCACATAATTTGATGACATGGGTCTTATCATCCTCAGGGTTGGCCTTTTTGACCGACCCCAAGCCACCACATAATTGGATGACATGGGTCTTATCATCCTCAGGGTTGGCCTTTTTCACCTACTGACATCTAATGGTGAAGATATGCTTGAACAAGCCCTAATGGGGGGACAACCCAAGAAACATTCACACATAGTGATGAAAGCAGCAATATAAGAAATTGCATTCGGAGGAAAATGATGGAGTTGGGCTCCGAAGAAATTCAGAAACCCTCGGATGAAAGGATGGGGGGCATGGAGAAACCTCTCTCGACGTTGGCAAGGAGAAGGACCCGCTCCCCCTCGCATGGCTCCGGTTCGATTTCCCCCTCCGACAGCCTCCATGAGCCTTCAGCCACGAGCCTGTCGACAACGAGGTTCTCGACGTCTGCATCCATGACCGTCAACGGGAGGAAATCTCCCTGGATTCACCCCGCTGGCACGATGAACCGCGCGCTGGACGACTTCCTGGCCTTGCCCTTCGTGATTTCCTTATTCGCGCGCTCCAGTTTTTCGGTCTTGTCCTTCGTCATCGTGGCTGCGGCGGTCGTCAAGGCGGAGCCGAGAAGTGCACTTAGAGTAGGGGAGATAGAGGAAGAGAGGATATTTGGGGATGAATGTTGTGTAGACCACAAAATTGTGGGATCTTATACTTTGTCAAGTGTCTCACTGACCTGTGGGCCCCCTAAATCTCCGTGTATCTCAACCCTAGATGTTGTGCAGTACGTGGTGAAATGGGCGGCGTGTAAATCGAGGCATCGTGCTCCCACTTGCCCCAGTCATGGCGTCATCTTCGCGAGGCGTGCGCCTCCCGAATTTACGAATC
Source organism: Hordeum marinum (assembly GCA_022496015.1). Taxonomy (NCBI): domain Eukaryota; kingdom Viridiplantae; phylum Streptophyta; class Magnoliopsida; order Poales; family Poaceae; genus Hordeum; species Hordeum marinum. Next base: position 206,477,151 of record CM039675.1, on the reverse strand, counting down.
CTGCGAAATTCGGGCCTGACAGAGCGACCCGTCACGTTCGAAGATCCCTTCAAGTCATTCGGAACATATTTGATGCTTAGAATTCATTCAGATACTTTCAAGGCAGAATCGATCCGGGCGAATAACAATGATTTCAATCGACGCAGATTTCGTTGAAGCCCCGAAGTACATTCGGAAGTTTGGTGCCTTATCAGAACTGCCATCGATCCCATTTCTCACTCAAACCCTGATCCATTCAGGGGCTAATGACGAGGATATGTACCTAGGATGGGGTCCTGGGCCTGACCTACATACCCTACCTAAGGACACTATATTGGAGGACTTGAAGATTACAAGAGAGATTCTGACTAGATTCACCATGGTGCTCAAGTCACTCGACAGTTAATCCACTCGGAAGCTTCTCCCACCACTCGATAGTCACTTGTCACTCGGAAGACCTCGCTTCCAGTTGACGCCAGAAGACCAGAAGACACCCCAAGGAGGCCAACAGGAAGGCGTTAGGCCAGTTGTCATTAAAACCAATTATGATGTACGTAAGCAGTAAAGCTCGTCTTTATTCCCACGATCCAACCCTTGGGATTCTTGGCACTTATGAGGGGCAGCGTACTCTATATAAGACACCCCTCCCCTCTGGCACAAGGGTTCACACCTTTTGTAACTCATACTACCCACATGACAAGAGCTCCTGAGCACTGAGACGTAGGGCTGTTACCTCCATGAGACAGGCCTTAACTGATACATCTCTATGTACACCCTCGCCGTAGCTAGGACCCTGCCCTCTCGTTTCATACCCCTATCTTCTTCTGTCAGACTCATTACCACGACAGGCGATGCTCATTATGGAGTCGCCAAGTGGCGACCGACGACTGGCTTAGCACGGAAATAATGTTGGAGATGGCGGCTGGGAGGTGGCGGTGGCGGTGGCAGCACAGATTTCGAGGTAGGGGCTTGGGGTGGCCATTTTTGGATGGTTGGGGTGTCTATATATAGCAAACGGGGCTAGGTTTGGGTCTAAGGCTGGTTTTTCGTCCGCATGATCGCGATCGGACGGCTCCGGCTGCAGAGAGGGTTAGGGGACGCTTAGTGAGCTAGGTGGGGTTTAGAGGGAATGTGCCAGCCCGTGACATGGTTTTTAAAAACCGAAAATGTCCCATAATAAACCAATGACGGTATCGCTACGCTCGACCGTTCAGGTATCAAACTACCTCGGATTGTGATAAAATTGGGTAGGCGGTCTACCTACAATGAAACAAGACCACACGCCAAGTTATGATCTAATCCGAGAATATTTTACACATAGTTTTTAAAAACAATATTTTATCGATGCCGTAAGCGCATGCGTGTGTGGTTGGTCTCTAAATGGTTAACAACACAAACAGAGAGAACCATCAACTATGAACGGATGTAAGTTTTGAAAACTAACAGCAACGGAGCACCAATGCTATGCAGATGATGCCAATTATGTGATGATGAATGCAGGAACCAAGCGAATCACACGATGACAATGTAATAAAAGGGGAATCTTCTAGAGCGTTGGTCTCGGGCTGTTACAACTCTCCTCCGCTAACAAGAGATCTCGACCCGAGATCTTAGAATGGGAAGGGGAAGAGGAAGAGGTAAAACTTAGTTGCTTCTTTGACAAATTAGTGAAATGAACGAACCTTGAAGGTTTCCAAGAGATGAAGAATGACACAAGGAACAAGCAAGAAGTCAAAAGTAATTTGGGCAACATTGAGGTGGAAAAGAAAAGTAATTTGAATGGAGGTCACAACACTCTGGTTAAATGGATAGCAACAAAAAGAACATGATCTTGACAAACCGAGATGATGGGATGAAGAGAGCAACATCACAATGCCTCCAAAAGAAAAGAATAGAAGCTAGATCATTGGAAACAAAGGAACAGAGAAGAAAATGACATATTTCTATCACAAATGAATTAAGAAGCATACTTACGAAGAAGGATTGAATGGAGTTGTTGAAAATCAACAATAAAAAGAATAAGCTTGTTGTGGGCTTATGGAAAAGATCTCAAAATTATGAGGTGACAACATGCCACTAACGAAAAACAATGATTTCTTGGTCGAAACAATATATGAAAAACTTCTTTTCCCGCAAGGATACATTGGCAACATGGATCATTGATAGGCACCATGATAGCAGCGATCCTTATGAAATGCTTTTGGTGAAATCAAATCCAAGATAACTCCAAGAAAGAAATGATGCGTTTACATATCTCATCCTTGAAAAATTCTCATCGAGACTCCTCATGAATTAAGAATGATATAACACCGTCTGAAATGATAACGGAGAAACAATTCCAATTTGAAATGCAAGACAAAGAATACTTGAGGTTCACCAACAATAATCTTTAAGAACACTTCGAGAATGAATTAAATCCTTGAAGAACCATGATGAAGAACCTTTGGAAGAACTCTGGTATGAAAGGATGATAGAAAAGAATTGAAGGTTGCAAAATAACAAGATTATGCCTTGCAAAGATTTAGATGAAGCTTCATGAAGAGATATTTGATCAACTTTGAACTCCGGAAGATTAACAGGAACCACCTAGAATGGAGAATTTGATATCGTGAACTCCGGGAGAAGGATTGAAATTGATGAAACAAGAATAACAATTTTGTTATGCTTATCCTTCATCAAGTTAAATTGATGAGAAGCAATGGATTTGCCATACCACTTATTCTTCTTCAAATGATTGGAGTGTAAGATAAGACACAAACTAGAAGAAGTCTTCCACGAAACACTAGCAGGAATTTGAAATGAATGAGGATAATATGAATGATTGAAACTACATGAGAATAAAGAGAACATGATCCACCTAGTAGAAAACTTGAACAAATCACCGGAATAATTGAGATACCAATGAACAGATAACAATTGAGAAGAATTTGAGAACGAAAGTAGAAACGAACAAATCTTCTAAATTGATGCCCTTCGGAGGATTGAGAAATGAGAACAACTCTGAAATCTTATGAAATGAGGATAGATATGGACGGAATTTTTATCATGATTGAAAACAATTTGAGAGGATAGAAGGAACATGGAATCATGATTCTGCATGAGAACAGATAAGGATTTAAAACAAACTCTCCTTTGGTCTTTAATGCTAATAGTGATGACGAGAAACAACACCATGAATTGCTGAGATACATTGGGGTAATGAAGAAATTAAGGTTTAGCCAACGACAAAAAATATTCGAAGCAATCTTGTAGAAGAAAATGACCGATGGAATTAATTCTTACGTCATATTTGAAAGAACTTGAGATCTCCTGAAAAGATTAGAAGAGACATGTAAGATCCTATGGAAAACCTGTGGGTTATGGGCCCACTCAAAGGAAACACTGTTGGAACAACTGGTTAGAATGACAGATTGCACCTATAGAAATTAAGAACTTGATGAGGTGAGATCCTCGAAGTAAGTGAAAGGATTTTGAAACGGAAACACGAATCTTCTGAGATATCTTGCCACCCTAGAAATAATAGAGAGAGGTGAAAACAAGAGATACTTGGACAAGAATTGCCAACACTGAAAAAATTTAGAGAATGAAAATGATATGATGAGCACTGAAAGCTTTAATTGACTCCACCAGGAAAGAAAACAAGATCAAAGAATAATTAACTTGAAGCAGTTGAGGACCTTCACAATGAATCGCCGGATTCGAAAGAGAAGAAAAGATACCGTAAGCATCTCATGAATATAATAGGCACTTGGATGAGAATTTAATCACTGAATAAAAAGGGCAGGAGGGTGGGAAAAACAGACAACTTGGGACAACTGGGACGAACTCCAGAGACAAATATGAGGATTGATCTAACAAATATTGGAGAGTATTGAATTATCTTGAAGAGAAGCACTCCGGATGGAAAAGACTTGACATGACAATTGATTGAGCAAAAGGATTAGCACTGCCATAGAAATATGAGATAACCTCTTAGAAAATATGTGAAATCACCACTTCACATCGAAGCAACTCAAATTAACAAAGGATGAGGCTTACAAATTAAGCGGGAAACAAATACATGCCCCATTATGTATTTGGTTGAGGGGTAATCCAAGGTAACTACCAGAATTCCCACCTAAGAACTCCCTGAATCGTTGGTTATGCAATCGGGTCCATGGATACAGGAAGTAAAATCCATCACTCAACTCCTAGCAATAACACTACTATCCAAGGTATCACATCCGTCAACACATAACCGGAGGCCTCGTAAATGTATCTACCTTAGACCCTCGTAATCACAATGATACCAATTATGGCAGTACATCTGGACATTCTCCCTAGTACTGGGTGACGCTACACTCCTCTCGCCACAAAGAGTATTGAAGAAATTTCGAACATCCCCGTCAAGAGATACAAAGGAAACTGAACAATAGAGATGTGTCAAGAACCCCTTGGATTACAACTCCCCGGGTCCAATCCATACGTATGGGGGCACCAAGAATAGAGTTCTGATCACATCACCATCATAGAGGTTCCAAAATACCCGCGCGATCCTAAAATTTTTTGACTGAGAAGAGTGGTAGAATTAAAATTCCTATATCACGATTCCTCACCAGAGCATAGAAGAGGAGTAGAAGAATCCTACTCTCCGATATATAACTAGACTCAAAACTTTTACTAGACTGGACTCGGCCAAGTTCGATCAATCAAGGGGCTCCTAGGTCGGTACAGGCTCTGATACCAACTTGTAATGCCCAAGACGAGATCCTATCCTTATTTTGGCTCGAGGGCCTCGATAGGGATAGAAGCGCATCTTGTCTTTTTTGCATGAATAGATATGATTACAAGTACATGTACAAAAGAGATGAGGATATGGAATTGTCTTACACTCGCCACAAGCTAATTCAAGATCACATCAATGAAACAACATATTCAAACATCATACATAAGAGTAGGGTCTGACTACAGACGAAATCAAATGATAAAATGACATCCATCCTTGCTATCCCAGGATATTGTCTTGGAACCCATCCTATATTTATGAAGAAGAAGAAGAACTACAAATCAAACAAGCATCACTCTCATGTCAAATAATCGCATTAGTGTTGGGTTCTCCCGTAGGTGCTTCACATGCAAATTAAATTTTTCCTACGCATCGAGAATCCAAGAACATGCTACGAAGATGGATCACAGTTCATTACCACTAGACGCACAGTGTCGTTCAGCAGAAGTAGAGTTGGGGTAGTGCGTTCATGTGGTGTGTCTCCTCCTTGTTTGATCTCCCTCGAACAGCCGACCCAATCTCCCTCGAACATGTGACCCGATCTCCCTCAAACAGCCGGTCGCCGGATCCCACGTACAGGTTCGCCAGAGCGGCGCAAGTGCACCGCCTCTAACGGTATCCAAGCATGGAGGAGGACACCGTGTGGTTGACTGCTAGGTCCGAGCACACAGTCGGCGGCGGCAAGTCGAGGTGGCTAGTTGCAACACATGCAAAGCCCTAATGTGGCGCCCATGCGATCAACCGGACGGGTGTGCCACACCTCCACTATATATAGGAATCCGGCGTGGGCTCAACTCTTGGGCATCGCATGGATCCTAAAGCCCACATGTTCCTTCCCTTAAGCACGCGACCCATTAGGTTCTCGTCCACTTGGTTGCGAGTCAGATCACATCCGACTTGAATGGTCGGTAGCGGCCTCTAGCAAGACGTGCCAACTCTAAGTGTCTGATGAAGCTGGTTAGGCAAACCTGTACTTCACACTTCTGTTCCCTTTGCCACATGATATATGTTGTCATGCACAAGCCAATATGGTCATCCTTGTTGCAGCACAACCTCTTTCTCGTTTCTGTGAATCCGACCAACATTCGGATTATCTCATAATCCTCATCGCGTGGCCATGCTTATCTAGGTCGGATCACCCAAGGGGCCTAGAGTATATCTCACTTGATCGGAGGGTCAAATCCCATCTTGCTCGACCATGTCTCGTAGCATGGGTCTGGACAAGCCCAAAACCTACCTCTTTAACTACCTAGTCACGGAGTAGCGTTTCTTTGGCCCAAAGCAGGTCTTTCACCATCCCGAGTACATGCGCCAGCTCAGGTCTTAGGACATAGAACATATGTTGTACTAGAGACTCACAAATGACCTATCGCCGCATCTCGTAGTTGGGTTTTTCCAACTCAGACCTTATCTCGGCTCGGATCCGACTATGTGGAATCCGCCCAGACCTTTTTGAATCCATATTATCCGGCTAGCATCCAATGCTACATGGTCAGTGAGACCGGACCATCCACCGTGTCATATGCTAGTCTAACTGGCTGCGCATCCACACAGCCCTTTAGACTAGGGACCATTTAGGATAGTCATCATACAATGCATAGTCTCACAAACAATTCACATAATTGTTAATACACATCAATGATAATATCCAAGGACTATCTTTATTCAGAAACACATAGGAAATATCATCATACATGATTGCCTCTAGGGCATATCTCCAACAGTCTCCCACCTTCACTAGAGTCAATGAAATAGACATCGAATGCCCATACCTTTAACATACCCCTCATGCATGGGTTGTGGAAGTGTCTTATTCAACAGATCTGCAACACTTGCATCCGGGTGAAACTTGCATAAATTAGTATCACCTTTCTCTACTAGCTTTCGTATTAGGTGATTTTTTAGTTCTATGTGACTGGTCTTGTGGTGTTGTCTCGGCTTCCTAGCCTTTGCGATGGCACCTGAATTATCACAATAAAGGTCCAACGATTTTGAGCAGCTTGGGAACACACCACATCTTCCAGGAACTTCTGAATCCAAATAGCTTCCTTTGCAGCTTCACAAGCCACAATGTATTTGGCCTCTGTTGTCGAGTTGGCCACCGTATCTTGGTTGGAACTCGTCCAGCTCAGTACTCCTCCATTCATGGCATACACGAATCCTGTTTGCGATCGACAATCATCCCTATCGGTTCGGAAACTAGCATAAGTGTAACCCTTTACACAGATCTCCTCCTCACCTCCATAAACTAGGAACATCTCTTTAGTGCTTTTCAGGTACTTCAAGATAGTTTTCACCGCTGTCCGGTGACTCTCACCTGGGTCGGCCTGGTATCTGCTTGTTAAGCTTATTGCATAGGCAACAACAGGACGTTTACATAGCATGTCATACATGATGGATCCAATTGTCGAGGCATAAGTTATCCTACTCATCCGGTTTCGCTCATCAGAAGTCGTAGGACTCTAAGTCTTGCTTAGACTTATACCATGTGAGACTGGCAAGAACCCTTTCTTGGCCTCACTCATGTTGAGCCTCTTCAACACTTTGTCTATCTACGTGCTCTGGCTCAAGCCGAGCAGCCTCCTCGATCTATCTCTATATATCTTGATGCCTAAAATGTACACTGCCTCTCCAAGGTCTTTCATCGAAACTTGCCATTCAATGATTCCTTGACTAAGTTCAGCATCGAAACATCATTTCCGATCAGCAGTATGTCATCCACATACAAGATCAAAAATACTACCGAGCTCCCACTAGACTTCTTGTATAAACAATAGTCCTCTTCGTTTGTGATGAAACCAAGGTCAACGATGACTTCATCAAAACGAATGTTCCAACTCCGAGCTGCTTGCCTCAATCCATATATGGATCTCTTGAGCTTGCATATTTTAGCAGCGTTAGTTGGACCGACAAAACCTTCGGGCTGTATCATGTATGCATCCTCTTTTAAATTTCCATTAAGTAAAGCCGTTTTGACATCCATCTTCCATATCTCATAATCGAAATATGCAGCTATAGCTAGTATGATCCTCACCGACTTTAGCATCGCTACCGACGAGTAGGTCTCGTCGTAGTCAATTCCTTGAACTTTTCCATAACCTTTAGCGACAAGCCGAGCCTTGTGGATCTGAACATTTCCATCCACATTGGTTTTCTTCTTAAAGACCCATTTGCAACCATTGGCAACTACGCCAGGTGGCGGATCAACCAAGTCCCACACTTGATTGTCATCCATGGACATTAACTCGAATCTCATGGCCTCTAGCCATGCCTCGGAATCTGGGCTCACCATCGCTTCCGCATATGTGGCCGACTCATCACTTTCTAGCAACAAAACGTCGTGCACTCTATGTAATCTTTTCACCCTCCGTGGCTCTGGTGACGACTACACTACAGGTTCTTTGACCGACTCCGGTGTGATCTCATCACCAACCGAGGCTTCCCGAGTGGATCTAGAATTTCTTCGAGCCATACCGTTCTCCCACTGGCCTCTTTACTGAGAAACTCTTTCTCAAGGAAAACTCCATTCCGAGCGACAAACACTTTGTTCTCTTCTCGGTTGTAGAAGTTATATCCCAAGGTTTCACTCGTATATCCCACGAATATGCATTTATCCGACTTGGGTGTAAGCTTGTCCAACATGAGTCGCTTGACAAATGCTTCACAACCCCAAATCTTTAGAAAAGACAAACTAGGACTGTTCCCAGTCCACATCTCATGTGGTGTCTTGTCTACGGATTTTTATGGTACCCTATTAAGTGTGAAAGTTGTAGTTTCTAGAGCGTATCCCCATAATGACAAGGGTAAATCCGATTTTCTCATCATTGACCGGACCATGTCCAACAAGGTTCGATTTCTCCGTTCTGACACGCCGTTTCTCTGCGGCGTACCTCGAGGTGTGAGCTGAGGTACTATACCTCGGCTTTTCAGATGACTATCGAACTCCCGGCTCATGTACTCATTACTCATCTCCATGATCTGATCATAGAAGTTTTATCATCTTGCCGAGCTGATTTTCAACCTCGTTCTAAAACTCTTTGAACTTTTGAAAAGTTTCCGACTTGTGCCTCATCAAATAGATATTTCCATATCTACTCAACTCATCAGTAAAAGTCACGAAGTACTAATAGCCAGCTCTGGCCGTTGTGCTCATTGGACCACACACATCACTGTGTATAAGATCCAATAGCTCGAACGCCCTCTCGCAACTCTTTGCAAAAGGAGGCTTAGTCATCTTGCCAAGCAAGCATGATTCACATGTATAGAACATCCCGAAGTCGGACGAAGTTAGGAGTCCATCATCATGGAGCTTCTTCATGCGTTTCAGACTAATGTGTCCAAGCCGGCAATGCCAGAAGTATGTCGGATTTAACTCATTAGGCTTATGCCTCTTGACATTCACGTTATAGACTGGTCCCGTTTCTAGATTTAAAACAAATAGCCCATCTACTATGGGTGCATAGCCATGGAACATTCCATTAAAATTAAAATGAACAACCATTGTCCTTTATATTGAATTCATAACCTTGACTCATCAAGCATGAGGCAAAAATAATGTTCCGACTAAGTGCGGGAATGTAATAACAATTATTAAATTCCAAAATAAATCCAGAAGGAAGCTTGAGCTGCATCGTGCCGTCCTCCAACGTAGCAACTCTTGCTTTGTTGCCAATCCTGATGTCAATCTCCCCTTGTGCCACACGCCTAGTTCTTACCAGCCCCTGCATCGAGTTTCAAATATGAACAACTGATCCGGTATCAGATACCCAAGATCTACTAGGTATGTCAGCAAGGTAAATGTCTATAACATATGTAACAAGTGTATCTTTGCCTGAAGAAGCATATCCGGCCTTCTTGCCGTGCTCAGCAAGCCACCTGCTACAGTTCCTCTTCCAGTGACCAGCTTCCTTGCAATGAAAGCAAATGGTCTTTGAGTTCGGTCCGGACTTTGGCTCAGCGGCGGAGACAACCTTCTCCGTTCCATTTGCCTTACCCTTTTTCTTGGACCAACTCTTCTTGCACTTAGCCGAGTTCTGCACCATCAACACTTAATGCATGCCTTTCTCAATATCTTGCTCTGCCACCTTGAGCATCGCATGCAATTCAGTGAGCTTCTTATCCATGCCGTGCATATGGTAGTTCGAGATGAACGTCCCATAGCTAGGTGGAAGAGAACCAAAAATAGCATCCGTAGATAGCTCGTCAACAGGTGGGAAGCCTAACCGATCCAAATCTTGCACGTACCTGATCATCTTGAACACATCCAGGCTCAGTGGATCACCCTCCTTCAGCTTACAATCCGTCAAGGACTGCCAGATGTTGAACTTTTCGGTCCTAGCCTGCACTTGAAACATGCTCTTCAAACTCTCGATCATATCGATAGCCTGAATGTTTTCGAAATGCTGTTGCAAATCGGCTCCATACAAGCCAGCATGAGGCAGCTAATCTCGTTTGATTCATCCATGAGTTTCTGGTGGGCATTCTTGGTTGTGGTGATAGCATTCTCGGCAGGTTCCTCTGGAAGTGCTTCAGAACAATTCTCAAATTTCTATACCAGGTGGTAAAGTTTGTTCCATTCAGTTTATCCTTTTCCAGAATTGATTTCAATGCAAAGTTGGGTTGAGAAGGTGGTTCCATTGATCTACAACAGAAAATATGCAATCACTAAGCAATGTGTTTATGTAGAGTAATCCAAGCCTCAAATAGAACTACTCCCACTAAAGTCGGCATCCCTCCACAAAATCTCAGTGATTTAGGACCCGTCTAGCGTGAGCGACTAGTGAGCTTTAGCATCACTGCTAGCCAACTTGCCTATTCGGTAAGCAACATCTTGCTAATCGTACCTCTATACAACTCTTGTCGGTTGGGTAGGAATCTCATACCCCGGCTCCCAACCTTCTGTGCCACCAGGCCCAAAACCGTTTTGAAAGCCTTGTCAAGTTAACATGATGCAGTGCATGTCCGTGTCCAACAAGAACGCTCCAGTTCAAGGACACCTAGTAGCACCTCAATTTTATGAGCCCACTACCAGACGTACTTGACATGCGAAGGTGCAACATACGGTATGGCAATATGCTTGATATTAATGAGGGATATTTATACCATACCAACATGCATAGAAACAAGAAGAAATATCCATCACATATAAACATAAATATGTGAAATAGTATGGCTCCTTCATGGACATCCTTCTAGGTCGGCTCCAACTCCGATGACCAGGGCGGAACTCCATCTTGTCCGTCACGCCAGGACACCAATGCCTCGAACTTGATCTTTGTCCTCCAACTACTACAACTAGTAATGAATTAACAGAGAATCACAAGTCGACACGCAGGTCGTTATACAATATAATGATAGCACTTTGGCTCCTGCCGGCTAACAATCATGACACGCAGGTCATGTTAAGTTACACACATGTATCACATACATATGAGCCATACTATCACATCAAAACTGCAAAACAAACTTATGCACAGAATCGCATTCTACCGGTTTGTGTGATCGTGTACGAAATACAAGGCACAACGCACACGGTGGTCCCGAATTTTTTGGTCTGACCAAAATTATTGATCATCGCGAACCCGATTCGGATTTACGTTTCATGGTTAACCCTAATGGCGGATACCGACCAGTAGGGGTAGGTTGTGTCATGACCTCGTCGATTCTGATTGACAGAAAACATAGCCTCAATCTATCCCGATGTGTAGTTGATCTCATCAATCGTGCACATAGCCGATCTCATGAACGACGACAGATCTCATCCACTGACTCCACATATTAAATATGCATTCAATTCTGAATCCAAATCCTATAACAGAGGCTTTGATACCACTGTTAGGTTCTACCATAGGTGCATCGCATGCAAATTAAAAATTTCCTACGCGTAGAACATCCAAGATCATGCTACGGAGATGGATCATAGTTCATTACCACTAGACACGCAGTGCCGTGCAGCGGAAGTAGAGTTGGGTCTGCGCATTTGTGTGGTGCATCTCCTCCTTGTCCGATCTCCCTCGAACAGCTGACATGATCTCCCTCGAACAGCCGGTCGCCGGATCCGACATACAGGTTCGCCAGAGCGGCGCAAGTGCACCGCCTCTATCGGTATCCATGCGTGCGGGAGGAACACCGTGCGGCGGACTGCTAGTTCCGAGCACATAGTCGGCGGCGGCAAGTGGAGGTGGCTAGTTGCAACACGTGCAAAGTCCTAATTACGGCTCCCAAACAACTTGAGAGGATAGAAGGAAGCTGGCATCATGAATCTTCATGAGAACGAATAAGGATTTAAGAGAAACTCTCCTTTGGTCTTTAATGCTGAGAGTGATGACGAGAAACAACACCCTGAATTGCTGAGATACTCTGGAGTAATGAAGAAAGTAAGGTTTATCCAATGACGGAAAATATTTGAAGCGATCTTGTAGAAGGAATATGACTGATGGAATTAATTCTTACGTCATATTTGAAAGAACTTGAGATCTCCCGAAAAGATTAGAAGAGCCAGGTAAGATCCTAGGGAAAACCTATGGGTTATTGGCCCACTCAAAGGAAACACTGGTGGAGCAACTGCTTAGAATGAGAGATTGCACCGGTAGAAATTAGGAACTTGATGAGGTGAGACCCTCGAAGTAACTGACAGGATTTTGGAAAGGAAACACGAATCTTCTGAGATATCTTGCCACCGTAGATAGAATAGAGAGAGGTGAGAACAAGAGATAATTGGACAAGAATTCCCAACACTAAAAACATTTAGAGAATGAAAAGGATATGATGAGCATTGAAAGCTTTATTTGGGTCCACCGGTAAAGAAAACAAGAACAAAGAATAATGAACGTGATGCAATTGAGGACCTTCACAATGAATCGCCAGATTTGAAAGACAAGAAAAGATAGCGTAAGCATCACATGAATATAAAAGGCACTTCGATGAGAATTTAATCACTGAATAAAAAGGGCGAGAGGGTGGGAAAAAAACCACTTGGGGCAAATGATACGAACTCTAGAAACAAATATGAGGATTCATCTAACAAATATTGGAGAGTATTGAATTATCTTGAAGAGAAGTTCTCCGGATGGAAAAGACTTGACATGACAATTGATTGAGAAAAAGGATTAGCATTCCCATAGAAATATGATAACACCTCTTAGAAAAGATGTGAAATCACCACTTGACATCGAAGCAACTCAAATGACAATACTCCACAAAAACAAAGGATGAGGCTTACAAATTAAGCCGAAAACAAGTACATGCCCTATTATGTATTTGTTGGAGGGGTAATCCTAGGTAACTACCAGAATTCCCACCTTAAGACCTCCCTAAATCTTTGGTTATGCAATCGGGTCCATGGATACACAAAGTAAAATCCATCACTTAACTCCTAGCAATAACACTACTCTCCAAGGTATCACGTCCGTCAACACATAACCGGAGGCCTAAAAAATGTATCTACCTTAGACCCTTGTAATCACAATGATACCCATTATGGCAGTACATCTGGACATTCTCCCCAGTACTGGGTGACGCCAAACTCCTCTCGCCACAATGACTATTGAAGCAATTTTGAACATCCCCGTTCAGAGATACTAAGGAAACTGAGTGATAGCGATGTGTCAAGAACCCCTTGGATCACAACTCCCAGGTCCAATCCATATGTACAGGAGGCACCAAGAATAGAGTTCCGATCACATCGTCATCATAGAGGTTCCAAAATACCCGCGTGATCCTAAAAAAAATTTAGTGAGAAGAGGGGTAGAATTGAAAATTCCTATATCACGGTTCCTCACTAGATCATAGAAGAGGAGTAAAAGAATCCTACTCTTCGATATATAACTAGACTCAAAAAATTTACTAGACTCGACTCGCCAAGTTCGATCAATCAAGGGGCTCCTAGGTCGATACAGGCTCTGATACCAACTGGTAATGCCCAAGATGCGATCCTATCCTTATTTTGGCTCGAGGGCCTCAACAGGGACAGAAGCGCATCTCGTCGTTTTTTCACGAATAGATATGATTACAAGTACATGTACACAAGAGATGAGTATATGGAATTGGCTTACGCTCACCACAAGGTAATTCAACATCACATCAATGAAACAACATATTCAAACCTCATACATAAGAGTAGGGTCCGAGTACGGACAAAATCAAATGATAAAATGACATGCATCCTTGCTATTGCACGCTGTCATCTTGGAACCCATCCATTATTTATGAAGACGAAGAAGAAGAAGAACTACAAATCAAACAAGCATCACTCTCATGTCAAATCATCGCATTATTGTTGGGTTCTACCATAGGTGCATCGCATGCAAATTAAAATTTTGCTATACGCAGAACATCCAAGAACATGCTACGGAGATGGATCACAGTTCATTACCACTAGACGCGCAGTGTCGTGGAGCATAAGTAGAGTTGGGGCAGCGCATTCATGTGGTGCGTCTGTCCCTTGTATGATCTCGCTCGAAGAGCCGACTCCATGTCCCTCGAACAGCCGGTCGCCGGATCCCATAGACAGGTTTGCAGGAGCGACGCAAGTGCACCGCCTCTAACGGTATCCGCACGTGTTGGAGGAACACCGTGCGGCGGACTACTAGGTCTGAGCACGCATTCGGCGGTGGCAAATGGAGGTGGCTAGTTGCAAGACATGAAAAGCCCTAATGACGGTGCCCAAGTGATCAACCGGATGGGTGTGCCGCACCTCCACTATATATAGGCATCTAGCATAGGCTCAACTATTGGGCCTCGCGAGGATCCTAAAACCCATGTGTTCCTTCCCTTAAGCGTGCAACCCTTTAGGCTCTCGTCTGCTTGGTCGCAAGTCAGATCACATCTGACTTGACCAGTCATTAGCGGCCTCTAGGAAGACGTGCCGACTCCAAGTGTCTGATCAAACTGGTTAGGCGAACCTATACTTCACACTTCTGTTCCCTTTGCCACAGTATATATGTTGTCGTGCACAAGGCGATATGGTCATCCTTGTTGCAGCACAACCTCTTTCTCGTTCCGGTGAATCCGACCAACATTCAGATTATCTCTTAATCTTCATCGCATGGCCATGCTTATCCAGGTCGGATCAGCCGAGGGGCCCAGAGTATATCTCTCCTAATCGGAGGGGAAATCCCATCTTGCTCAACCATGTCTCGTGGCATGGGTCTGGACAAGCCCAAAACCGAACTTTGTAACTACCCAGTCATGGAGTAGCATTTGGTTGGCCCAAAGCAAGTCTGTCACCATCCCGAGTACATGCGCCAGCTCAGGTCTTAGGACATAGAACATATGTTGTACTAGAGACTCACATATGACCTATCGCTGCGTCTCGTAGTTGGGTCTATCCAACTCAGACCTTATCTCGACTCAGATCTGACTACGTCGAATCCGACCAGATCTTTCTGAGTCCATATTATCCGGCTAGCATCCAATGCTACATGGTTAGTGAGACCGGACCATCCTTCGTGTCATATGCTAGTCTAACTGGCTGCACATCCACACAGCCCTTTCGGCTAGGGACCATTTAGGATAGTCATCATACAATGCATAGTCTCACAAAAAAGTCACATACTTGTTGATACTCATCAATGATAATATCCAAGGACTATCTTTATTCATAAACACATAGGAAATATCATCATACATGATTGCCTCTAGGGCATATCTCCAACAATTACCTATACATGCAACTATTGTTGTAGTAATCTGTGAGCCACAGGGACTCAGCAATCTCATTTCCAAGGGTATGAAGACTAGCAAAGCTTAATGGGTGAGGTATGTTTAAGTGGTGAGGCTGCAGCAAGAACTAAGCATATATTTGAGTGGCTAACTTACCAGAACAAGAATTAAATATGGTGGCCTACGCATGATTTTCGTTAACTACAATGACCAGTAAGTGATCCTGAACACCTACTTGTGTCAATCATAACCCCACCGTGTTCTCTCTCGGTTCATGTTCACGAGCAGAGATAGTCATTGTTATGCACAAACTTGGTCTATTTTATTGAATTTACTTAAAGTTTGCTATAACCAGGTGTTAAACAAATTTCCAAGCTGCCACATAACCACGGGCACGGCTTCTCGAAAAGATTAAACCCTGTAAGGGTGCTCCAACTCATCCATCACAAACTAACCACACACCGCGTGGAATTACCTCGACCGTGGAAAACCCATGATCTCATTGGCAATTCCATTGGAAAACTTCAACCTCGAGATAGCCCAACGTATCCTCAGAATCCCTCGCACAAGATTCGAGAATGGTAAAAAAGTCCATTATGACCGCCTGACGTGTTGACGAACACGATAGGAGCCGCGTATCTCGTTCTCAGGACACGACCGGGTAAGCCAGTATACAATGGCGTGATATAAATCACCCAACTTGCCCTGGGGTGGCCCGGCACAGTGCTCTAGTTTGGACCAACACTCATGAGGAGAACTGACCCGGGTTATTGATTAATTATCCATCGGGTTGCAAGGCTCTATGCATTTTTATTAGGTTGTTAGGCAAATGTAGTACCGAAGTTGGGTCTTTCCATACAAGATTTATCCTAAAACCAATATTCAAGGGGGTCCCCATAACAACCCCGAGCATGTTAGGTGCACAAAATATGGAACATACCACCGGTAACAAGAAACTAGGGCGGCAAAACTGGAACAAAACACCGAGCAAAAGGCAAAGCGTTCAATGTTTTACCAAGTATATAGGTGCATTAAACTAAATAGAAATAATATTGTGATATACTAAAAGATCCATGTGGTCACATGGGAACAACCTGCACCTACAACTAACAATGCTACAAGAGGCCGACAAAGCGGTAACATTGCCAAACAAAAGCTTGCTGGGAAGGTGGTGGGGTTAGAGGCTTTTCATGGCAATGTTGGGAGGCTTGACATACAAGAGGTAGGTAGCGAGACATAATGATAGAAGCGAGTCAATTAGCATAGCAGTGATAGTGGTGGTATTGAGGGAAATGTTTATCTTGCCTCAGATCCCACTTGGAAGAAGAACGATCCTTGAAGTAGACTAACGGGGCGAAGTAGAACGAATGCTCTCACTCCGAACGCTTTCGGAACTCTATCGAGAAGAAGAAATCCAAAAAAATCAACCAACACAAGATAAACTCCACAACATATTCATGCTATGATGCACAATCAAATATGATGCTTGTTATGCATGACACGGCAAGCACAACAATCATATACTACACATTAAGTGAAGTTGAATATGCAACGAGTTGCATATTGAAGAAACTCCACATTTGTATTACTTACCTCACTCCCAGTTGGGTACACGACAATATTAAATTTTGTTAAACAAGGAAGAGGTGAAGCATAATGAAACTACACTCTCTAGGCATCTTAAATGAGGTCGGAATCAAGATATAGTATTTCCAATAGGACCCCATGTGAAAATTATGATTTCTGTCCAGATCTGAGCTAAGCATATTTTATAGTTACTAAACAGTAAAATAAAGTAGACCATGTGATTCTACACGTCATTCTAGTCGATTTACATAGATAGAACATTTAGAATGAAGCTACGATCTAAAAGATATGACCAACACAAGATGAATATGCCATGAATGCAAAATGCATCAAAATGGAAATCACAAGCATTTCAATACAACGTGTAATTCTAAGCAAGTTTCATACATGGCATGTTCAAAACAGAGTAACAGTTCAACCACAATCACCAATACATGTTTTACTAGAAATCTGCCCAAAACAGCAGGATAGCATTTTGCACGCATGAAAACAATACGCTACAAGGTTCTACAATGCACAAACAAGACGTGACATTGTAGTATATTACACACACTTCATTTCATCTTAGTATATCATACCCAAAAGAGTAATGGAACACATGGTAGGAAGCTCAGAACATGGAAATGAAATGTACCAGATTAGGACTTGGTGAAAATCAAAGTTTTTTAACAAAGCAGTTTTATCACGAAGGGAATATATTGGCATGCAACTTAATAGAATGTGAGAGGACATTATACACTACAAATAACTCTATTTCACCAACCCCAAGGGGCTATAGATCAATAGCAAAACACATCGCAAGACAATAACAAAATATTGCAGATTCCCAGACTTTGAATTATTTTAGCATCTCAAATTAACAACATTGATTAAGCATATTCTCATGATGAAAGATACAAATAAGAATAAGATTCATGATATGGAAAACCTATCAACAACAAGTATACATGGAATACTACAACACAGTCGAAAGTCACAACAAAAAGGAGCCATGGATTGCTTAATACAAGCACCGCAAAATGGAACTTAACATAAACAGATTTCAGTTTTAATACGATAGCTGCTCGAGAGCAACGAATAAGAATTATAATGAATTCCTACCTAGCAACGACAGGCATGGGATCAAAGTAGGCATACAATTGAACAATTTTCATGAAGGAACCATGTGCAAAAGCCCTATAGATTAGAAGCAATAAACACCACAAGTTTGCATAAAATTAGCAATTCGCAACTACGACGGGATGTAGTTTTGCAACACTATTTACAGAATGTAGATGAATCCTATCATGCATGAAAATGCAACCATGATGTAGAGCACATTGAGCAGATCATTTTTATTGTATCACACTTCAAAATCAGTTGCACGGTTTTTACAATACAAGCACCACAAAAGCTAACATGAAGTTCAAACATGCAATTTTTTCAGGGACTTAGAAAAATTAGCACCTCGCGAAAACTGGTCTGGGAGGTTCTGGATCTAGGTCGGGACATTTGGATCCTTGGCTGGTGGGGTCACCGAGACGAAGCTGTCCTGATCTGTGGGCATCGAAGGCCGGTGGCCACGATGGGCTTCAACGGCGGTGGCGCCACGCGGTCGGGGTCGGAGGTGACCGAAGAAGTCAGTGTGGCGGATTTGGGACGTTGGCCCAATTCCCAATAGTGGTGGCACAAGAGCTAGTGGCGGTGATGTCGGAGCTCGGGCCACGGAGCATCCATGCGGGGAAAAGAGGGCAGGCCGACGGGAGCAGATAGAGGGTGAGGCGGCAATGGCGACTCGGTCGGTTGCGGGGAACCCGGCTGGCGGAGAGGCAACCTGGCGAGGCAGTGAGATAGCATGGCAGTGGCGAGCAGGTGTAGGGGAGCTCGGGCGAGCTCCTGAGCGGTGCGGCAACGTGGGCTGCCCAGGGCCCCGATGGTCTCGGGCGGGCCAGCTTCCGGCATGAGCGGTCCTCATGGTTGGGGAGAGAGGACTAGCTACGTCACGTAGGGTGGAGGGCGACCAAGTGGAACAGGTGATGCATGGGGAGTGATTGCGCGGCAGTGCTCATTCTGGAGCCACCAAGTGGCGGCCAACAGTTGGCTTGGCACGAAAAACAATTGTGGAGATGGCAGCTGCGAGGTGGAAGGTGGATGTGGTCACGCGGATTTTGAGGCAGTGGCTTCGGGAGGCAATTTTTGGATGTTGGGTGTCTATATATAGAAAATAGGGCTAGGGTTTTGGTCTGGGGATGGTTTTTTGTTCGCGTGATTGCTATCGGACGGCTCCGGCTGCGCAGAGGGTTAGGGGAGGCTTAGTGGGCTTTGTGGAGTGGGCTAGGTGGGGATGAGAGGGAATGTGGCATCCCGTGACTAGGTTTTTAAACACCAAAAACATCCGATAATAAACCGATGATGGTGTCGCTAGGGTCTACCATTCCGTTATTAAACAACCTCCCATTACGATGAAATTTGGCAAGAGGTCTACCTACAATGGAAAAAGACCACACACCAAGTTTCGACACAACCCGAGAATAATTTTCACGCACTTTTTGAAAACAATATTTTATCGATGCCTCGTGCGCGTGCGTGTGTGGTTGGTCTCGAAACAATCAATGACATGAACGGACAGAATCGACAACTACAAACGGATGCAAGTTTTGAAAACAAACAGCAACAGAGCGCCAATGCTAAGCAGATGATGTGAATGATGAGATGATCAATGCAACAACCATACGAATCACACGATGGAAACAGAATAAATGGGGAATCTTCTGGAGCATCGATCTCGGGCTGTTCCAGCCCGTGTGGTTGCAAAGCCGCATGTGGCAAGAAGACTAGCAAGACCGACGAGCCATACTACAATATCCACCACACAAAGGGCCACGACCTCCAAGAGTGCCGATAAGTCGAGCAACTTGTTGAGAAGAAGAAGCAAGAGTACAATAGGTGCGACAAGCGAAAGGGTAAAGATGGTGGCGGTGGGTCTGGCAAGAAATTTTGCGGCCATGGTGGTACCCTCGGCAAGGTCAAGCAACAAAAGGACAAGCCTGCTAGAGGCCGACATAAGAAGTTAGATGACAACGATGACGATGATGATGAGGATGATGAAGGATTTCATGGGTAGGAATTTCACAAACCAATGGATGCCTGATAACCCACAAGTATAGCGTATCACGATAGTCTTCACGGGTAGTATTTCACCCTAATTTAGAGCCAAAGAGTATTTATCGGCTTTGACAGTTGAGTTGTCAATTTAACCACACTTGGGATATCGCTCTGCAACAAAGGTTTAGTAGCACAAATAATACTAGTAGTAGCAGTAACAATGATAGTAGTCATTTTGTAATAGTAGTGATAGTGGAAACACCAATAGTAATGAGGGGGTATTACCCCTAGGTAGGCAAAAGCTAGGGGGTTTTGCCGCCATTTGAAGTAAAACCATGCCGCCGGTTGGGCCGCAGCCGGCTGGCATGCCGCCGGTTGGCTCAAGGTCGACTGACGGATGGCCGACAAGCCCACAGTCAGCTGGCTCGTGTCTAGCTGCTGAAGAATCCAGCCGTCAAACGTCCGGCCAGCTTGCAGTCGGCTGCCTCATGGCCAGCTCTTCCGCTGACCTTCGGACGGACAAGACCCCATCCTTTCCTTCTACGACCAAGTACATCGACAAGACAAGACCCCCACGACGGACCCTGGCGTGGCCATAGTGACCGCTGACATGCGGGCGGGCATGGCTATAGTCCAGCCGGTCGTATCGTTGACCCGGGCTGACCGCGACCGAGTTAGGCAACAGTGCCGGCACGCCTCAGCCCACTCCATTACCTACCCCCGCATGGCTACAGCACTGCCGGCCATACCGGAGACCTCGACCGGTTGGTGCAAGGCGACACCACTTGGGTGGCCGGTGCCGCGGCAGGTGAATGCGGGCCAGTCATGGAGCCGGCTGGCAGGCCCTAGTGGGCGATGGGACCGCGCAGCTGGCGGGCCCTACATGCAACGAGACCACACATCTGGTGGGCCCCTGGCTGGTCAGAGAGGCTGCCAGCCGGGTCCCCCCTCTGAGTACTTTAGGGATACTGTAAGCCAGGAGGTTGACCTATAAAAAACCTGAGACCCCCCATGGGACACGACACGAAGGAACTCCCCTCCACACACACATAGCAAAGGAAGAGGAGTCGGCTGCTCCTTCTTCTACCTCTAGACAACAGCTCTAGGAGCGCCCCTGTAACCTCATCCACCAATCAACCTAGACCAAGCACAACTAGGGGTATTACGTCCCACGGAGGGCCCTGAACCTGGGTACATCGTGGGTCTGCCATTGCTCATGCCTTATCCCATTCCTGGAGCCCGTCGGCATCCTTTCGGCCCCAACCACACTCGATAATCCTACCCATGGCATCTGTCGTGAGAAAACGCTCCGGGCAGGACCCTTCACAACCTCCCCTAGCCGCCCCACTTCCGAGCAGAACTGCTTGCCCGTGGGCCATGCTCTCGCAGGACCCACGGGCGATGATGCTGGTACCTCTGATGAGTGCCTCGGCAGCGACCCTGTGCCCGACATAACCATGCCCACCGAGCGCGTCGGCCAGCTGAGCCTCGCCGACGAGCTAGTGACCGACGAATACCCTAAGAGGGTGTTCGACTGCACTGATCTGCCCACGTCTATAGGTGCGCTCACCATAGGCGAGGCCAACAGCTCCCGCGTCCGCGCGGGAGTGATGGTCACCGCTTCCTCCAGCTCCTCTGGCCGCGCGCGGGCAGAGGACGATGCGGCTACTGCCCGCGCCGGGACCTCCAACCCGCTCAACGCCACCCTTTGAGGTTTGAGAACCCCCAACGCTCCGACAGCGAACCCAGCCACCGTCACGACCGTGCTGGAGGCGGCCCACCATCTCCTGTGCGAGGACACCAGCACCGTCACGTCCGATCTACGCCAGATGGAAGCTGCTCATCAGGAGTACATCTCCGCTTACGGTCTCACCCTAGCTAGCACCGAGCCCTGTCATCGGGGAGCCGTGCGCGACCGTGGCCGTGTGGTCGCCGAAATCCTCGGCGGCAACCTGCCGGTCTACGAAACCCCTGCGACCAACCTACGGCCGCCAACGTAGCATACGAGGACCTGGCCGCCTTGTAGGGCGCGGAGCGCGCCGCACGCGAGCAGCACATCAAGGACCTCATCGACACCGCCAACACGTAGCAATCCGGGCTCATCCCCGGTGGAACCGTCTCTGAGGCCCCCCGTCCCGAGGGCGAGGGCCCTGGGGCTGTGGGCCGTCAGCCGGCTCAACACTCCTGCTCCCCTCGCCCCTCCACCCGAGGGCCCAGGGAAGCAACGCTCGGCGCTCCCAACTGCGCGGAAATGAGTAGCTGGCTGTCGACAGACGGAGCAATGACATCCCGTCTGGCGGCAGCCACCACAACGAGGCGCTGACTGGTGGTAGCTAGCGCAGCCGCGGGCACACCCCCGCCTTCGCGCCAGGAGCCGACATGGTCCATCCCGCCGTCCGTCCGCGCTGATCTCGTGGCCCGGCTACGACCACGCGTCACCCACAGCGAGAACAACGCATACCTCCGCCTCGACCGGCTGGTGCAGTCGGCCCTCCTCGAGGAGGAGAGCTCGATCGGCCTGTCGTGCTTTGGCCCCCGGATCTGCAACGAGTTGTTCCCGACCGGCTTCATGCTCCCCCGTGACACCCCAAAATACAACGGGGCCGCCAAGCCAGAGGACTGGCCGATCGACTACACCACGGCGGCCGGCATAGCGAGGGGGAACAAGCGTGTAGCCGTCCGCTACGCCCCTCTCATGCTGATCGGCTCAACCGCACTTGGCCGAATAGCCTGGCGGCCAGGAACATCAACACCTGGACGGATTTTCAGGAGGCATTCGTCCGCAACTTCACCGGCACCTACAAGCAGCCCGGCCATCCCTAAGGACTGGCCATGTGCGTTCAGGGCCCGGACGAGGCCCTCCGTGACTACCTCACCCGATGTACAGAGATCCGCAACTCCTGCGAAGGGGTGCAAGAGGTGTTGTCCATCCAATACTTCATCGAGGGTAGCCGTGACGACACTTACCTCAAGCACAAGATCCTGTGCTCTGAGCCGGCAACGCTGGCAGACCTCATGGCTAAGGCGGACAAGTATGCTACAACCGACTCCGGAATCTGGGCCAAGGTCAGCAAGCCCGGCAAGGCGGCTCCGCCGCCGGCTGTGTCACGACTGGCTACCAACAACCGGCAGCCACAGAACAACAAGCGCAAGACCGACCAACCGAACTCCTGCTACGGGAGTCAGCATGTCGCTTCCATTGAGGAAGAAGAACCGACTGCTCAGGCTTTCGGTCAGCGTCAGCGCGTCGGCAAGGCTGCCTAGCAGCCCAAGCTCACCTTCGAGCAGATGCTCGAGCTCCCTCGCAAACATTATTCCAGGGCCAACCCCTCCACGCACACGCTCCGGTAGTGCAGCTTCTCGTAGCGGCTGGCCCGGGGGGAAGGCCTTTCGGCTCCCCCCATGCTACCTCTCCGCACGCCAGCACCAGCTCCGACTCCCATGCCGGCCCCAGCCCCGGCTTCAGCCCAGCAGGATGGTCGCCTGCTCGACTAGTTCCCTGATCGGGATGGCTCCTACGTCGTCTTCACTACTTAAGAGACGGACAAACACACTCAGCACGGGCTCCACCACGAGGTGAACACCACCGTACCCACAACTCCCAAGTTCATGCACTAGTCCGAGAAGCCGGTTACCTAGAGCCGGGCTGACCACCCAGCCGTGATGCCAACCCTGGCTGCTACTCCCTGGTCATCGATCCCACCATCGTCTCCGAGAGACGCACCTACCACTTCTCGCGGGTACTGATCGATGGGGGAAGCGGCATCAACATTCTCTATTGCGACACCATGCTCAAGCTAGGGATCAAGGAGGAGGACCTACAAGCAAGCCGGACAGTATTCCACGTCATCATGCCGGGGAAGTCCTACACCCCTATCGGCAAGATCAAGCTCGACATTCTCTTCAGCGACCAAACCCACTTCCGCCATGAACCGATATGGTTCAAGGTGGTGGACTTTGACAGTCGCTACCACGCGCTGCTGGGCTAGCCGGCTCCCGTAACATTCATGAAGGTCCCCCATTACACCAACCTCAAGCTCAAGATGTCGAATCCCAAGGGCATCATCACCGTCGCTGGCGGCTACAAGATGTCGATCATGAGACCGTAGCTAGCTGGCCGAGGCCCTCGAGATCGCGGAGGAGAAGCGGTAGCTCGACCGGCTCATGGCCCACACCTCTGGCCAGCTGCCCATGCCGGCTCCTCTGTCCTCATCACCCGGTGAGGCCTCGTTCAAGCCGTCCAAGGACACCAGACAGGTGCCTCTCGACCCGGCCAATCCCAAGCAGTGCGTCACCACCGGTGCCCTCCTTGACAGCAATTAGGAAGGCGAGCTTATCGACTTCCTTCGTGAGAATCGGGACATCTTTGCATGGTCTCCAAAGGACATGTCGGGTGTTCCGAGGAAGTTCGCTGAGCACAAGCGTCATGTACGACCAGATGCGAAGCCGTTCAAGCAACACCTGCACTGTTTCTCCAAGGAGAAGCGGCGTACTATAGGAGAAGAGATCACCCGACTGCTCGCGGCCGGTTTCATCATGGAAGTGTTCCAACCAGACTGGCTGGCCAACCCAGTCCTGGTGCCAAAGAAAAACAAGACTTGGCACATGTGTATCGACTACACGATCGTGAACAAGGCATTTCCCAAGGACCCATTTTCCCTGCCACGGATCGATCAAGTCATTGACTCCACGGCTGGCTCTGATCTGCTATCCATCCTAGATGCCTACTCTGGCTACCAACAGATCAAGCTGGACCCGGACGACCGGCTGAAGACT
This sequence comes from Hordeum marinum, assembly GCA_022496015.1. NCBI lineage: Eukaryota > Viridiplantae > Streptophyta > Magnoliopsida > Poales > Poaceae > Hordeum > Hordeum marinum. Next base: position 206,452,298 of record CM039675.1, on the reverse strand, counting down.
TCCTTCATCACCCCTTTCGGGGCCTACTCCTTCATCACCCCAAAGAAAGTGGGCGCTACCTTATAGTACTGCATGCAGAAGTGCCTCCTTCCTTAGATACGCAGGAACATACATGTCTACATTGACGACATCGTCGTCAAGACCAATAAGCACTTTAGCCTTCTCAACGATCTCCAGGAGACACTCGCCAACCTGCGCGAATACAGGATAATGCTCAACCCAGAGAAGTGCCTCTTCGGCTTCCCAGCCGGCTAACTCCTGGGTTTTGTCGTGTCCATTCGTGACATCGAGGCTAACCCAGAGAAGATCAGGGCGATCGAGTGCATGCCCAAGCCGACCCGGCTCCGCGACGTCTAGAAGTTCACCGGCTGCCTCGCATCGGTCAGACGGTCATCAGCCGGCTAGGCAAGAAGGCCATGCCCCTCTAGAGGATCCTGCGAAAGATGGCTCTCATCGAGCCAGGCCGCGATCCCACGAAGAAGCCAGCCATGTTCGATTGGCCCAACGAGGCGGACGAGGCCTTCTGGGGCCTCAAGCGGGCTCTGACTAGCGAACCCATCCTGGAGACGCCGGCTGAGAAGGAGCCACTGCTTGCTTACATCATGTCGACCACACATGTCATTAGCGTCCTCCTGGTGGTGGAGCATCCAGAGGAGGGCAAGATGCAGCTGATTCAGCGAGGTCTTCTCCGCCTGCAAGCAGAACTACCCCCACTACCATAAGATGTGCTACGACATATACTTTGCCTCCTAGAAGATCAAGCAGTACTTCTAGGAACCTAGTTCATGCTGCCTCCACCCGACTCTACGCACTTGCGCATGCACTTCGATGGCTCGAAGATGCGGACCGTCCTAAGAGCTGGCATTGTCTTATCCTCTACGAAGGGAGACCAACTCAACTATGCTTTCCAGATCCATGTCGCCGCCACCAACAATGTAGCCGAATACGAGGCCCTTGTCGACATCAGGCGCATCCTATCCTTCGGTTACTCCGACATCATGGTGCAGCAGATCTCTGGCAAATGGGATGCCAAGGACGCCAACATGGCTGGGTATCGCTTCCTCGTTCGGTAGCTCACTGGCTCCTTCGAGGGTTGTGAGTGCCATCACGTCCCCCGGGAGGACAACAAGGTGGCCGATACACTAGCAAAGATTGGCTCCACCCAACAGGGCATCACAGCCGGTGTCTCCCTCGAGCGGCTATTCAAGCCGTCGATGAAGCCTTCCCTCGAATTGGAATTCATCTTGATGACGGCTAACGCAGCCGACCCATCGTCAGATGTAGCTGCCTAGCTGGCACCATCAGCACCAGCTACTCTACTGGCACCATCAACGCCGCCAGCCCAGCCGGGGGCATTCGAGCTGGCCACCCCCGCGGTTGTCGGCTTCGAGCCTGTGGCTGTCATTATGGAGATCGATGCCCCTCCCTCTGCCTTGGTCCCATGGGCTAGCGAGCCGGTCCCGGGGACCGGTCAGCTGGCCCTGGGGGCTGGCGAACTGGCCCAAGGGCTAGTGAGCCCGCTGTGGGGGCCTCAGCCGTCTCCAACAGCCCACTTGAGCCCGGGCTGGCCCCCGTCTCGGCACCACGGGCCCATCCCTTTATGGAGTTCCTGTTGCATGGTGAGCTCCCCCCCGACGAGAATGAGTCCCATCGAATCCAATGTCATGCCCCCGCCTACAGCATCATGAACCACGAGATGGTTCATCACAGCACAACCACCATGTATCAGTGCTGTGTTGAGCCAGAAAAAGGGCTGGAAATCCTCCTCGCCATCCACCTAGGCGGGCGGCCACCATGTCGCCTCCAGTACCCTGGTGGCCAAGGCATTCTGCCATGGTTTCTACTAGCCGACGGCCTTGGAGGAGGCCAAGCGGCTGGTCGACAAGTGCGAAGGATGCCAACGCTTCAACATGAAAAGCCACCTGCCGGCAACGGCCCTCCAGACCATCCCCCTCTCATGGCTCATCGCCATCTAGGGGCTACACATGGTGGGACCCTTCAAGACCGCACGAGGTGGCATGACACATTTGTTGGTAGCCATCGACCAATTCACCAAGTGGATCGAGGCCAGGCCAATCAAGAAGATGGACGGCCCCACATCCATCCAATTCATCGAGGACATCACAATCCGCTACGGCGTCCCCCCAGCATCTTCACCGATAATGGCACAAACCTCGCCAAGGGCACGCTAGCATGTTTCTGCACCAAGCAAGGTATCTGGCTCGACATGGCATCCGTCGTCCACACGTAGTCAAACGGCCAGGTTGAGGGGGCAAACGGCCTTATCGTGGCCGACATCAAGCCCTGGCTCATGGTACCGCTGGTCAGGTCAGTCGTTTAATGGATCGAAGAGCTGCCAACTGTCCTCTGGAACCTCAGGACCATGCCCAAGCGGTCGACCAATTACACCCCTTTCTTTCTCGTATATGGGTCAGAGGCAATCATCCCCACCGTCATCAAATTCAATTTGCCTTGGGTTGCCTTGTCTACGGAGAAGGTCGCGAAGGAGGCAAGAGAGGATGGCGTCGACCTCCTCAAGGAAGCCCATGAGCTGGCCCTAAGCCGAACGGCTATTTACCAGCAGAAGCTCGGGCACTACCACAGCAAGCGGATCTAGACCCTCTCCTTTCGGGAGGGGACCTGGTCCTTAGGCGAATCCAGCACACAGGCGGCCAACACAAGCTGTCCTCCCCATGGGAGGGCCCGTTCATCATCAGCAAGGTGCTACACAACAACACCTACTACTTAATAGAAGCCACAGAAGTGCAAGAGAGATGCCTTCGGTGAGGAGAGGGAGCACCCATGGAACGTAGAGCTCCTCCGTCTATTTTACTGCTAAGATTAGTGTATGTATGTATCCTTCCCTTTTGGGCTTATGAATGCAATGGGGGCCCCAAGTCGGCACTTGTTGCATGCCCTTTTTCAGTATCATCAAAGGTTTCGCATTATTTAAGCCCGACACCTGGGTACGGCTCCATGGCGCGGGGCTCGCCGGCTCTTCTTCGAGGCGAGCAAGTAATGTGAGCGAGCAACCTTTCGCTACCCCACTAACCAGCCGCAAACTGGCTCCCGGCTATCCGGCTGATAGGATCGCGGGGTAGGAAGGGACTCCTTAGACAAAGGACATTCAAGGAGTAGCAGCCGGACGGTTCCATCTCGACCATAATGTTTCTAGCAACCAACCACTACCGGCTTAACCTAGCCCCAGCCGGACGACTCTAAAACCCCACTCGTTTTCCCAAGGATGATGCCCCATCCCTACCCCAAACCGGCTCCTGGCTGGCTGACAGGCGGGGCGGAAGCCGGAAGGAATCCCGGCATGAAACACGAGTCGAAAAGGAAAAGGAAAAGGCAGAGCCGACATGCATACATTTCGCACGGCATACAAGTTAAACGACAAAAAGCCACAAGCCCGAGGTTCATTACAATACACCCCAACTGGGTGGAAATGCGTCTTACAAAATAAGTTTTGTACCAAAAGGAAGAAAGAGAAAATGCGCGGGGCCACTCAGGCTGCCGATGCATCACCGGCCGGCTCGGCGTTTTGCCCAGGAGAGGTCACGGCCTTCGGGTCCGCCTATGCGGCCCCCGTAGCCTCGGTGTCGCCACTAGTGTTGGAGGTGGTACTCTCTTCGGCGACCTCTTCGTCTTCTGGACCTTGGGGGTTGCTGAAGAAATCCTTGACAACTGGCTTGCCATCCTCGCCAAGAGCCGAGAGGAGCTCATCCGGGTCAAATACAAGGCCAATTCATTGGCCTGGCGGACAAGGGCACCCTCGCGGGCGGCCCGTTCTGCCTCCGGGACGTCGCGTATCATGGCCAGCCGGTCTAGATCAACACTGGGATACCACAATGTGGCGAACCGGAGGGCCATCTATGCGCCGGCTCAAGCTGCCGATGCCTTCCAGACCTCGAGCCAGGCCACCTCATTCTCAAACCACAGCACCACGCGGCTCTCCGGGGCCCCATGAACCGGCCATAGGGCCGCGATCACTTCCTTGCCAGCTTTGGAATGCTGCGCTGGATGTGGATCAGCCGGTTCGCCATGGCTATCCCAAGCTCCGCCATGTCCCAGCCGGCGTTCTCCTAACCCTCTCGCCCGCGTTTCCAGGTGGACTCCCAGTGATCCACCACGCCTCGTTTGGCATGACACTGGGTTTCCAGGAACCGCTTTGGGGAAAGAAAAAGCATCGACAAAAAAGTGCGAGAGAAAGAAAAATGCAATCGGCTGGCGAAGAAGCCAAAACTTACCCTGGAAGGCAACGTCCATCTTGAGGGCAAACTGCAGCACCGCGTGCTTCTCCTTTCCCAGCGATGTCTCCACCTGGGTGAGGGCGGCTCGGCATGACTCAATCTCTCTCTCGAGGCGGCTCACCTCGCCTTGAAGGGCGGCAGTCCATTGGGTAGCATCGGCCGCATGCTTGGCGGCGCCCTCCCGCTCGGAGACCACCTCATCCTAGTTCCCTCGGAAGACGTTTATCTCCTCTGCGAAAAAGGCCGGCAACGGTTACCCAAAATGCACAAGATCCATGTCGGCTGTGGAGCAGCCGACCCGACTCTCGGGGCTACCCCCAGTGGGTGCGCTTGTGCGCCCCCCATTGGAACAAATGTACCTTGTGTCTTCCTGAGCTCTTATTCAAGCCGGTAAAGGACGTGTTTGCCACGATTATGGATGGAAATCGCCTTGTCAAAAAGTTCCAGCCTCCTGGCGCTCCCCGCCTGCTCCAAGAAAACATAGTCAAAAGCAAGCCTAAGAAGATCCGGCCCGGCTGCCACGCAGCTGGTCAGCCAGCCTGCATCTCGGGGGCTACACCCAGTGGGTGCACTCGCGTGCCCCCATTGAAAACTCAACAAAGGCTAAAAATACTTACCTCCACACGCTGAAGGGCGCTGTCGGCCGCCTCCAGGAACGTGGCCAGTTCCTTGCGGCACCGCGCCAGGACACTGCCTAGCTCCTCGAGCGTTGGGACTGGGCTACCGGCCAGCGGGGACAGGACGGCTGGGACGTGAGACTGCGCCTCCCAATCCTAGATCACGTCCAGCATTGTCCTCTGGGACCGGCTCCCCCTGCCGCTTGCTCCGGCGTCCACCGTGGTGCCGGCTGTCGGGGGATGGGCGCTACTCAGAACGGCCCGGGAGTAAGCTCCCGGCAACCCTACATCCTATGCCGCCACCTCCTCGTCCATTTGGCTCGACGCAACGGTCACGGCAACCAGCACGCCTCTCCCCATGGAGGGCACCTCCGGTGCCGCCTCCTGCACCACCGGGGCCATCGGCACAACGACCGCGGCCGGCTCGACGGCGGGCGGCTTCACCATCGACTCAGCCTGCTGGGTCCCCTCCGGCACCGGCTTGGGGGCTGCTCCTCCTAGCCGGGCCACTTTTGCCCTAGGCAGAGACACGACCATCCCATCAGTCGGCCCTCGCGGCTTGCTCGACGGAGGTCTGGACATACGAGTCGATTCTGCTGCCGAATCCGACGCGCGCGTGGATTCCACGGGCCGCCTCCACCTACCGTCGCTCGAGGCGCCCGAGCGCGAGGGCCTGACCTTCGCACCGGATTTCAAGGCTCGCAACTCCGCGAGCCTCCTCTTTTCCTCATGTAGCTTGGTTGCGTGCTCCTGAGCTTACCGGCTGGTGGGCTCCACCAGGACGGCTACCGAGTCCACATCATGGAGCTCGATGGGGTTCCTGGGGCAAGCACACCTTCAGGCACCCATCGAAACACAAACTGAAAAAGAAAAAAACCATCCATGAGAATCAGAATACTCACCCGGCGACGATGGGAAGGGCCCTCTTGGCCCGCACCGGCGGCTTCGCTACGGTCGCTTTCACGATGAAAATTTCTCTTAGATTTTTCTCTGAATATGTGAATTTATAGGACTGGATATAGGGTTGGGGGAGCGTCCTGGGCCCCATCACACAACAGGGCGCATGTTGGGAGGGTGGTCACGCCTCTTGCCTCGTGGTCCATACGGACCCCCTCTGGTGGATCTTTGCATCATAATTCATTACAATTCCGAAAAGAAATTCACAAAAATTTCGTCACTTTCCAAGAACTTTTATGTCTGCACGAAAATAACACCAAAGAAGTTCAGCTACAAATATCATCAGTCCGGGTTAGTTCCATTTAGATCATGCAAATTAGAGTCCAAAACAAGAGCAAAAGTGTCAGTAAAAGTAGATACATTGGAGACGTATCAACTTGCCCAAGCTGAACTCATTAATCGTCCTCAAGCAATTCGGTTGATAATCTGAAAGTGATAACGGAAACTTTGACAAACTCCTTTGTTCTTGTTGCCATATATATGCTTAGCTAGTGTTCAGGTTTTCAACATAAATCACAAGTAACATGGTATTTCACTACCCGTACGAAGATAATAATGCTCTCCGGTCTAGTCCTTTTAGTAAGAAGATGATGACTTGGGAACAACATAAAAGTAAATAGGAAGGCCCTTCGTAGAGTGAAGCATTCATCTATAGAGGTGCCAGAGCTCAAGTTTTAAAACATAATTGACATTTCTATGTTGGGTGGTGCACTTGTCAATGTTACGATAGAGGGTTTCAGCATGTTCCATGGTAAACACATTATTGGCTGTTCCCAGATGGAATTGTAAATTTTACTCCTATCCACCATCCATACACAAACCATGGCTGACCGAATCCATGGGTGCCTCCCAACTTATCAATTGTCCCAAGGAGTTTTGTTTAATTAATTTGATTTTGCAGGACTCCGCATCCTTTTTACCAACCTCTCTCGTGCAATGACAACAAATAAACGACTATCTTGAGAATAACTTACTTCAGATGGAAGATGTCGCCCGCCCCATCGCTACAAGCGGTACGAGTGCACAAAACTAATGTTTGTTTGGGTATTAGAGGTGATACATGCAAATTTACTTGGAACGGTAGGGTAATACCACATATAGGTAGGTATGGTGGACTCATGTGGAACAACTGTGGGATAAAGAGTTTGGATGCACATTAAGCATTACCGGTTAGTACAGGTGAAGGCTAGCAATAGATTGGGAAGCGAGCAACTAGAGAGCAAAAACAGTCATAAACATGCATTGTGAATAATTAATATTGGAAATTAGCATGAGTAGGATATACACAGTCTGAATTAGAACATCATGAAGGCTGCATTAGATTTTAATCAACTACATGTTTGCACATGTGCAAGTCAAGCCGCTCAAATTACTTAGAGGGAAATACCATACAACCATACCACATCATAACCATTTTAATGTATGTTGACACATAAGGCAAATCATTATCAACTCCTATCTATTTAAGCATGGCATGAGAAACTATAGTCTCTAATTGTCATCATCAACATGTCCAATCATGATATACTGAATTAATATTGGACAAGCTAAACATATTTACAAAAATGGGAAACAAGAAGGTTTCGTACCAGCTTACTTTCCCATGATCACTTCATCAAATATCGTCATTATTGCCTTTCACTCGCACAAGAGAACGAATGATAATAATAATAGTGCAAAGGTGTTGTAGACTAAGCTAGAATCTGCTAGCCATTTGTGCAAAGGAGAAGACATGGTATTGTTGGCTCTTGGTTAGATCAACATTAACTCATATGAGAGACACTCAAAATTTTCATCGTGGTCTTCTCCTTTTGTAAGTGTATCTAGTGCCCCTTAGTGATTTTGGTGTATTGAAGACTTATAGGTTAAGAGATTGATGTTTTTGTGAGTGTACATAGGCTCAATAAGTCGTTGAGGAGTTTGACACATTCGGAGACTATCAACCACAACTGAAGACTTGGGTGAAGACTTTTGTATTCCTAGAAGACTTTGAATATGAAGAAGTTGGTGTGACCTTGAAGATATGAACGAGGACTATGAAGCGTGAAGACTTTTGTTTTTATTATTTCATTTCCTGTCTTTGATTCATAGGAAATACCGTACTGTTAAAGGGGGCCGAGGTAATACTAAGGAAAATTTCCAACTGATGCTCAACTCAAAAGCCTCAACCTATCCAATCCTTTGACTGAAGCCTTTGGAAATCTCTTGCAGTTCAGTCAAGTTCTTCAATGACAGACACAAAGTTCTTGTAGTTCCTGAGGAAATTGGTCTGACTGAGGAGTTAGGATTTTGCCAGTGCAAATTGCCTACAAGTGAGGAATATGATAAGCCTGAGGACTTTCATAGTTCGAAATTCCGACCGTTGTTGTGCTTAGCGCTAGCTACCCCCAATCATTTTATCCACATAATGGTCATATCATTGGGGGCACTTATGCCTTATCATGTCAGGTTGCACCTTGGCTATGAATATCCACCTCCCACAACCTGCTCCAAGAGAGAACTAACACTTGTCATTTGAGAGCAACCCATCCCGCGAGGATTTTGAGAGAAAATCATCAGTGGGGAAAAACAAAAATCCAAACCACCAAACCCAAAGTGATTGAGCATCACTGAAGACATTGTTTTTGTGTGGAACTGACGCTTGTTACCTTTGAAGACTGTGTATCTTCCAGACACTATACATCCTCTAGTCAATTTGGGATCACGGAGTGACCTTGGTCTACAGCATCCAGCAGTCAATTGGGGATCGCCGAGTGACCAGTTTGTGAGGGTCTTGGAAGTCTACCCTGAAGACTTACCGTGAGTGTTGGGCGAGGACTTTGTGACCTTAACTCAAGGAAAATACGGTAAGGACTATGTGTCCTGGGACTATGTGTCCTTTGTATTAAATACCGGGTTGCTCCAAACCAGACGTACGGCTGTCACAATAGTTGGAACTGGGTCATCAAACCATTGTGTTCATCGAGCTACCTAGTTCTATTTCCTCAACCCTTTCATTTCCTCGTATACTTGTTTACGAAATTGATCCTTACAGTTTGAACAATTTGACTAAATACTTTCACAATTTCCTCATCTCAAAATTTTCAAGTTACCTTGTACCACACCTGCTCATCCTGTATCACGCTAATTGTAATTTGTACATGCTTTATTTCATCATGATGACTATGCTACTATTATGTTTCTCATGCACTTGAGTACTCATTCTGCTGCTAGTTATTCATCACATTTCAAATTCCTCAAGTGATGAATTTGTAAAAATTGCCTATTCAACCCCCCTCTAGTCAGTATAACGCACTTTCAATTGGTATCAGATCAAGGTACTCCCTTGTTCTGTGTGATTTTTGTTTAACCACCTAGAGTTCTTGTTATGTTGACTACAGGTATGATCAAGGTTTCTGCAGGTTGTCCTACCTTCGATGGGACGGATTACCCCTACTGGAAGAACAAGATGCGCATGCATCTTGAAGCTATTGACAATGATCTCTGGTACATTGTGTAAAATAGTGTTCCCCGCACTGCTCCGACTGTTACTGTTTCTCGTAGAAGAAAGTCAAGCAACTCGATTCTCAAGCGAAGAATATCATCTGTGACCATCTAAGTAAAGGACAGTATGGCAAAGTGTGTGCTTTGGAGTCTGCTAAGCTTATCTGGGATTGGTTGTCCAAAGTCAACGAAGGTGTTTCCACTCAATGTGACTCTCGTGTTGATGTTCTTTGCAATCTCTTCAACCGCTTCAAAAGACTCGACAATGAGAATATTCAGGAAACTTTTGATCGTCTCACTGATATCTCCAACCAGCTTCAAGCATTGGGTGCCACTAACATCACCGATCACGAAGTGGTGAAGAAACTTCTAAGACCTCTTGATTACTCATTTGACACACTGGCTTTGATGATTCAAGAGCATGGAGACTACAAGTCACTTGATCCTACTAATATTCCTGAGAGACTCAATACTCATGAATTCCATCAAGCTGAGAAAAGAGACCTCTACGGGCCAAGCTATGGAAGATCTCCTGCTCTGAAGGCAAAAGCAATTTCCTCATTCGAAGGCAACGACTCTGATAGTAGCCTTGGTGATCCTAAAGAACTGAGTCAGGAGCTGGCAATGCTCGTGAAGAAAATCCAGAAGTTCTCAAGGAGAGGCCAATTTGGAAAGCCATCAAAAAGTGGTTTGAGGAAATCACATTCCTCAAGCGACTACAAGAAGAGAACTTGTCACAAATGCCAGAAATCTGGTCACTTTATCTCTGACTATCCTCTCTAGGAAAAAGAATCAAAGAAGAAGAAGTACAAGGACGACAAATCTGGTGACTCAAAGAAAAAAGAAGAAATCTTCAAAGTCCTCATCTACAATGTCCTCCTCTTCAAAATCCTCAATGCACAAGAAGAATGGTTCCAATAAGGCTAGGGCTTTCATTGGCAAGGAAATGGACTTGGAAGAAGAATCTGAAGAATATAAAGAAGAGGAAGAATCTGAGGTGGAGTCTGAATCTAGTGTCACTAGCCTTGCTCTTTCTAGTGCCTTCGTCAGCAAGTCCATCTTCAACGATGAAGAAAATGACTACTCCAACGGCTATGACGACATCAATGAGGACTATGGTCCTACTTACTATTTCATGGCAAAAGGCATCAAGTCAGTCACGGAATGTCCCAATCTTGATGACACTAAATATCCTAGGTGGAAGGTTCTGATGAAGAAGCACCTCATGTCAATGAGCAGTGAGCTATGGAATGTTATTGAACTTGGACTAACTAAACTTTAAAAGATGGAAAATGCTGAGGACATTCGTAAGTACACTCAACTTGATTCTCATGCGAGGAATATCATCTGCTCAAGCCTATCAAGCATCATGTTCAAAGGCATCTGTCATCTTCAAAACGCCAAGCTCACCTTGGATAGGATCATGGACATGAATGAAGGCTATCGCACACGTGAAGACCCCATGTTCATCGAACTCAAGAAATCCTCAAAACCCAGGAATCAGATCCTGGTTCATCTTGTTCACTTTGTCTTATGGCAAAAGGTTCCAAGGTACAAAAGCATCACTCGTCCTCTGAATCAAGTGATGGTGAATCTGATGAATATGTGAAACCTAGCTACGCCAAACTTGCTAATATTGCCACTAATCAACAAAGTGCACTTGAAAAGCTTCAAAAAATGCTAGACAAAAGTGATGATCTATTGAATGAGGAAGTGGATAGGACACAAACTCTGTCTGACGATCTCAAAAGTCTTGAGACAAAGTATGAGAACCTCCAAAGTCATCATCATGCTCTCTTAGCCAATCATGAGAAGCTTTCTTATGAACTTCTTCAAAGAAAGCAAGATCTTGACAAACTAAGAGTGTCTCATGAGGATCTCCAAAGGGAAAACGGTTCCTTACTGGCTCAATAGATCAGTACCGCTCAGGAAGAATTTGTTCCACCTTGTTCGATATGCATCGAACGTGAAACTACAAATTCTTCACCTGAATGTTCAAATGCTTCTATTGCTGCAAATTCTTCAACTATTCCCGTGGTCACAAATTCCTCATCTGAGGATACAACAAGTATCACTGATGAAAATGCAGGGTTGAAGGAATTGTATGTGACAGGCATGCACAAAAGTCTGAAAGGGCATCAAACCCTTTGCGATGTCCTCAAAAAGAAGATTTTGAACAGGAACCCTAGGAAAGAGAGTATTGCATTTGAGAGGAAACTCAATGCTGATGGATCTACTGGACACCTGAGCAGTACCCCAAAACCTCATGGGTTGCTACAAAAGGATCTCCTATAGATCCATCCACTTTATCTGGCTTTACTTGTGAAACTTCATATTCCTATGATGAGTCACTTGAATCCAACTACAAATTCTTCAAAAATCAGAAAGGTGAAGTATTTGCTAGATTTGTTGGAAGTGACCGCTGGAACGGTTTGCCTATGAAGAAAATCTGGGTTCCCAAGAGTTGCTTACAAAATCTTCAAGTGAATGTCCTCACGACACCACTCATGAAGAACAAGAACCCCAGATTAAATTCCTCATATGGACCAAAGTCTTCAATTGGACCAAATTCCTCAAATGGTCAAAAATATCATTCTCATGCAAATGCATCTATTTTGCAAGGAAAATATAAGAGTTATGAATATGTGCATTATTCTTCAAATCATTATGTTCATAAGTCCTCGAAGAATTTTTTTGCTTATACATATGAGTACACTAACCGTCGTCCTATGAAACGAAGCGCACTAGTTTCAATGCCTCCCTTCTCATATGGTGCTCGTACAATGATGAACTCTTTACCACCCCTCTAGATCTGGGTAGTGAAGAAATTGAACTAATCTTTTATACATGGTTAGGTCTCCAGATGAACTTTAACATCTGATGAATTTACTAGAGACCTGCGGAAATGCTTGAAAGGCGCAAGCTAACCATGTAGAAATGAAATCCTCATTTCTCACGTCCTCACACTGCTTGACTTACCATATTGTGTGATGAAACCCTACCTGATGAATTGGATGTCTTATTCTTCACTCTTAAGCATATGATTTTGTAAGTTGTAGTAATTCATCTGCAGGATGGACCTCCCAAAGCTACTGATTGGGTTCTCGATAGTGGATGCACAAACCACATGACTGGTGACAAGAATCTACTGATGAATTTGCCACTTGGTCCATCTCATCTAAAGCATATCACCTATGCTGACAAAGGAAAAATCAAGGTTTTGGGTTTAGGTAAGGTTGCAATCTCAAAGGCCTAACACATGGATAAGGTGATGCTTGTCGAATTCCTCGGGTTCAACCTCATCTCTGCCTCAATGCTTTGTCATCTTGATAAGGTTGTCATCTTTGGAAAATATCATTGTGTTGTCATCATGGAATCTGACAAATCCAAAGTCTTCGAAGGCTTTAGGAGAGGAGACTTGTATATTGTTGATATCTCTATAGGTCCTCAGCCTGCCACGTGCCTACTTGTAAAGTCCTGAGAAGGCTGGTTGTGGCATCGACGACTTGGACAAGCTGGTATGAGGAACTTGCACACACTCGTGAAGGAAAAGCACGTCATTGGCATTGAAGGTGTCAAATTCCTCAAGGAGCACCTCTGCGGTGAAAGTGAGTCTGGGAAGATGACCAGATCCAAGCATCCCTCGAAGACAATCATGACCACGACTAGACCTTTTGAATTGCTTCATATGGACCTCTTGGGCCCCTCTCATTATTACACACTAACAAATTCTTTAAGTTTGTATGGCTTTGTCAATTTTGATGATTACTCTCATTACACTTGGGTGCATATTATTATGTACAAGTCTGAAGTACAGGATTCTTCAGACGATTTGCTTCATGAGCCTCAACAAACTTCCGTGTCAAGATCAAGCATATCAGGAGTGATAATGGGACTGACTTCAAGAACACAAATCTGGATGAATATCTTGATGAACTTGGTACTACTCATGAGCTATCTTCCCCATATACTCCTCAGCCGAACGTCGTCGTGGAGCGCAAGAATATGACTCTTGTTGAGATGGCACACACCATGCTTGATGAATACAAGACTCCTCGTTGTTTCTGGCCTGAGGCAATTGATACAACTTGCCAAATCATCAACAGGGTATATCTTCACAAATTCTTCAAGAAGACCTCATATCAACTTATGACTGGCAAGAAACCCAATGTAAGTTATCTCAAAGTCTTCGGTGCAAAATGCTAGATTAGAGATCCTCACCATAGTTCTAAATTTGCAACAAAACCACATGAAGGTTTTATGCTTGGTTACGGAAAGGACTCACACACCTACAGAGTCTTCAACACCTACCACCAAAAGGTTGTTGAAACTGGATATGTGCGGTTCGATGAAACTAACGGCTCACAAAGAGAGCACCTGCCTTCTATGATATATGAACAGTCTCCTGAGGAATCCATTAAGCTGAAGGCTACTGAAGATGTCATACCCACTGAAGAAGTCTTTCCAACCAATGAAGACATTCATGCTAATACACCTGAAAGTATGGTGCTGAAGAAAATCCTCAGCCACGTCAACCTACTCATCCAAGAGTTGCAAATGAAGTGCAGATTGACAAAATCATTGATGACATCAATGCACCAGGTACCCTAACTCACTTAAGAGCTTCACATTTGACTAACTTTTGTGGGCACTTTGCTTTTGTCTCTATCATAGAGCCCACCAAAGTAGATGAAGCATTCAAGGAGCCTGAGTGGATTGAAGCTATGCAAGAGGAGTTGCATCAATTCAAGCTCAACAATGTGTGGGAACTTGTCAAGCGTCCAGATCCTCGCAAGCTCAACATCACAGGTACCAAGTGGATCTCCCGCAACAAGCAAGATGAATATAGCCTTGTGGTAAGAAATACGGCTCGTCTTGTAGCACAAGGCTACACACAGGTAAAAGGAATTGACTTTGATGAAACTTTTGCACCTGTTGCTAGACTTGAAGCTATTCGCATATTGCTTGCTTATGCTAACCATCATGATATCATCTTATATCAAATGGATGTCTAAAGTGCATTCCTCAATGGTAAGCTTGAGGAAGAAGTATATGTTGCTCAACCCCTAGGTTTTGAAGACCCTAATCATCCTGACAAATTCTTCAAACTCAACAAGGCCCTCTATGGCCTCAAGCAGGCCCCTTGGGCATGGTATGACAGTCTGAAGGAATTCCTCATGAAGAAAGGCTTCAAACCTGGTTCACTCGACCCTACTTTTTTCACTAAATCCTATGAAAATGAACCGTTCATATGCAAAATATACATAGACGATATTATCTTTGGTTGTAGTGACAAATGTTACAGTGATGAATTTGCCTATATGATGGGTCAAGAATATCAAATGTCTATGATGGGTGAGTTGAAATTCTTCTTAGGTCTTCAAATTCGTCAGCAAGACAATGGCATCTTCATCTCTCAAGAGAAATACCTCAAGGATGTTCTAAGGAAATTCGACATGAAAGATTGCAAAGGCCTCAAAACTCCAACGCCTTCAAAAGGCCACCTCTGCACTAACAAGAATGGTAAAAATTTTGATCAGAAGGTATATCGCTCCATGATGGGCTCTTTATTGTATCTAAGTGCACCTAGGCCTAACATTATGCTGAGTGTTTGCATGTGTGCCCGATTCCAAGCTACACCGAAGGGATCACACCATAAGGCTGTGAAACATATTCTTTGATACTTAGATCACACACCAACGCTTGGATGATGGTATCCCAAGGGCTCAAATCTTCACCTCGTCGGATACTAAGATGTTGACTATGCTGGATGGCAAGTCACCCTCAAGAACATGCCATTTCCTTGGATGATCCTTAGTCTGTTGGTCCTCAAAGAAGCAGAAGTGCATGTCATTGTCTACTGCTAAAGCTGAGTACATTGCTGCTGGTTCATGTTGCGCTCAGTTGCTATGGATGAAGCAAACCCTCAAGGACTATGGCATCAAGGTGAAGAATGTGACTCTCTACTACGACAACGAAAGCGCTATCAAGATTGCTTACAACCCAATTCACCATTCCAATACCAAGCACATCCAGATTCGTTATCACTTTCTTCGAGATCATGTACTCAAGGGAGACATCTCCAGCGACCACATCCCCATTGGCCGATATCTTCACAAAGCCCTTGGATGTGAAGAGAATTTGCAAGTTGCGGTGTGAGATAAATATCTTAGAATCTTTGAATTTTCTTTGAAAATACAGACATCCTAACACTTATGCAAAATTGATGACTTAGATGTGCAACACATGAAGTAACGTTTTTCTTCAATCAATGAAGAATAACCATCTAAGTGTGAAGATATTAATGAAGAATTTGATTCCTAGAACCCTACGACAATTGTATGCGGTGTCTGAAATCATCATTCTTATACGGTGGGTCATGCCACCAACCATAGTTGAAATTCTTCAAAGTTGAGTTTTTCGTCCTTTTGCAAATTCTTCAATTTTTCAAATTCCTCAAGTTTGCAAATTCCTCAAGTTTTCAAATTCTTCAAAACTATGAAACTAATGTTCTTAATTAACTATATATATATATATATGAGTTTTCAATGTCCTCAACAACATTCATTTAGTGCTAATTTTTCAAGTTGATTTTCAGCTGAGTGAATGTGATCGGACCCGTTCCCCCTCAATGCTAAACTCAACTCAGTCTGTTCTCAAATTGTTCATATGTGTTCTACTTTGAAACGTGTTCAAAGTCTTCACCCTGTCCTTGACAGATGAAGAATTTGTGAACTAAAACTTTAAAAATTTTACTATCAAAATTTTCGGTGCTTCCCGCTCAAATCGTTCTTATTCCCATGACTGGATAACCCACGATCCCCCACTGTCTCCATTACTAAGGACATGGGTCACACATGTCGCGTGGAGAGCAAGGGTCAGGGTGAACTTTGTCCAAAATCTTTGGGTCGGTTGGGTTTCACCTCCACTATAAATACCCCTTCCCTTTCACTCTACTCTAATTACTCCTCACTCCCACTCTCCCTCGAGCTCAAACCCAGTGTCGCCGCTAAAATCATTGATGCCGGTGTGGAAGAGCTTCACTGCCTCGACCTCGCCGTCGTCGTACTCGCATCATTCACGGAAATATTCACTCCATCGCCGACGTAGCTATCTCCATCTGCCAAGCTAGGGCATGGGATATCTGGACGGACGAACATCCCCAATTTCTTCTGATTGTTCGTCATGCTCTTCAGTTGGGTAAATAAAACCTAATTTTTCTGCCCTTGTTTGATCTTCAAGTTTTCCACAAATTTCCTCAAAGGTGTTTATTCTTCAAGAATCATATTCCAAAGCACCTTACATGTTCATTAGCTTGATGTTTTTCCTAAGTTATGATTTTCTTCAAGATTCCTCAATTGTGTGGATCCTCAAAATTTGCACAACTCTGGAAC
Source organism: Hordeum marinum (assembly GCA_022496015.1). NCBI lineage: Eukaryota > Viridiplantae > Streptophyta > Magnoliopsida > Poales > Poaceae > Hordeum > Hordeum marinum. Next base: position 206,435,594 of record CM039675.1, on the reverse strand, counting down.
CTAAGACAACAACACTTAGTGGAATTCCTCAAGATATCTATGGTCAAAATTCCTCAACTTGACGTATTTTGAAAATTTCTAAGAATGCATATGACCTCTTCAAATTCCTTGCACCTATACTATGTTCACAGGTACAAAATGTCTGCTGATGAATCACTAGGTTCTCATCAACTTAAATCATTTGTAGCGTTCCTTGAAGATAATTTGCACACTTTCTTAGAATCCTCAACAGTTTCAGAATTCTCAGCCAAAGAAAATGGCTGATGGGAAAAAGCCACAGAAAGGTGGAAAGAAACCTAAAGTGCAAAATTCGTTTGAGACACCTGATGAACTGTATGAGGAATATTGCACTCCAGATGAAGAAACTCGTGGCAAGGAAACTATAAAGCAGCAAAAGATTCGCATACAAAAAATTGAGAGGAGGTGGGCACGGAAGTGGACAGAATATCGTTACGTCACACCGAAATACATGAAGAAATTAGTTGTTAAACCCCCTTCCAATAGGCCACCCTTGGATCCAAACCAAACTGCTGATCCCACTAGTCTCAAAACTGGTGATGACTTTCCTCAAGAATGGGAAGACAACAGGCCAAGCTGGCAAAGAAGGGAAAAGAGGCTGTGAAGAACTTCAATGAAGACACAACTGTTGATGCCTCTACCGGAGCCTATAGTAGTGCTCCAAAGAAATAATGGTGAAGAAATTAGCAATAAAATGAAATCCCTCAACTTCAAAATCATCACTTCAGAACCCTCCAGCAAGTTCTTGAAAGGCCTCTGTAGTGCCTTTAGTAGCTGCACAATCGTCAGCTGCTGCCACAAAGTCCTCAACACCTATGCACCTTGCGACATATCAGATGACCGAGGGCTTCTCAATTTCTTCAGATGTCTCTGCAAGTCCCTCTTCCCAAGCATAGTCTTCAACAAGTCCTACTCTGTTGAAGCTAAAGAGAACTGCTCGACGAGGTCAATGACCAAGTCCTCACACTAGAAAAGTTGTTGTGAATGTATCCTGAGCCTCTAAGGATGATGATGAGGCTAACAATGAAGAATTGGAAGAAATCATCAGACAAAGTCATCAAAGGCCTGCAATACCCAAAGGCAGCTATGTTCCGCTCATGTTGGATCCCAAGATGATCCCCAGCTTCATTTACATATGGCATGAGGATCCCAGCACGCCACTTTCCTCACTAAACCTTCCTCTTGCTGTTGACCATGTCCTCACATAGTTCATAGCTGAGGAAAATGGAATAGAGATCAAGCTCAGAGAGCTCAAAGGAGCAGGGCTAGTAAAGAAAAGTTTCTGAGGAATAATGTTATGAATTTGACTCCAAATCAACTCATCACAGTTCAATCTGAAATATGATGCCTCTCTAAAGAACAAGACAAGTATGATGTTGAATGGAAGGGCACCAAAGTGAGATTTGTTAGGGCAGCCCAAGCTGTCGTAAAGGCCCATAACAAGAGGGTTGCTGCTCGGTCGCAACCTCAAATTGTTGAGGCCGAAGAATCTGCTCAGCCTGGTGAAGAAACTGCTCCCTCAGGTGAAGAAATTCAGACTGTTGAAGAACCTGCTAGGGCAAGCTCCACTGTTGCGCCTGAGGAAATTGCCAGGACAGCTAAGACTTTTGATGTGCCTGATGAAATTGAGACCACAAGGGCGACTGCACCTGTCGTGCCTGAAGAAAATGCTCCCCCATCACCCTCTGTAGAAACTACAAAATCCTCAAGGGTGAAGAACAACAACCTTCCTTCTACTTCAGAAGTGACGAAAAAAGAGGCCGCGGAGAAGAAGACACAAAAGAGAAAAGCATCAACCCTAGATTCCTTAGCAGTGAAGAAATTGTTGACATTGCCAAGTTCTTCAACTGAGCCGATTGATGCAACTCCTATCAGCTCCGTGCCAGCCTATGAACTAGTACCATTTGGTGTTGACTATGCCATCCCAAATGATGATCAAGAAGAAAAGGATCAGTCTGCTGCTACCTCAAAGTAGATTGATGAAGAAATTGAAGTGGAAGAAAATGCTTCAACTCCATTGGTATCATTGCCCCAGCTTTAGTTGACTGGGAAGAGGCCGACGTTGAAGAAATGAAACAGGATGTGGACATTGGAAACACTACACCTCTGATAAATGATGAATATTGGGAGGCTGCACACCCAAATTCACCAGTGACCACTCCGCAGTCACAAATTCCTCAGTCTCCATCCCAGACTGAAGAAATTCAAACAGGATCTAATGACTTGGCTACAACTGTCACTAATGATATTCCAGCTGCATCAGCTGAGGAAGTTCTTGCTCGAACTGCCATTGAGGAAACTGCTGTGCAAATTCCTCAGTCCAAAGAAATTCCTCAAATTCCTCAAGAAATTGCGGGCCGCTTCAAGCCAAACCTTCAGCCGAAGCCTAAGATGCCATTCAAAGGCTCAAAGCGCCCCAAATTCATCAAGACCAATTTCTTCAACAAGCACATCTACTTCATTGGATCAAATCCGTATGACTCTGCAAGAGTTGGTTGCACCAGATTCTGGAGAACCACACAGATGAACTACTATGCATCAGTGTTGTTTGAAAAGAAGAAAGTCTTCGAGCATCATCAAATTCCTCATGCGGAGATGGAAATGATCCATTCTTTCAAACCAGTGCTCGTAGTTCTTCATGATGCTGGAATTCTTCCATTCAGTGTGGATATCTATAATTGGAATGAAGAGTTGATTCTTCAATTTTATGCCACCTTGCACATCACAAGTGATGCTTCTGACATCAACTCTTGGGTCTTGGACTGAATGACTGGATCTACTCACTACACTGCCCCAGCCTCCAAATTGCTTCGGTCAGTCCCAGTTCCACTTCCTTCGGAAGGAGCAAGATGCCTATTTGATGAACCTGCTCTACCCAACCACATGATGCAAGTGCTGATGAAGCCTTTGGCTCCTAGAAAACCTCAAAGGACTACCTTCCTTGTGAAGTATTTGCTCTATGTTCCCAGGACAGTCTATCGCATTCTTACCAACACCCTTAGTCCTCAGAAGGGCCAGAACTCTTAAGATGAAGAAGTGGAGGGAATCATGAAGAACATGCTATTCAACATCATTCATGTGATTCCCATCAACTACCAAGATTTCTTCATGAGGACTTTGGCCAATGCAACATTAGCCCCATTTGAATTGAAGCCTTATGCTCCCTAGATCATGAAATTCATTAGATCAAGGTCTTCAATTCCCTTCAAGACTGACTTTCAGAATCACTTCAACTTTCTGCCTCCTATTGAAGTCCTCAACCACACATTTTCTTCAATTGAAGGAAAAGGCAAAGATGTCATTGATGAAGGTACTCATCCATTGGATGGTTAGTTCCGCAAAGATGCATCTTACTCTACCAATGATGACATTGATACCCAAGACTCTCCTGCAAAGGCCTCAACACAAAAGCCTCGAGAATCTGATCCTCGTGTGATGACTGATCGTGAGCATCTTACAAATCTTCATCAAGAGGTTGATCGCAACCACAAATGGGTCCAGCGTCAGTTTGGTTCACTTCTTCGAGACATGACTGTCACACACAACACTGTGAGGAAGAACCAATACTACTTCCATCAAGTCTTCAACCGCACCTAGGCCATTCTATCTCACCTCAAGACTCCTGAAGAACCAAAGGAGATGAACCTTGAGCAGAACCTTGACTGTACTTGTCCTCCTCATAAGAAATTCAAGAAAGTTCAAGTTCCTCAGCTGGTTACAAGCTCATATTCTTCAATGCGTGAGGCAAGTGAAGTTGAGGATATTGACGACACTTTTGCGGGCCCTGCATCGACAAACGACCCCAACAACGCTAGCGCTCCACCATCACCTTCAAGATGAAATTCTTCAAGGGGCTTTAGTCCTCACTTTTTTGTCCCTTTTGGTCTTCGATGACAAAGGGGGGAAATTTTGAGTTAGTCTTCAAGCGGGTCTCTATATATGTGCTGTTTTTGTTAAAGTTACAACTCTCGCTCTTTTGAAGATCTTGTCGTTGAGTTGTAAACTTAAGTCTGATGGTGGTCTGACTCTTTTGAACTGCTTTCCGCATGCTTATTTCCTCAAGTACCTTAATGCATGCATGCTAAATTTCGTCAGACACCATTTTCATCATGCATTTCAAATTCTTCATATCATATGTTAAATGCGTGTATGAATTACAAGATATAGGGGGAGTTCTCCATGTGTTTAACCTACCGTGTGCATTTGTAGTCCAAAGCAAATTCCTCAAATATGCACATCTTCAGGGGGAGTTCTTATATATCTTCCAATCAAATTCCTCAAACTCGGTACTTACATTCTATATTTTTATCCCCATTGAAAACTTAACCTATTTGTCATTAATCACCAAAAAGGCAGAGATTGTAAGTGCATCTAGCACCCGTTAGTGATTTTGGTGTATTGAAGACTTATAGGTTTAGAGATTGATGTGTTTGTGAGTGCACACAAGCTCTATAAGTCATTGAGGAGTTTGATACATTCGAAGATTATCGATCCCAACTGAAGACTTTGCTGAAGACTTTGGTATTCAATGAAGACTTTGAATATGAAGAAGTTGGTGTGACCTTGAAGATATCAAGGAGGACTATGAAGCATGACGCCTTTTGTTTTTGTTGTTTCATTTATTTTCTTTGAGTCATACGAAACACTGTACTGTTAAAGGGAGTGTGGTAATATTAAGGAAAATTTCCAACTGATGCTCAACACAAAATCCTCAACCTATTCAATCCTTCGAGTGAAGCCTTTGGACATCTCTTTTAGTTCCATCAAGTTCTTCAGTGACAGAGACGAAGTTCTTCTGGTCTCTGAGGGAATTGGTCTGACTCAGGAGTTAGGATTTCACCAGTGCGAATTGCCTACAAGTGAGGAATACGATAAACCTGAGGACTTTCATAGTTCGAAATTCCGACCGTTGTTGTGCTTAGCGCCAGCTGTCCCGAATCATCTTATCCAAATAATGGTCATATCATTGGGGGCATTTATGTCTTATCATGTCAGGTTGCACCCTGGCTATAAATAGCCACCCCCACAACCACTAGTTGGTTGGCTGCTCCGAGAGAGAACTGGCACTTGTCATTTGAGAGCAACCCATCCTTCGAGGACTTTGAGAGAAAATCATCAATGAGGAAAAACACAAATCCAAACCACCAAACCCAAAGTGATTGAGCATCACTCAAGCGATTGTTCCTATTGGAACCGACGCTTGTTACCTTTGAAGACTATGTATCTTCTAGACGGTTAGGCGTCATGGTCTAGTGCATCCTCTAGTCAACTGGGGATCATGAAGTGACCTTTGTCTAGATCATCCAGTAGTTAATTGTGGATCATCGGGTGACCAGTTTGTGAGGGTTTTGGAAGTCTACCTTGAAGACTTACAACGAATGTTGGGAGAAGAATTTGTAATCTTAGCTCAAGGATAATATGGTAAGGATTGTGTGTCCTTTGGTTTAAATACAAGGCCGCTCCAAACTAGATGTACGGCTGTCATGGCAGTTGGAACTGGGTCATCAAACCATTGTCTTCATCAAGCTACCGAGTTCTATTTCCTCAACCCTTTCATTTCCTCATATACTTGTTGATGAAATTGATCTTTACTATTTAAAGAATTTGACTGAAGACCTTCTCAATTTCCTCACCTCAAATTCTTCAAGTTACCTTGTTCCTCACCAGCTCATCCTATATCACGCTTCCTGTAATCTGTGCATGCTTTATTTCGTCATGATGACTATGCTACTTCTATGTTTCTCATGCACTTAAGTACTTATTCTGCTGCTAGTTATTCATCACATTTCAAATTCCTCAAGTTGAAATTCCTCAAGTGATGAATTTGTAAAAATCGCCTATTCACCCCCTCTAGTCGATATAACACACTTTCACCTTTCAACGACTCAAAGAAAAGAAAAGAAATTCATAGAAACACACTAAAATATTTTTGGAGTTTTTGACTTTTTTTCTCGAAGAAAGCAAACAAGCTACTGAAAAAACAAAAAACTATAAAAACTATTTACACGGGAAAGTTCCCAACAAGTAAAGGAGATCTCTTTGGGTTTTCTTTTAGGGACAATTGATTTTATGCCCCTTGTTGGGTCACTACAGGTTCACTCCTAGTTTCCGTAAACACTCATTCCTGCCCAAACCACTTTGCTTCTCTTAAGCTTTTGCCCTTTGACCGTTTGACCATCACTTTGAAAACTTCATAAAAAGTTCATACTAACTTAGAAAAATTCAAAAAAGATATTAGAATGTTCATAAGAACATCACCTATATGTGCATGCAATTTGCATTCTTTACAAAAATGTTGGAAATTCCCATCGCAAATGATAGCTACAACTCAGATGTGGGCTTCCCAACATTTTTGTCATGAATGAGAATGACATGCACATATAGGTAATGTTTCTATGAACATTTTGATATCTTATTTGAATTTTTCCGAGTTAGTATGAATCTTTTATGAAGTTTTCAAAATGATGGTCAAACTGTCAAAGAGCAAAAGCATAAGAGGAGCAAAGTGACTTGGGCAGAACCGAGGGTTTTTGGAAATTAGGGGTAAAACTGCCGAGTGAGACACAACTAAGGGCACCAAATTAATTATCCCTTTCTTTTAATACCATAACTAATTTAATTGATTTTACGAAAATGTAATTAAAGAAGTAAGAAACATTTTTGGGTTTTCTAAAGTTTTTCAATCGCACAAGAAGAAAGGGGAAAAATAAAACTAACATGGATATACAATGAAAGAGGATGAAAAGTCATAGTTTATATGAAGTGCTTGAACATGAATGTAATGTTAGTGAGAAATCCGTACAACCGAAGCTTAGGCATCTTCCTAGCTTGGTGATCACCACTGATAATAGCCGTCAGGTCCAGGAAAGTATTTCTGCTAAGGCACCTGCGCGTCCCATGCCTAGGCATCGGCCTCCACCACAACCAACTTGTTTCGGTAAGCAATTATATCCTTCGGTGTGATGATATATCCGTGCATGTCATGAAAGTTCAAGAAAGAGGGTTCACAAAAAAAATAACATGGAGAGTAGTCTTGTTGTATACTAAGTTGTAACGAATGTGTTGTGGGGGTTTAGGTTTCTCCATGAACTGGTGATCTAACATAGACTGAGGATCGAGATGAACCTTAGGCAATAAGTAATCAGTCGACGCATGTCAATAGTGGAACATTTTGCAAGGTGGGTGGCATAAAGATCACCATGGTTTTCCCCCTAATCCGGTTTAGATGCAAGCGACATGCAATGATAGCTCCTATGACGTAAGTATTTTCGCCGTAAAGTGCATGACGTAAGATAGTGAAGGTGGGAGCACTAAGACCACCACCCTGAGTCATAACACTTAGACATTCCCTATAAAGGAAGCGAAGTTGTGCAAAGAAGTATAATGTAAGCTAGTGTCCCTAGCCTTCGGCACACCCCTATTTTCTCCCAGGCTCACGAGTTCCCCTTCAGAAGGAATCATGCATATTTCATAGAATTCAGAGAGTGGTAGTTCATGGTGTTCAACATATAAATCAAAATGAACCATGGGAACATTGGGCATATTGTTGAAGTAAACATTCCAGCCTAACCTCCGTGTTGCGAGGAATGCTGATATCCTAGTCTAGAGTCCTCTCAACAACTCCTTTGGAGCTCTGGCTTGAAGAACCTCTCCTAAGGAAGTTCATCTTCCTATGAACAAATTTATGATATTTTTGGACCACAAAATCATGTCAATAAAACTTTGAAAAATTGATAGCAACTACTCATATGGATGCCTAGGGGACATATCAAGCATTCCCACTGCTTGGAACTCTCAAAAATAGACATGCAAGCTCATATTTAGTATTATCAAGTGAAGCAAAAATATACAAAATATAAACCACTAAAGAAAAAACTAGAGAGATATCGAAAAAGGAGTTCCAAGCAAAGATATCGAAAATTTCAGTTTCAAGAAGAACATGAGAGATAAAGAGATAGATCTAGGGAAGTTTGGCTAGAGTTAATGGATGTCATGGGCTGAAGAGATAAGGTAGGGGAGCGTTGTGGGCCCCACCACACAACAGGGCGCGCCCTAGGGGGTGGTTGCACCTTGTTGCCTCGTGGCCCACAGATGCCCCTCCGTGATGTGTTTTAAGCACCAATTTTTTTTAAATAATCCAGAAAAATTCATGTTAAATTTTTGTGGAATTTTGAGACTTTTTATTTTTGGATCTTTTTTATTGCGCGAAAAATTCAGAAATGGGATAATCATGGCATTTTATTTTATCCAACTAGAAATAATTAGAGAGCAAACTAAAAATACAGAGATTATGCCTACTAAATTCATCATCCACATGTATTTCAAAAAGGATCCATTAATAATGTTGATCAAGTCTTATTTATAATCGTTTCCAATTGACATGAAGCTAGAGAGTTTTCGTATGTCACTAAGTTATGTCAATGTGGATTTGTCTTTCCGGAACAATAATATTATAGTATTTATTCTTGGCAGTAGTTAGAGGAATTTTGAATTCTCCAATGACCATGGCACTAGTCTCAATGATACTAACATAATTAAAAAATTGGCCTCTTTAGAAAATGAATACTATGTTGTTTCCCATTGACATGAAAAGTGAACTTACATTGGTTGCAATCAATAACAGCCCCTGCACTATTTAAAAAGGGTCTACCAAGGATGATCAACATATTGTCGTCCTCGGGCGTTTCAAGAATAACAAAGTCTGTCAATTTACTAACATTTTCAACCACAACATGAACATCTTCACAAATTCCAATAAGTATTGTAGTGGATTTTTTACTAATTTGCAAAGATATTTTAGTTGGTGTAAACTTATTCAATTCAAGTCTCTTATAAAGAGAAAAAGGCATAACACTAACACCAGCTCCTAAATCACATAAAGTAGTTCTAACATAATTTTGTTTAATGGAGCAAGGTATTGTAAGCATACCCGAACCTCCGAACTTCTTAGGCACTCCATGATCAAAAGAATAATTATCAATCATAGTAGCAATTTCTGTTTCAAGTATTTTACTTTTGTTGGTACTAATATCATTCATATACTTAGCCTATAGAGGCATTTGCAAAATACCAGTCAAGCTAGTGCACAAAAAGACATGTCCAATCATTTCAGCAAAATGCTCAAAATCTTCCTCGTCCTTACTCGTAGAAGGCTTACGAGGGAATGAAATGGCTTTTTGAACCCATGGATCTCTTTCCTTTTCGTGCTTTGTAGCAACAAAATCTTTCTTCTGATAGTGTTTAGTTTTAGGAGGTGGGTAAAGATGATCCTCAGCAGGTTCTATTTCCACATAATTATTAGGTTCATTATCACTATCTGGTGAAGCATCTACATAAACATTATTATTCTCCTCATCAGTAGCTGAATTTTCATTACTATATTGTGTCTCAGCATCGTAAATAGAAACATCATGATTGATTTTCAATAGGTTTTTCTATAATGGGTTCACTAGAAGCATGCAAAGTGCAATCATTTTTATTTTTCTTATTAGAAGAACTAGGTGCATCATCATTAATTCTCTGAGAATCGTGTTTTATTCTTTTAGGATGACCTTCATGTTACCTCCTCTAGTCATTACTCTAACAGCAAGGTCATTCATATTATCATTTATCTCACCAAGCAATTCATTTTGTGACTTTGCAACTTGGTCTATTTGGGTATGAACCATAGAAGCCTGCTGACCTACACCCTTAACATCATAGCAATTCTCAACATCAAGTCACTCAAATGATATATCGTCACAGCTTTACATCTTAATTGATCTTTGACATAATTATTAAAATGTTCTTGCTTAACAATATAATTATCGTATTCATCCATGCATTGATTAGGAGTCTTAGTGTAAGGTACATTACTTTCATTGAAGGTACGGAGATAAGTTAACTCTACTACCTGTGTCGGCGAGTCAAGTCAATGTAGTTCTTCAATAGGTGGTAATTTCTTGACATATTTAGTTTCAATACCTTTTTCTTTAATAGATCGTTTGGCTTCTTGCATATCTTCAGGACTGAGGAATGGAATACCTCTATTCTTTTGAATAGGTTCCAGTGGTGATTCAGGAAGTGTCCAATCATTGGCATTTTGCAATACGTTATTTAGATGTTCCTTAGCTTGTCCAATAGTTTTTTCCCTAAAAACACAACTGGCACAACTATCTAGGAAATCACTAGAAGCACCGATTAGTCCGTTATAAAAGGTATCCAGTATTTCATTTTTCTTAAGAGGTCCATCAAGCAAAGCTCTAAGTAACCGGAGAAGACTCCCCCAAGATTGAGGGAGATTATCTTCTTCAATTTGCAAAAATTTAAATATGTCCTGTAAGGCAGCTTGTTTCTTATGAGCAGGAACATATTTTTCAGAGAAGTAATAAAGAATATCCTGGGGACTACGCACACAACCAAGAGCAAGAGAAAGGAACCATTCCTTAGCCTCGCCTTTCAGCAAGAAAGGAAAAAAGCTTAGGAATGTAAGGGTAAAGTATCTTTTGCTCATAGTAAACAACGCATCAATATCATTCTATTTAGTCAAATGTCCGATGATAGTTTTAGTTTCATCACCATGAAAAGGATCAGATTCTAGTATAGGAATCAACTTTGGGTCTAAGGAGAGCTCATAATCCTTATTGGTAAGAAATATAGAAGTAGCAAATTTAGGATCACGTTCCATGATCTCCATCATAGATTTTTCTTTCAATTTGCATAGTAGTTTCTTCAAGTCATCTCTATTTTCACAACCAATAAAGTCCCTAGCTACTTCCACATCCACAACAGAACCTTCAGGTACAGAAGGCAATTCATATTTATTGGGAGAGCAAGGTGTAGTAGGTGATTCAAATTCTTCATTATTTCAACATGTCGAAGTTTTCTAGCTTTGGCAATATGAGCATCAAGTAATTCATTCAGTGGCACAGTTTTTGTTTGATCAAGTGTAGAAGTAGTATCATAATTATTTTCAAAAGTAGTATCATCAAGTTCAAGCGATATATTAGAACGAGCAACGGGCAGTGGTGCAATAAGCTGATTCAAAACAGTAGGTGAATTAAAAGCGAAGCTAGATGGCTGTTCCTTACATCCTCTCGTATAAGAGGGGACGGTCTTAGTTGGAGTATCTTTCAAATCCTTCGTTGTAGCAATTGGATATCCTCAAGTTAAAACAATAAATATAGTTATGCTCCCCAGCAATGGTGCTAGAACAAAGTTTTGATAACCCACAAGTATAGGGGATCGTGACAGTCTTCACGGCTAGTATTTCACGCTAATTTATTGATTCGACACAAGGGTAGACAAATAATATTTATCGGCCTTGGCAGTTATGTTGTCAATTCAACTACACCTAGGATATCTCTCTGTATCAAAAGTTTAGTAGCACAACAAATAATAGTAGTAGTAGTCACAGTGACAACGACAATTTTGTAAGAGTAATAATAGGGACGATAGTAATAGTAACTTAGCAAGATTCAGTATATGTAAAGTGTAATCAATGGTGCAGCTATGGAAAGATATGGATGACATTGATCATGTAATAGTCACACACTAGAGCGACACAAAACTAACTCCAATTCATGAATATAATGTAGGCATCTATTCCGTATATAGTAATAAATTCTTGCAATAAGAACTTTCATGACATCCTTTTTCCTACCCTCCCGCGGAAGCGGGGTCCTATTGCAAACTACTGGATATTAAGGCCTCATTTTAATAGAGAACTGGACCAAAGCATTAACACATGGTCAATACATGAACTCCTCAAACTATGGGAATCACCGGAAAAAATACTAATTATTGTCACGTTGGGCTATGCAGATCAAGACACATAATAGGTGCATACAACTTGCAAGATAGGATTAAAATCACTCTTATATTCATGAAAACATGATAGGTTGAGATATGAAATCATGGCACTCGGGCCCTAGTGACAATAATTAAGAATATCAAAGTCATGGCGACATCAATCTGATAACATAGTGCATACTAGGGACCAAGCCCTATCATATTAACTCGATTACACGATAATTTCCATCCACACCCATCATCGACCAGCAAGAAAACGGAGGAATTACTCACTGATGGTGGTGACCATCATGGAATAGTTTGTGGAGCAGGGTTGATGATGACGACGACGACGAATCTCCCTCCCCGGAGCCCCAAACGGACTCCAGATCAGCCCTCCCGAGGAAGAACAGAAGGTGGCGGTGGTTCCGTCTCATAAATCATGATGAAAACTTATCTCTTATTTTTTTCCTGAATATATGAATTTATAGGATCAGATATAGGGTGGGGGAGAGCCACATGGGCCCCACCACACAACAGGGCGGGGCCTGGTGGGGTGGCCATTCCCAGTTGCCTCGTGATCCACAAGGACCCACCTCTTGTGGATCTTTGCATCATAATACATTATCATTCCCCAAAAAAATCATGATTTTTTTTCCAATTCCGAGTACTTTTATTACAGCACAAAATAACACCAAAGTAGTTCTGCTGAAAACAACGGCAGTCCGGGTTAGTTCCATTCAAATCATGCAAATTAGAGTCCAAAACAAGAGCAAAAGTGTTTGGAAAATTTGATACATTGGAGACGTATCAATGCCATGTGCATGGATGGAGATGTATCTTTGCACTCCTCTCACCGAAAGCTCAAGCAATGGGCCCGTGAGATCAATGCAGCAGAACAGGCAACAAACATACAGAATCCCCGCAAGTGGTCTAACACACCCATCATTTTTTATGTCAATGACCTCCCTAACTACACTACTGCTGTTGGGTGTTTTCCATTGTTGGTTTCCCAAAAATTCGCAACCTCCAGGTGAAGAAAATGTTGGTTGACGGTGGGGCCATCTTGAACTTCATCTCGCTTGAAGTGATCAAGCGGCTAAAGATCCCCGACATGGATCTCAAGCCGATTGGGACGTTAAAGAGGGTAAACCTAGGAAGGAGCTAGACGAAAGGAAAAATCACCCTGCTGGTGACGCTTGGCGGTGAAATAAACTTCAGAACAGAGAAGATATTCTTGAGTGTCGCCAACATATCATTGCTGTATAATGGAATCCTTGGCCGCCCGACACTCGCAAAATTCATGGCGCCTCACATTATGCCTACAATAGTTTGAAGATGCCAGGGTCGACGAGTGTCATCACCATCTATGCCGACAAGAAGAGAGTTGTCTTATGTGTCGACAAGCTCTACCGGGATCTCGTAGCAACATCTATTGAAGAGGCTCTTGCTCCTGGCACCAAGCTCCCAAGGGGAAGAAGAACAAGTGTACCGGCAATACCTCCAGTAAGGACTCTAGGAAGCGCACCATGGAGTGCAACACACCCGTTCAGAACTTGCCGGAGATCTATGCTGCCAAAAGCAAGAGAACCAAGGTAGTGACCCCCAGGACGAAGAAAGTGGATGCACGAGAGGATGAAGAGGGCAACTCTTTCACCATAAGTTCCACCCTTGACAACAAATAGGAAAGCGCGCTCGTCTCCTTCCTGTGGGTGAATGTCGACGGGTTTTCCTGGCATCCATCTGACATCCCTGGTGTTCCCAGGGACGTGATTGAGCACCACCTTTCCGTCTGCCCTCACGCACGTCCTGTCAAGCAGAAGGTCAGGGAGCATGCTCTGGAGCATCCCGAGTTCATTGTTGAGGAGATCAAGAAGCTAGAAGCAACAAGCTTGGTCAGATGTGTGATACACCCAAGACAAACATAAAGTGGAGGTTGTGTATCGACTTTACTGATATCAATAAAGCTTATCTAAATAGCCCTTTCCCTTTGCGCGTATTGGTCAGATATTAGACTCCACTATCGGTTGTCACCTCCTATCTTTTCTATATGCCTACTCTAGTTATCCTCAGATCTTCATGCACAAGGAATATGAGGAAAAGACCGCCTTTATTACTCCATGTGTTACATACTGCTTTAAGCGTATGCCTTCCGCATTAAAAAGTTTGGTTTCAACATTTGCAAGGGCTGTCCAAATTGGTTTGAACCCCAGCTTCATAGAAATGTGGAAGCATATATGGATGGTATAGTGGGCAATACCAAGCACAAAGCTACACTGATTCAACACCTATAAGAGACATTTGCAAATTTGCCGATGATCAATCTGAAGCTCAATCCCAAGAAGTGTGTGTTTGGCATCCCATCCGACAAGCTTCTTAGGATCTTCGTGTCACATGATGGAATTGAAGCCAATCCCGCCAAGATCGAATTAATTGAGCAACTAGAGGCTCCGAAGCCGGTGAAAGAAGTGCGCCACTTAGCATCCTGTGTTTCATCCATAAGGAGGTCCATTTCCAGTTCTACAAAATGCCCCCTGCCATTTTGCAAGATTTTGAAAATGGCATATCCAATGAAATGAACTCCGGAGGCGGAGGCAGTGCTGCAAGACCTAAAAAGATACCTATCCTCACCGCTAGTAGTAGTTGCACCTAAGCTACAAGAGTCATTGCTACTATATCTGGCGGCAGCAAGTCGAGTAGTTAGTGTTGCTGTGGTGGTGAAGGGTGAAGCTGAGGAAAAAGAGGCAATGACCCCTGACATGGCAGCCGGCAAGCTAGATTCGACTCTCGTAAGCCAAAGTATCGGCAACATAGATACATCGCATGATGAAAATAAACAGGCTATGCAGAAAAACTTTGATATGAGTTTTGAAAGCTCTCTTCTGCAGGGGCTAGGTCAAGATACTATGGCACACAAAAATAGATTTTTGTCTCCTCATGGCCTCTCAGAACCTATGCCATTAATTTTAAGCACATCACATTACCGTCGTCACTCGCTTTCCTTCGGAGCGCATCTTCGGGAATCCAGAAGCCACTAACAGGAAAGTTCAGTGGGTGTTGGAGCTGGCCAACTTTGATATGAGTTTTGAAAGCATAGCAACAATTTAGAGAAAGACCTTGGCGGAATTCATTGCAGAATGGACACCAATGCAAGACAAAGAGATTCAAGAAACAACCCTCCCCAATAAAGAAGCACCACAAGAGTCGGTTATGTACTTTGATGGAGCCTTTTTGTTGCAAGGCACCAGGCCAGCGTGTTATTTATCGCACCCACCAGAGAGCACCTCAGATATGTAATCCAAATGCACTTTCCCAAGGAGGTATCGACAAAAACACTTCTTAATACGAGGGTCTTTTTGCTGGCCTATGGATTGGAGTTGACCTTGGCAACATAAAGCTTATCATTCGAGGAGATTCACAACTTGTTGTGGATCAAGTGAACAAAGATTATCAGATCCCATGATGGAATCCTATGTAGATGAAGTCACAAAGTTGGAACAATAGTTTGACGGTCTACAAACAAAGCACATGCCTGGTGCCGAAAACAGCATCACTAATGACTTGTCAAAACAAGTTGCTCATAACCTACGTGTGGAACCAGGGACTTTTGTGCTCCAACTGACTCAACCATCTGTCACACCATCAACCCGGCAATATGAGAAAATAAACATCAACTCCAGCCACCAAAAAGAAAGTTGTTGGGGACAACAAAACATATACTGGTGACTAGCAAGCTTCGGCAAGACCCCCGGTTCTTGCCGTTTAAGCTAGCACTCCCGTAGTGGAGGAGATGCTTTTAGTCCTTGTCGTCGAGCCGCTAGCTCCAATATCTTAAGATAGGAAATATTTTGAAAGAGCAAGAAGAAGCTAAATTAGTAGCTCGACAATCAAGAATCTACCAGTATGTGGACAACACTCTATACAAGAGAAGGCCAAATGGGGTGGAATTGAAGTGTATCTGGCAGGAACATGGACATAAGATGTTGGTGGAGATACATGAAGGGATGTGCAGTTCCCATATCAGGTCCCGCACGCTTGTCGGTGAGGCATCCCGAAAGGGTTCTATTGGCGATGGTTATCAGATGTGAAGCATGCCAGTTACACGCTAAGAAATTACATCAACCAACTCAATAATTGTCAACCATACCGTTCTCCTGGCACTTCTTGATATGGGGGCTTCACATTGTAGGCCCTTCCCCCAAGTTACCAGGGGCTTCGAGTACTTGTTCGTTGCAATCACCAAGTTTACGAACTGGATTGAGGTAGAACTAGTGAGAAAGGTAACACCACAGGAAAGTGTACGGTTTTTGAAAGGGATAGTTTGTCGTTTTGGTGTGCCCAACGAGATCATCACCGACAATGGGACACAGTTCACGAGCCACACCTTCATGCAATATTGCCAGTATATTGGCGCCAAGATTTTCTTTGCATCCATTGCTCACTTTAAAAGAAATGCCCAAGTGGAGAGGCCGAATGCTGAAGTGTTATGTGTCATGAAGACAAGAACTTTCGACAAGCTATACAAGTGCGGAAGGCATTGGATTGATGAGCTGCTCGTGTTTCTTTAGTCCATCAGAACAACACCAAATCAAGCTACCAGAGAGACACCCTTCTCCATAGTCTATGGTGCATAGTTGGTGCTCCCCATAGAGCTCACATACGATACACCTTGAGTGCAAAGCCTTTGATGAAGACGAGCAAGAGAAACCACATCAAGATTATTCCATGCTCCATGAGGAAGATCATCTTCGGGCTGCCCTACGTGTCGTTCGGTCCTAGCAAGTCTTGCGTTGCTATCATAGCCACAAGGTGAATACCAGAAGTGATGGGGAATGAAACCTTGTTCTTCTTTTGATCCAGTCTGCAAAGGGATCAAACAAGTTGACGCCGAAGTGGGAAGGCCCTTACCAGGTGGTAAAAGTCACTAGGCCTGGCACAGTACACCTGGAGAACGAAGAAGGTAATCTGATGCATAGCTCATGGAATATCGAGCATCTTCACAAGTTCTCCTCTTGAGGTGTAGTTACTAGAATCCTCTCTAGCAACACCTTTTGTCCGGGTCTGCCATCAGCGATGTAAACCTTTTTCGAAAACCAAGCAAATGCCTTGTGCATAATCAATAGTGCTAGGTAGTTCACTACATTTTGTCAAAGTACATATTTATGTTATGTATGTTGTATGAAATGTTGTGATTACAATAATTAGTGTGAGATGATTGATGAACCAGCAAAGTTCCTAGACTCCTCTTTTCTCTTATTTATTTTTCTTAAAGTATAAGAAGGGCCCCTCAGGTGCAAGTCTTCTTGGGGGTAACGATGATATGGATATCCAAATGGAGTTCAAGCATTATCATTTCATGATAATAAATACAACTCCTTCTTTGGTGGATTGCCTCACGAGGAGTTTTGTGGATGAACTAGTACAGTGGTGGGTTGCCTCGTGAGGGTGCTCTGGTCGCGTTGCCTCTCTTTTGTTGCATCTTTGTTCTGTTGTCCCTCTCTACGGTGCAGCCTATCCTCTATTTATAGTGCCCCTGGTCCTCTTCCCTTATCTCTATGGCGGGGAGGGATCCCACAACGGCCAAATTCGAAGAGGGACAGGAGTACATATTGATCCTGACGAAAGGTGGTGTGACAGCCCAAGTGTTGTCCCTACCTTAATTGGCATATAACCTATTGCATGAACCTTGTGACATGACTTTAATGATGTTTTGCAACTTGTCATCCATGTGTGGTTTTGCATTCATGCATCATGCATCATTCATCCATCATAGCATTCATCTTGCCATGTTTGGTTTTCGTGTGTCCTTGAATGATGTGGTGTGTGTGAGTGTTTAGATTTGGTTTGAGTGTGGGTGGAGCTCATGTGGGCAACTCCTCTTTCTTCCCCTCTCTTTTCTTTTCTACAACAACCCCATCATATGCCTTAATTCCCATGTTGTTTAATTATCAGAATTAAGTTGCTATTTTAATTATTTAAAAATGTTCAAGAGGTAGCCCTATGTGTCTTATGGATTTAAAGTATGTTTGTTTTGATGTTTGAAGTTTGTATGTGTATGAGTTTCAAATATCAGTGGGCTGCTTATTTTAAATGTTTAAAATTACTAGCCCTAAAAATCAACTTAATATTTTCTTTAAATAGGGCATATTATTTTCTCTGCAGATGTATTTTGTTTGCACTAGAACCCTTTTATTTTTTTCTCTAGGGTTTTCCTTTGTGTTGTGTTGTTTAAAATGGAAAAACCCTTCTCTGTTTTCTGTTTGAGAGAGAGAGCAAAGTGGGCTTGCTCTAGCATGGCCCAGCAGCTCCCGCAGGCCCAGCAGGACAGACGGGCACCTGCCCCGTCTTCCTTCTCCGTTAGTGAGTGCCAAGAGAGAGGGTCGTCCACCATCCACCTTTTCCGTCGGTGTCGCCGTCAGCCCGTGGCTATTTAGCCTCCCCTTGGCGTGCGTGCCCGCTTGCCTAGGGTTCCTCTCCCTCCCTCCGCCGCCGCAGCTCCCATCTCCTCCTCCATCACTCTCCCTCCTCGCTTCTTTTCCCTTGTCAGGTAAGCTTTCATAGTCCAGGGAGGTTTAGAGTGTAGTCGCCGGTGACCAGCTCGTCATCCCCATCGGCTGTAGCGACGACTCGATTGTCGTCTTCGACGGAGGGTTTCGCTCTGCCATCTTCTTCCCCTGCTTTGACTCCGGCGCGTCTTCTTCCCCTCCGTCGACTCCTTCTCATCCGGCTCGTCGTCGCCTTCCCCTTGGTGAGAAGTCGGTCCACATAGCTCCTTCTTCCCCATGTAGGCCGCTGTTTTGTTGCCGCCGTCATCTGTCGCCGCCGTCCGCAAGGCGCGTGCTTGTCTCTCGCTTCCTTCCTCCTCACCGCAAGGTGAGTAGGGGAATGGAACCCCTGGTTGTTCCCTCGTGCGTGAGAGCCGTTGGGGTCGCCAGATTCGCCGTGGTCTCGCCGGAATTGCTGCCGGCGTTGCTCTATCGCCGCTGTTGCGGGGGTTCAGTTTCATTAGAGATCGCGCGTGTGTGTGTCTATTAGAGAGGAAGTGAGCTTCCTCTGTTAAGATCAGCGTGCGTAGGAGAGTGGTTGGGCTAGGGGGAGGGACCTGGTGGTCATGGGTTCGAATCTGAACCCTACCCAATTTTATTTTTGTTTTTTGTTTTTGTTTTCTTTTGTTTTTCTTCCTTGCAATTGCATATGTATGTTTAGATGCAGAGTTGGGGCATGTGTAGTTTTTTTTTTCTGTTGTGTTGTTCTACCGTGTGTGTATCTATATGATGCTCATATGTGGGTGTGTGCTTGGCACATATAGATGTTGTGTGTGTGAGAGCATGTGCATGTGAGTTGTGAGTGTGTGTGTATTCTATGCATACATACATGTGTGTGTGAGTAGTTGTAGGTGCTTCCATGTGTGTTGAGTGTGTGTAAGTGTGTATACCTAAGGTATACATGCATGTGTATGTATAGGTGTGTGTTTGTGGTATTGGTGATAGGTATATGTGCATGTGAGCTTGCACCTAGGTGCATATGCTTGTGTGTGTGTATGTGTGGCAGTTTGCACACATGTAGTGTGAGTGTTATGCCTGTTTGGTTGTCAGAGTTAGTGTGTGCGCCATGTGCTTATGCATATGTGGGCATGTGAGTGTGTGTGTGGATGAACACCCCCTTATTGGGTGGCATGTTCATGAGGTTGGTGCTCATATGCCTTGGGCATATATAGAGCATGTGTGTGTGCTCGTTTGTAGGGTGTGTGGTGGAGTGTATGTGTGTGTGTGGGACTAGTGGGTTTCCCAACTTGATATACCCCTTGTTGTTTACATGCATGTTTGTGATTGTTAGCTCATTTCCATCTCTAGCTAAGTTACAAATCTGGTTATGTTCATTTATGCATGTTTAATTAGAGTTGTGATCCACTTATGAGAATAGGTGGTTGTTTTTGCTATCTTGTTTGTGCCTTGTTTCACATGATTATATGAGTATGACACATGTTTTTGGGGTAGAAAGAGAATGAATTCATTGGTTCGTTCAAATTTCACTTTTGAGGAAGTTCATAAATCTGTCATTTTTAGCTGTGATGCTACTTTGTCATTTTTGCATGATTTAATCCTTCCTTGCTTTGGGGCATGTGCCGACATGGAAGTGCTAGTGTTTTATATCTATTATGCCATGGTATTTTTGTTTAACCTGAGAATCACCTATGTAAGTGGGAACCATGCTGTTAAGTAGCCCACTTAATGTTTCTGTTTCAGCATGCTAAAAACTACTGTCTGAGAATCTGCTGTTATTTTTATGCCATAAAGAGTGGATGGTATCTTGAGATGTGTTGTGAATTTGAGCATGCTCAGTGCCAGTGTTTTGAAGTAGATATTGTACACTATCATCCTATTAATTTTCATGCCAAGAGGTGGTCTCTAACATATTTAACTAGTTCTGTAAACTTGCTACTTTATTGACTGAGATTCCAGAAAATTGTTATTTTCACAAAGTCCCGGAAAACTGTTTCATCTTGTCAACTTCATAGCCTCATGCTTATTGATGTGTGCCTCCTATGCAGTTTGTGTAGTTGGATAAGTTGATATATATGTTATGTAGATTCTGTCAGTATCTTGTTTGTGGGTGTAGGGTTCTTGTAGCTCAAGTTGTGGGTTGTGTAAGTTGCTATGTTGCTCTTTTGTAGCAGATTGTTTGTGTTGTTGTTTTGTGACTTGTGGGAGCTATACTCCATGGAATTGATTGATTTTTGAGTCTATTGTGGTTGGTTTTGCATTGCCTAACCAGTGGATACCTTGGAATGCCAAGAATTAGCCCATGGTTTTGGTTGTCTTTTGTTTTTGCCTTCGTACCTTGTCGTGAGCGTATCGTGAGAACTGTAACTCCGTTTCTTGCGTTCCTTATATGCATTTCTATCGATTTTGCATCATGCATCCATATTTGCCATGTTCATGCATGTTTAAATAACTTAATATGAGTTTCTGTCCAGATTCACTAATAAACAAACTTTGCATGTGAAACATGACTAGATTTGTATTGCCATGTTTAATTCTTATAAATGGATCATGCATCATCTTGTTTGTGCATTGCACCTTGGTTCGATGTTTATTGTTGCTGTTTCTCTTGGGTAGACACGAGGGTTGATACTGAGTACGAGGACCCAGGAGAGTACTACTACGAGGATCCCGCTAGTCGTTCCACTGAAGAACCAACAGGCAAGATGATCGTACCCGGATCCTGAAACTATTTTCGCTTGCTAGTTTTCTAGCTCTTATCTTTACAATTGCGCTACCTACCACTTGATATCAGCCTCCTAAATGCCATGAAAGCCTCTAATCCTCCACATCCTAGCAAACCTGTTATTGGCTAAGTTATCGCCGCTCAGCCCCTCTTATAGCATTCTTAGTTGCAAGTGCAGGTTGTTCCATGTGATAACATGCATTTGGATATCACAATATTATCTTTTATTTCATTTAATGCACATATATATCTTGGTATTAGTGGAAGGATTGGCCTTTTGCTAAGTGTTTTGTTCCGCTATTACCGCCATAGTTCTTGTTACCGGTGTTATGGTTTCCATATTTTGCGCTCCTAACATGCTCGGGGTTGTTATGGGGACCCCCTTGTTTATTCGGCTAAGATTAAAACTTGTCTGGCAAGACCCAACATTGGGACTACATTTGCTTAAAAACTTAATAAAATTGCATAGGGCCCTGTGAACCTGTGGATAATTAATCAACCCCTAGGCCAGTGCTCCGCATGAGTGTTGGTCCAACCCAGAGCATCTTATTAATGCCGCCCGGGGCATCTCGGTGATTGGCGTGGTAATCATCGCTCATCCGTCGTGTCCTAAGAATGAGATACACGGCTCTTATCGGGTCCGTCGACACGTCGGGAGGTCTTGCTGGATTTGTTTTACCTTTATCGAGTGTCTTGCGTGTGGAGTATGACTTTCTTCGGGGTTTCTTGAGGTGTTGGAATTTCTTTGGAATTACCTATGATGACCACGAGGTCCATGGTTGAGGCTATTCCCACGGAGTGTGGTTATTTGTGATGGACTAGTTGGAGCACCCCTACAAGGTTAAAAACTTTTCGAGAAGCCGTGCCCGCGGTTATGTGGCAACTTGGATATTTGTTTAACACCTGGTTTTAGTTAACTTGAAGTAAACACTAATTAAAATACACCAACTGTGTGAGTAACCATGATCGTCTCTTCTCGTGAACATGATCCGAGAGAGAACATGATGGGGTTATGAATGACGTAAGTAAGTGTTCAGGATCTCATAGAAATCATACTAGATTCGATCGTTCTTCGTAGGCCACTCATATTTATTTTCATGTTGCGTAAGTTAGCCACCATACATGCTTAGTGCTGCCGCAAACCAAACACTTACGCCATCCCAACCTTTAAGCTTCAATAGTCTCGGTACCCGGGCGCTTGATTGCTGAGTCCTTGTGGCTCACAGATTACTATAACCCTCCAGGTACAGGTACAGATGAGTACGTGCAGGATGATCTTACCCAGCTCTAGTGGGAATATGATGAGGAAAGAGGCAGGATGTACGTGACTTACCCAGATGAGTTGAGGACCATGGTCGTGATCTTTGGGATAGCAAGATAGTGTCATTCGCATCTGTTTTATCGTTTGATTTCGTCCGTAGTCGGACCTTGTCTTCAACTTGATGATTTGAACTTGTGTGAAACTGTAATTTAGTATGTGGCAAGTGTAAGCCAATCTTGTATACTAATACTTTCAGTATTCTATGATGTGATGATACTATACTTGCTAACGGCAAGATGTGCATCTAGCCCTTGCGAGGCCCTCATGCCTTAATATGGATAGGCATGCATCTTGGGAGTGACAAGTTGGTATTCAGAGCCATACGACCATAGGAGCCTTTGCTTGACCGAACTTGGCCGAGTAGAGTCTAGTAAAAAACTATTTTGGGTCTAGTTATATCGGAGAGTAGGATTCTTTTTGCTCCTCTTCTATGCTCTGGTGAGGTATTCGACTTAGGAATTTTGATTCTACTCCTCTTCTCGCTCAAAAAAAATTAGGATCACGCGGGTATTTTGGAGTCTATATGATGCCGATGTGACAGGGTTCTGTCTTGGTGCCTCCTGTTTGACTTGATTTCTTCTGGGGAGTCGAGCTCCAGGGAATGTTGTCACATCGTTATCATTCAGCGTCCTTGATATGTCAGGATGGAGAGTGTTCGGAATTAGTTCAATACTTATCGTGGTGAGATAAGGTCGGAGTCACCTAGTACTGGGGAGGCGTCCGGGATACCACCATGGTTTAGTATCATTGTGAGTTCGAGGATTCGAGTTAGATGAAGTTGTGAAAGCCTCTGGTTATGTGTTGAAGGATGGATATAGTTGGGGTGTAGGATTGTTAGTTGTGTGAGATATTTCCTCCTTGTATCCCCCACACCGGATTGCATAACCAGAAAGGTTTCGGAAGTTCTTAGGTGGGAAATCTTGTAGTTATCTAGGATCAACTTCTTCAGATGTATGTGGGCATACACATTTGTTCTGAGCGCTTATCTCAATACTTTTGTCTTATTTCAAGTGGCTTCTAATTTCCGATGATGTTATCATTAACCGAAGAAGCATTCTTACTAATTTTACAGTAGGAAGGTTGTGTTGTTATTTGTTCAATTTCTTTCAAGCATTTGATTAAGCTTTGATTCATCTGTTCAATGAGGTGTTGATGCGTTTTGTCCATCTTTAGGATGGCTCCACCAACTCGCAATAATCCGAGTCGTAGTGAGGAGCAGACTGATGTTCCACCACCACCACCACCACCGCCGCCACCTCCTCTGCCTCCTTCTCCAGAAGCTTGGCAAGCTGTGATGGCCGCAACCAATGCAAACTCTCAGATGTTGCTCAGGTTGTTGCAAGAAAGGGAGCAGGGTTAGCAAGGTTTTCAAGGGAATTTTCAGAATCAGCTTCAGTTTGCGACACTCAATCAGTTCCTTGCCAACCAGCCCAAGTCTTTCACCTGTTGTGAGAAGCCTCTTGATGCTGATGATTAGCTTCGTGATATGAGTAAGCATTTTGAGTGCAGCAATGTCAGGCCAGAGGACTTTGTCAGATTTGCATCGTTCCAGCTCAAGGGTCAAGCAGCTGATTGGTCGCAGCAGTACAAGGATTCCAGGGGCGATCGTACTGTTACTTGGGATGATTTCCATTGTGACTTTAGGGGTCATTACATTCTGACAAGCTTTGTCGAGGAGATGCATGAGAAGTTCAGGCACCTGAAGCAGGGAAGCAAGTCTGTCTATCAGTACAACGTCGACTTCCAGAATCTAGCCCGTTATGCCAAGCAAGATGTTCTAGATGACAAGGCTCTGATCTATTAGTTCAGAGGTGGTCTCAAGGATGAGCTTCTGCCAGGCCTAGTTCATCAAGAACCTCGTGAGTTTGATTAGTTCTATAATATGGCTTTGAAGGTCGAGGAAACTCAGCTCAAGTTGGAGAACTCTAAGAAGCATTCAAGGGATTCATATTCTTCTTCTTCCAGCTCTCAGATGGTTCCCAAGCAGCAGAAGTATTGGGTGCCAAACCCTCCTCCATTTCGTCCTCCTTAGCAGCAGAAGCAGTTTGGTGGTCGTGCTTCTTCCCACCCACCCAACCCAGGATTCTAGCAGAGACCCCAGGCATCCAAGGGAGTTCTTGTTCCTCCTATAGGCAATGTTCGTCCGCTTTCTGAGGTAACTTGTCACAAGTGTGGTCAGAAGGGCCACTATGCAAACAAGTGCAACCAGCGGCGTCTTCCGCCTCCTCCTCCTATCAAGCCTCCAGGCAATGCTATGGTGAAGCATAATCCCAAGTCAGTCAGAGTGAATATGGTGAATGCAGCTGAAGCAGAGCAGTCTCAGGATGTGATTATGGGTAATCTCTCAGTTAATGATTTTCCTGCAATAGTTTTGTTTGATACTGGTGCATCACATCCATTCATAACCAAGCCTTTTGTCCGTATGCATGAGTTTTCAGTGGAGCATTTGGCTAGTCCTTTTCGTGTGGTTTCTCCGGGGATGCGCATGACTTTGCATATGATTGTTCCAGATGCTTCTATCAAGATGGGCAATTATTCTTTTCTGGCTTCTCCAATTGTTCTTGGTAATTCCGATATTGATCTCATTCTGGGCATGGACTTCCTGGCTATGAACAAAGCTCATATTGATTGCAAAGCAAAAGAAGTCAAGCTGACTCATCCTTCAGAAGACATGATTATTTTCGCGGCTCGCGATGACATAATCCGTCTCTTTGCTCTTAATGAGAAGGGTGAAATCTCGGCGACTTCTCAAATTCCGGTGGTTTGTGAGTATGAAGATGTCTTTCCAGAAGAATTGCCAGGAATGCCTCCGCACCGACCAGCGGAGTTCGTGATTGATCTCGAGCCCGGAACTGAACCGGTCTGCAAGCGCTCATGTAAACTTGGCCCCAAAGAGCTGAAAGAGTTGAAGAAGCAGCTAGATGAGCAAGAACGTTTGGGTTTGATTAGACCAAGTTCTTCTCCATGGGGTTGTGGTGTTTTGTTTGTCAAGAAGAAAGATGGCACGGATCGTCTCTGGATTTTTTTCAGAATTAGTACAAAATTTGTATCAAATTTGAAAACAGTGTTGTGAATTCAAAAAATAGCAAAAATGGTACCTTGTCGGCCGTTAGTGGGCCGGTCGGACGCCCGTCGGCCTAAACGGGGCCGAAACAGGCCCGTCAGCCATAGGCAGGCCGAACCGCCAGCCAGTTGGCCCGCACCTAGCCGAGAGGCACGTGTCTGCCGCCAGGAGGCCGAAAGGTTCCTGGATAAGGCCGACTCGGTCAGGCTCTCCTTCTTCCTCCTCCAGCTCTCTCTCTAGCTCATATTCGGCTGAAATTTACCCCCCCTTTATCTCCCTTTCCCTCCACTCATTTCCCGTTTCAATCCGATGAAACGGTAGATCGTGTGTTTCTCCCCCGCCCTATGGTTTTATTTTTCGCAACGGGGTATTCGTTTGTTCGTGTGGAGTAGAAAAAGGTGTGGTGGTGGAGGTTTCAATGGTGAGAAGGTGGAGTGGTGGAAAAGGAAGAACAAGGTGGAGAGGAAGAAGGAGTGCACTCACGCGTCGAAGGTAATTTTTTTTGCTGTTATTGTAGGTTTTTTTGTTATTTTTGTAATGTACATACAATTAGTTTATATTATTTTTAGTAGTGTACTTATTTTAGGTTACTTGTGTTAGTGTAGTGATTGTAGTGTAGTCATATTAGTGTAGGTTTAGTTAGTGTAGTCATATTAGTATCGTTTTTTTGGTGAAGTTAATTTTAGTGTAGGGTTTTTTAGAATACGCCGGTACGTTTTAGTTAGTTTAGTCATAGTAGTGTCGGTTAAATTTTGTTTAGTTCATTTTAGTGTAGGTTTTTTTAGGATTCGTAGGTACATTATAGTGTACGTTTTATTTTAGTGTCGATATATTCGTTGCGAATAATGAGAAGCTGGCAATGTCTGACGGGTTAAAATGTCTGAATCCGGAAATCTGATTGTGTATTACGGCCCTGGTACTGTTCGATATAATGAGTTGGGGGTTGATCTTAGTGAGTTTAGAAGAGGCGAGATGACACTTACAGACCCGGACAGACTAGACATTAGGCAGTTGAAGAACTGGTTGACTACTAGTTTTGGCCTCAATCCTGAAGTTTGTTCCGTCAGTATTCATGCCTTGTGGACCAAATCCTATAAAAATGTCAAGTGGGATTTGATTCCGATAGATAGGAGCCAGCATTGGTTGTCTTTGTTAAGTCATTGCAGACACCGAAGAATCCTTCCTTATGCCCTAGTGCAAGCAGTGGCGAACGAGGAGAATATCGTACCACCCACCGTGGGGTATGAACCAGGCCAGATCAGTCAAGTGGCTAACGAGATTTATGTATCCGGGTCAGAGCCACCGGATGTGGATGCTACCCAAGCCGACTATGAGTCAGATTATGTTAGTGGTCATGTTGCTGGTCAGAGTATTCAATCGGTAGTATTAGCTGCCTCTGGTGTTGCTGATGGGGACCAGGAAGGCGAGGAAATGCAGAGGGTGATGGAGGAAGAGGACGAGGATGGGATTGCAGAGGAACTTGATTCTAAAAATTCCGAGGATGAGGATGAGGTAGCAATTCCAGTTGCATGGGAGCAGGACATATCCACCGGCTTTACTACCAACGATGGCCATGAGATTCCATGGAAATATAATCTGAACCAAGTCCAGATCGGGTCTATGTTTGACACAAAGAAGAAAATCAAGTATGCGGTGATAAAGTGGGCTATGTCTACCCAGAAGGTTTTTCAGACACACATATCTAGTCCAACGAAATATACCGTCAAGTGTGTTGAATCTGGTTGTCCTGCGAAGGTGCACGCCCACGTGCCAAAGTATCACATCCACTGGGTTGTGACAAATGTTGTACCGCATAATTGTGTTAGGAAGAACATGTTGGTTCGTCATCCAAACCTTACTTCAACTCTCATAGCGCAACTCATGTATACTGAGATAGTGACGAAGAAAGATATGGAAGCAAAGCACATCCAGACAACAGTGAAGGTCAGATGGAAGTATGACATTCCATATGGGAAGGCTTGGAGAGCTAAGTAGAAGGCTATGGAGGAGAGGTTTGGGATGTTCTTCGACTCCTATGATAATGTTGTGCGTCTCCTTGACATACTGAAGGAGAGGAATCCTGGCACTTATGTTAACATTCAACACACGAGGTTGGAAAGCATACCAGATTACAAGGTGTTGAAACGAGTATTCTTCTCTTTCGGTATGTGCATCGAAGCTTTCAGGCATTGTCCTCCTGTGATGTTTGTGGATGGTACATTCCTGACTGGTCAGTACAAAGGGCAAATCCTGACTGCTATTGGTGTGGATGGGAACAACCAAATCATCCCACTAGCCATGGCATTTGTGGAGGGTGAGAACTTTCCGAGCTGGGTATGGTTCTTCCGTCAAATTAAAATTGCGATCGTGAAGGACCGATCAAATGTGTGTCTCATTCATGAGAGACATCCCGGTATATTGAAGGCCGTGAAGACACTGAGTAATCCAACTGCTGACGAGCCAACACCTTGGAAGGACTTGCAAAGCCGATGGTGCATGCGCCATCTGGGTGCTAAATTTTTCTCACAGTTCAAGAACAAATGGTTGATGAACTTGTTCAAGAAGTTATGCAAGCAGAACCAGCGGCGCAAATACGATTTATTTGGTACAAACTAGATGAGTTCACTAAGAAGCAGGTCGTTGCTAGGAAGAAAATGGAAAAAGACCAGGTTAAATTAACAACACTCACTATGGAGTTGGAGGGGCCAGTTGGTCTTTGTGACTTGCCAGCAATTGACCCTCCTAATACGAAGAGAAAGAAGGGCTGGGCAATAAAGAATTTTTCTGAGTGGATTGAGAAAGAGCCTCCAATGAATTGCTCTTTGCTGCATGACACCCATGGAGCTAGGTATGGCCACAGGACAACCAATCTTGCACAGATCTATAACTTTGTTCTCGGAGGGAATAGAGCATTGCCACTAACAGCTATTGTGGAGGGTGTATTCCATTGCACTGTGAGGTATTTCAGAGAAAGGCATGAGTTAGCAAGGAAGCATATTGCAGATAATCAGAACACTCCTTGCTGCAGCCGTGTCATGGAGTACATGGGTGAGATGATAAAGAAAGCAAAAAAGCATAGCGTCACACTCATAGGTAATCAGGAAAGGAGGTATGGGGTTCAGCTTCCTCCTGATGGTTTTGGTTCTGCAAATGAGGTGAAGACGCATGAGGTTACGATCGGAGCAGAATTTCATCCAACTTTTGAGTGTACATGCAACAAGCCTCAGTTGTTGCGCCTGCCTTGCTCACATGTGTTGGCTGCCTGTGGCCAGATTCAGTTGGACGCTATATCCTTCATGTCTCCGTACTATTCAAAGAAGGCAGTACTCAATGTCTGTACATGTAAGATGACAGGGTTTAGAGTCGTTGGCAATTTCAACAAGGTAAATGATGGTGATAGAGTATACATCCCAGATCATGCACTACGGCGCACTAGCAGGGATAGGCGTAAGGTAAAGCGCATATGAAACGACATGGACCAATCTGAAGCTGGTGGAGCAACCAAACAATGTTTGCTCTGCGTGGCTTGTGGGCATAGGATGAAATATTGCCCCGACCTGAAGAAAGACGGTGCTTCCACATCGACGAGCGCTTCCACATTGACGACTACAGCAACAATTGCAAGAGGTAGTCCTGGCAGTCATGGTGGATGAGGCTATCGAGGCTAAAGGGACAGACGAGGAATAAATAACTCTGAAGCTGCATAATATGTCGGACTATGTTTCTATTTGTAATAAGTCGGACTACTTTTTTATTTATAATATGTGTGCACTATGTATTTATGTGTAAGCAGCAAGCACTATGTTCTTATTTGTAATATGTGAGATTATGTTTTAATGCCTCTCGGATACTCAGTTTTTATTTTTAGTATGCAAACATGTATGTTTTATTTTGTAATATGTTTGTACTCTGTTCTCATTGCAGATATGGCTTCGTATGTGATGCTTAATGCTAATATCGATAGATGGCACCGAGGCGCACTTATGGAATCGGGCACGAACTTAGATGTGTTGATCACTCGCACCCCAAAGTCTAACCGGATGATACGCCCTGCATGGGTTGATAGGTATGTGTCGGTACAATCACTTAGTACGTTCGACATCGTTTTGATAGAAGCTAATTGTAAGCTACATTCTGTTCATTTACTAGGCTGAATTGGGCTGTACTTCTACCGTTGGCACGACTGGTTGAGGGTACATTGGATGAGTGGGTTGATCACCCGGACTTGGATGACGCGGGTGAACCAATGCAGCTACACAAGAGGCCAGTATCACGCTTCTCTTATGACAGGTCCCTCCTTAGCTGCTTAGCAGATAGATGGAGACCAGAGACACATACGTTCCCCTTTCCCTAGGGAGAGATGGCTCCTACTTTACAGGACGTATCTTACTTGTTGGGATTACCTCTGGCCGGTACTTCCATAGGACCTTTAGTGGTGGAACAGGTTGGCTAAAATCCATGCATGTCCGTTTTCTGGCTGCTGTGCCAAGTACGGTTACCCTAGACAACGATCGGCACAGGCCTCTTTTTAGGTGGTTGAGCCAGTTTCAGATTGTTGCCTTAGGATATCCCACTTATCAGTTGTCAGAGGCACAGATTGACCGGTCCCTAGAGGCAAATATTATGTGGTTGTTCGGCAAGACTATGTTCACAGAGAACCACGTGACCACTGTAGATGCACGACTGATCGGCATTGCACAAGAGATAGCCGAGGCACGTTCCCCTGAGAACACTATGCAGAGGAGTTTTGGTTCTGCCGTGTTAGCAGCTACGTATAGAGGCCTCTACAAAGCTTGCCAGTTGAGGTCTAGGAAATCTGGTCTTCTCGGATGTCCACTTCTCTTGCAGCTTTGGTCTTATGAGAGATTCCGTATTGGTCGACCCTGCGTGAGCGTTGACAGACCTTTTGGTAATGAGGACATGGCTGGACATTACGTGCCTTCTATCGGTGAATTGCCTACTATGGGATCTGTTTGGGCACAGAGAGAGGTATTTTCCTTATTAACAATATGAATTGGTAATGTTTATTTCTCGCTATTCAATATTATGTACTAATGTTTGTTGTCATGCACAAAGACAGTTTACGCCTAGCCAGGTGAGGGGCTTCTACGCCTCCTTCACAATGCAGTTTGATAGTCTGCACGAGGATCAGGTTATATGGGAACCATACACCGGTAAGGCTATTTTTGATAGGTAACCAGGTGGGATTTCTGGATACTGCACTAGAGATTAGCATTACTGGATGACCAAGGCCAAGTTGGTCTTCGATGTGACCGTTGAGGAGATGGCTTTTAATAGGGTGATGAGACAGTTCGGTCTATTCCAAGATCCTGACATTCCGGTTATTTCATGAATACCAGATCATGTGCACAAGTAAGTAATACTACTTTGGTTCTCATCTCTGCATTAATAGGTTATTGAGACTATTCGGTCTGTTTATAGCTAATCATGTAACATGCATTTCAATCTTAGGTACAGTCGTAGCGGAGGAAACAAGTCCCAGACTTCTTGGGTTCGCGATATCAAACCTTACCTCGAGGAATGGAATACTGCCCAGACAAATATATGGGATGAAGTTCGTGCCTTCAACTGGGACAGGTACGAGTTGTATCTGGAGCATTACAGACAGAGCACGAGGATGTACTTGGTTCCATCATCTGCTCCGGAACATATCCCTATTCCTCTCGCTAGCGATCTGTTCCCAACTTCCTCACTTGTGGGACCAAGACACCACGCGGTATGTCCTCACTTGTTCTCACATGCTACATTTTCCGTATACATGAACATGTACAATTGGTTAACTTTCTGTGTACAGGGTGAATTGGCAACTCAGGCGGTAGAGGAGCTTACTACTTTGGTGGAACACTTTGACAGAGGAGAAAATATCCCACTGCGAGAGCAATCAACAAGGTTGAATAGTCTTCTAGCGAAGCTACGCGGGATCGTCCCAGCTGTTACATGTAGACGATCTTCCGATGTTGTTGACACTCGTGCAGCACATCGTCTGCCACGCCCCTCTCTGTAGCGTTCAGAACGTCAACCTTTGCAGCTAGGGGGCTCCTCCTAGCAGCAGGCACCTCCTTCGCAGCTAGGGAGCTCCTCCTGGCAGCAGGCACCTCCTTCGCAACCAGGGAGCTCCTCCTGGCAGCAGGCACCTCCTTCGCAGCCAGGCAGCTCCTCCTGGCAGCAGGCACCTCCTTCACAGCCAGGTGGCTCCTCCTGGCAGCAGGCATCTCCTTTGCAGCCCAGGGGTTATTTCTACCAGCAGCCACCTCCTTCACAGCCTTGTGGCTATTTCTACCAGCAACCACCACCTTCACAGCAAGGGGACTCTTCCTGGCTACATCATATGGAACTAGGTAACTTAACTTTGTACATTCTTTTTTGAAAATTTAGCCTCGTAAGTCATTCTTCACATTTTTTTATTTACTAGCAGGCGGCAGCCAGACGCAACCGTTCATGACTTCAGTTCAGTCGCCTTTGTTTACTGGTCCTGGTTCATACATACCTAGCAACGGCGAGGACGATGACCATGTTGCATGCACCTCCAGTATCTCGGAGACAATTCTTGCCACTCCACCACCACCATTGATGCAGGAGACACAGACACCGACACTCGTCCACCGCCTCAGTGCTTATCGCCTTCCAGTCCATGTCCGAGGAAGCCCAAGATTCGTCGCAAGCCACACCAGTAATATGGTCATCTACGTATAAGACATGACTATCTATTTATGTATGAGATGTATGTAGCCTTTATGTATCAGACATATTCATGTATTTGACATATTTAGCCTCTATGTATCGGGAATATTCATGTGTGTGACATATTTATGGTTGAGACTTATTTTGTTTAGAGAGAGAACAATAGTAATGCAAATAGTACAACTGAATTAACATTACAACTGAATTAAAAGTTCATACTGAATTACATAGAACACCACTACAGAAAATAGTACTACATGAAAAACGTATTACATGAATGCATCATCATCATCATCTGTCATTGCAGAACTCTTCCCCTTCGTCGATGCGGTCGTCGTCACCTTGGTACTCAGCATGAACACGTCGTCTTCGTCCTCTCTCGATGTAGAACTCTTCCCCTTCGTTGATGTATAACTCTTTCCCTTCGTCGATGTAGAACTCTTGCCCATTGATGCAGAACTCTTCACCTTGCTGCCCGGCATGAAGAGGTCCTCCTCGTCCTAACTTTCTACTGAACATAAACCTAAATTATTAACAGCAGTCCTGAGATAAGCATCACCCTTGTGCAGTTGCTTCTGCCATCTGGCATGCAACCTCAGAAGTTCTTTCCATATCTCCTCAAAAGTCCTAGGAGGCCACCTAGCCCTAGCTAATTTGTGAGACAAATCATTCATTATGAAGTAACTACTAATGAGTTCCTCCCATGGTACTACTCTATCATTGATCTTGAAATTGGCAACTAGACGAAGAAGACGATCGGACATACCCTTGTGAAAACTACGATCAAAAGGATAATGAGGATGAGGAGGATGAGACATCTTCACGAAAGAATGGCGAGAGCGGAAGGAAGGATGCGGGAGCGACAGGAAAAGGAAGGGTCTGCTCACCCTCCTTACTGTGCATGTGGTTATATAGGCGGGAGACAAAGTGGCGGGAGAGAAAGGCAGGAAGGACAGTGGCGGGAACGAATGGCGAGTAGAGAAAGTGGCGGGAATCAAAGTGGTGGGAGAAAATGGCGAGCAGTGCAAGTGGCGGGAGAGACTAGCGGGAGAGGAAGTGGCAGGAGAGAAACTAGCGGGAGAGAAAGTGGCGGGAGAGAATCAATGCACTTGCACAAGAGGCCAGTATCACGCTTCTCACTGAAATTAAGATACAATGTGCTGAAATTAAGATACATCTTGCTAAAATTAAGATACAACTTGCCGAAATTGAGTTACTGCAATCTAAATCTACAGAGTCCAACGTGGATATTTTCCTTTCCCATCTCCAGCTTCTTCTGCTCCTAGGCTGCACGAGCCCTTTCATTCTTTCTCTGCCTCTCAGCTTCACGGGCCTCCTCTCACTGCCGGTAGACCTCCGCCAGTCGAAGCTGGTTTTCTTGGTTTGTCTTCTTCATCTCAGCAAGAAAAGCCCTCTGCTCCACATAGTGCTCTTGCCAAGCTCTCTCCTACTCCGCTTTCTCCTTTGCTGCCGCCTTCTCGCGGCGCTCCTCCAAGTCCAAACTTGGCCATGCACGATGACTTATTTACCGAATCTCAGTCACCGCCCAGTCCGGCATTTTCGTGTCTATCCAACGATAGTACTGGCACAGGAGCGGAGGAGACTACAAATGAAACATAAATATGAAAATCAAATAAACAACAATACGAACAACGTGTTTAATCTGTGTCACTAAAACATACCGGAGGCGTGATGTATGGTGAAGGACCAACAGGTGGATCTTCCTCATAATTAGCGCACATGAAAAACTTCATGCCCAACCAATCTAAAAAATCCGTCACCTCCTTCACCTTGCAGAGATTCCCGCACCAACAACGAACTACTTCCACCCCTTTAGGCAACTTCACACTCTTCCATTTGCTAGGCCTATTGCTTTGATCCGAAGAAGGCAAACTCATAATGACTACCACACTGGTTTTTTCGAGTGTTGGTGGCCAATGGAGGAAGGCAGATACAATGCCTCCTTTTATAGGCAGATGACAACCGCAATGGCAGGAAATCGGGCGGGAGAGAATGGCGGGACAGAGAATGGCGGGAGAGAATGGCGGGAGAGAAAGGCGGGAGAATGGCAGGAGAGAATGGCAGGAGAGAATGGCGGGAGAGAATGGCGGGAAAGATAATGGCGGGAGAGAATGGCGGGAAGGAAAGTGGCGGCAAAGATTGGTGGGACAAATGTGGCGCCACAGTATGGCGGCAAATAAAAATGGGAATAGTACGGCTTGCTGAAATTAAGATACATCTTGCTAATATTAAGATACAACCTGCTGAAATTAAGATACAACCTGCTGAAATTAAGATACAACTTGCTGAAATTGAGTTACAAGAATATATAAATCTACAGAGTACAATGTGGATATTTTCCTTCTCCATCTCCAGCTTCTTCTGCTGCCTGGGCTGCACGAGCCCTTTCTTTCTTTCTCACTATGGCAGATAGCTGAAAACAACAACTAGCTCCTGTTCATGCTGTTTGAATGTTATGAGCACCAAATTGTTTACTTCGATATACGATGCCAGCAGAAAATTACCGAAACCTTCCTTCTTCAACACCATTCACTCACCCAAGCCAATGAAGTAGGAACAAGGAATGCTCACAAATATTTCATCATCTTCTAAATCCAATGTAATTTCAAGAGTTAAAGAACCAGTCCTAGGAATAGCGACAAATTCCATCAAACTCCTCACAACCATGGTAGGAATAACGTGACAAAAACAAGCAAGTTATATGATCCATCCTATGAACCAGCAAAGAACAAACAAACAATAAAAACCATAAATCAAATCTTACCATATGTTGAGAAATAAACTTCATGCGATTCATCCTATGAACAAAAGGAGTACACGGTATGTAGATGTCATCAAAGAGCTGGCGTGACATGACCTACATTTGATGATAATTCAGAGTGACACCACGACTATAAAAACAGCTGTCAACAAGTTCCCTTTGAGTTTCACTTAGATCCTCAAGAGCTACAAAAAATGATTTCACTAACTGAGATGAACATCAATACGTATAAGCTGAATCAAATCTGAAAATAAGTCAAACAATTATCTTACCAACATGGGGTAAAGGAAACAACATAACACCATCCCGGTGGAATTCGACACTAATATTAGTTCCATAGTGCTCAGGCATAACAGTCATCATGTCATTGTGGCGGAGACCATAATCATTCACGAGTTCCTCCCACGAAGGACCATGGAATTTACTGCTCATCCTACCATGTGTAAATATAACATGGTATAAGTTACCCTCAGTGTTGTGCAGAGCAAGATCAATATCTGTGTCTCCTCTCCGAATAGCTAAAGCTCTGCACTCCTCAATGTACCGAGCAAGATGTGGTCTAACACTGCACAGAACATACTACAACAAGAATGGAGGCAAGGATCATAAACTTATAAACAAAGGCATTCGAATATGCCACTTTAAGATAATCAAGACATAGAATCTTACAACACTTCTTGCACATCGACGATCCAGCACCATAGTAAATACAGATGCACCAGAATTAACGGCAACACAAGGGCCACCTGGAGCTCGGCAAAATGGGCAAGCAATTACCTGCAGACGGACGGTGGAAAATAAGAACTAAATCCACTACCGACTTGAGAGTTCTCATTCGATTAGGTTGCAAGCAAAAAAATTAATACCGTAGGCCGGTGGAGAACACCCTGATCTATAGTTTACGCGCGTAGGATAACAAAATGGGTGGTCCAGCGAAGAGATCGGCGAGGCGGTGGAAGCACGGTAGAGCAATGGGAGTGAGAGGTGAAGAAGGGTAGGGCTAATAGTCGAGGGAGGGTGAAACGAGTGGGCAGAGGAGGAAGAAAGAAGCCTTGGGGCTAATCGAGGGGCCCATCAGCCACCCACTGGCCGACAGGTGCTCTTCGGCCTACTGTTGGCCGACAGCGGGCTTTTTGGCCTACTGATGGCCAACAGGCCCCCCTTCGGCCTAGTGCGGGCCAACAGGTCCCCGTTCGGCCTGGTACTGGCCGACGGGGTACTACTTTCGATATTTTGGAACTCATGCTCTTGTTTTCAAATTTGATACAGAATTTGTACTAGTTCTGAAAAAATTCTCGTCTTTGTGTCGACTACCGTCCATTGAACAAGAAGACAATCAGAAACAAGTACCCACTTCCCAACATCAATGAGTTGTTTGAGCAACTGAAAGGTGCCATGGTTTTCTCGAAGCTTGATCTTCGCATGGGTTATCATCAGATTTGCATTCGCAAAGAAGACATTCCTAAGACCGCTTTCAGGACGAGTTTTGGCTCTTATGAATACACCATCAAGTCGTCTGGTCTTGCGAATGCTCCTCCAACCTTCTCAAGAATGATGAATTTCATTTTCTCTCCTTTCAAGAATGAATTCGTCTTGGTCTATCTGGATGATATCCTTGTGTTCTCGGAGACAAAATAAGAGCATGCAAAGCATCTCCACCTTGTGCTTGACATGTTAAGAGAGCATCGATTCTATGCCTAGTTTTCCAAGTGTGAGTTTTGGCTCAATGAAGTGGTGTACCTTGGGCATGTCATCTCTGCCGAGGGAATTAAAGTGCACCCTGAGAAAGTTGAGGCAATCTTGAAGTGGGAACCTCCTCAGAATGTGAAGCAGCTTCGGAGTTTCCTTGGGCTTGCAAGCTATTGCAGAAGATTCATGGAGAACTTCTCTCAAATTGCTAAGCCTCTGTCCAATCTCCTTCAGAAGAGTGTCAAGTATGTTTGGTCTCTTGAGTGTGATGTGGCTCCAGTTCTTGTTCCTCCTGAGCAGTCCAAGCCTTTCCAAGTATTATGTGATGCTTCCCTCCAAGGTCTTGGAGGTGATCTCATGCAAGATAAGAAGATTGTTGCTTATACCTCGCGTCAGTTGAAGCCTGCCGAGAAGAACTACTCCACTCATGATCTTGAGTTGGCAGCAGTTGTGCATGCTCTAATGACTTGGAGGCATTTGTTGGTGGGTAGACCAGTTGAGGTGTACACCGATCACAAGAGCTTGAAGTACATTTTCACTCAGCCCAATCTCAATCTTCGGTTGTCTTGTTGGGTGGAAATGCTTGAGGACTTCAATCCAAGCATTGAGTATACTCCTAGGAAAGCAAATGTCATTGCAGACGCGCTCAGCGCTAAGGCGTACTGCAATAGTCTCATCTTGAAGCCTCTTCAACCCGAGCTTTGTGAAGCCTTCCGCAAGCTCAACCTTCAGATGATTCCGCAAGGATTTCTTGCAAATCTTCAAGTCTCGCCGACTCTGGAAGATCAAGTTCGCCAAGCGCAGCTTCTTGACGCTATGGTGAATAAAGTGAAGATAGGTGTGGCCAAGAGCATTCTGAAGTATAAGTGCTTTCGCATTGATGACAAAGATACCTTGTTCTTTGAGGACCGTCTTGTGGTTCCAAAAGGTGATCTCAGAAAGGTTATCATGGACGAAGCACACAATTCTCTTCTATCCATTCATCCAGGTAGTTCAAAGATGTATCAGGATCTGAAGCAAACCTTCTGGTGGACTCGCATGAAACATGAGATTGCTCAGTTTGGGGACGAGTGTGATGTTTGTCGCAAAGTGAAGGCAGAGCATCAACGTCCAGCATGTCTTCTTCAACCTTTGCCTATCCCAGAGTGGAAATTCGATCATGTCGAGATGGATTCCGTCACTGGGTTTCCCAAGTACAAGAGAGGCAATGATGCCATCTTTGTGGTTATCGACAAGCTGTCAAAAGTTGCTCATTTCCTGCCAGTCAAAGAATCTATCTCAGCAGCTCAGCTTGCAGAGTTGTATACGTCAAGGATAGTATCTTTGCATGGTATTCCTCAGCTCATCTCTTCTGACCGTGGAAGCATCTTTACTTCCAAGTTTTGGGAGTCCTTCCAGACTGCTATGGGTGCGAAGATCCGTTTCAGCGCTGCGTTCCATTCGTAGACAAGTGGTCAAGTTGAGAGAGTCAATAAGATCCTTGAAGATATGCTCAGAGCCTGTGTGATTTCGTTCGGCATTAAATGGGAAGACTACCTTCCGTATGCTGAATTCTCATACAACAATAGCTTTCAAGGTAGCTCAGGCAAGGCCCCTTTTGAGATTCTCTACGGCAGAAAGTGTCGTACCCCGCTTAACTCGTCTGAAACCGGTGAGCGTCAGATATTGGGCAATGACATGATCACTGAAGCAAAATAAATGTGCCATGTCCTTTGTGAGAACCTCATTGAAGCTCAGTCCCGATAGAACAGTTATTACGATAACAAACATTGGGATGTTTCCTTCCAAGTGGTTGATCTAATCTATCTCAGAGTCTCTCCCATGAAGGGCACTTAGCAGTTTGGAATTAAAGGGAAGCTAGCTCCTTGTTTTGTTGGTCCTTTCAACGTTGTTGGCAAGAGAGGTGGTCTTGCATATCAACTAGAGCTTCCTCCAAATTTCACAAATGTGCACGATGTCTTCCATGTTTCTCAGCCCTGGAGATGTTTCAAGACTCCTGAGCGAACCATTGACCTCCAAGACATCGATCTCCAAGAAGATCTCTCTTATCGTGAGCATCCAGTTGCAATTCTTGAAGAAACTGAGCGTAAGACTCGCAATAAGTCCATCAAATTCCTCAAGGCGAAGTGGTCTCATCATTACAACAAAGAAGCTACGTGGGAACGCGAGGACCTTCTCCGTTCCGAATTTCCAGACTTCTTTCGTTCCTAGATCTCGAGTCGAGATCCTCTTGTAGCATGGGAGAGTTGTGATAGCCCA
This sequence comes from Hordeum marinum, assembly GCA_022496015.1. Taxonomy (NCBI): domain Eukaryota; kingdom Viridiplantae; phylum Streptophyta; class Magnoliopsida; order Poales; family Poaceae; genus Hordeum; species Hordeum marinum. The sequence continues at coordinate 206,396,762 of CM039675.1, read as the reverse complement.
AGTGTTGTCCCTACCTTAACCTATTGCATGAACCTTGTGCCATGAGTTTAATGATGTGTTGCAACTTGTTATCCATGTGTGGTTTTACATTCATGCATCATGCATCATGCATCCATCATAGCAATCATCTTGCCATGTTTGGTTTTCATGTGTCCTTGAATGATGTGGTGTGTGTGAGTGTTTAGATTTGGTTTGAGTGTGGGTGGAGCTCATGTGGGCTACTCCTCTTTCTTCCCCTCTCTTTTCTTTTGTACAACAAACCCATCATATGCCTTCATTCCCATGTTTTTTAATTATCAAAATTAAGTTGCTATTTTAATTATTTAAAAATGTTCAAGAGGTAGCCCTATGTGTCTTATGGATTTAAAGTATGTTTGTTTTGATGTTTGAAGTTTGTATGTGTGTGAGTTTCAAATATCAGAGGGCTGCCTATTTAAAAAGGTTTAAAATTACTTGCCCTAAAAATCAACTTAATATTTTATTTAAATAGGGCATATTATTTTCTCTGCAAAACTATTTTGTTTGCACCAGACACCTTTTATTTTTTCTCTAGGGTTTTCCTTTGTGTTGTGTTGTTTAAAATGGAAAAACCCTTCTCTGTTTTTTGTTTGAGAGAAAGAGAGCTTAGTGGGCTTGCCCCAGCGCGGCCCAATAGCTCCCGCATGCCCATTAGGACAGACAGGCACCTGCCCCATCTTCCTTCTCCTTCAGTGAGTGCAGAGAGAGAGGGTCGTCCACCGTCCGCCTTTTCTGTCGTCGTCGCCATCAGCTCGTGGCTATTTAGCCTCCCCTCGGCGTGCGTGCCCCCTCTCCTAGGGTTCCTCTCCCTCCCTTTGCCGCCGCAGCTCCCATCTCCTCCTCCATCTCTCTCCCTCCTCGCTTCTTTTCCCCTGTCAGGTAAGATTTCAGAGTGCAATGAGGTTCAGAGAGTAGTCGCCGACGACCAGCTTGTCGTCTCCGTCGGCGGCGGCGGCGATCATGGTGTCCAGGAGCTCAGGGTTCCTCCCCGCATTCGATCCTCGCTGCTAGGAGCCCCGGAGAGGCTATGCAGTAACGGTTCCGTCGTCATCTTCACCGGAGGGTTCCGCTCCGCCATCGTCTTCCCCTCCGTCGACTCCTTCTCGTCCGGCTCGTCGTCGCCTTCCCCACGGTGAGCAACCGGTCCCCGTAGCTCCTTCCTCCCCGTGTAGGCCGCCGTTTTGTTGTCGTCATCATCTGTTGCCGCCGTTCGCAAGGCACGTGCTTGTCGCTCGCCTCCTTCCTCCTCACCGCAAGGTGAGCAGGGGAATGGAACCCCTAGTTGTCCCCTTGTGCGTGGGAGCTGTTGGCGTCGCTAGATTCACCGTGGACTTGCCGGAATTGCTGCCGGAGTTGCTTTCGTCAGAGATCGAGTGTGTGTGTATTAGAGAGGCAGTGAGCCTCCTCTGTTAAGATCAGCGCGCATAGCAGAGTGGTTGGGCTAGGGGGAATGACCTGGTGGTCATAGGTTCGAATGTGAACCCTCCCCTTTTTTATTTTTTTTATTTTGTTTTTCTTCCCTGCAAATGCATATGTATGTTTAGATGCAGATTTGGGGCATGTGTAGTTGTTTTTTCTTCTTTTCTATTGTTGTAGTGTGTATGTGTATCTATATGATGCTCATATGTGGGTGTGTGCTTGGCACATATAGATGTTGTGTGTGAGAGAGCATGTGCATGTGAGTTGTGAGTGTGTGTGTATGCTATGCATACATACATGTGTGTGTGAGTTGTTGTAGGTGCTTGCATGTGTGTTGAGTGTGTGTAAGTGTGTATACCTAAGGTATACATGCATGTGTATGTATAGGTGTGTGTTTGTGGTATTGGTGATAGGTATATGTGCATGTGAGCTTGCACCTAGGTGCATATCCTTGTGTGTGTGTGTATGTGTGGCAGTTTGCACACATGTAGTGTGAGTGTTATGCATTTTTGGTTGTGAGAGTGAGTGTGTGTGTGCCATGTGCTTATGCATATGTGGGCATGTGAGTGTGTGTGTGTGTGGATGAACACCCCCTTCTTGGGTGGCATGTTCATGAGGTTGGTGGTCATATGCCTTGGGCATATATAGAGCATGTGTGCGTGCTTGTTTGTAGGGTGTGTGGTAGAGTGTATGTGTGTGTGCGTGGGACTAGTGGGTTTCCCCACTTGATATACCCGTTGTTGTTTACATGCATGTTTGTGATTGTTAGCTCATTTCCATCTCTAGCTAAGTTACAAATCTAGTTATGTTCATTTATGCATGTTTAATTAGAGCTATGATCCACTTATGAGAATAGGTGGTTGTTTTTGCTATCTTGTTTGTGCCTTGTTGTTTCACATGATCATATGAGTATGACACATGTTTTTAGGGTAGAAAGAGCCAATGAATTCATTGGTGCTTTCAGATTTCACTTTTGAGCAAGTTCGTAAATCTGTCATTTTTAGCTGTGATGCTACTTTGTCATTTTTGCATGATTTAATCCTTGCTTGCTTTGGGGGCATGTGCTAACATGGAAGTGCTAGTGTTTTATATCTATTCTGTCATGGTATTTTTTTTAACATGAGAATCACCCATATAAGTGGGAACCATGCTGTTAAGTAGGCAACTTAATGTTTCTGTTTCAGCATGCTAAAAACTACCAAGTCTGAGAATCTGCTGTTATTTTTGTGCCATGAAGAGTGGATGGTATCTTGAGATGTGTTGTGAATTTGAGCATGCTCAGTGCTACTGTTTTGGAGTAGTTGTTGTCCACTATAATCCTATTAACTTTCATGCCAAGAGGTGGTCTCTAACATATTTAACTACTACTGTCAAGTTGCTACTTTATTAACTCAGATTCCAGAAAACTGTTATTGTCACCAAGTCCCAGAAAACTGTTTCATCTTGTCAACTTGATTCAGTCAGTATATTGTGTGTGGCTGTAGGGTTCCTGTAGCTCAAGTTGTGGGCTATGTAAGTTGCTATGTTGCTGTTTTGTGGCAGATTGTTTGTGTTGTTGTTTTGTGACTTGTGGGAGCTATACTCCATGGAATTGATTGATTTTTGAGTCTATTGTGGTTGGTTTTGCATTTCCTAACCAGTGGCTACCTTGGAATGCCAAGAATTAGCCCATGGTTTTTGTTGTCTTGTGTTTTTGCCTTCGTACCTTGCCGTGAGCGTATCGTGAGAACCGTAACTCCGTTTCTTGCGTTCCTTATATGCATTTCTATCAATTTTGCATCCTGCGTACATATTTTCCATGTTCATGCATGTTAAAATAACTTAACATGAGGTTTTGTCCAGATTCATTAATAAACAAACTTTGCATGTGAAACATGACTAGTTTTGGATTGCCATGTTAAATTCATATAAATGGATCATGCATCATCTTGTTTGTGCATTGCACCTTGGTTGAATGTTTATTGTTGATGTTTCTCTTGGGTAAACGCGAGGACCCAGGAGAGTACTACTACGAGGATCCCGCTACTTGTTCCACTAAAGAACCAACAGGCAAGATGATCATACCCGGATCCTGAAACTATTTTCGCTTGCTAGTTTTCTCGCTCTTATCGTTACAATTGCTCTAACTACCACTTGATATCAGCCTCCTAAATGCCATGAAAGACTATAACCCTCCACATCCTAGCAAACCTTTGATTGGCTAAGTTATCGCTGCTCAGCCCCTCTTATAGCGTTCTTAGTTGCAGATGCAGGTTGTTCCATGTGATAACATGGATTTGGATATCACAATATTATCTGTTATTTAATTTAATGCACATATATATCTTGGTATTGGTCGAAGGCTTGGCCTTTTGCTAGTGTTTTGTTCTGCTGTTACCGCCATAGTTCTTGTTATCGGTGTTATGGTTTCCATATTTTGCGCTCCTAACACGCTCGGGGTTGTTATGCGGACCCCCTTGTTTATTCTGCTGAGATTAAAACTTGTCTGGCAAGACCCAAAATTGGTACTACATTTGCTTAACAACTTAATAAAAGTGCATAGGGCCTTGCTAACCCGTGGATAATTAATCAACCCCCGGGCCAGTGCTCCGCATGAGTGTTGGTCCAACCCAGAGCATCTTATTAATGCCGTCCTTTGGAATTACCTATGATGTGTTGGGGAACATTGCATGGGAAACAAAAAATTTCCTACGCACATGCAGATCTATCCATGGTGATGAGCATCTATGAGAGGGAGAGTGGATCTACGTACCCTCGTAGATCGCTAAGCGGGAAGCGTTAAGAAACGCGGTTGGTGTAGTCGAACGTCTTTGTGATCCAAATCGCCATGCATCCCGTGATCCAATCACGATCCGTCCTGCGATCCAATCATGATCCGTCCCATGATCCAATCACGACCCGTCCCACGAACTTGATCACGATCCTTCCGATCTAGCGCCGAACGGACGGCACCTCCGCGTTCAGCACCCATATAGCCTGATGACGATCTCCGCCGTCTTGATCCAGCAAGAAGGAGCGGAGAGGTAGAAGAGTTCTCCAGCAGCGGGACGACGCTCTCGCGATGATGGTGGAGCTATTCCAGCAGGGCTTCGCCTAAGCACTGCAGAAAACCGATCTAGAGGAGAAACCATGCACTGGAGGAACGGGCAGCACGTGGCTGAAAATTCTGTGCAAAAACCCTAAAACATCCAATATATATAAGAGGAAGAGAGGAGGAGGCTTGGCACAAGGGTCAAGCCTCCAAGGAGTCGGCCGAACCAGGTGGAGGTGGTGGACTCCACCTCCAATCCTAGTAGGACTAGGATTCACCCTATTTTTGCCTTTTCCACTTTTTCTCTTTAGGCATGTGCCTTGTGTGGGACTTCCACCAGCCCACTAAGGGCTGGTAAACACTCTCCCGCAGCCCATGGAGCCTCTTGGGTCGAAATACCCCTCCGGATGGTCTCCTGGTACACTACCGGCACTCCCGGTACACTACCGATGAGCCCGAAACTTTTCTGGCGACCAAAACACGACTTCCTATATATGACTCTTTACCTCCGGACCATTCCAGAGATCCTCGTGACATCCGAGATGTCATCCAGGACTCCGAACAACATTCGGTCACCACCATACATAACTCTATATTACCGAAATGTCACCAAACCTTAAGTGTGCAGACCCTACGGGTTCGAGAACTATGTAGACATGACCAAGACACCTCTACGGCCAATAACCAATAGCGAAACCTGGATGCCCATATTGGTTCCTACATATTCTACGAAGATCTTTATCGGTCGAACCTCTATGTCAAGGATTCAGTTAATCCCGTATGATGTTCCCTTTGTTCTTTGGTATGTTACTTGCCCGAGATTCAATCGTCGGTATCTCTATACCTAATTCAACCTCGTTATCGGCAAGTCTCTTTACTCGTTCCGTAATACAAGATCCTGCAACTAACACTTAGTCACATTGCTTGCAAGGCTTATTATGATTTTGTATTACCGTGTGGGCCCTGAGATACCTCTCCGTCACACGGAGTAACAAATTCCAGTCTTGATCCATGCCAACTCAACAGACACCCTCATAGATACCTGTAGAGCACCTTTATAGTCACCTATTTATGTTGTGATGTTTGATACACAAAAGGCACTCCTCCGGTATCCGTGAGTTGCATGATCTCATGGTCATAGGAACATATACTTGACCTGCAGAAAACAGTAGCAATAAACTGACACGATCATATGCTATGTTTGTAGTTTGGGTCTTGTCCAGCACATCATTCTCCTAATGATGTGACCCTGTTACCAAATGACATCTCATGTCAATGGCTAGGAAACCTTGACCATCTTTGATCAACGAGCTAGTTCACTAGAGGCATACTAGGGACAAAGTGTTGTCTATTTACCCACACATGTAATGTGTTTCCAATTAATACAATTATAGCATGGATAATAAACAATTATCATGAACAAGGAAATATAATAATAAACACTTTATTTATTGCCTCTAGGGCATATTTCCACCAGTCTCCCACTTGCACTAGAGTCAATAATCTAGCTCACATCATTATGTGATTTACATTGTAATGAATCGAACACCCATGCAGTTCTGGTTTTGATCATGTTTAGCCCTTGGAAGAGGTTTAGTCAATGGGTCTGCAACATTCAGATCCGTATGCACTTTGTAAATATTTATGTCCTTCTCCTCGATGTAATCACGGATGGATTTCAAGCGTCGCTTTATGTGTCTGGTCCTCTTGTGAAACCTTGGTTCCTTGGCCAGAGCAATGGCACCAGTGTTGTCACAGAACGGGTTCATTGGATTCAGTGCACTGGGCACTACTCCAAGATCTGTCATGAACTTCTTCATCCAGACACCTTCCTTTGCTGCCTCCAAGGCTTCGATGTACTCCTCTTCGCACATAGAATTGGCTACCACGCTTTTCTTGGAACTACACCAGCTTACTGCTCCCCCGTTGAGAATAAATACGTATCAGGTTTGCGACTTAGAGTCATCCAGATCAGTGTCAAAGCTTGCATCGATGTAACCCTTTACGACAAGCTCTTCATCACCTTCATAAACAAGAAACATTTCCTTAGTCCTTCTAAGGTACTTAAGGATATTCTTGACCGCTATCCAGTGCTCCATTCCAGGATCAATTTGAAACGTTCCTGCCATACTTATGGCAAGGATGACATCGGGTCTTGTGCACAACATTGCATACATGATAGAGCCTATGGCTGAAGCATAGGGGATGACACTCATCTTTTCTCTATCTTCTGCAGTCACTGGGCATTGAGTCTTACTCAACTTCACACCTTGTAACACAGGCAAGAACCCCTTCTTGGACTGATCCATTTTGAATTTCTTCAAAACTTTATCAAGGTATGTGCTCTGTGAAAGTGCTATTAAGCGTCTCGATCTATCTCTATAGATCTTAATGCCTAATATGAAAGCAGCTTCTACTAGGTCCTTCATTGAAAAAATCTTGATCAAATATTCCTTCACGCTTTCCAGCATTTCTACATTGTTTCCAATCAGCAATATGTCATCCACATATAATACTAGAAACGCTATAGAGCTCCCACTCACTTTCTTGTACATACAAGCTTCTCCATAAACTTGTATAAACTCAAACGCTTTGATCACCTCATCAAAACGCTTATTCCAACTCCGAGATGCTTGCACCAGTTGATAAATGGATCGCTAGAGTTTGCAAACTTTGTCAGCATTCTCTGGTTCGGCAAAACCTTCTGGATGCATCATATACAGGTCTTCCTCAAGGAAACCGTTGAGGAACTCTGTTTTGACATCCATCTGCCAAATTTCATAGTCGAAATAACGAGCTATTGCCAACATCATTCTGATAGACTTAAGCATCGCTACGGGTGAGAAGGTCTCATCGTAGTCAACTCTTGAACTTGTGAAAAACCCTTTGCCACAAGTCGAGCTTTATAGACGGTGACATTACCGTCCGCGTCTGTCTTCTTATTAAAGATACATTTGTTTTGAATGGCCTGGCCCTTCATGGCCTCTAACCATTTCTCGGAATCCGCGCCCATCACTACTCCTCCATAGCTCGTAGGTTCATTGTTGTCCAACAACATGACCTCCAAGACAGGGTTGCTGTACCACTCAGGAGTAGTACGCGGCCTTGTCGACCTACGAGTTTCAATAGTAGCTTGATCCGAAGCTTCATGATCATCATCATTAACTTCCTCTTCTACCGTCGTAGTCTCCACAGAAATATCTTTCTGCGCTGTGCTACTTTCTGGTTGAAGTAAAGGTTCAATAACCTCATCAAGCTCAATTTTCCTCCCACTCAATTCTTTCGAGAGAAACTCTTTCTCAAGAAATGTTCCATTCTTAGCGACAAACAATTTGCCTTTGGATCTGAGATAGAAGGTATACCTGACTGTCTCTTTCGGGTATCCTATGAAGACGCATTTTTCCGCTTTGGGTTCCAGCTTTTCAGGCGGAAGCTTTTTGACATAAGCATCACATCCCCAAACTTTAAGAAACGACAACTTTGGCCTCTTGCCAAACCACAATTCATATGGCATCGTCTCAACGGATTTTGATGGTGCCCTACTTAAAGTGAATGCAGCTGTCTCCAATACATAACCCCAAAACGATAGTGGCAAATCAGCACGAGACATCAAAGAACGCACCATATCTAATAAGGTTCGATTACGACATTCGGATACACCATTACACTGTGGTTTTCTGGGCGGTGTCAACTATGAAACAATTCCACACTGTCTTAAGTGACTGCCAAGCTCATAACTCAGATATTCACCTCCTCGATCAGATCGCAGGAACTTAATCTTCTTGTTATGATGATTCTCAACTTCACTCTGAAATTGCTTGAACTTTTCAAATGTTTCAGACTTTTGTTTCATTAAGTAAATATACCCATATCTACTTAAGTCATCAGTGAAGGTGAGAAAATAACGATATCCGCCACGCGTTGTAACATTCATTGGACCACACACATCAGTATGTATGATTTCCAATAAGTCACTTGCCCGTTCCATTGTTCCACAGAACGGCGTTTTAGTCATCTTGCCCATGAGGCATGGTTCACATGTGTCAAGTGATTCAAAATCAAGTGACTCCAAAGGTCCATCAGCATGGAGCTTCCTCATGCGTTTTACACCAATATGACCTAAACGGAAGTGCCACAAGAAAGTGGTACTATCATTATCAACTCTACATCTTTTGGCATCAATGATATGAACATGTGTGTCATCACTATCAAGATTCAATATGAATAAACCCCTAACATTGCGTGCATGACCATAAAATATATTACTCATATAAATAGAACAACCTTTATTCTCTGATTTAACTGAGTAACCGTCTCGCAATAAACAAGATCCAGATATAATTTTCATGCTTAACGCATGCACTAAATAACAATTATTCAGGTTCATCACTAATCCCGATGGTAATCGAAGAGAGAGCATGCCGACGGCAATCACATCAACCTTGGAACCATTTCCCATGCGCATCGTCACTTCATCCTTTGCCAGCCTTCATTTATTCCGTAGTTCCTACTTTGAGTTGCAAATGTGAGCAACCGAACTGGTATCAAATACCCAAGCACTACTACGAGAGCTAGTAAGGTACACATCAATAACATGTATATCATATATACCTTGTTTGTCATTGGACGCCTTCTTGTCAGCCAGGTACTTGGGGTAGTTCCGCTTCCAATGACCAGTTCCCTTGCAATGAAAGCACTCAGTTTCTGGCTTGGGTCCATGCTTGGGCTTCTTTACAAGAGTAGCAACTGCTTTGCCATCCTTCTTGGTTTTACCCTTCTTGCCCTTTCCCTTGACCTTGCCATTTTTCTTGAAACTAGTGGTTTAATTGACCATCAACACTTGATGTTCTTTCTGGATTTCAGACTCAGTGACTTTTAGCATCGCAAACAGCTTGGCGACTGACTTGTTCATCCCGTGCATGTTATAGTTCATCACAAACCTCTTGTAACTATGTGGCAGTGATTGAAGAACTCTGTCAGTGATCGCCTCTGGCGGAAGGGCAATTCCCAACTCCGCTAGACGAGTTCAATACCCAGACATTCTGAGTATATGTTCACTAATAGACCCGTTCTCCTCCATCTTGCAAGCATAGAACTTATCGGAGGTCTCATACCTCTCGATCCGGGCATTCTTCTCAAAGATAAATTTCAACTCCTGGAACATCACATATGCTCCATGACATTCAAAACGTCTTTGAAGTCTCGGTTCTAAGCCATACAATATTGCACACTGAACTATTGAGTAATCTCCAGTACGTTCCTCCCAAGCGTTCTTAACGTCTTCGGAGGTCATATTTATTGGTTGGTCACCAAGCGGTGCATCAACGACATATGATTTCTGGGAACCCGTGAGGATAATCCTCAGATTACGGGACCAGTCAACAAAGTTACTTCCATCATCTTTCAACTTAGCTTTCTCTAGGAACGCATTAAAATTCAGGGGTGCTACTGCGCGAGCCATTGATCTACAACATAAATATGCAAAGTCTTACTTAGACTATTGTTCAAGATAATGAGTTTAGTTAATAAAATTACTAAAGCTCCCACTCAAATGGACATCCCTCAGACCATCTGAGTGTCACATGATCCAAATCCACTAACTCAAGTCCGATCATCACGTGAGTTCAGGTGGCTTCAATGGTGAACATCATTATGTTGATCATATCTACTATATGACTCATGTTCGACCTTTCGGTCTCTTGTGTTACGAGGCCATGTATGTACATGCTAGGCTCGTCAAGTTTAACCCGAGTGTTCTGCGTGTGCAACATTGGCTTGCACACATTGTATGTGAACGTAGAGTCTATCACACCCGATCATCATGTGGTGTCTCGACACGACGAACTTTCGCAACGGTGCACACTCAGGGAGAACACAATTTATCTTGAAATTTAAGTGAGGGATCACCTTATAATGCTACCATTGTCCTAAGCAAAACAAGGTGCATAAAAGGATTAACATCACATGCAATTCATAAGTGACATGATATGGCCATGAACTTGTGCTTTTGCTCTCCATCTAGAAAGCACCGGCATGACACCATGATCTTCATCATCTTGATCTCCATCAACGTGTCGCCATCGGGGTTGTCACGCCCAACATGCTTCTACTACTATTGATACCGTTTAGCGAGAAAGTAAAGCATTACATAGTGCTTAAATATTGACACGCTAGTCATACAATAATTAAAGACAACCCTATGGCTCCTGCCGGTTGCCGTACTCATCGACATGCAAGTCGTGATAGTCTATACATCACATGATCATCTCATACATCACATATATCACATCATATAATTGGCCATATCACATCACAACATACCCTGCAAAAACAAGTTAGACGTCCTCTAATTGTTGTTGCATGTTTTACGTGGCTGCTATGGGTATCTAGCAAGAACAATTCTCATTTACGCAAAAAAACACAACGGTGATACACTAGTTGCTTTTCAACTTTCTCAAGGACCGCCTTTGTAGAATCTGATCCAACTAAAGTGAGAGAAACTAGCACCCGCAATCCATCTATGCAACATGTTGTGGTCGAGGGAACCGGTCTCTTGTAAGTGTATGAGTAATGTTGGTCTGGGCCGCTTCATCTCACAATACCGCTGAACCAAAATCCGACCAAGGGAGGAAGCAATCTAAGCATCAACGCCCACAAACCTTTTGTGTTCTACTCGAGATCTCATCTACACATAGACCTAGCTCTGATACCGCTGTTGGGAAACATTGCATGGGAAAGAAAAAATTTCCTACGCACACGCTGATCCATCCATGGTGATGAGCATCTACGAGAGGGAGAGTGGATCTACGTACCCTTGTAGATCGCTAAGCGGGAAGCGTTAAGAAACGCGGTTGGTGTAGTCGAACGTCTTCGCGATCCAAATCACCGTGCGTCCCGTGATCCAATCACGATCCGTACCGTGATCCAATCGTGATCCGTCCCGCGATCCAATCACGATCCGTCCAACGAACTTGGTCCCGATCCGTCCCGCGAACTCGATAACGATCCTTCTCATCTAGCGCCGAACGGACGACACCTCCGCGTTCAGCACACGTACAGCTTGATGACGATCTCTGCCGCCTTGATCTAGCAAGAAGGAGCGGAGAGGTAGAAGAGTTCTCCGGCAGCCTGATGGCGCTCGGGCGATGGTGGTGGAGCTATTCCGGCAGGGCTTCGCCTAAGCACTACAGAAAACTGATCTAGAGGAGAAACTATGCACTAGAGGAACGGGCAGCACGTGGCTGAAAATTCTGTGCAAAAACCCTAAAACCTCTAGTATATATAATAGGAAGAGAGGAGGAGGCTTGGCACAAGGGCTAAGCCTCCAAGGAGTCGGCCGAACCAAGTGGAGGAGGTGGACTCCACCTCCAGTCCTAGTAGGACTAGGATTTATCCTATTTTTGCCTTTTCCCACTTTTTCTCTTTAGGCCTTTTTTCCCAAACTGCATCAGCCTTGTGTAGGACTTCCACCAGCCCACTAAGGTCTAGTAAAAACTCTCCCACAGCCCATGGAGCCTCTTGGGTCGAAATACCCCTCCCGATGGTCTCCCGATACACTACCGGCACTCCCGGTACACTACCGATGAGCCCGAAACTTTTCGGGTGACCAAAACAGGACTTCCTATATATGAATCTTTACCTCTGGACCATTTCGGAGCTCCTCGTGACGTCCGGGATCTCATCCGGGACTCCTAACAACATTCGGTCACCACCATACATAACTCTATACTACCGAAACGTCACCAAACCTTAAGTGTGCAGACCCTGCGGGTTCGAGAACTATGTAGACATGACAGAGACACATCTACGGCCAATAACCAATAACGGGACCTGGGTGCCCATATTGGTTCCTAAATATTCTACGAAGATCTTTATCAGTCGAACCTCTATGCCAAGGATTCAGTCAATCCCGTATGATGTTCCCTTTGTTGTTCGGTATGTTACTTGCCCGAGATTCGATCGTTGGTATCTCTATACCTAGTTCAACCTCGTTATCGGCAAGTCTCTTTAATCGTTCCGTAATACAAGATCCCACAACTAACACTTAGTCACATTGCTTGCAAGGCTTATTGTGATGTTGTATTACCGAGTGAGCCCTAAGATACCTCTCCGTCACACGGAGTAACAAATTCCAGTCTTAATCCATGACAACTCAGCAGACACCCTCAGAGATACCTATAGAGCACCTTTATAGTCACCCAGTTACGTTGCAACGTTTGATACACAAAAGGCACTCCTGTAGTATCCGTGAGTTGCATGATCTCATGGTCATAGGAACATATACTTGACATGCAGAAAACAGTAGCAATAAACTGACACGATCATATGCTACGTTTGTAGTTTGGGTCTTGTCCATCACATCATTATCCCAATGATGTGATCCCGTTATCAAATGACAGCTCATGTCAATGGCTACAAAACCTTGACCATCTTTGATCAACGAGCTAGTTCACTAGAGGCATACTAGGGACAAAGTGTTGTCTATTTACCCACACATGTAATGTGTTTCCAATTAATACAATTATAGCATGGATAATAAACGATTATCATGAACAAGGAAATATAATAATAAACACTTTATTTATTGCCTCTAGGGCATATTTCCAACATGATGACCATGAGGTCCGTGGTCGAGGCTATTCCCACGGAGTGTGGTTATTTGTGATGGACTAGTTGGAGCACCCCTACAAGGTTAAAACTTTTCGAGAAGCCGTGCCCGCGGTTATGTGGCAACTTGGATATTTGTTTAACACCCGGTTTTAGTTAACTTGCAGTAAACTCTGATTAAAATACACGAACTCTGTGAGTAACCGTGATCGTCGCTACTCCTGAACATGATCCGAGAGAGAACATGGTGGGGTTATGAATGACGTAAGTAAGTGTTCAGGATCTTATAGAGATCATACTAGATTAGGCCACTTATATTTATTTTCATGTTGCCTAAGTTAGCCACCATACATGCTTAGTGCTGCTGCAAAACAAACACTTACCCCAACCCAACCTTTAAGCTTGAATAGTCTCGGTACCTGGGCGCTTGATTGTTGAGTCCTTGTGGCTCACAGATTACTACAACCCTCCAGGTACAGGTACAGATGAGTATGTGCAGGATGATCTTACCCAGCTCCGGTGGGAATATGATGAGGAAAGAGGCAGGATGTACGTGACTTACCTGGATGAGTAGAGGACCATGGTCGCGATCTTTGGGATAGCGAGATAGTGTCATTCGCATCTGTTTTATCGTTTGATTTCGTCCGTAGTCGGACCCTGTCTTCAACTTGATGATTTGAACTTGTGTGGAACCGTATTTTAGTATGTGGCGAGTGTAAGACAATCTTGTATACTCATCCTTTCAGTATTGTATGATGTGATGATACTATACTTGCTAACGGCAAGATGCGCATCTATCCCTTGCGAGGCCCTCGTGCCTTAATATGGATAGGCACGCATCTTGGGCGTGACAGGTGGTCTTCACCTGCAAATTAGATGTTGATGATGCAGAGGTGGGCTCAGTGATGACATCCTTCCTGCTGGGCTCGTGGTTGTGGTCTCGTTGCACCAGAATGGAAACCTTTGGGGACACTTTGGGAAACCACGTGCATCCTTGCCCCCTTTGCACCAAAGGGGAAACTGCTCCACCTGGTATGTTGGCGCCCTCCTGTCCTACCTTGTGTCATCCCTGGCCTCCCGAGGCCAACTTCTGCATAGGTATCTCTGCCGCTCCAAAGGCGGCCTGAGGAGGCCCATCCTTGCTGGTATTGATGATGCTTCCCTTGCAAGCTCAAGCCCTCACGAGGGCCTTGTCTTGAGCGCGGTCTTGCGAGGCCATGCCTGGCTGATGAAGTGGGCCATGCCCTGGGCCGCAGGCAGGCAGGTCTGGATATCCCCATCTCCAGAACACCGATAGTAGCCCCCGGGACCAAGGCGCGCTCGAGCCGGCTTCGGGGCGAAGCTGCAGGGGAGGGCCCGAAGCGCGACGGGCCAGAAACACTTGCGAGCCAGGACTGGCACGCGTCGCGCGGTTGGTGTCGGGCATCAAGCGCCTCCTTGGCCATCGCTCAAATCGAAACAACCCTGACTTCTTGCACCGAGCCATTACTGCTTTCCTCTTCTACGCACTTGCTCTTACTCTCAGATCCCCATCCTTAGCACAGACCTCTCCAGATCCCGAGACTGCTACGTCCTCCTCCTTGCCGCGTCGGCCACATGAACTTCTGAATGGCCCCCGCCGGCTACTCAAAGCCAAAGGGCCAGAGCTCAGCCTCTGCCCCCATCTCACAGGCGCTCTCAAAGTCCTCCATAGAAAAGGACGAAGATCTCATCCAGGTGCTCCCATCGACAGCCGACGGGACCAACAAGTGGGGGTCAACCTTGCTATGGGGCGGCTCCTCAGAGAAGCGACCCTCGTCCAGGTCGGCCTATCCCTTTTTTCTCCATAACGTCTTTGCTGGGCCCATCCCGCCTTTCTGCAAGTTCTTCACTGCCATCCTCGACTACTATGGGATCCAAGCCCTTCATCTCCAACCCAACTCCATCCTTCTCTTGTTCGTCTTCACCTTCTACTTTGAGGATTTCATTGGCATGAAGCCTTTGGTCGCCCTCCTCCACCATTTCTTTAGCTTGCGTGTGCATGATGGCGCTCAGTGGTTGGCATGTGTCTCCTTCGTCTCGGTCCAGAGAGGTAACATGATCTTAAAGGCCAGGAAGAAGGTGGAGAACTTCAGGCACCGCTGAGTCTTCATGGATCTCAAGAGCACCAACCCCCACTTGGATCTGCTAAGAGGCTGCCAGAGAAGACCCCAGCGTGGAGCTCCACCAAGCTTTCTGACCTGCAGGCCAGGCCCGTCGTGGAGCAGTTCTCGCGATATTAGTGACAAGAAGCTGATTGGGGGATGATAGTGAAGGAATTTTTGAAGCAGTGCCTGGAACCCCTCTAGTCGCATTTGAGGCCCTTGTGGGAATACCGAGGCAGTGGTGATGACCTCGGGCTTCGGTGTGCTCCCATGCCCTTCGGGATCTGAGAAGAGTTGTAACGACTTTGCTCAACGGCGACCCGGAGATTTTCCCGACGACTGCGCCATGTTGTACTGCCGCGACGATGAAACAAATCTAGTCACCGCGATGCCCGTCTTTAACGAGCTGGGCTCTCCCCAGCGGAGGGCGTTGCCTCCCCGGTGATGGTGTCCCATAGCGACACCACGGGTGGGGAGGATTCGGAGAAGACAGCAAACGGTGATCTGGTGGAAGTAGCCCCTCCATCAGAGGTTATGCTCTTTCGAGACCTTGAAGACGATGACAATGGTGGGTAAGCCTCCATTGCAGGTTCCCCATGTCCCGCCAAGGTCCTCAGGGGGTCGGGGCCGGCCCTTCGTGCTGCATGGTTTCCTGCTTGGCGACCCCCAGGAAGCTTGGGGCGAAGTCCCCTCTGGTCGGTCCTACTTCTGCCGGCAAGGCGGTCGAAGCGCCCGTCTCGCCTCCAACCAAATCACCGCTTGTGGGCGAGGCGGACAGGTCCAGGGCCGTAGAGGCTTCTCTAGTTACTACCCTTGCGGACAGGGCCCCTGTCTCCCCATGCGGTGTCGCTCTCGCGGAGTGAGGCACATGCGCTCCCGCCACCGTCGAGGTGGAGAAGAAGAGGAAGTGGGTCGACATTGAAGAGTAAGTAGTCCCGCCTAACCTTGTCCGCCTGTCGATAGCACTCATGTTGATGTTACTTCTTTGCTTGGTACCCAAGAATTTCGCCGTGCCGAAGATGAGGAAGAAGAACACGGGCGTGAAGCCGAGTGTGCTTTCCATGCGCCGCCCGCTCCTGTCGCCTTGCCATCACCAGACGAGGCATGAGGCACCGGGGGGGTGGGGGCTCATGAGGCGACCCTCCTGGTTGCTGCCTTGCAAACCCCTGAGCCCCTAATGCCCATTGGCGTGGCCTCTCCTACCCTCGAGGGCGCGCCAGCGCCGCTTTGGAAAGCCAACCCCCGAGGGCCAGCCGCCCGCCGATATGTCTATGTCCACCTTGCCCGTTGTCATGGCGCACCCTCCGGAGCCTCTTGCTCCTCATATTTCTGCCTCCCTGGGGACATACTGTGTGATCCCCCAGTCGAATCCTCCAAACGAGTCCTTGATGCCCGCACCGCGAGGCCTTGGTATCCTGGGAAATGCATACTCCATTCTGGGTTAGGTTCGGGATGCACTCGAGGGCGCTGACGACCACCTCGTGAGAGGGCACTTGGGGCACCTCTGCGGGTGGCTCCAGGCTGACATGTAACACCCCGTTACACCAGGCGGGATCTAGACAGGCCCCACAAATGAACACTAGTCTTTCCTGCGCACTTTATCATCACTCGTGCGCACCCGGGACCAACTTCCCAGTCGGTCACCCATCCTAGAATCACTCCAAGCCAAGCACGCTTAACTTTGGAGTTCTTTTTGAGTGGGCTCCGGGAAAAGAAGGAATTCCTTCTTGATATGAATAGTCTACCATTCCTATTAAGCCATGCTCTCACATACACCCCCACTCAAAGGAACCGACGTCCTCGGCCGCCCATCAGGAACGTTCCCTTTTGGCACACGTATGCGCGTCTAGTCCGACACATATGCCATGTTGTGTGCCATGATGGGCCACACATGCCATGCGCCACATGCCCGTGCACCTGACCCGCGCATGCCCGTGTAACTGCAAGGGTCAGCTCTGATACCAATTATAACACCCTGTTACGCCTGGCGGGATCTAGACTGGCCCCACAAACCAACACTAGTCTTTTCTGCGCACTTTGTCCTCACTCGTGCGCACTCAGGACCAACTTCCCGGTCGGTCACCCATCCTAGAATCGTTCCAAGCCAAGAATGCTTAACTTTGGAGTTCTTTTCAAGTGGGCTCCCAGAAAAGAAGGAATTCCTTGTTGATATGAATAGTCTATCATTCCTATTAAGCCAGGCTCTCACATGACGCCTCTGTCGCGGCGGTTTGGGGCCAAGCCAAGGCCACCGTGGTGGAGAGCGAGCAGGAGGACGCGTTAGCCAGGGCAGTCCGCGAGGCTGCATTGACCGACACAGGGTCCGCTACCAGGCGTTGTGAAGAGGCGGAGGCCCGCCTGAAGGCTCTCCAATAGGAGAAGTCCGTGCTTGAGGTGCAGCTGCGGCAGCAAGAAGAAACCCTATAGACCTGCTAGGCCGAGCTCACCGATCGAGACTCCATGATGTCGAAAGCGACGACCACCCAAGCTGCGGAGCGTAAGCATCTGGAGGCGCAGGAGGAGGAAGTTGCTGAGGAGAAGGCTCAGCTCGACACCAGCGAGAAAGCCCTTGTAGCGGCTGAGAAGAAAAAGGCTATGAAGCTCCGGCCTTCCCTTCCATCGAGCTACGGCTCTGCCAAGCGCTCCGCTCCCTCTGCCGGGACGGGTTTACGAAACCCTGGTGGCTCCAAAGACCTGCTTCGCGGGGCTCTCTTCAAAGCTTGTCGAGGCGCTGGAGGGTGTCGTTGTCAAGGTGGAGTAAGTTTTGGAGAGTGAGTGACGTGACCTCTTTTCCGAGGCCACAATGCGCGTCTTCAGCCACCTCCACCTTCGCCATCCGGGTTTTGACCTCAGCTCCGTGATCTGCCCGGTCCATCCCAGAGTTTGTGTCGCCGCGGTAGCGGCCGTGAAGGACGCCATGGGGGCGTTGATGAAGAAGTTCACTTGCATTGTTGTTCCTCCGCCTCCTGAATCTGGCAGAGTTAGCAACGAAGAAGACGACGTCAGCGACGTCGATGACAATTTCCTAGCGTCTCAGACGAGTGTTCGAGACGGCTCCTCTTGGTTTCTTTCCTGCAATCTTCATTTTGCCCCGCGAAGGTGTTAGACATGTTTGCATTTCCGAAATACTCAAGGCTTCTAATAACTGTTGAATTGTGTGATTGCTTTCTTCTCCTTGCTTCCTTCTTGCTTGGTGGGATGCTCTACGTCGGCAGGGCCTAGTCTCGCATACCTCAGCTCTCGTTGGGCCGTTCGGATCACCAAGCGGTGCCAAGAGGTGAGGGGCTACGTGGCTGGTGAGGTTCCTGACTTGTGATGCTTAGGAGTCCCCCTTGACGTACGAGCAGCGCTCATGAAGGGAACATGGTGAAGATGGGATTGACTTGAAGATTTTGAACACCTTGAGTTCTACATCGGAAGGGCCCAGTCCTGCGCATACCTTAGCCGCCGCTGGGCCGTCTGGATTGCTAGGACGGTGCCAAGGGGTGAGGTGCTACAGGACTAGTGAGGCTCCTAAATCGCGATGCTCAGGAGCCCCCCTTGACGTACGAGCTCTCACATCCTCCTTAGGGATTTTGAGCAGTTTTGAGCTCCACGTCGTTCGGGCCCGGCCTCGCACATACCTCAGCCGCCGTTGGACCGTCCGGATCACCAGGACATTTCTATGGGGTGAGGGGCTATAGGGCCAATGAGGCTCCTGAGTGACGATGCTCCGGAGTCCCCCTTGACATATGAGCGGCTCACATACCTTTTGTCACCAGCTTTTCCTGAGAGGGGCGCATGAAAACCAGGTTTGGTAGAACTGAGAAAGTGGAATGTACCAGGCTTGGCCCGTTAGCAGCCCCCATGCAGGCCCCTCAGGCGCACATCCCAGCAGAATGCAGCGAGAAGGGGCCGCGAGGATCCTTCCTGAGGTTGGATGCAGCCGCGGGGGCGCCCTTAGTTGTTTATCCCCAACATGGAGGATAGGGCTTCCATGTTGCATGGGCATAGTCATTGGTGGACCATGTCGTCCGCCAGCGCGGAGCATGAGGCTTCCACTTGGGCATGGGAATGGGGGGGCCCTCGCTCCTGAGTCCCTCGGGCGTGTACATCCAATTAAGATTGTGCGTGTGTCCTGCACGATAGACCTGGGAGGTGTATCTGGGCGCTCGTGAGGGTGCTTTGGCCTCACAAGGGACCTACCTGAAAGGCGGGTTGCGCCCGAATCTTCTTGTGGAGGGCACCGTCCGAGGTCCTGTAAATTTTGAGAAGCCTACACCGAATGTGCTCCAAGGGATATCGCATGAGAAGGCCAAACACCAGTGACCCCAGCAGGTGACGTGAACGGGGCCGGCCCACCAGACAGAGCTGAACCACTGGATTTATCAACACTGTAGGGACAGACCCGAGCATAGATGTCGTGCCCAGTTTTCTCATGAGCCAGTCGAAAGTAGGATCATTCGGGCACAGCCACATTCATGTCGGCGAAGAGCCATGCAGGCAAGGTGACACGTTAGGAAATATTCACGTATATGAAATGTACTGAAATACACGTAAATGGGGCGAGTAGAGGGGTGTCCACTGGTCGCCTAAGGATAATGAGGCCCAGTGGGCGCCCTCAAACGGACTAAACAAAAAGTTACTTGGCACAAACCAAAAAATTACCTGGCGACCATGCCATGAATAGCCAAAGCTGTCCACATAGACTGGCCTTGCGTCTCCGTGATTGGGATCCTCATGAGCCCGTCGTCTCCCGAGGCTTGGGACCCTGCTCGGTCCGGGCAAATCCTCCAACTCCTCACTGCACCTTGCGCGATAAGGCATGACCATGGTGTGGGCAGGGCACTGGAACGTGGCGGCTGAGTTTGCCAGACCGAAAGGCATGCAGACATATTTTCATGGGTAAACCCCATCGCGGTCCGCACGCGTCAGCCAGAAGACACCCTGGGACGCGGCCTTGTTGATCATGAGAGCGCTGACGCAGACGTGCGGCTTGTCGGCGAAACTGACGATGGCGGCTGCACTTGGCGGTGCAGGGCAGCTCCTGCCCCACGTGGCCTATGCCTCCTGAAGCTCCTCGATCGCTTAGGTGACCAATTCTCAAGAGCTCATCGTCTTGCATCATGCTCCCGGCTTGGGTAGATGCGCGCCAGAACACACCTCCAAGTTGTGCCCGGACGCCTCCCTCATCGCACCGGTCAGGTCGGTAGCTTCCCAGACGGAAGCCCCCGAGACCGACCTAAGAGGGGCATCGAGCACATCTTCCTATGAGATGGAGGGAGGGGCCCTGGTTTTAGGCGCTGAGCCTGAAGCGCCATCCTTGGAGGTTCCAGGCCCCCGGTGTCCTGCGGGGAGGAGTTGGTTCTTCTTCCTGGGGGCACCCTCGTGATGAAGGCGTCTCCTTCGTCGTGCGAGTGCTCGGCTGCTGCTGCTTAGTAGGCACGCTCGAGGGAGCAGACTGCGTCCTTCTCATCACAGATGATAGTGATGACGCCGCCGCTCCCCGGCATCTTAAGGACATTGTAGCCATGATGAGTCACCACCATGAACTTGGCAAGGGCTGGGTACCCAAGGATCACGTTGTAAGGGAGGTGGATGTGGGCGACGTCGAAGACGATGATCTTGGTGTGGTAGTTCTTTCGCCCACCGAAGGTGACGGGTAGACGCACTTGCCAATGGGGACGATGGACCTGTCGGTGACTCCTGAGAATGGTTTAGTCGGCATAAGATGGTCGTACGGCACTTGGAGCGTCTCGAAGGTCTCAATGGAGAGGACGTTGGGCCCTGCTCTGCTGTTGATGAGGGTCTTGGTTACAAGGACATTGATGGTGGTCGACATGCACAGCATGGGGAGCCTACCCGCCATGGCTGAGCACCTGATCTGATCCCTCGAGTCGAAGGTGATCGTAGTCTAGGACCACTTGATGGGAACCATGGCTTATGGCTTCGGGAGGGCCGCGTTCACCTCTCGGGGGAACTACTTGAAGCTGCGGTTTGATGCTGGGGCTTGGGCGCCGCCCAGGATATAGGCTATAGCCCTGACCTCCTGGAAGCCCCCAGCGCGATCGTCCTGCATGTCCTCTTCCTTCCTCCTGGGTGGTTTCGGCAGTGGGGGTAGGCCGGCCTCGCGAGGATGGACCTCACGAGACTGGTCACGGCGTGACCCCTTTGGAGGGTCGTTGCGCCAGTAGTCCTCCCGAGCCTGATTGCGCTAGCGGTCCTCCCGAGGCCAGTCTCGCCACTCCTCGCATAGCTCCCGATTGTCCCAGCGGCCTCCGCCACGTCCGAAGCCACGTTACTGCGTCCAGGGCGCCGGCCGAAGTGCTCGTCGTGGACCTGCCTAAGCTCCTGGCAGTTGATGGTGTTGTGGTTGTTGGTGCCATGGAAGTTGTAGGACGGTCGCCCCCTTGAGGGTGGTTCCTCGTCTCGACGACGCTTCGCCTCAGGCTCCGCCGCAAGCACCGTGGGGGCCTTGCGCTTTTACTCCTCGGTCTTCTTGTCCTCTGCCTCCGCCGCCGGAAGCTCGTGGAGCGAGAGACGACCCTCGTCGGCCTTGGCACACTTGTTCGCCAGGTTGAACGTCTCTAGGGCTATCATCTTGAGGTCCCTGATGCCGTCTGTGAACCCAAAGATGACGGCCTCATCCGACACCCTCGGGATCTTGAGTCTAGTGATCGTGACGCGTTATTTGAATTTGTGTAGGGTCTCTCCCTCCTGCTGCTTCACACGCGGCACGTCGTTCACGGTGAGCACACGGCCTCGGGTACCTTGAAAGTTGGCAATGAAGGGCTTGCGTAGGTCGTCCTAGGAGGTTATGGACCCCTCCGGGAGGTTGAGGATCCAGGAGAGCGTGCCGCCGTTGAGCACCATGGGGAACCAGATCGTTGTGACCTTGTCGTCATCACCTTCCGCCTGGATGCTTAGCGAGTAGAGCTTTAGGCACTAAACAGGATCTGAGGTGTCGTCATAGCATGGGGGTAAGTCAGGCTTGAACTTGCAGGGCCACATGGCCCGATGGAACTCTAGGGCGATGACATGACACCCCACCGGACCAGTGGGTGTCGGGCACGTGGCGGAGTCCTGGTTTTGAATCTCCTAGGGGCCGCTTCGAGGGGTGCTCGGTCACGATGTTGGTTCAGCGACGCAGGGAGTGCACGCGCGTCAACGCGCGACCACGACACCACCTGGCAGCTTACTTCATCTTTTGCTCTCGCCCGCGGCTCGCGGGGCGGGACGCACGGGCGTGCTTCATGCCTTGGCTTGGAGTTGACGTCATGCCGTGGAGGAGGGGGTGGCACATCATGGGCTCCGTCATCTGCCTAAGAGGGCCAGAACGAGTAGGAGAGTGCCGAGGAATCGCCGGCGGTACTGACGAGCTCTGCGATGCGCCCAAGCTAGTCGTCATGGCGTTAGGAAGTAGGGCCGTAGCGCAGCAGCTCGCGCGCCAGGGCAACCACGCCCATCCCACATGTTGGTCCGGGACGAGCATGGGAGGATTATTCTATAGCTGCAACGATCGACGGAGTGGCGGTGCGGCCGTCACGCCACGTGGTAACCGACTGGGAGGAGTCTTGTTGTTCGTGGGCCTTCGGGCCCATGGAGGCATTGGCCACAAGAGAGGGGGACTAGCACATGGCGGCGTTGCCCATGGGTGCCATCTGAGTGACGCAGGTAGCCCGACACTCAGGGTGAGCCCGGCGAGCGTCAAACATCGGAGCGGTGAAGCAGAGAAAGAGCGTGGCTTGACGAACACTTCAACACGCCCCCTATCTGGCTCGCCAAATGTCGGATTTCGGGCTCCGCAAAACCAAAAGAAGTTTGAACACATAGGCATGAGCGAAGATCCCCTGCAGCCTCACCCTACCTAGCATGCTACTTGATGATTCCTACAACGAACTCACACGATGACGAGGAAGCAGATGCACACGATGATTTACCCAGGTTCCAGCCGCTGTGAAGTGTAATACCCTACTCCCGCTTTGGTGGATTGCCTCACAAGGAGGTTTTTAGATGAACTAGTATAGAGGTGGGTTGCATAGTGAGGGCACTTTGGTCGCGTTGCCTCTCTTCTGTTGCCTCTCTATCCTGTTATCCCTCTCTACGGTACAGCCTATCCTCTATTTATAGTGCCGCGAGTCCTCTGCCCTTATCGCTATGGCGGGAAGGGATCCACAACGAACAAATTAGAAGGGCGACATGAGTACATCTTTATCTTGACGAAAGGTGATATTCACCTATAAAGTAGCTATTGATGATGCAGAGGTGGGCTCGGCAATGGCATCCTTCCTGTTGGGCTCGTAGTCGTAGTCTCGTTGCACCGGAGTGGGAACCTTTGGGGGACACTTTGGGAACCCACATACATCCTTGTCCCCTTTGCACCAAACGGAAAACTACTCCGCCTGGCATGCTGGCGCCCGCCTGTCCTGCCTTGTGTCATCCCCGTCCTCCCGAGGCCAAGTGCTACATCGGGATCTCCGCCACTCCAAAGGGGGCCTGAGGAGGCCCGTCCTTGCTGGTCTTTATGATGCTTCCCTCATGAGCTCAGGCCCTCACGGGAGCCTTGTCTTCAGTGCGGTCGCGCCAGGCCGTGCCTAGCTAATGCAGTGGGCCATGCCCTGGGCCGCAGGAAGGCAGGTCTGGGTATCCCCGTCCCTAGAACACCAACAATTTGTATGATAAACCTAAACACCAAGGGCCCTTCTCGGAATCAGTTGCACTCCTAGGTCATTTCAAGTCAGCTCAGCAACCAAGGTAGTTGCATTGAGAACGGCGAGGTGGTTGTACCGATAGCGGCATTTCCGACAGGGTGCTAAGGACATGTTCCTAAAGCGCTCTTGGCCAGAATGTGCGCACTGACAAATGTTTCTAGCAAGCATAGGGTTCAAAGAACACAAAATTGGAAATCAAGTATAGGTAAAGATAGTCATTCAATCAATCAAACAACCTATATTACATGCATAATCATAAGTGCAATTCTAATTTAACATCAATATCTTTGATACATGTATGGCACTGTCTTCAATGGCACTGGTGTTAGCATTCTGCGGCAACATGGAGAAGTGAAAGCACAATATGCTCCCTCGGTGGTTTTGACAATTCATGAGAACATACATTGTCTCTTGGACTAATACTTTTACCAAGTGCACTTCAGGTGAAAGTCCATGGAGAGAGATGGGTTGGCAAATAGGAGTGTGGAGAGTATCCCCAAGAAGAAGAAGGAGAAGGAATAGCATTAGAAAAGCTCCAAAGCAAGAAGAGTCTACATTTTACTTTGTGATAAATCACTTTGAGTCCATAGCAAAGCCAATTCTATTAAAAGGGGGAAAGGTATTGTTGGTGAACAATATGCTCAAACATGCATAAGTGATAGTCACCAAAAACACACACAACTCTTCTACAAAAGTTTTTCCAAAGCCAAATATCCAAGGTCAGTGAAACCAACAAATTCCACTCAGTCGCAGCGATTCCCGAACTCGGACAGACCAATGCCAAATCCTAGCACACTGGTGCCACCGAGTTCAGGCTGCCAACTTTTGGTTGCCTCGATTCATAAAATCAAAATTTTTGAGTTTTTAAATCAGTGTCATCGAGATGCAGTTTCTGACCGTTCGACACCTGATCGGTACCATCGAGATTTATATATTGGTCTCACTGAGATTCAAAAGTTGCTACCTTTGGAGAAACTCGGTACCACTGAGATTCACACATCGGTGTCATCGAGTTGGTCACTTAAGGTGTAATGGTTATATTTTTGGAGATGCCTATATATACCCCTCGACCACCACTCACTCGCAAGAGAAGCACTCATAACAGATCCCCACTTATCCCATTAGATTTTTTGAGAGAGGGTCACCTACTCATGTATTGACATCATGCCATTCCATTCCAACCATATAAATATTGATCTCTAGCCTCCCCAAGTTTCTTTCCACCCAATCAATCTCTTCCACCAAAGCCAAATCTGTGAGAGAGTGACTGAGTGTTTAGGAGTCTGTCATCTTGAAGCACAAGAGCAAGGAGTTCATCGACATTATCGAGCCTATTACCGTTTGGAGGGTGGTGCCTCCTAGATTGGTTAGGTGTCACTTGTGAGCCTCCTACTTCGTGTTATTAAGTGAACCAAGAAGTTTGTAAGGGCAATGAGATTGCCTACATTGTAAAGATCTACCCCGAGTTAGGCTAGTCCTTCGTGGACGTAGGACATCATGGTATAGTCAAGGTTGCTACTTCGTGGACCCTTATGGGTGAAGCCCTCCATGGACTCTCGCGACCGTTAGCCTCCCTGGGTTGAAGACTCCATAAACGTGGACGTACGATAGCACCACCTATCGGAACCACGGGAAAAATCTTCGTGTACTTCATGGGTTTGATCTCCCTATCTCAACTCCTTACTTCCATGTGGAATGTCTTTACTTTTCTCTCTATACTTGATGACTTGCATGCGTAGGGTGTGCTAGACTTGCTATAATTGCTAAATCTTCAAACAAATAACTTTGGATATTGTGTAGATTTTAATTTGTGCTAGTAGTCTATTCGCCCCCTCTAGACATACTCTTATAGTGATCCCTCAATTGGTATCAAAGCATTGGTCTCCATTGCTTCGGTTTGATCACCATGGAGGAAGATGGATGTGCCTAGTGTCGAAAGTTTGAGTTGTAGAGTGCATATTCTTGATGGAGAGTACTATAATCAATGGAAGAATGCCATGATCGATCTATTCGATAAATTCCATTTGAGAAAACATATTGAAAATCCTTATGTGTTCCCATCTACAAATTACATCCCACAACAAATAGGAAATTGACATGATGAGTAACCTTAGAACTGTCAATCTTATTGTTAGAGGCTTACCAAGATTTGTGCTTTCTCAATGAAAGATCTTTCATTAAGTAATCTTGATGAAATTATTCATAAAACTATTGCTTTTCACAAACTGAAGCCTAGTGATCTAAACTTTGATAAATGCCTATTTGAGATTCGTGATCTTATGCGTGCTAAAGGAGATGTCACAATTATCAACAACATTATCATTGAAGTCATTCACATTCATAAGCTTGAACATTGTCATAGTTACAATTCTAACGAATCTCTTGGTTTCTATGACAAGGAGATTCTACCAAATGATGGTAACGAAGAACATGGCTACTATCATGAAGATGAGTTCTTCGACATCGACCATGAAAAGATCATGAAAATCTAAGTCCCATGGCAAACTTCAAGGATTACAAGTCCGGTGGAAAAGAGTTGATTCTCGACAATGGATGCACCGATCGCATGACTGGAGATAAAGACATGTTCCAAGAGATCACGCCTAATCAAGGTCCTCGGAGGTACATGACCTTTGGAGACAACTCTAAGGGTTAGGTACTAGGCCTTGGTAAGGTGTCCATATCTCATGATAGCTCTAGCCAAAATGTGATGTTTGTTGAATCCCTTGGCTACAATCTTCTTTCGGTATCTAGACTAGCGGACTTTGGTTTCAATGTGCTATTTACCAAAGTAGATTGCCAAGTGTTTCATCATGATAATCATAAAATTTTCTTTACCGGTATTCATAGAGGTTATCTATTCATTGTCGGTTTCACTAAAAAGGCCCAACCTGGTAGTTGTCTTACTACGAAATCTTCTAAGATTGGCTATGGCATAGAAGGCTAGGACATGTAGGCATGCGCAATCTAGATAAGCTTATCAAGGGCAATCACATTTTTGGTGTTAAAGATGTTATCTTTGACAAAGATAGGCTTTGTAGTGCTTGTCAAGCAGGAAAGCAAGTTGGTTGAAGTCATCCGGTCAAGAACATCATGACCACTAGGAGATCACTCGAGTTACTTCATATGGATCTTTTCGGTCCCAATGCTTACAAGAGCCTCGGTGGAAACTCTTATGGTCTAGTTATAGTTTATGATTTTTCCAGATTTACGTGGGTATTCTTTCTCGATCATAAGTCGCAGGTACAAAAGATCTTCAAGAACTTTAAATGCAAAGCACAAAAATCAATTTGAAGTGAAGATCAAGAAGGTTCGAAGCGATAACGGATCGAAGTTCAAGAACACCCATGTGGATACCTTGCTTGATGAAGAGGGCATCTCACATGAGTTCTCGGATGCGTACACTCCTCAACAAAATGGAGTTGCTGAGAGGAAGAGCCGAACCCTCATTGATATGGCAAGGATGATGCTTGACGAATACAAGACACCAAGACACTTTTGGGCAGAAGCCGTGGAAACAACATGTCATGCCACAAACCGACTCTAGTTGCATAAGCTTCTCGATAAAACGGCATAAGAGCTTCCTAAATCTCATGAAGATTTCCTACTAGGTCACATATCAAACTCTCACACCTACCGTGTCTACAACAACTTCACTCAAAAAGTTTAAGAAATGGTAGATGTGAAGTTTGATGAATCTAATGGTTCACAAGTCGAAAAATTGCCAAATGATGTAGGAGATAAGGATCCTTCGGAAGTTATCCAAGATTTTCCCATCGGCAAGATTCTTCCCATGGAGTTGAAGGAAAGCACTTCATCAACCCAAGTGGAAGCTCCTACTTTGGATCCAGGCTATCGACAAAACGGCATGGAAGCATCCATAAGTGGTACATGCCAAGATGAAGAGGATGAGGAAGTACATCATGAAGATCCCCCACAACCCCCTACACCACCAAGATAAGGAGATGACCACGTTGACAACAACGAAGATGAAGGAGATGATGAAGAAGAAGCTCCACCATCCGACAAGCCAAACCTACCCGAGTTCGAGCACAAGTGACCAAGAACCATCCCCTAAACCAAATCTTTTGTGATATACAAATAGGGAGTATCACTCGCTCTAAAACTTGCTTAGATAACTTTTGTGAGGAATATTCTTTCATCTCTAGCATCGAACCCTTGAAGGTTGAACAAGCTCTTGAAGACGCAGATTGTGTGAATGCAATGCATGAAGAGCTTCACAACTTCAAGAGGAACAAAGTGTGGACACTTGTGGAGAAACCTAAGGACGAGCAAAACATCATCGACATGAAATGGGTGCTTCGGAACAAGGAAGATGAAGACGGTCAATTTGTACACAACAAGGCTCATCTAGCCCAAGGATATAAGAAAGTCGAAGGTATGGACTACGGTGAGTCCTATGCCCCGTTGCTAGACTTGAAGCTATTCGAATTCTTCTTTCTTATGCCAATCACTATGACATCACTCTTTACCAAATCGATATTAAAAGTGCCTTTTTAAATGGATAAATAGAGATGGAAGTCTATGTTAAACAACCTCTTGGTTTTGTAAATCCTAAGAAACCTGACCATGTTTACAAACTTCGCAAAGCTTTATATGGTCTTAAGCAAGCTCCTCGTGCTTGGTATAAATTCCTAACAAAGTTTCTTGTTGAAAAAGTTTTTGAAATTGGTAAAATTGGCGCAACCTTATTCACAAAGAGAATTAATCGTGAATTATTTGTGTGACAAATTTATGTGGATGATATTAGCTTTGGATCTACTAACCGACAATTTAGTGAAAAATTTGGAAGCTTGATGTCAAAGAAGTATGAGATGTCTATGGTGTATGAGATGAAATTCTTCCTCGGTATACAAATCAAGCAGACAAGAGAAGGTACATTCATCTCTCAAACAAAGTACACCAAGGACTTGATAAAGAGGTTCAACATGCAGAAGTGTAAAGGTTTATCGGTCAATGATTGGTTCACTACTATATCTATGTGCCTCCCATCTCAATATTATGCTTAGTGGTCGGTAAAAAAAAAGTCGGTCAAAAAAATATTATGCTTAGTGTGTGCATGTGTGCCCGATATCAAGATGCACCTAAAGAATGTCATCTTAAGGATGTGAAACGCATAGTGAGATACTTGATACATAAATTAAACTTTGGCATTTGGTATCCCAAGGTATCTTATTTTAATCTTGTTGGCTACTCTGACTCGGACTATGCCTGTGACAAGGTTGATAGAAAATCCACCTCAGGAAAATGTCAATTTCTTGGTTGATCTCTTGTGTGTTGGTCCTCCAAGAAACAAAACTCGGTATCTCTATGTACCACCAAAGCTGAATATATTGCTGCCGGTTCATGTTGTGCGCAATTATTATGGATGACACAAATGCTTAAAGATTATGGAATCTATGTGAAAAATGTGTCATTACTTTGTGAAAATGAGAGTGCTATTAAGATTGGTCATAATCCCGTGCAACATTCTCGAACCAAGCATATTCAAGTTCGACGTCATTTCATTCATGATCATGTTGCGAAAGGAGACATTAATCTTAAGCATGTTCGTACTAACGAACAATTGGGCAATATCTTTCCTAAGCCACTTGATGAAGAAGTGTTTTGTCACTTGAGGAGTGAGTTTTTCATCACTGATGCTTCAAACTTGAGCTAAACTCACTTGGATGCATGCAAGGGGATGAGCCTACTATACCATTCCATGCTATCCTTACCATGATTATCATATATCTTGGAACCCTATGCTCCCTTGTCTTGCATCTAACCCTTTTGTAGGTACTTGCAAGAACAACACTCTAAAAGATTGCCATCAAGTCATATCTTGAGAAATCTTGCCATGACCAAGTATCCACAACCTCGCTTTGATGATGAAAGGAAGAAGACAACAAAACATATCCTTGACATATATTTCTCAATTGGTATCAACTCACAATTGGTATCATGTCATTTTAATATAGCATGTTCTTCCTTGCGTGACTAACCTATGTAGGTGAAAAGTGACCAGAAAACAACAAAGATTGCTTCGAACTAAAGATGATCTTCATCATCCTCGAGTGTCCTCATTAAGTTCACCTACAAGCTACGTCATCAACATCACTCAAAGGTATGTACTCATATCCTTGATATAGCTTTATTCCAAGTCATGAGATAAAGCAACTCAGGTGATATGAAGACATTAAAACGCTTAAAATAAAAATGGTAACCCCTTTTTGAGGTTAAGGATGAGTATGACCTATGATCAAGTATTCTTCCTTGACTCCTTAAGTCAATATACTATGATATAGGTGACGTAGTCACCGCCCATCATCTAGTCATAAGAAGTGAATGGAAGACTCTTCTTGTGTTGCTCTTTGACATTTCCACTCAACTATAACCTATATGAAAATTCATTGCAAATCTTTCTGAAAATTCATTGCATATCTTTGAGACATATTTGAGACATTCTGAAAAATTCCCTTTGACAAAGCTGCCAAGCTTCTTTTTTCCAACTCGGAGCCTCTGATCAAAACCTTACTACAGAAACACATATCGGTGCCACCGAATCTTTTGCCTTGGAGCCACTGATCTCTATGCAGCTTGTCTGCTCTGGTTTATGGTAAACTCAATGATTCAAATGATGTAGGGGGAGAAAACTTCAAGAGATATGATCTCAAATAATCAAGGATCCCCACATCAAAGGAGGAGAAATTTCAAAGCTTTTTAAGATCTTAAGGGGAAGAAAATAGTTTTCAAGGAACCCTTGTCTCAAGTACTCTCAGTGAACCTATATCTTAGGATCCCTTCCCATTCAATGATTACTTTGATCTGTCCCTTGTATGACCTTTTTGGATATTAATGCCAAAGGGGGATAAATATCAAAGCTTCAATGCTTATACTCATACCAAAGGGGGTGATACTCATACCAAAGGGCAAGATATATATATATATATATCTAAAGTGAAGAATACCTAAGCATTAGTTCCTTAGGGGCAGAGATGATCATGAAAAGAAGAAGTGTAACCTTATCTTATAAAGGGGGGGAAATATCGTGGATCCCTTATCACACAAACACTTCTTAAGGAGAAGAGAGGAGAATAAATTTGAAATTTGATTCTCATATGCTTTAGACAATTCTCAGACCTACCTACTCTCAATATCTCTATACTATGATTCAGGGAGAGAGAAAAACTTTCATAATTGGTGTCTAGGGGAGAAAACTCTAATCTTATTTGGAGACATATCGTTCTCCAGAAATCATTTCTTCTATGTCCTCCATATCTTGGTACTCTTGATTCCATTTGCATTTGCACTATCCAATACACTTGTCTTTCCTAACATTGTTTTCTCAAGTGTGTTCCTACTTCTAAATGCTCAAGGACCTCAAGGTAAGTATATGCATCATATTCTTGTTCAAGATGACCTCTTGCTTCTTGCACATATTGTTTGCAAGAGTGAGTCTTGAACATCAAATCGTTTCATTCTCATGTATTTGATGCATATTTCCAAGATATACATGACTTCTCATGTCCTTCCTACCATGTGTGTATTCAAGCATTCAAAAGCAGCTATCCTTAAAATGGACTGCACACATCTAGGGGGAGCTTGTATCAGTCATGTATCCTTCAAAATCTTCATATATTTTTGCATAACTTAAATTGAATCTTTGATTGTATGTTTTCATCAATTACCAAAAAGGGGGAGATTGAAAGCACAATATGCTCCCTTGGTGGTTTTCATAATTCATGACAACATACATTTTCTCTTGGAATAATACTTTTACCAAGTGCATTTCAGGTGAAAGTCCATAGAGAGACATGGGTTGGCAAAAAGGAGTGTGGAGAGTATCCCCAAGAAGAATAAGGAGAAGGAATAGCATTGAAAAAGCTCCAAAGAAAAGGATTCTACATTTTACTTTGTGAGAAATCACTTTGAGTCCGTAGGAAAGCCAATACTATTAAAAGGGGGTAATGTACTATTGGTGAACAACATGTTCAAACGTACCCAAGTGATAGTCACCAAAAACACCGACAAATCTTCCTCAAATGTCTGTCCAAAGCCAAATATCGAAGGTCGGTGAAACCAACAAATTCCACTCGGTCCCGCCGATTCCCGAACTCACACAGACCCATGCCAAACCCTAGCACATCGGTGCCACCGAGTTCAGGATGCCAACTTTTGGTTGCCTCGATTACTAAAATCGGAATTTCTGAGTTTTTGGATAGGTGTCACCGAGATGCAGTTTCTGACCATTGGACACGAGATCGGTACCATCGAGATTTATATATCGATCTCACCGAGATTCAAAAGTTGCTACCTTTGGAGCAACTCGGTACCACCAAGATTCACACATCGGTGTCACCAAGTCGGTCACTTAAGGTGTAATGGTTGGATTTTTGGAGATTCCTATATATACCTATCCACCACCACTGACTCACAAGAGAAGCACTCAGAACAGATCCCCACATATCCCATCAGATTTTCTAAGGGAGAGAGCCACCTACTCATGTGTTAAGATCATGACATTCCATTCGAACCATATGAAACTTGATCTCTAGCCTCCCCAAGTTTCTTTCCACCCAATCAATCTCTTCCACCAAATCCAAATATGTGAAAGAGTGACTGAGTGTTGAGGTGTCTATCATCTTGAAGCAGAAGAGCAAGGAGTCCATCGACATTATCGAACCTATTACCTTTTGGAGGGAGGTGTCTCCTAGATTCGTTAGGTGTTGGTTGGGAGCCTCCTAATTCATATTGTGGAGTCAACCAAGAAGTTTGTAAGGGCAAGGAGATTTCCTACTTCATGACGATCTACCCCGAGTTAGGCTAGTCCTCCGTGGACGGAGGCCATCACGGTATTGTCAAGGTTGCTACTTCATGGACACTTATGGGTGGAGCCCTTACTGGAATCTCGCTACCGTTATCCTCTATGGGTTGAAGAATCCATAAACATGGACGTACGATGGCACCACCTATTGGAACCACGGGAAAAATCTTCGTGTCCTTCATGTGTTTGATCTCCCTATCTCAACTCCTTACTTCCATGTGCAATATCTTTACTCTCCGCTTCAATACTTGATGACTTGCATGTGTAGGGTGTGCTAGACTTTCTATAATTGCTAAAACCCGTCAACACTTAACTTTGGATACTGATGTCAGATTTCGGGATCCGCAAAACCCTCAAGGTTCGAACAGAGGAGCATGTGCGAAGGTTCCCTACAGCCTCGCTCAACATAGCTCGCTACTCGTGGTTACTATGTCAAACTCGCCCGATGATGAGGAACAAGATGAACACGGAAGTTTACCTAGGTTCGGGCCACTGTGAAGCATAATACCCTACTACTGCTTTGGTGGATTACCTCTCGTGGAGGTTTGGTGGATGATCTAGTACAGTGGGCTTTAGCCTCGCTAGGGCGCTCAAGGGGTGTTCTTGGTTCTCTCTCTTGTGGTGGTTTGTCCAGTGGCTAAGTGTTTGATCGGGGTCCCCTTGTAAGATGTGACCTAGACTCTATATATACCGGTGGCACGGGTCCTCTTCCCTTATCACAATGGCGGGAAGGGATCTCACAATGGCCAATTTTGAAGGGGGAGGGAGTACATGTGCCCCTGTCCAAAGGCGGTCTTCGCTTGCAAAGTGGCTCCCGATGATGCAGTGGTGGGCTAGGTGCTGACATTCGTCCTACGGGGCTCCTGGTCGTGGTCTTGTTTCCGAAAAATGGAAACCTTTGGGCGGTGCTATGGGAACCCGCGCACATCTTTGCTCGCTTTGCACCAAAGGGGAAACCGCGCCGCCTAGTGTGTTGGCGCCCGCGTGTCCTTTCTTGCGTCACCTTTGACTCCTAAGGCTAGGATCTGCATAGAGATCTGTCACACCCTGTGTTATATCACCTTGTCATGTTTGGATTTATAAAATTTGGAAACAATTAAAACTTTTTATCTGTGCTTGTGCTTGTTTGAATTGTTGCTTGTTGCTTGTTGATTGTGGTTGTGGCACCCCTAGATTCTATTCCTCTTCATATTCATCTTCCTTGTCCCAATGATCATGCCATGTGAATAGTGCCCAAAACTATTTTTATCAAATTTTGTTTTAACCAAAAATGATTTATTCAAATTAGGTTTTCAAAAAACCCTGAAATGAGGTTTGCACTGCAAGTCCTCAAATTGGGTGGATCCTTCTTCCCCAAAGGCTTTATTTCAAACCTACTACATATATGACTTCCCAAAACCACCAAATATTAATTTTAAAGATTATTTTAATATTTTATTTATAGGTTTTTTCTTCAGGCCGGAAATGGTTTTCATAGGGAAAAATTATTTAAATGCTTTCAAAATATTAGAGAAAATTTAGGGAAACTCAGTGGACATATATTTTCCATATATATGAGTTTCAACACAAGGGCATGTTCAATAAATGGGCAAAACCCCTCAAAACCCTTTCTGTTCAAATAAAGCTTTTGAAATATTTCTATAAGAAATATTCTCAATGAATTCTAGGAAAATTCCAGCAAGTCAACACTATCATAAGTGATGATCTTGCAAAGTTTCATCACAATCCAAGTTGATTTGGTTTATCAAACCATCCCAAAACCCCTTCTGTCCAGATTCCAATTTGAACAACTTTACATTGTGAAGTTTCTCCCCTTGATGCCAAACTTTGTGGACATGCTCTAATTACCAAATAATGATGCTACACTAAGTGGTGCATCAAGGGTAAAAGCTTAGCCTAACTAGATAAATAGAAACCTGATTCTGTTAATTTCTAGGGTTCACAAAGTTTCCATTGCGAACTTTGCCCACTTGAGGTCAAACTTGGTTATCAGCACCATTTTTACCTAACATTTGACCCTGTTGATTATCTCAGTAAGTTGGTAATTTGTTCTTGCCCAAAACCCTATCAAACACCTTCTACTGAAATAGTAAAGTCTCTGTTTTCACCCCTTCCTCTCTTACTCTCGCCTCCAAACTTTTACCTCACCCTCTCACAGTGCCCAAGAACCCCCTATAAGAACCCCAGGCCCATAAGCCACTGGAAGATGGGGTAAAAATCCCATTTTTCACCCTGGCAGCACCTTTTTCTACCTCTCTCCTACCCATTTCTTTTCTTCCTAAGCCTCCCCTAGCTTCTCCTAGCCCATGGGTATCTCCAATAACCCCAAGACACTAGAGGACACGCTGGTGGGCTTAATTTATGCCAGGCCACGCCATATGGGGGCTCTCGAGCGCGCTACAGTGTGCTGCCGCACTATAGCCACCCCTGCCCGGCACCCCCCGACATCCTCGGGCCTCCCCATCATGTCCCCTGGACGCCCTCGACGTCCGCAAGGCGCCAGGTGGTCGGCCCCCTCCTCCCTCCTCCTCTTTTGCCCTCCATCATGCGCGCACGGCACCGCCCGAGCCGGCCAATGACCACGCTCGCACGCACGCACCTCCGGTCCCCCTGGCCGCCCTTCCCCTATCCGCGGGCGCGTACTACGTCCACGACCACCCAGGACACGCCCTGGAGCCCTCTCGTGGCCTGTGGCGAGCACCCCGACCTCGCCGGCGCACCACACCCAGGATGGTCCAGCGCCCGGCTATTTAAAGCCTTCCGCGAGCTTCAACTCCTCTTCCCTCGCACTCTCCTCCCCTCAACCTCTCCTCAGTGCCCAGTCCCCTCGCCCCCGTGCTCGGGAGCTCAAGCCCGAGCCGAACCCTCTCCGCGGTAAGGGTTTCACCCTCGCCGGTGATTCCCTCTACCCCGTCAGCCCCCTTCGGTCCCACACGATAGGCGAAGCTCCCCCGAGCACGCCCGTGCCCTTGCTTGGCCTCACCGTCGACCACAGCCCCTCCGGTGAGACTCCCCTGCTCCCTGTCACGAGGAGAGGGATGACAGGTGGGGGCCACCTATCATCCCTTCATCCCCCTCCTCTCTCGCTGCTAGGAAGGGCCCGTGGGCAGGTTTAAAAATAAACCTGCCGCGCGCGGCGCCTCGCCCTAGGCCGGCTTCCTCTCTGGGCTGGCTCGGCTGGGTGTTTTTGGCCCGAGGGGCACAGTGCCCCTTTTCCTTTTTATTTTTCCTTTAACTTCCAAAAATTCCACAGGGCAGAAATTAAATCTAAATCCAATTATTTTTCCACCTATATTCTTAGAATATTCCATAGAATTTATAGGTGCCACTTGTAAAAATATTTGAAAACTTTTATATACTGTTTTATTTTAAAACCCCTATTTGGCAATATCATCCCCTGTTTTAAATGTTTTTTTAAATATTTTTAAGTTCAAAACCCTGGACAAATATTTTTATTATAGTTTTTAGTACTTATCAGAGTAGTGTAACATTTTTGTTAGTGGCTTGAGTGCTCCGTTTTTTGTGTGATGCTTATTTTAATCACTTTTATTTGCGACGATAGATTGCGCTGTTGACGAGGAAGTTGGACCCCAAGACTTCGAAGACCCCGGAGACTATGTTGAGCCAGGCAAGCAGCCCTTTGACCATGTTAAGA
Source organism: Hordeum marinum (assembly GCA_022496015.1). Classification (NCBI taxonomy): domain Eukaryota; kingdom Viridiplantae; phylum Streptophyta; class Magnoliopsida; order Poales; family Poaceae; genus Hordeum; species Hordeum marinum. Next base: position 206,360,392 of record CM039675.1, on the reverse strand, counting down.
AACTTTTTCATGCATGACATATAGCACTTGTCGTTCCGATGATTGATCATAATGTGGTGTTCCCACTTTGGTGGGATACCTCTGATACTTCTACCGATAACACTTGCATCATGCGTGAACCTACCACATTATAAGGGTCGTGCGGGTGGGAGTAGTTAGGTTGCTAGTAGATGCTACGGAAGTGGGATGGGATTTATGCTTAGTGATGGGAAGGAAGAAATGATTTCAAAGACTTGTCGAAAACCCTCTTGGCTGCCACTAGTGCCCGAGGGAGATGATGATGAGTTGGGTGACCAATTGAGAAAGAAGTGGTGTGCCGGAGCAAGTGAGTGTGTGTTTTTGAAAACGGAGTGTTTTAAGGTCTGCTGAGCGTCCCAACCTTACATGCGCAACCACGATACCCCTTATGGGACGGGGATTTGTTGATTACTATGCATGGTGCTAGTAGGGAGCCCAAATTACTAGTGGAAAGAGTGAAGTGGTCACTCTTGAGACGGGGTCGTCCCGGAAGTGGAAGGTCAAGCGCTGTATTTATAGGCACGGGGCACACCATTGCGTGTCCTCAAGGATGTTGCGTGAGATGTTAATCATGAGGGATGGCACCAACGAGTGGACTTCTTGTTTAGTATCACCATGGGAAAGGGAGGTGCTTATGCCGGGTATGTTATATACCGCGAGTCATGGATGACACGGAAGTTCCTCGAGTCTTGTGGGTAAAGTGTGCAACCTCTGCAGAGTGTAAAACTATTCGAATAGCCGCGTCCATGGTCATGGACAGTTGGAGGTCCTTCTTAAACAACGTCCGAATGTTTTCGCAAACTTGGTGTGAGTGTGTGTCTTGGTGCCAAAGAGGTTACACGAGCTAAGTCCGAAGACTTAGCATGACGTTGAACTAAGTCCGATGACTTGGCATGATGAATGAACATGAGATGTTCAACCCTTGTTTATGATTATATATGTAACTTGTTCATATGGATAGCTGCCAACTATTGATGCATGCTTACCTAGTTACTTGATCATGTCATTGCATTCAAAATTAGCTTTCTGCAAATTACCTACTTAGTGCTACATCATGCATCATTATTATCTTGTTCCACAACCTGGGTTGCTTCTGAGTGCATTCAAAGTACTCATTGGCTTTCCACTAGTTATTTAATTGGCCAGGCATGGAAGAATGGGAGTATGTTGAAGAGTTCATTGGAGACGAACATGCGAACTAGGACACTTCCCAGTTAGAATGCCTGTAGGTTAAGGCAGATGGCATGGGTTCACACTTTCGATCAAGATTTCTGCTGCTTGTTCTATTTAAGTGTTTGGCCCTCGTGGCCCTATCTATGTAAGACTTTACCTTCATGGTCTTCATTTGTGTAAGACGCTAAATGTGGAGGTAAGACTCTTGTTATTCAGCTTCTGTGTGTTCAGTGAGCATTGATCTCTGGGATCATTGTACAATGCATTCGGTGATCACGACTTATGAGTCGGGGTCCCCACAGAGCTAGTATCAGAGACATCCTGACTGTAGGAAGCCCTTAGTTAGCATGGACGTTAGTCAGGATAAAACTATTTTCAAAACTACACCTAGTACCTATACTTAGGGATTCTATACTATTTACCTTTTCTATTCTTCACACAAAACTTTGCTGACTCTCCTCCCTTCAAACCTTTGTAGATGGACGTCGTACCCGAAGCCTTCCTGACCTCCGGATTTCCCTTAGTCCTTGGGGATAGACTGGATAAGTGCCAGTTTTGCCAACCACCCATTTTCCTCTACCACGAGCACTGGGTCGATGCGGTCATGAAGGAGTACCACTTAATATATGTTGGTCTTTCGACCTTTTGTTTTATCACACTTGAACTCGACCAACCCCCTTAGGTGCTCTTTTCCGTTGTTGCTTTTCCTATCGTCAATCCCAGTTGTTTGACTTGGCTGCTCCAAACAGGATGGTGAATGCTACCCGCAATAGCTCCTTCACCAACCCTGAAGCTGGCAACTCAAGCCAGCAACAGGGGGCTGGTGGGGCTGCTCATGCTGGAGGACACCAGGAGCAGCCACATGGCGACATTCCCCCGCCACCACCTCCACCAGAGAACATGACCATAGCTCAATTTCTCCAAGTTCTTTGGGAGGAGCGCCAGGCCAACAATGCTGCTATCCAGCAGATGGCTTAGGCCCTTCTGAATAGCCAGCAGCAAGCAGGAACAACAATGGTCGCTCCGCCCTATCCGAGTTCATGAGGAATTCACCCCCAACCTTCACCGAGACTGTTGAGCCACTGGATTCTCATGACTCGATCCGCACCATCCAGGACCTCCTTGCATTGGTCAATTGCAATGAGGACCGTGAGAAGGTTCTTTATGCCTCTCACTGCCTTGGAGGTACCGCCCGAGCTTGGTGGGACGGATTCAAGGTCATGCAAGATAAGCGTGTGATAACTTGGAATGACTTCAAGGAAGGATTCTGCACCGCCCACACTCCTTCTGGGATCATGGCTATCAAGAAGAGAGAGTTCTGAGCGCTGAAACAAGGAAGTGGCTCTGTCAAGGAGTACCTGCAGAAGTTCAACCTGCTGTCAAGGTATGCACCTAAAGATGTGAACACAGAAGCTGCTAAGAAGGAACGCTTCATGGAAGGACTTCAACAGACCCTACAGTATCAGCTCATCGTCTGCGACCGTTGTACCTTCTTCGACCTAGTGAACAAGGCCCTCATGCTGGAAGACAAGCGTCATGCCATAGACGACACTCGCAAGCACAAGATGATCAGCAAGGGTAGCTCCAGCAACCAGAGGCCTCGCCCCTGGCAGCCAGCCCCAGCCAAGCCAACCTATCAGCCACAATGCTAGACCTCCTGCGCCTCGTTCGAGCTACTAGCCTTAGCACTATGCCAATCCCAGGCCACCTTACAACAACCCCAATAACAACAACGGTGGCAGGAACTAAAACAACAACCCTAGGCAAGTCACCTGCTTCGGATGTGGTCAGTGTGGACAAATCTCTAAGCTTTGCCCCAACAAGAAGCCCGATGCACTGCGCCCCAATGCGCCAAACCAAGGTCAAGGCCATGGAGCACCACCAAGGAACCCAACTCCCCACAACTAGCCAAACAATGGGAAGGGTCGTGTGAATCACGTCACCGTAGAGGAAGCCCAAGAAGACCCGGACGTCATACTAGGTACCTTCCTCGTCAACTCAACCCCAGCCATATACTATTTGACTATGGAGCTTCGCATTATTTTTTCACCCAAAAGTTTGCATTAGAAAGTGGCATGAAACCTACACCCTTGGGTAGTCGTATGTTGATACAAAACCTGTGTTATATCACCTTGTCATGTTTGGATTTATAAAATTTGGAACCAATTAAAACTTGTTATCAGTGCTTGTGCTTGTTTGAATTGTTGCTTGTTGCTTGTTGATTGTGGTTGTGGCACTCCTAGATTTTATTCCTCTTCATATTCATCTTCCTTGTCCCAAACCTCTTGCCCAATGATCATGCCATATGAATAGTGCCCAAAACTATTTTTATCAAATTTTGTTTTAACCAAAAATAATTTATTCCAATTAGGTTTTCAAAACCCCCTGAAATGAGGTTTGCACTGCAAGTCCTCAAATTGGGTGGTCCTTCTTCCTCAAAGGCTTTATTTCAAACCTACTACATATATGACTTCCCAAAACCACCAAATATTAATTTTAAAGATTATTTTAATATTTTATTTATAGGCTTTTTCTTCAGTCCAGAAACGGTTTTTCACATGGAAAATTATTTAAGTACTTTCAAAATATTTGAGAAAATTTAGGGAAACTCAGTGGACATATATTTTCCATATATATATATGAGTTTTAACAGAAGGGCATGTTCAAACCATGGGTAAAACCCCTCAAAACCCTTTCTATACAAATCAAGCTTTTGAAATATTTCTATAAGAAATATTCTCAATGAATTCCAAGAAAAATTCCAGAAAGTCAACGCTATCATAAGTGATGCTGCTGCAAAGTTTCATCTCAATCCAAGTTGATTTGGTTTATCAAACCATCCCAAAACCTTTTCTATCCAGATTCCAATTTGAACAACTTTACATTGTAAAGTTTCTACCCTTGACCCCAAACTTTGTGGAAATTCTCTTATTACCAAATAATGAAGCTACATTAAGTGGTGCATCAAGGGTAAAAGCTTAGCCTAATTAGATCTACAAAAACCTGATTCTGTTAATTTCTAGGGTTCACAAAGTTTCCATTGCCAACTTTGCCCACTTGAGCTCAAACTTGGTGATCAGGCCCATTTTTACCTAACATTTGACCTTGTGGATTATTTCAGTAAGTTGGTAATTTGTTCTTGCCCAAAACCCTATCATACACCTTCTGGTGAAAGAGTAAAGTCTCTGGTTTCACCCCTTCCTCTTTTACCCTTGCCTCCGAACTTTTACCTCACCCTCTAGCAGTGCCCAAGCACCCCCAGTAAGAACCACAGGCCCATAAGCCACTAGATGGTGGGGTAAAACTCCCACTTTTCACCCTAGCAACACCTTTTTTTGCCTCCCCCCTACCCATTTATTTTCTTCCTAAGCCTCCCCTAGCTTCTCCAAGCTCATGGGTATCTCCAGTAACCCCAAGACACTAGAGGACATGCCGGTGAGCTTAATTTATGTCAGGGCACGCCATAAGGGCGCTCTAGAGCGCGCTATAGTGTGCTCCCGCACTGTTGCCGCCCCTGCCCGGCGCCCCCCGAGAGCCTTGGGCCTCCCCAACATGTCCCCTGGCCGCCCTCGGCGTCCGCAAGGCGCTAGGTGGTCGGGTCCCCTCCTCCCTCCTCCTCTAATGCCTTCCATCACGCGCGCACGACACCGCCCGAGCCAGCCAATGGTCGTGCTCGCACACATGCACCTCCGGTCCCCCTGGTCGCCTTTCCGCTGTCCGCGGGCCCGGAATAAGTCCATGACCACGCAAGACACGGCCTGGAGCCCTCCCGTGGCCTATGGCGAGCACCCTGTCCTCGCCGGTGCACCACACCCACAGTGGACTAGTGTCCGGCTATTTAAAGCCCTCCTCGAGCTCCGGCTCCTCTCCCCTCGCCCTCTCCTCCCCCAGCCTCTCCCCAATGCCCAGCCCCCTCGCCCCCATGCTCGGGAGCTTGAGCCCGAGCCGAACCCTCGCCGCGGTAAAGGTTTCTCCCTCACTGGCGATTCCCTCTACTCTGGTGGGCCCCTCCGGTCCCACGCGACAGGAGGCGCTCCCCGAGCACGCCCGTGCCCTTGGATGGCCTCGTCGTCGTCCGCAGCCCCTCCGGTGAGCCTCCCCTGCTCCCTGTTGTGAGCAGAGGGATGAAAGGTGGGGCCCACCTATCAGCCTCTCATCCCCCTCCTCTCTTGCTACCAGGAAGGGCCTGTGGGGAGGTTTGAAAATAAACCTGCCGCGCGCGGCGCCTCGCCCTGGGCCGGTTTCCTCTCTGGGCCGGCTCGGCTGGGTGTTTTTGCCCAAGGGGCATAGTGCCCCTTTTCCTTTTTATTTTTCCTTTGACTTCCAAAAATTACGGAGGGCACAAATTAAATCTAAATCCAATTATTTTTCAACCTAAATTCTTAGAATATTCCATAGAATTTATAGGTGCCACTTGTAAAAATATTTGAAAAACTTTTATATACTGCTTTATTTTAAAACCCCTATTTGGCAATATCAGCCCCTCTTTTAATTATTTTTGAAATATTTTTAAGTTCAAAACCCTAGAGAATTTTTTTATTATAGTCTTTAGTACTTATCAGAGTAGTGTAGCATTTTTATTAGTGGCTTGAGTGCTCTGTTTTTTGTGTGATGCTTATTTTTATCGCTTTTATTTGCGACGATAGATTGCGCTGTTGACGAGGAAGTTGGACCCGAAGACTTCGAAGACCCCAGAGACTTTGTTGAGCTAGGCAAGCAACCCTTTGGCCATGTTAAGAAACTTTTTCATGCATGACATATAGCACTTGTTGTTCGGATGATTGATCATAATATGGTGTTCCCCCTTTGGTGGGATACCTCCGATACTTCTATCATTAACACTTGCGGCGTGCGTGACCCTACCACATTATGACAGTTGTGCAGGTGGAAGTAGTTAGGTTGGTAGTAGATGCTACGCAAGTGGGATGGGATTTATGCATAGTGATGGGAAGGAAGAAATGATTTCAAAGACTTTTTGAAAACCCCGTCGGGTGCCACTAATGCCCTAGGGATATGATGATGAGTTGGGTGACCACTTGAGAAAGAAGTGGTGTGCCGGAGCAAATGAGTGTGTGTTTTCGAAAACAGTGAGTTTTAAGGTCTGTTGACCATACCAACCTTACTTGCGCAACCACGATACCCCTTATTGCATGGGGCTATGTTGATTACTATGGATGGTGCTAGCAGGGATCCCACATTACTAGTGGCAAGAGTGAAGTAGTAACTCTTGAGACGGGGTCATCCCAGAAGTGGAAGGGCATGCATTGTCTTTACACGCACCGGGCACACCGTTGCGTGCCCACATGGATGTTACGTGTAATGTACATCATGAGGGATGGCACCAATGAGTGTACTCCTTGTTTAGTATCACCATGGGAAAGGCATTGCTCGGGTGCTTACCTTGGGTATGTTCTATATCGCGAGTCGTGGATGACACAGAAGTTCCCCAAGTCTTGTGGGTAGAGTGTGCAACCTCTGCGGAGTGTAAAACTATTCGAATAGTCGCGTCCACGGTCATGGACAGTTGGAGGTCCTTCTTAAACTACGTCCATATGTTTTCTAAAATTTGGTGTGAGTGTGTGTGTTGGTGACAAAGAAGTTTCATGAGCTAAGTCCAAAGACTTAGCATGACGTTGAACTAAGTCCAATCACTTGGCATGATGAATGAACATGAGTTGTTCAACCCCTGTTTATGATGATATCTGTAACTTGTTCATATGGATATCTGCCAACTGTTGATGCATTATTACCTAGTTACTTGATCATGTCATTGCATTCAAAAGTAGCTTTCCACAAATTACCTACTTAGTGCTACATAATGCATCATTATTACCTTGTTCCACAACTTGGGTTGCTTGCGAGTACATTCAAAGTACTCATTGGCGTGCCACTAGTTATTTAATTGGCCAGGCATGGAAGAAAAAGAGTATGTTGAAGAGTTCGTTGGAGACGAAGATGCGAACTCGGACACTTCCTAGTCAGAATGCTTGTAGGTTAAGGCAGATGGCATGAGTTCACACTTTCAATCAAGATTTCTGTTGCTTGTTCTATTTAAGTGTTTGGCCCTCGTGGTCCTATCTATGTAAGACTTGACCTTCATAGTCTTTATTTGTGTAAGACGCTAAATGTGGATGTAAGACTCTTGTTATTCAGCTTCTGTGTGCTCAGTGAGCATTGATCTCTAGGATCACTGTACACGTGCATTCGGTGATCATGACTTATGAGTCGGGGTCCCCACAAGATGTCCGCCGCTCAGGAGGGAGCTTGAGGAGGCCCATCCTTGATGGTCTCGGGGCCGTTCTTCCTTGTGATCCCAGGATCCTCACGAGGGCCTTGTCTTGAGTAGAGCCGCGCCAGGCCAAGCCTGGCTAACGAAGTGGGCCTTGTCCTGGGCCGTAGGCAGGTAGGGCTGGGTACCCCTATTCCCAGAACACCGACAGTAGCCCTTGGGACCAAGGTGCACTTGAAACAACTTCGGGGAGAATCTTTGAGGACGGCTCGAACCACCGTGGGTCCCAAACGCCTGTGGACCAGGCTTTACACGCGTCGCACGCATGTCCGGTGATTCCCCTACTCCCCGAAGGCATCAGGAACCGCTTGATACGTCTCCAACGTATCTATAATTTTCGTTGATGGCTTGCTATTATATTATCTGTTTTTGATTTTTTATATTCATTAATATGGTATTTTATCTTATTTTTGGGACTAACCTATTAATCTAGAGCCAAGTGTCAGTTTCTGTTTTTCCTTGTTTTTGAGTTTTGTAGATATGGAATATTAAACGGAGTCCAAACGGAATGAAACATGTGGAAAGAATTTTTCTGGAAGGAAACAAGTCATCCAAACTTGGAGTGGACGTTAGGGGAGGAGCCAGGGTGCCACAAGCCTGCTAGGCGCGCCCCCTGGTCGTGCCTAGCAGGCTTGTCGCCTCCTAGCAGGTCTCCTAACCCTAATTTCTGGCCTATAAATACCCAAATATTCCGCCAACATGAGAACAGGCCACGCAAATTTTTTTCGCCGCCGAAAGCCTCCGTTCCCGGGGGATCCAATCTTGGAGCCTTTTCCGGTAATCTGCCGGACGACGTTTCGATCACGGAGGGCATCTACATCAACTCCATTACCCCTCCGATGATGCGTGAGTAGTCCACCACAGACCGACGGGTGCATAGCTAGTAGCTAGATGGCTTCTACTCCCTATTTTATCTTCAATACCATGTTCTTCATGATCTTCATGGGGATCTATCAGATGTAATCCTCTTTTGTGGTGTGTTTGTCAAGATCCGATGAATTGTGAGTTTATGTTCAGATTATCCATGAATCTTATTTGAATCGCCTCTGATTTCTTGCAAGTCTCTTCGAGTTATTAGTTTGGTTTGGCCAAGTAGATTGGTAATTCTTGCAATGGGAGAAGTGCTAGGTTTTGGGTTCAATCTTGCGGTGTCCTCACCCAGTGACATAGTAGGGGTACCGAGGCACGTATTGTATTGTTGCCATCAAGGGTAACAAGATGGGGTTTTCATCATATTGCTTGAGTTTATCCCTCTACATCATGTCATCTTTCTTAATGTGTTACTCTATTCTTCATGAACTTAATACTCTAGATGCAGGCAGGAGTTGGTTGATGTGTGGAGTAATAGTAGTAGATGGAGAATCATTTCGGTCTACTTGTCGCGGACGTGATGCCTATATGCTTTTCTATCAATTGCTTGACAGTAATTTGTTAACCCACCATCATATTTGCCTTCAAGAGATAAGCCTCTAGTGAAACCTATGGCCCTGGGTTTATTTTGCATAATATATTTTCATATCTATACCTTGTTGCAATTTATTTATCTTTTACTTTCCACACTCATTTACATCTATCTCTTTGAGATCTAATCTTTGCAAGTAATAGCGAAGGGATTGACAAGCCCTTTATAGTGTTGGGTGCAACAGTTTGATTGCTTGTGTAGGTGCAACCATTGGTGACTTGCTTGTCCCTCGTATAGGATTGATACCTTGGTTCTCAACAGCTAAGGGAAATACTTATCTACTCTGCTGCATCACCTTTTCCTCTTCAAGGGAAAACTAACAAAAGCTGAAGAGGTAGCAAGAAGGATTTCTGGTGCCCTTGCCGGGGAGGAAACGTAGCAAGTCAAGACAAGAACTCACCCGTCAACTTGCCAATCTTTGGCGCCGTTGCCGGGGAGGATACACATCAAGCCTACCAAGTATCCGTCACAAACTCATCTCTTGCATTTACTTTATTTTCTGTTTGCCCCTCATTTCCCCTCCCCCACTTCTAAAACAATTTTTAGAAAATACCAAAAAGATTTGCCTTTTTGGTCGCCCTTCTTTCGTTTGCCTTTCGTTTGATTCTGTGCTTGATTGCTTGCTTTGCCACCATGTCGGAATCTAGGGAGACTTCCAATGAAAGAGATACTAATAATCTTGAGGGGAATTTTGACCTTAATAATAACCATCAAAAGGAACCTACTATCATTCATACAAAAAAGTTCCGCATAGGCAATAGTAATATCATTGGAAAAGTTGTTATTCAAGATTTCTTCACTTGTGCGGGCATGCTTCTTACCTTAGGTGGTTCCATTCTCAATAAACCTAGTATTCTTGCGGATGTTATAAATTTGTTATTAAGTAAACTTGAGATGAAATGTTTTCATATGCACCCTTGCATACAAATGATTTTTCTTGAGTTCTCTAATATTTCGCATTATGTTGTTAACCGTGCCGCCACTATATTCCTAGCCCACGAGTTTAGATTTATCATGAAAGAGGCTAGTGAAATTTTTGCTCATTATAGAATTAATGGTGGATGTCCCCCTATTGAGGAGATCCTCCTTAATCAAGAAGAGATAATGAGACTATGACCTTCGGATCAAGTTGCTTATAATGAAAATTTGAGAAAAAAGGCCCCTACCGAGGTTTTGGTTGATAAGATTTCTGAACTCAATGATAATTTTGCTATACAAAATAACGGATTAGAGTTCATTCTTAGAAAAAGGCTCATGGCCTTTACCCAAAGGAAAGCTTATAATGATGAATTAATTATACACTATAAGGGGCCAAAGGAGGAACCTATCCCTCCCGGACTTGATCCTAAGGTCCCTATCCTATTAAATTCAGCCCTTTTGATTATTTTTCCTTGCCACAAAGGAAATTAGATGCTGAAATAAGGTAGTAGGAGATGAGCATGAATGATCTCCCTTATTACTATTATGGCAATACCTAGATCTATTGTGTTTTGCCTAGCTAGGGGCATTAAATATTAGCGCTTCTTGGGAGGCAACCCAATTTTATTTTTGTTTTCAGCTTTTTCTTATGTTTTTGAGTTTTTCCCACATTATTACTTCTGTAATAATTGGTTTTACGCATCCCCGCGGCCTGAACCTGGGTAAAGATCCCCGCGTGTTGTTCATCAGACCTGCTCTTTGAGCGAGCCTTCTACCCCGCTGAACCGAAAGGGGTCCCTCCGATCCCATAGGTGCTCATTCCCCACGAAACAATTAATATAAATTATTTGGGTCAAATGATAATTTTTGGCTATGAGATATGGTTGGCGGAACCTTCTTGTTAACAACCAACATATCAATTTTTTTTTGCTTTAGTCCCTTTGTTGTAGGAATTTTTTCCTTTTCGCTAAACTTAAACTTACAGCCCCACCTGCCATATAGTGTAGGAGATGATTTTACTTGTTCTCTCATGTAACTTGCTAGCATATTCAAAACACTGACCTACGTGGCTGCAATGTGTCGTGTTGTAGAGTACTTTTCCGACCAGGAATGAGGACGTTCTATGCTTGATGATATGCCCTTGGAGTTGGATGGACTCACTGGTGTCTACGTCTTTCCACATTAGTTTTAACTCATGAGTTGGCCTTTGGCCAAATTTATTGTAATAAAGAATCTATATGATATTAGTTTAATAAATAATTTGTGTTTGCACTTTGATTTATACAATGATGTACTATGTGTATACCGACATGATCTTGGGATGGTACAGAAACACCAAAGACTTGACCGTTTCAGGTCGGGTCACTATAGATATGGTATCAGAGCACACAATGATTATAGAATGTAACTCTAGGATTGGAAAAGCCTTAGGAAGAAAAATCATTTTTACTTATGTTTTTAAAATTCTTATATTCCCATCTGTTCATTTCTGATTCTTTTTCGATTTCCAAGGTTTTTAGATGGACACCTTCACCACAGTTCTGCTCATGGAGATTTGTCAACCCGGTGCGACAAGGCCCTTCAGCAAAGAGACAGTGTAGTCATTAGGGACTTAAGGATTTCTTTGCCAACTATCACCGGGACCACTACCATGGCTCTTCCAGTAGACGCTCGCTAGAGGATTGATGTGCACATCCCCGGAAGGACCTTCGGACTTCACACGGAGCCCATGGATTTCAAGTTTGTTAATCCCAACTCGATCCCGAGAGGAACATGGCGATTCATTCTTCACTCGGACGTATCAAGGAGGTATAAAGAGGCAACCCCATTGGATAAAACCTCCCCATGATCTCTCATAGAGGTGTGGTTGGAGATATCATAAGCACAGTCACTGACGACTATGTCCTTTCTACGGCCAAGTGTTGGAGAAACACATCAAGACTCTCGAGGTCCAAGTGAATAGAAGCACAAAGAAGATCAGTGACCTGATGCTCGGTGAACTTGGCCTCGAAGCTGAAGCATGCTAAGCCAACTACGAGCGTGAAGATGAAGTCACGGACTTCCTAGAGAGGATCAAGAACCTGAAGACTCTCGTTGCAATTTTGGAGGAGCAATTGGACCAAGGAGAAAACCTTCTCCCGGAAGGCGACCTGGCCCTCATAATCAACAATGATGACGACTATGAGGAGAGTACCACAGGAGGCGGATGCACCACCATGGATTTCTGAGGAAGACTCTAGTCATGACTGCCATGTTATCTTTTATTTTCTCGTTAAATTGTATGTCGATGTTTCTTTTTACCGCAAGACCTGTATCTCGAGTTTTAACCTTTTGAGTTGAATAATGTATGAATGTTTGGTGTGTTAATGTTCGTTGCATTGCATATGGGTAGTGAATTTTCTCTTTAGACCCTTGTTCTATTCTAATTCTCATCACCCTGAAAACACCAGATGCCTCCGAGACGTGACACCGGATCCAACTTCCCACAGGCACTCACCCAGCTGATCCAGCAGCACAATGCCCCGATGCAGTTATTGATACAGAATCATGCAACAAGAACAACAACAACTCTCCACCCAGGCTAATAACCTCACTCGCTTCTTGATGATTAGCTCCACAAGATGAAGAGGGAGCTTATCACCGTTGGTTGCACAGACGCAGAGAAGGTGTGTTTTGTCGCAGATAAACATGAAGAACCCACAACATCTTGGTGGGAGAACTTTGTCACCGCATATCCCATTGCCATTGTGACTTGGGAGCATTTCAAGTAGACTTTTTGCACCGCTCATGTCTCATTTGGAGCCACCAATCTAAATAAGCGTGTGTTTTGCAACTTACGCTAGGGGGGCATTGTGTGGCCCAGTATGTGGACGAATTCAGCATGTTGGCCCGTTATGCACCAAGAGATGTGGATGATGATGCAGCCAAACAAGAGAAATTCATGGAGGGACTCAATGGTGAGTTGACCATTCAGCTGATGGTGGCTACTTTCAACAACTACTAGGAGCTGGTAGAGAAGGCCCTTATCTTGGAGGGAAAGCAGCAGTAGATCGAGAACCAGTAAACAGAGGTGACTGAACTGAAGTCATGAATGGCTGCGACTGGCTACCGCCTTCTGGTAAATTAAACCATGTAAAGAACGACTTACGAGGCTAATTTTTTTAAAGAATGTGCAAAGTTAAGTTACCTAGGTCCATCTGCTGAAGCCAAGAAGAGTCCCCGGGTTGTGAAGGAGGTGGCTGCTGGTAGAAATAGCCCCTGAGTTGTGAAGGAGGTGGCTGCTGGTAGAAATAGCCCCCGGGTTGTGAAGTAGGTGGCTGCTGGTAGAAATAACCCTCGAGTTGCAAAGGAGGTGTCTGCTGCCAGGAGGAGCTCCCTGGCTGTGAAGGAGGTACCTGCTGCGAGGAGGATCTCCCTAGCTATGAAGGAGGTGCTTGCTTCCGGGAGGAGCTCCCTGGCTGCGAAGGAGGTTCCTGCTGCCAGGAGGAGGTCCCTGGCTGTGAAGGTCGAGGTTTTGAATGCTGCAGAGAGGGGCGTGGCAGACGATGTGCTGCACGAGTGTGAACAACATCGGAAGATCGTCTACATGTAACAGCTGCGACGAACCCGTGTATCTTCGCCTGACGACTCTTCAACATTGTGGCTTGCTCTCTCAGTGGGATATTTTCTCCTCTGTTAACGCGGTCCACCAAAGCGGTAACCTCCTCTAGCGCCTGAGTTCCCAATTCACCCTGTACGCAGAAAGTTAACCAATTGTACATGTTCATGTATAGGGAAAACGTAGCATGTGAGAATAACTGAGGACATACCGCGTGCCGTCTGGTTCCCTCAACTGAGGAAGTTGGGAACAGATCGCTGGCGAGAGGAACTGGGATATGATCCGGAGCAGATGATGGAACCAAGTAGATCCTCGTGCTCTGTCTGTAATGCTTTAGATACAACCCAAACTTGTCCTAGTCAAAGACACGAACTTCATCCCATATATTTGTCGGCGTAGTACTCCATTCCTCGAGGTAAGGTCTGATGTCGCGAAACCAAGAAGCCTGGGACTTGTTTCCTCCTACGCGACTATACCTGAGATTGAAATGCATGTCACATGATTAGCTATAAGTAGACCAAACAGTCTCAACAACCTATTAATGCAGAGTTGAGAACCAAAGTAGTATTACTTACTTGTGCACGTGATCTGGTAATTGTGAAATAACCGGAATGTCAGGCTCTTGGCACAGGCCAAACTATCTCATCACCCTATTAATAGCCATCTCCTCAACCATCACGTCGAACACCAACTTGGCCTTGGTCATCCAATAATTCTGATCTCTAGTGCAGAATCCAGAAATCCCACCTGGGTACCTTTTTTTGAAATAGCCTTATGGGTGTATGGTTCCCATATAACCTGATCCTCATGCAGACTATCAAACTGCACCATGAAGGAGGGGTAGCAGCCCCTCACCTGGCTAGGCGTAAACTGTCTTTGTGCATGACAACAAACATTAGTACATAATATTGAATAGCAAGAAATAAACAATTCATATTGTTAATAATGAAAATACCTCTCTCCGTTTCCAAACAGATCCCATAGTAGGCAAGTCACCTATACAAGGCACGTAATGTCTAGCCATGTCATCATTACCAAAAGGTTTGTCAATGCTGACGTAGGGTCGACCAATAGGGAAGCTCTCATATGACCAAAGCTACAACAATAGTGGACATCCGAGAAGACCAGATTTTCTTGACCTCAACTGGCAAGCTTTGCACAGGCCTCTATACGTAGCTGCTAACACAGCAGAACCAAAACTCCTCTGCACAATGTCCTCTGGGAACGTGCGTCAGCTATCTCTCATGCAACACCGATTAGTCGTGCATGTATAGTGGTCACATGGTTCTCTATGAACATCGTCTTGCCAAACAACCACATAATATATGCCTCTAGGGACTGGTCAATCTGTGCCTCTGACAACTGAATAGTGGGATATCCTAAGGCGGCAATCTTAAATTGGCTCAACCACCTGAAAATAGGTCCGTGCCGATCATTGTCTAGCGTCGTGGTAGTTGTCACCGTAGCTAGCAAACGGGAATGCATAGATGCTATCCAACCATTTTCTACCTCTAAAGGTCCTATGGCAACACCGGCCAGAGGTAATCCCAACAAGTAAGACACATCCTGTAAAGTAGGATCCATCTCTCCCCAGGGAAAGTGAAATGTATGTGTCTCTGGTCTCCATCTATCTACTAAGCCGCTAAGGACTGACCTGTCGTAAGAGAAGCATGATACTTTCCTCTTGTGCAACTGCATTGGTTCACCTGTGTCATCCAAGTCCAGGTGATCAACCCACTCATCCAATGTACCCTCAACCAGTCGTGCCAAGGGTAGAAGTCCAGCCCAATTCAACCTACAAAATAAACAGAATGTAGATTACAATTAGCTTCTAGCAAAGCAATGTCAAACATAGTAAGTGATTATACCGACACATACCTATCCACCCATGAAGGGTGTATCATCAAGTTAGACTTTGGGGTGCGAGTGATCAACACGTCTAGGTTCGTGCCCGATTCCGTAAGTGCGCTTCGGTGCCCTCTATCAATATTACCATTAAGCAACGGATACGTAGCCATATCTGCAATTAGAACATAGTCCACACATATTAGAAAATAAAACATAGATGTTTGCATATTACAAATAAAAACATAGTCCCACAGATTATGTAGCTTCTGAGTTATTCAGTTCTCGTCCGCCCCTTCGGCCTCAAGAGCCTCGTCCACCACGACTGCCAGGACCTCCTCTTGCAATTGTTGTTATAGTCGTCGATGTGGAAGCACTCGTAGATGTGGAAGCACCGTCTTATTCAGGTCGGGGAATATTTCATCCTATGCCCGTAAGATGCACAGAGCAAACATTGTCTGGTTGCTCCACCAGCTTCAGATTGGTCCATATCATTTCAGATGCGCTTTACCTTACGCCTGCCCCTGCTAGTTCGCCGTAGTGCAGGATCCGGGATGTATACTCTATCATCATCGTTTACCTTGTTGAAATTGCCGACGACTCTAAACCCTGTCATCTCACCTGTCTAGATATTGAGTACCGCCTCCATTGAATAGTACGGAGACACGAAGGAGATAGCGTCCAACTGAATCTGGCCACAGGAAGCCAACACATGTGAGCAAGGCAGGTGCAATAACTACGATTTGTTGCATGTACACTCACAAGTTGGATAAAATTCTGCTCCAATTTTAACCTCATGCGTCTTCACCTCATTTGCAGAACCAAAACCATTAGTAGGAAGCTGAATCTCATACCTCCTTTGCTGATTACCTATGAGTGTGACAGTGTGCTTTTTTGCTTTCTTTATCTTCTCATTCATGTACCCCATGACATGACTAAAGTAAGGAGTGTTCTAATTATCTACAATATGCTTCTGTGCTAACTCATGCCTTTCTCTGAAATATCTCACAGTGCCATGGAATACACCCTCCACAATAGCTGTCAGTGGCAATGCTCTATTCCCTCTGAGTACAAAGTTATAGATCTCTGCTAGATTGGTTGTCATGTGGCCATACCTAGCTCCGTGGGTGTCATGCAGCAAAGACCAATTCACTCGAGGCTCTTTCTCTATCCACTCGGGAAAATTCTTTATTGCCCTGCCCTTCTTTCTCTTCATGCTAGGAGGGTCAATTGCTAGCAAGTCACAGAGACCAACTGGCTCCTCAAGCTCCGCAATGAGTGTTGTTAATTTAACCTGGTCTTTTTCCATTTTCTTCCTAGCAAGGACCTGCTTCTTAGTGAACTCATCTAGTTTTGACCAAATAAAATCATATTTGCGCTGCTGGTTCTGCTTGCATAACTTTTTGAACAAGTTCATCAACCGTTTGTTCTTGAACTGTGAGAAGAAATTAGCACCCAGATGGCGCATGCACCACCGACTTTGCAAGTCCTTCCAAGGTGTTGGCTCGTCAGTAGTTGGATTACTCAGTGTCTTCACGACCTTCAATATACCGGGATGTCTGTCATAAATGAGACACACATTTTATCGGTCCTTCACGATCGCAATTTTAACATGCCGGAGGAACCATACCTAGCTCGGAAAGTTCTCACCGTCCACAAATGCCATGGCTAGTGGGATGATTTGGTTGTTCCCGTCCACACTAATAGCAGCCAGCATTTGCCCTTTGTACTGACCAGTCAGGAATGTACCATCCACAAACATCATAGGAGGACAATGCCTTAAAGCTTCGATGCACATACCGAAAGAGAAGAATACTCGTTTCAACACCTTGTAATCTGGTATGCTATCCAACCTCGTGTGCCGAATGTTCACATAAGTGTCGGGATTCCTCTCCTTCAGTGTGTTAAGGAGATGGACAACATTATCATACGAGTCGAAGAACGTCCCAAACCTTTCCCCCATAGCCTTCTGCTTACCCCTGCAAGCCTTCCCATAAGGAATGCCATAATTCCATCTGGTCTTCACTGCTGTCTGGATGTGTTTTGCTTCCATATCTTTCTTCGTCACTATCTCAGTATACATGAGTTGAGCTAGGAGAGTTAAAGTAAGGTTGGGATGATGAACCATCATGTTTTTCCTAACACAGTTATGCGGGACAACATTTTTCACAACCACTGGATGTTATACTTTGGCACATGGCCGTGCACCTTCGCAGGACAACCTGATTCAACACACTTCACGGCATATTTCATTGGACTAGATATGTGTGTCCGGAAAACCCTCTGCGTAGACATAACCCACTTTATCACCGCATACTTCATGTTATTCTTTGTGTCAAACATAGCCCTATCTGGACTTGGTTCAGATTATATTTCCATGGAGTCTCATGGCCATCATTGACAGTAAAGCCGGCGGATATGTCCTGCTCCCATGCAGCAGGAATTGGTACCTCCTCCTCATCCTCGGAACTTTCAGAATCAAGTTCCTCTGCAATCCCATCTTGGTCCTCTTCCTCCATCACCCTCTGCATTTCATCACCTTCCTCATCCCCATCAACAACACCAAAGGCAGCTAATACTATCGACTGAATACTCTGACCAGTAGCATGATCACTAACATTGTGTGGCACATACTTTGACTCTTTCTTGGATTGGCTAGCATTCACATCCGGTGGCTGTGACCCGGATACATAAATCTCGTTAGCCACTTGACTACTCTGGCCTGGTTCATACCCCACGGTGGGTGGTACGATATTCTCCTCCTTCGCCACTCGTAGCACTAGGGCATATGGATGGATTCTTCGGTCTCTGCAACGACTTAATAGAGACAACCAATGTTGGCTCCTATCTATCGGAATCAAATCCCACTTGACATTTTTACAGGATTTGGTCCACAAGGCATGAATACCGACGGAACAAACTTTAGGATCCAGGCCAAAACTAGTTGTCAACCAGTGCTTCAACTGCCTAATGTCTAGTCTGTCCGGGTCTAAAAGTGTCATCTAGCCTTTTTGAAACTCGCTAAGATCAACCACAAACTCATTATATTGAACATTACCAGGGCCATAATACACAGTGAAATTTACGGATTCAGACATTTTAACCCGTCAGACGTTGCCAGCTTCTCATTATTCGCAACGAATAAATCGACACTAAAATAAAACATACACTAAAATATACCTATGTATTCTAAATAAACCTACACTAAAATGAACTTCACAAAAATAAACCGACACGAATATGACTACACTAACTAAACCTACACTCGGAAAACATACACTAATATCACTACACTAATAAAAGTATCCTAAAATCACTATACTAACAAAAATAACCTAAACTACTTTTACGTACGTTAAAAAAACTAACAAAAAACTAACCTAAACTAATAGAAAAAAATTATACCTTTGAAGCGTGAGTGCCCTTCTTCTTCCTCTCCACCTTCTTCTTCCTATCCATCACTCCACCTTCTCACCATTCACACCTCCACCATCACACCATGTCTCCTCCACACGAACAACACACTACCACGTTGCAAAAAATGAAATCATAGGGCGGGGGAGACGAAGATGATCTATTGTTTCATCGGATTGGAACAAAAAATGGGTGGAGGGAAAGGGAGACCAAGGGGGGCTTTTCGGCCAAAACTGAGAGAAGAAGTGGGAGCTCGAGGAAGAAGAAGGAGCTGGCCACGTCGGCCTTATCCACGGGCTCTTCGCCCTCCTAGCGGCCGACGGGCGCTCTTCGGCCTGGCGTCGGCCGATGGGCCCAATTCGGCCTGCACTAAGCCGACGGGTGCCCGGTCGGCCCAACTAAGGCTGACGAGGTGCTAGGTTCGTCATTTTTCAACTGATATAACTGTTTTCAAATTTGGTACAAATTTCGTACTACTTTTGAAAAAAGTTCTGTTTTGTTGCTACATATGTGTTGCTATAGGTGGATTTTTGTTGTAGTGCAATCTCAAGTGTTGCTCATGTTCTTCTTCAAACTTGGAGAAGACGAGCATGTTTTCAATGAAGATGACGAAAAACTTGTCAAAGTATTCCATGAAAACTTTGTTCATGAGGTGCAAGAAGTAGGCAGGGGCATTGGTCAACCCAAACGACATGACCGTGTATTCATACAGGCCATATCGGGTTACAAACGTCATTTTCGGAATTTCTTGGGGTCTGATTTTGAACTGGTAGTACCTAGACATGAGGTCGATCTTGGAAAACACCTTAGCTCCATTCAGCTGATCGAACAGGTCTTCAATCTTGGCGAGTGGGTACTTATTCTTTATTGTGACCTCATTGAGAGAACGGTAATCGACACCGAGTTGGACAGTTTCGTCCCTATTTGATACAAACAGAACAGGTGATCCCCAAGGAGAGGCACTAGGGCGAATGAATCCTTTTATGAGTTGCACTGCTAGTTACTTCTTTAACTCACCCAACTCTTAGGATCCCATTTTATAGGAATTATTATAGATTGGTGCTGCTCTGGGCATTAGCTCAATGATGAATCAATGTCGCGGTAAGGAGGCATTCCGGGCAGCTCATCAGGAAATACATGCGGGTATTCACATACCACTGGAACTTGTTCCAACTCAATTCTAGACAAACAAATAACCTGAGGGCCTCGAGTGGAGGCAGGGTTGGGAACAGACTTGACTTCCACTCCTTGGCTATTGGTTATGGTAACTATCCTCTTGGCACAACTCAAGTAGCCTTGGTTGTTGGTCAACCAATTCATGCCAATGATGACATCCAAGCCTGGTGAATCCAGGACTATTAGGTCTGCTACGAAGTCTACCCCATTGATGATAATCTCAAATCCTTTATATCCTATCTTGGATTTCATAACCAAACCCGGGTTTCGTATTAACATATGACTACCCAGGGGTGTAGGCTTCTGTGGGGGGGCATGACTCATAAGTCCTCATCACCGAGTGTACGTGCATAGTGATCCCAGAGATCAATGCTCACCGAACACATAGAAACTAAATAACGAGAGTCTTACATCCATTACATACCGGATAATTCAAATATGGCCTTTATGGCCAATTCTTCATATGATTGAAGCGGAAATCTTCAACGATAGCGTAAACCCATGTCATCTGCCTTAACCCTACAGGCATTATGACTGGGAAGTGTCCTAGTTCGCATGTTCGTCACCAACGAACTCTTCACTGTATTCTTGTTCTTCCATGCCCGGCCTATTAAATAACTTGTGGCAAGCCAATGAGTACTTTGAATTTACTCGCAAGAAACCCATGTTTGGAACAAGGTTTAACAATGTATGATATAGCACTAAGTAGGTAAGTTTTGCAGAAAGCTAGTTTAGGTGTAATGACATGATCAAGTAACGTAATCAAGCATGCATCAATAGTTGACCAGCATTTATGTGAACAAGTCTTAGTTTTCATCATAAGCAGGGGTTGAACATGTCATGTTCATCATCGTGCCAAGTCATCAGACTTGAGGCCAAGTTTCATCTTTGTGTCATCCACACATACACACACCAAGTTTAGTAACCATGAGCAAAGCACAAGAGCGGTGATCCAACTGTCCTTGACCATGGACACGGCTATTCGAATAGTGTTACACTCTAGAGAGGTTGCACACCTTACCCACAAGACTTGGGAAACTTCCATGTCAAGCCACGACTCGCGGTATTGTCGATACCCGAGGTAAGTACCCGAACATTGCCTTTCGCCTAGCTATACTAAACAAAGAGTCCACTCGTTTGTGCCATCCCTCATGAAATACATCACACGTACCATCCATGAGGGCATGCAACAGTTTTCCCGGTGCCTGTGAAGACAACGCATGATCGTCCATTCCTTTACGACTCTGTATCGAGAGTGGCCACTTCGCTCCCGCCACTAGTAATGCAGGCTCTATGCTAGTACCTACCAAGGTAATAAACAAAGCTCCGTCCTGTAAGGGGTATTGTGGTTGTACACGTAAGGTTGGAGTAACGGTCACAACTTACACCAATCCGTTTGCGAAAAACACATACCTCACTTGCTCCGGTACACCACTTCTTTATCAAGTGGCTACCTAGCTCATCATCATCTCCCTCGGGCATTAGTGGTAACTGACGGGGTTTTCGAAAAGTCTTTTTAATCATTCGTTTGTTTACATAACCATGCATATTCCCGATCCCACTTGTGTAGCATCTACTAGCATCCTATCTACTCCCACCCACACAACCCTCATAGGAAGGTAGGGTCATGCACGATGCAAGTATCAATGGTAAAGTATCAGAGGCATCCCACTGAAGGGGAATACCACATCAACATGATCATCATCAAGAAATAATGTGCTATATGCCATGCAATAAAAGGTTTCATAGTCATGGTCAAAGGGTTGCTTGCCCAGCTTAGCAAAGTCTTCGAGGTCTTCACATGCTTCTCATCTATTCTGAGCACTTCATCTACTTCGTCAACTATCACCAGAAACAACCACAATAAGAAACACAACAAGCAGAAAATAAAAGTGCTCTACAAATAGGAGTTTTATTTTTCTTGGACACCACTGCTCTACAAAAAGGACGGTTTTTGAATGATGGAAATGAAAGAATTGATGATCTTATAAGACGTCCCCAGAAAATATTTTTGTAAAAAAAAATAAGTGGATGGACCCAATAAATAGGGCATAATTTTGGACACATGTGGGAAGTGGTCTCACTGGATTTGGAGTTGGGATGGTTTTCCTAAGAATTTCTCAATGTGAAATAAATGGAAGATAGATGTTATTACTAGATAAAACTGAATCAAGGCATGGCAAAAATGTTCAACATGGCTAGGTAAACAGGGAATGATTTTTTAATCGTCTATAAATCTAAACCACCTCATTGAGAGTTGATTTGGACACCCTAGGCATTTTGCAAAAGGGGGCATTATAATAAGAGAAAAGGTCAAAATGGTGGTGGAGTAGAAAAATGCTCTATGAAAAATGTGCAAAGCACATCACTTGATAGAGCATGATTTTAGGAACACCAAGAATTTTGAATCACCAAATTTGGAGCTATAATGAATATTCTATGATTGATTTAGTATGTCAGAAAAAGAAAAGGCAAATGGTTTATGCCTAGTGGGATAAAATGCTCTCAAGGTGCAACATAGAAAATGGGTCGGCCCAGTGGCTCAGTTGTGCGCCTGTGCAGGGCCGCATCGATGGCACATCGACAGAAGCCGTCTTCGACGCAGGGACGCGCACGCGGGGGAAAACCGCATCCACTTAAAATGGTGGGCCCGGTCTGTGTTCTGCTTACACATGGGCCCTGCCTGCCGGGACCTACTTCCTCCTCCCGCTCGATTAGAGAAGGAGCAGGGGAGGCAGCTCCGGACCACCCGTGTGATCAGAGCAAGTAGCCGCATCCACCTGGTGGCTCCATTTTTGCCGGGGAGTGCCAGAGTGAGCACGACTTCGGCCATGGTGGATTCCAACAACAGGGGCAACGGACTCGGTTTTCTGGCCATCAAGATGGGGCAATGACGCTCAGGAAAGGCCCGTGGAGACGCAGGGGTCACTCTAGTGAGGCTCACGAGAGCAGGGGGAGGACATAGTGTCCGAATTTGAGCGGAGGCTGCCGGCGGGGCTTTGGCCATGGGGAAGGGAGTAGAGTTGGGGATCTCAAATCGGTTGGTCCTTGAGGTTCATAGGGGGGATAGGGGCCCAGAAGAGGGCAGAGGTGAGCTCAGGAGTGCTTTTATAGGCGGGGGTGCGATGCACCATGAGCTCGTGTGCCGGCTCGATCACTCCCGCTGCTGGAGCGCTCGGGTAGCCGTGGGAGCATGTCTATGGGCTACGTGGACAAGGTCCACGTTCAAGGAAGGAGCAAGGGGGGACAGAGGACCGCGCGTGTGAGCTCACCCACTGGACGAGCCATGCGGCCACGTCGCGCGTGCGAGGAGGGTTCGCAGAAGGGGAGAGAGGAGGGGGACAGGAAGGTTGCTTGTCCCGGATGTCGAGCCCGACCATCTAGCGAGAGGCCGCGTTCGAGGTGGTCAGGTCCATGCATTGGGTGGCGGCTATAGTGCACTCGGGCACTGTAGCATGCTCTGGAGTGCGACCATTGCATGCCATGGCCTTGCCACTTGTGCCATGGTCGTGGTCATTTGTGTCCATAGGGTTTGGGGGCAATTAAACAATGCGGGGAAGGCCCTTGGATTCCCTGTGAGGCCAAAAGAAGAGGGGAGAGGTTGAGGGGAAGAGGAAATGGGGATATACAGAGGGGTAAACTAGGGTTTTACCCCACTTAACCATGGAACCATAGCTGGGTTTTCCTTGCTGGAGGTGAAATGCATCAATGTAAGAATGTGGTAAAAATTTAGGGGCAAGGAGAAAAAGTTAAGAGGGGGAAACAGTGACTTTTAGAAATGACCAGAAGGTGTTTGATGATGATTTGGACAAGTAAATGAATACTACTTTCCTTGAGATTTAACAGGGATAAATCGTGGTTAAAAAGAAGTTTTTCCTGCAAGTTTGAGACTATCTGAAGAAAGTTGTCAATGTAAACTTGGTAAACCCTAGAAATCCACAACAATAGATTTCTATAGATCTGGTCATGCTAAGCTATTCTCCTTAATTCACCACTTTGTTTTGTGGCATTATTTGGATATTAAAGCATGCCCAAAAATTTTGGGACCAATTGGGAAAACTTGACAATGCAAACATTCCCAATTTTTGAAATCAGCAGGAAGGGGTTTGGGATGATTTGGACAAGTGAACCTCTTCTCCTTGATGCACCACTTGGTGTGGATGCATTATTGGAGGATTAGATCATGTCCACAAAGTTTGAGCTTAAGGGGAGATAGTTGGTAATGTAGAGTTGGTCAAATTTGGATCTGGGCAGGAATGGTTTTGGAATATTGTGGTGTATAAAATCAATTGGGATTGATATGAAACTTGGCAAGATGATCACATATGTCATATGCTTAGAGATGTGTCCACTGCTTAGAGATGTGTCCAGGATGACCACACCCAAAGCAAGTGACTTGACCATAGTTGTTGTTGTTCCTACCGTCGTTGTTGTTATTGGGGTTGTTTTAAGATGGCTTGGGATTGGCATACTGCTGAGGCTGGTAGCTCGGACGAGGCGCGGGAGATCTAGCCTGTTGTGGCTGATAGGTCGGCTTGGTTGGGGTTGGCTGGCAGGGGCAAGGCTTCTGGTTATTGGAACTACCCTTGCTAACCATCTTGCACTTCCATGTGTCATCTATTTCAGGATGCTTGTGTTCTAGCATGAGGGCCTTGTTCACCAGGTCGAAGAAGGTCTGACAATCGCAGACGATGAGCTGATACTACAGGGTCTGCTGAAGTCCTTCCATGAAGCGTTCCATCTTAGCAGCCTCCATGTTGACATCTTGAGGTGCATACCTGGACATGAGGTCGAACTTTTGAATGTACTCCTTGACAGAGCCACTACCTTGCTTTAGCGCTCGGAATTATCTCTTGTTGATAGGCATGATCCTAGAAGGAATGTGGACGGTGGAGAATACTTCCTTGATGTTATCTCAGTTGATCACACGATCGCCTTGGATGACCCTGAATTCATCCCACCAAGCTCTGGTGGTACCTCCGAGGCAGTGAGAGTCATAAAGCACCTTCTCACGGTCCTCATTATAGTTGACCAATGCAAGGAGGTCCTTGATGGTGCAGATCTAGTCATCAGCATCCAACGGTTTAGCAGTCTTGGGGAAGGTTGGGGGGAAAATTCCTCACGAAGTTAGATAGAGTGGAGCGGCCATTTCCGTTCCTGCCTTGCTGCTGGTTGTTCATGAGGGCTTGAGCCATCTGCTGGATAGCAGTGGTTTTGGCTTGGCGTTCCTCTAGTAGAACTTGGAGAAACTGACCGCTGGTCATGTTCTCCGGTGGAGGTGGTGGTAGGGGAATGTCGCCTTGTGGCTGCTCCTGGTGTCCTTTGGCCTGAGCAGTCCCACCAACTCCCTATTGCTGGCTGGAGTTGCCGGCTTCAGGGTTGGTGAAGGAGCTGTTGTGGTTTGTAGTCACCATCCTATTTGGAACAGCCAAGTGAAACCACTGTAATAGACGAGTGGAAAGGAAGAAATGGAGGAAGCGCGCCTAAGGGGGTTGGTATAGTGCAAGTGTGGTAAAACAAAGGTCGAAATACCAACACATATATTAAGATAAGATAGACGATGGAGTCGCTTACATGTTTCCTAAGGAAAAAAGCGCGACTTGCATCAAAACACAAACAAGAAAACAAACAACAAGCACACATGGTTTCATATGAACCATTACATGGACTCAACTTCGCATGAGGGTGTCACGCCCAAGATGCGCGCCAATCCATATTAAGGCACGGGGGCCTCGCAAGGGATAGAGGCGCATCTTGTCGTTCGCAAGTATAGCATCATTATATCATATATTACTGAAGAGATGAGTATATGAGTTGGCTTACACTCGCCACATACTAAATTGCAATTACACATAGAGTTCGAACATCAATATGAAGACAGGGTCCGCCTAAGGACGAAATCAAATGATAAAAACAGATGCAAATGATACTATCTCGCTATCCCAAAGATCACGACCATGGTCCTCTACTCATCCGGATAAGTCACGTACATCCTGCCCCTTTCGTCGTCATACTCCCACTGGAGCTGCGTCAGATCATCCTGTACGAACTCATCTGTACCTGTACCTGGATTGTTGTAGTAATCTGTGAGCCCCAAGGACTCAGCAATCATGCGCCCAGGTACGGAGACTATTCAATCTTAAAGGTTGGGAAGGGGTATGTGTTTAGTTTGCAGCAGCACTAAGCATTTAAGGTGGCTAAACTTACGTGACATGAAGATAAATATGTGGCCTACGATGAACGATCGAATCTAGAATGACCTCTACGAGAGCCTGAACACTTACTTAGGTCAATCATAGCCCCACAGTGTTCTCTCTCGGATCATGTTCACGAGCAGAGATGATCACGGTTACTCACACAGTTGGTGCATTTTATTTAGAGTTTACTTCAAGTTAACGATAACCGGGTGTTAAACAAATATCCAAGTTGCCACATAACCGCGGGCACGGGTTCCCAAAATATTTGACCCTTTAGGGGTGCTCCAACTAGTCCATCACAAATTAACCACACTCCGTGGGAATAGCCTCGACCACAGATGTCGTGATCATCCTAGGAAACTCCAAAGGAATTCCAACACCTCGAGATAGCCCAAAGAAAGTCAGAGCTCCTCACGCAAGACACTCGATAAAGGTAAAACAAATCCAGCAAGACCTCCTCACAGGCCAGATCCTAATAGGAGCCCTGCATATCTCTGCCTCAGGGCACTACCAGATGGGTCTAGCTACACGGAAAAATCAATCCTCAAGTTGCCTCGAGGCGGCCCCGCAGGCAACCCATTTTGGACCAACACTCATGCGGAGCACTAGCCCGGTTCTTGATTAATTATCCACGGGGTAGCTAAGACATATGCAAGTTTATTAAGTTGTTAAGCAAATGTACTACCAATGTTGGGTCTTGTCATACAAGTTTTAATCTTAAACGATAAACAAGGGGTGTCCCCATAGCAACCCCGGGCATGTTAGGAGCGCAAAGTATGGAAACTAACACCGGTAACAAGAAACTATGGTAGTAACAGTGGAAAAAAACACCTAGCAAAAGGCCAAGCCATCCCCCAATACCAATATATATATGTGCATTAAATTAACTAACAGATAATATTGTGATATACCAAATCCATGTTATCACATGGAACAACCGGAACCTGCAACTAAGAACGCTATAAGAGCGGCTGAGCAGTGGTAACTTAGCCAATCAAAGGTTTGCTAGGATGTGGAGGGTTAGAGGCTGTCATGGCAATTTAGGAGGCTGACATTCAAGGGTAGGTAGGACAATTATAATGATAAGAGCAAGACAACTAGCAAGCAAAAATAGTATTGGGATCCGGGTATGATCATCTTGCCTATTGGTTCTTCAGTGGAACAAGTAGCGGGATCCTCGTAGTTGTACTCGCCTGGCTCTTCGTACTCAGGTTCAACGTTCGCGTCTACTCAATAGAAACAACAAGAATAAACAAACAAAAAGGGTTCAATGCACAACAAGGAATGATGCATGCTTATTTGAAGAGTTTTTTTAGCATGGCAATCCTAACTAGTCATGATTCACATGCAAAGGATTGCTGATTAATGATTTTGGAAAGAACCTTATTTTAAGTTATTTAGACATGAATGAACATGGAAATTATAGATGCATCATGCAAAAACGATAAAAATGCATATGAAGAACGTAAGAAACGGAGCTACGGTTCTCACGATACGCTCATGACAAGATACGAAGGCAAAACACAAGACAAGAAAGATCTGGGCTATTCCTTGGCATTCCAAGGTAGCCAGTGGTTAGGAAATGAAAAACCAACCACAATAGAGCCAAAGATCAAGTAATTCCATGGAGTATAGCTCCCACAAGTCACAAAATAATAAAACAACCAATCTGCCACAAAATAGCAACATAGCAACTCACACAGCCAACAACTTGAGCTACAGGAATCCTACAACCACAAACAAGGCATTGACAGAAACTACGTAACATTCTTATCAAGTTATTCGACTACAAAATCTGGAAAGGAGTCACACATCAATAAGCAAGAAGCTCACAAGTTGGCATGATGAAAGAAAAATCTGGGACTTAGAGAAAATAACAGTTTTCTGGAATCTGAGTTAATCTGATAGCATGTTGACAGCAGAAACTAATGGTGCTAGAGACCATCTCATGGCATAAAAATTAGCAGGTTGATATAAGAAAACATCTACATCAAAACACTAGCACTGAGCTTGAGCTAATTCACAACATATCACAAGATAGCAACCACTCTTCATGACATAAAAATAACAGCAGATTCTCACACAGAAATATTTGACATAGTTGAAAACAGCAACATTTTAGTTGGCTACTTTGCAGCAAGTTTCCCACTTATATGGGTGGTTCTCATATCAAACAAAAATACCATGGCATAATAGGCATAAAACACTAGCACTTCCATGTTGGCACATGCCCCAAAGCAAGCATGGATTAATTCATGCAATAATGACAAAGTAACATCATAACAGAAAATGACACTTTTATAAACTTCCTCAAAAGTGAAATCTAATTGCACCAATGGATTCCTTAGGTCTTTCTACCCCAAAATCATATATCATACCCATATGGTCACATGTAGCATCATGGCACAAACTACACTAGCAAAGCAACCACCTCTCTTATAAGTGAAAACTTACTTAAAATACTCATGTGCAAAAAAAATGCATGTCCAGATCTGGAATAATTACTATAAATGGAAATGAGCTAATAAACACTAAAACAAGAAACACACAAATAATTAGTGTATGACAAGTGGGGCATGGGCCCACTTGTCATACACACACACTCAACACACACACTACACCAGCACACACACACTAGCATACACACACACACACACAGCCACACTAGATCTAGTGTAGCCACACCAGATCCCACTCACACACACACAACAACCGCACGGGATCCGGCACAACACCGGATCCAAACACATCCTAGCACCCTCTGGCCAATCAAATAAAAGAACAAACAAGGGGGGAAGAGCCGGGACTCGAACCCGAGACCTCGCGGTCGACTCCCACACGTGATACCACTGCGCTACGCTCACGGAGCCTACTGAAGAGGGGCATCGATACCACTAGTACTAACACTACCACCAGAAAGTGACAAAACTTAATAATAGAACATCCCAGCGAAAGTGGCACAACGGCGGCGCAAGTCCGGCGACTAAGGGGAAGTAGCGGAGCACAGAAGCTACGCGGGGCACGCGGGGAGTACATGGACTCCATACCCGCACCCAAACACGAAGAAGACACTAGCTACAAAGCTCCTCGAGCTCGAGCAGAGCTCTCTGCTCAACCATGGCGACACACAGCAATGATGGACAAATTCCGGCGCACATGAGCTCTATGGCGACGCGGACTACCAGCATGGAGCGCGGGAACCTACAGGGGTTCAATCCCCTTCTCGTGTCGTGACAAGGAGGACAGAGGCTATGCCCTCAAGGCATTGCCTTGAGCGGAACGGTAGCGACAGAAACAGCACGCGACAGCGAGCTAAGCACAGCTAAGAGATGGGGAAGTTGTGGCGGCTCACTGAGGGGGAGACGACGACGACATTGATCGCGATGACGGGGGAGAAGAGACGAAGACATGACGGCGATGAGGAGGAAGAAGACCGGCGGCGACCTTCGGGAGCGCATCGACGAGGATGAAGAAGTCCATGCCTTGGAGCTTCCCACGATGTTCTAACGGCGGGAACGGAACACGGGGGCAATCCGCGTTCGCCACGGCATCTCAGACACGAAGGGGATCCACCGGAGATGCGAGGACGATGGCAACGATGGACGGCGACCTCACTTACCCTCTTTGAATCTCACTAAACCTTACCTGACAGAGGAAGAAGGAGAGGAAGGGGAGAATGAGGGGGGAAGAAGGGAGCAGCAGCGGCTGGAGGGAGAAGGGAAACCCTAGGCGGAGGGGGCACGCACGTCGAGGCTAAATAGGAGGGGACATACGGCGTTCCTCGGCGTCCATCAACGCACGGCGGGCGTGCTCTCTCTGCACTCGCTGCTCCACTGACGGAGAAGGAACGGGGCAGGTAGACGTCGACGGTGGGCTGGGCCACGGGGGAAGGAGGCTACCTGGGCTGGGGAAGACCCAGTCTCTCTCTCTCTCTCTAGCACAAATACACCAGCAGGTTTTTGTTTTAAATAAATGAGAAGCAAAACAATTCCTTTAGATAAAAAGAAAAGGAAATATTTACAAAACAAAATACTTTAATGATGAGAAGAAAATCCCCTTTTTAATAGAAATGAGAAGAAGATTTTAGAGTAAGTATTTTTCACCCCTTAAATAAAATAGAAGCTACTGATTCTTTTGAAATGAAAATTGAACAAGGCTCAAACTTCAAGGAGGAGAACACACATTCACCCAAAATAATATTATCTAACACGAGAACATTTTATCAGAATTAATTATCAAGTTATTTTAACAAGTGGAATAAGAGGGGAATAAAAGGGTTTTTGGCAAGTTTGAGAAGAGAGGGGATGAGATGGAAATGGTTGCACCACACACACTACACCCATCACACAACACAAGAATACACCCAACCACAATAAGGTCACATCACAAACAAAGGCATGGCATGATGATAGATATCATGCATGATGCATGAATGCATTAACAAGACATGGCATGACAAGGCTCCAACTCATATATATCATTAAACTCATGACAACAAGGTTCACATAAGATACATTCCATAAAAGGTAGGGACATCACTTGGGCTCTCACAACTCTCCCACACTACAAGAGGATCTCGACCCGAGATCTAGGAACGAAAGAAGTCTGGAAATTCAGAACGGAGAAGGTCCTCACGTTCCCAAGTAGCTTCTTTGTCAGAATTATGAGACCACTTCACCTTGAGAAACTTGATTGACTTGTTGCCACTAGGTCCTCATGATAAGAGAGGTTTTCTTGGAGATCAATGTCTTGGAGGTCAATGGTGCGCTCTGGTGTCTTGAAGCACCTTCGGAGCTGAGAAACATGGAAGACATCGTGCACATTTGCGAAATTTGGAGGAAGATCTAGTTGATATGCAAGTCCACCTCTCTTGCCAACAACTTTGAAAGGACCAACAAAACGAGGAGCTAGCTTCCCTTTAATTCCAAACCGCTGAGTGCCCTTCATGGGAGAGACTCTAGGATAGACTAGATCATCCACTTGAAAGGAATCATCCCGATATTTGTTATCATAATAACTCTTCTATCGGCACTGAGCTGCTTTGAGGTTCTCACGAATGACACGACACATCTCTTCTGCTTCAGTGATCATGTCATTGCCCAAAATCTGACGCTCACGGGTTTCAAACCAGTTAAACGGGGTATGACACTTCTTGCCATATAGAATCTCGAAAGGGGCCTTGCCTAAGCTAGCTTGAAAGCTATTGTTGTACGAGAAATCGGCATATGGAAGGCAGTCTACCCATTTCATGCCGAACGAAATCATGCAGGCTCTGAGCATATCTTCAAGGATCTGATTGACTCTCTCAACTTGACCACTTGTCTGCTGATGGAACGTCGTGCTAAAACAGATCTTGGTACCCATAGCAGTCTGGAAGGACTCCCAAAACATGGAAGTAAAGAGGCGTCCATGATCAGATGAGATGAGCTGAGGAATATGATGCAAAGATACTATCCTTGACGTATACAACTCTGCAAGCTCAGCTGTCGAGATAGATTCTTTGACTGGCAAGAAATGAGCAACTTTTGTCAGCTTGTCGATAACCACAAAGATGGCATCGTTGCCTCTCTTGGACTTGGGAAACCCAGTGACGAAATCCATCTCCACATGATCGAATTTCCACTCTGTGATAGGAAAAGGTTGAAGAAGACCTGCTGGATGTTGATGCTCCACCTTCACTCTACGACAAACATCACACTCGTTCATGACTTGAGCAATTTCACGTTTCATGCGAGTCCACCAGAAGTTTGCTTGAGATCCTGATACATCTTGGAACTGCCTGGATGAATGGATAGCAGAGAATTGTGTTCTTCGTCCATGATAACCTTTCTGAGATCACCTTTTGGAAACACCAGACGATCCTCAAAGAACAAGGTGTCTTTGTCATCAACTCGAAAGCACTTATACTTCGGAATGCCCTTGGCCACACCTTTCTTCACTTTCTTCACCATAGCGTCAAGAAATTGCGGTTGGTGAACCTGATCTTCCAGAGTCGGAGAAACTTGAAGATTGGGAAGAAATCCTTGCAGAATCATTTGAAGGTTGAGCTTGCGGAAGGCTTCACAAAGCTCGAGTTGAAGAGGCTTCAGAATGAGTCTGTTGCAGTATGCCTTTCGGATGAGCACGTCTGCAACGACATTTGCTTTCCTAGGAGTATACTCAATGCTTGGATTGAAATCCTCAAGCATTTCCACCCAACGAGACTGCCAAAGATTAAGATTGGGTTGAGTGAAAATGTACTTCAAGCTGTTGTGATCGGTGTACACCTCAACTGGTCTACCCAACAACAAATGCCTCCAAGTCATTAGAGCATGCACAACTGCTGCCAACTCGAGATCATGAGTGGGGTAGTTCTTCTCCGTAGGCTTCAACTGACGCGAGGTATAAGCAACAATCTTCTTATCTCGCATGAGAACACCACCAAGACCTTGGAGAGAAGCATCACAGAAAACTTGGAAGGGCTTTGACTACTTAGGAGGAACAAGAATTGGAGCTGAAGTCAGTCTCTGCTTGAGCATATTGAACGTCACATCACGCTTAGGAGACCAAACATACTTGACACTCTTCTAGAGGAGATTGGAAAGAGGCTTCGCAATTTGAGAGAAGTTCTCCATGAATCTTCTGCAATAACTAGCAAGTCCGAGGAAACTCCAAAGCTTCTTCACATTCTGAGGAGGTTCCCACTTCAAGATTGCCTCAACTTTCTCAGGGTGCACTTTAATTCCCTTGATAGAGATCACATGCCCAAGGTACACCACTTCATTGAGCCAAAACTCACACTTGGAAAACTTTGCATAGAATCGATGCTTCCTTAACTTGTCAAGCACAAGGCGGAGATGCACTGCATGCCCTTCTTCTTTCTCCGAGAACACAAGGATATCATCCAAATAGACCAAGACGAACTCATTCTTGAAAGGAGAGAAAATGAAGTTCATCATTCTTGAGAAGGTCGGAGGAGCATTTGCAAGACCAAACAACATGACGGTGTACTCATAAGAGCCAAAACTCGTCCTGAAAGCGGTCTTAGGAATGTCTTCTTCGCGAATGCAAATCTGATGATAACCCATGTGAAGATCAAGCTTCGAGAAAACCTTGGCACCTTTTAGTTGCTCAAACAACTCATTGATGTTGGGAAGTGGGTACTTGTTTCTGATTGTCTTCTTGTTCAATGGATGGTAATCGACACAAAGACGGTCCGTGCCATCTTTATTCTTGAAAAACAAAACACCACAACCCCATGAAGAAGAACTTGGTCTGATCAAACCCAGATGTTCTTGTTCATCTAGCTGCTTCTTCAACTCTTTCAGCTCTTCGGGGCCCAGTTTATAAGGGCGCTTGCAAATCGGTTCAGTTCCAGGCTCGAGGTTAATCACAAACTCGAGTGGCCAGTGCGGAGGGATTCCTGGCAATTCTTCTGGAAAGACATCTTCATACACATTCACCATCGGAATTTGAGAAATCATCGAGATTTCACCCTTCTCAGTAAGAGCAAAGAGACGGATTGTGTCATCGCGAGCCACAAAAATAATCACATCTTCTAAAGGATGAGTCAGCTTGACTTCTTTTGCTTGACAATCAACATATGCCTTATTCATAGTCAGGAAGTCCATGCCCAAAATGAGATCGATGTCTGAATTACCGAGAACAATTGGAGAAGCCAGAAAAGAATAATTGTCTGTCTTGATAGAAACATCCGGAACTACCCAACGAGAACTCATACGCTTGCCCAGAGAGACAACTTGCAATGCCGCAGATAACTCTTCACGATGAAAATGATGCTTGGATGCAAATGCATATGACATAAAAGAGTGCGAACCAGCAGTATCAAACAAGACTTTTGCAGGAATAGAATTAACTGAGAGAGTACCCATGATCACAGCATTAGACTGCTCTGCTTCATCTGCATTCACCATGGTCAACCTTGCTGACTTGGGATTATGCTTCACCATTGCATTTCCTTGAGGCCTGACTGGAGGAGGAGGTGGAAGACGCCGTTGGTTGCACTTGTTTGCATAGTGACCCTTCTGGCCACACTTGTGACAATTCACCTTTGAAAGCGGACGAACATTGCCAGGAGGAGGAACAAGAAATGCCTCGGACGCCTAGGGTCTCTGCTAAACTCCTGGGTTGGGTGGGTGGGAAGAACCATGGCCATCGAACTGCTTCTGCTACTGAGGATCATGAAACGAAGGAGGATTTGGCACCCAATACTTCTGCTGCTTAGGAACCATCTGAGAGCTGGAAGACGAATATGAATCCCTTGAACGCTTCCTTGAGTTCTCTAACTTGAGTTGTGTTGCGCTGACCTTCAAAGCCATGTTGTAGAACTGATCAAACTCACGAGGCACTTGAAGAACTAGACCTGGCAGAAGCTCATCGTTGAGACCACCTCTGAACTGATAGATCATCGCCTTGTCATCTGGAACATCTTGCTTAGCATAGTGGGCTAGATTCTGGAACTCGATGTTGTACTGATAGACAGACTTGCTTCCCTACTTCAGGTGCCTGAACTTCTCATGCATGTCCTCAACAAAGCTTGTCGGAATGTAATGGGCCCTGAAGTCACGACGAAAATCGTCCCAAGTAACAACACGATCGCCCCTGGAATCCTTGTACTGCTGTCACCAATCAGCTATCTAACCCTTGAGCTAGAACGATGCAAATCTGACAAAGTCCTCTGGCCTGACATTGCTGCACTCAAAATGCTTACTCATATCACAGAGCCAATCATCAGTATCAAAAGGATGCTCACAACAGGTGAAAGTCTTTGGCTGGTTGGCAAGGAACTGATTGAGCGTCGCACACCGAGGTTGATTCTGGAAATTCCCTTGAAAGCCTTGCTGACCCTTATCTCTTTCTTGCAACACCCTGAGCAACATCTGAGTGTTAGCATTAGTTGCGTCCATCACACCTTGCCAAGCTTCTGGAGGAGGAGGCAGAGGCGGGGGTGGTGGAACATCAGCCTGCTTCTCCCCACGACCCGTATTGTTGCGAGTTGCTGGAGCCATGCTGAAGATGGAAAAGAACATCAGCATCTCATTGATAAGATGAATTCAATAGTTGAATCAAATGCTTGAAAGAAATTGAACATATAACATCACAACCTTCCTATTGAAAAATTTGTAAGAATGCTTCTTTGGTTTATGATAACATCATCAGATATTAGAAGTCACTTGCAATAACACAAAAGTATTGAGCCGATGTAACTCGGAACAATGTATATGCCCCATACATCTGAAGAAGATGATCCTAGATAACTACAAGATTTCCCACCTAAGAACTTCTGTTTCTGGTTATGCAATCCGGTGTGGGGGATACAAGGAGGAAATATCTCACACAACTAGCAATCCTACACCCCAACTGTATCCATCCTTCAACACATAACTAGATGCTTTCGAAACTCATCTAACTCGAATGCTCGAACTCACAATGATACTAAACCATGGTGGTACCCCGGACACCTCCCCAGTACTGGGTGAATCCGACCTTATCTCACCATGACACGTATTGAAGTAATTCCGAACACTCTCCGTCCCGCGATATCAAGGAAGCTGAATGATAATGATTTGCCGACATTCCCTGTAGCTCGACTATCCATAAGAAATCACGTCAGATAGGAGGCACCAAGACAGAACCCTGTCACATCGGTATCATATAGACTCCAAAATACCCACATGATCCTAAAAACTTTTGAGCGAGAAGAGGAGTCGAATAAAAATTCCTAAGTCGAATACCTCACCAGAGCATAGAAGAGGAGTAAAAACAATCCTACTCTCCAATATAACTAGACTCAAAATAGTTTTTACTAGACTCGACTCGGCCAAGTTCGATCAAGCAAAGGCTCCTATGGTCATATGGCTCTAATACCAACTTGTCACGCCCAAGATGCGCGCCTCTCCATATTAAGGCATGGGGGACTTGCAAGGGAAAGAGGCGCATCATGTCGTTCTCAAGTATAGCATCATTACATCATACATTACAAAAGAGATGAGTATATGAGTTGGCTTACACTCGCCACATACTAAATTACAATTCCACACAGAGTTCAAACATCAATATGAAGACAGGGTCCGCCTACGGACGAAATCAAATGATAAAAATAGATGCAAATGATACTATATCGCTATCCCAAAGATCACAACCATGGTCCTCTACTCATCCGGATAAGTCATGTACATCCATCCCCTTTCCTCGTCATACTCCCACTCGAGTACCTGTACGAACTCATCTGTACGTGTACCTGGATTGTTGTAGTAATCTGTGAGCCACAAGGACTCAGCAATCATGCGCCGGGTACTGAGACTATTCAAGCTTAAAGGTTGGGAAGGGGTATGTGTTTATTTTGCAGTAGCACTAAGCGTTTAAGGTGGCTAAACTTACTTGATATGAAGATAAATATTTGGTCTACAATGAACGATCTAATCTAGAATGACCTGTATGAGGTCTTGAACAATTAATTACATCAATCATAACCCCACCGTGTTCTCTCTCGGATCATGTTCACGAGCAGGGATGATCATGGTTACTCACACAGTTGGTGCATTTTATTTAGAGTTTACTTCAAGTTAACTATAACCGGGTGTTAAACAAATATCCAAGTTGCCACATAACCGCGGGCATGACTTCCCGAAAGATTTGACCCTGTAGGGGTGCTCCAACTAGTCCATCACAAATTAACCACACTCCACGGGAATAGCCTTGATGACAGATCTCATGATCATCCTAGGCAACTCCAAAGGAATTCCAACACCTCGAGATAGCCCGAAGAAAGTCAGAGCTCCTCACGCAAGACACTTGATAAAGGTAAGACAAATCCAACAAGACCGCCTCGCAGGCCAGATCCCAATAGGAGTCGCGTGTATCTCTGTCTCAAGGCACTACCAGATGGGTCTAGCTACAGGGAACAACCAATTCTCAAGTTGCCTCGAGGCGGCCCCACAGGCAGCCCTTTTTGGACCAACACTCATGAGGAGCACTGGCCCGGGTAGTTGATTAATTA
Source organism: Hordeum marinum (assembly GCA_022496015.1). NCBI lineage: Eukaryota > Viridiplantae > Streptophyta > Magnoliopsida > Poales > Poaceae > Hordeum > Hordeum marinum. Next base: position 206,323,303 of record CM039675.1, on the reverse strand, counting down.
TCCACGTGGTAGCTAAGCCCTATGCAATTTTATTAAGTTGTTTAGAAAATGTAGTACCAATGTTGGGTCTTGCCAGACAAGTTTTAATCTTAACCGAATAAACAAGGGGGGGTCCCCATAGCAACCCCGAGCATGTTAGGAGGGTAAAGTATGGAAACATAACACCGGTAACAAGAAACTATGGCGGTAACAGCGGAACAAAACACCTTGCAAAAGGCCGAGCCTTTCACCAATACCAAGATATATATGTGTATTTAATCAAATAACAGATAATATTGTGATATACCAAATCCATGTTATCACATGGAACAACCTGAACCTGCAACTAAGAACGTTATAAGAGGGACTGAGTAGCGGTAACTTAGCCAATCAAAGGTTTGCTAGGATGTGGAGGGTTAGAGGCTATCATGGCAATATAGGAGGGTGACATTCAAGTGGTATCTAGTGCAATTGTAACGATAAGAGCGAGACAACTAGCAAGCAAAAATAGTATCGAGATCCTGGTACGATCATCTCGCCTATTGGTTTCTTCAGTGGAACAAGTAGCGGGATCCTCGCCTGGCTCTTTGTACTCAGGTTCAACACTCCCATCTACCCAAAACAAACAGAAAGAATAAACACACAACCATGGTGCAATGCACAATCGAGAATGATGCATGCTTATTTGAAGAGTTCCTTTAGCATGGCAATCCTAACTAGTCATGATTCACATGCAAAGGATTGGTGATTAATGATTCTGGATAGAACCTTATGTTATGTTATTTATACATGAATGGACATGGAAATTATGGATGCATCATGCAAAAACGATAAAAATGCATATGTAGAACGTAAGAAACGGAGCTACGGTTCTCATGATACGCTCACGGCAAGATAAGAAGGCAAAACACAAGACAAAAAAGACCTGGGCTATTGCTTGGCATTCCAAGGTAGCCACTGGTTAGGCAATGAAAAACCAACCACAATAGATCCAAATATCAAGCAATTCCATGGAGTATAGCTCCCACAAGTCACAAAACAATAAAATAACCAATCTGCCACAAAACAGCAACATAGCAACTTACATAGCCAACAACTTGAGCTACAGGAATGTTACAACCACAAACAAGGCATTGACAGAAACTACATATCATGCTTATAAACTTATCCATCTACACAATCTGGAAAGGAGGCACACATCAATAAGCATGAAGCTCACAAGTTGGCATGATGAAACAGAAATCTGGGACTTAGTGAAAATAACAGTTTTCTGGAATCTGAGTAAATCTGGTAGCATGTTGACAGCAGAAACTAATGGTTCTAGAGACCACCTCATGGCATGAAAATTAATAGGATGATATAAGACAACATCTATATCAAAACACAAGCACGGAGCTTGAGCTAATTCACAAGATAGCAACCACTCTTCATGGCATAAAAATATCAGCAGATTCTCACACTTAGAAATATTTGACATAGTTGAAAACAGCAACATTTTAGTTGGCTACTTTGTAGCAAGTTTCACACTTATATGGGTGGTTCTCATTTCAAACAAAAATACCATGGCATAATAGGGATAAAACACTAGCACTTCAATGTTGGCACATGCCCCAAAGCAAGCATGGATTAATTCATGCAATAATGACAAAGTAGCATCACAGCAAAAAATGACAGTTTTATAAACGTGCTCAAAAGTGAAATCTAATTGCACCAATGGATTCCTTAGGTCTTTCTACCCCAAAATCATACATCATACCCATATGTTCACATGTAGCATCATGGCACAAACTACACTAGCAAAACAACCACCTCTCTTATAAGTGAAAACTTACTTAAAATACTCATGTGAGAAAAAAATGCATGTCCAGATCTGGAATAATTACTATAAATGGAAATAAGCTAATAAACACTAAAACAAGAAACACAGAAATAATTAGTGTATGAAAAGTGGGGCATGGGCCCACTTGTCATACACACACACACTCAACACACACACACTACACCAACACACACACACTAGCATCCTGAAGAGGGGCACCGAGACCACTAGTACTAACGCTACCACTCGAAACTAGCGAAACTTAATAATGGAACACCCCAGCGACAGTGGCACGACGGCGGCGCAATTCCGGTGACTGAGGGGAACTAGCGGAGCACACAAGCTACGCGGGGCACGCGGGGAGTATAGGGACTCCATACCCACACTCAAACATGAAGGGGACACTGGCTACAGAGCTCCTCGAGCTCGAGTAGAGCTCTGTGCTCGACCATGGCGACACACGATGACAACAGACGAATTCCAGCACACACGAGCTCTACGGGGACGCGGACTACCAGCGGGGAGCACCGGAACCTACGGGGGTTCAATCCCCTGCTCGTCTCACGACAAGGAGGATGGAGGCTATGACCTCAACGCGTTGCCTTGAGCAGAAAGGTGGAGACAGAAACAGCACGCGACGGCGAGCTAAGCACGGCTACGAGAGCGGGAAGTTGCGGCGGCTCACCGAGGGGGAGACGACGATGATGCTAATCGTGGCAACAGGGAAGAAGAGATAAAGACACGGCAACGACGAGGAGGAAGAAGACCAGCGGTGAACTTCGGGAGCGCGATGATGAGGAGGAAGAAGTCCATTCCTTGGATCTTCCCACGGCATTCTAACAGCAGGAACGGAACGCGGGGACGATCCGCATTTGCCACGACACCTCAGACGCGGAGGGGATCCACCGGAGACGCGAGGACGACGGCAATGACGGACGGCGACATCACTGACCCTCTCTAAATCTCTCTGAACCTTACCTGATAGAGGAAGAAGGAGAGGAAGGGGAGAATGGAGGGGGAAGAAGGGAGCGGTAGCGGCTAGAGGGAGAAGGGAAACCCTAGGAGGAGGGGACATGCACGTCGAGGCTAAATAGGAGGGGACAAACGGCGTTCCTCGGAGTCCATGAACGCATGGCGGGCGCTCTCTCTCTGCTCTCTCTGCTCCACTGACGGAGAAGGAACAGGGCAGGTAGGCGTTGACGGTGGGCCGCGCCGTGGGGGAAGGAGGCTACCTGGGCTGGGGAAGACCCAGTCTCTCTCTCTCTGGCACAAATACACCAGCAGGTTTTCCTTTCAAATAACAGAGAAGGAAAACAATTCCTTTAGAGAAAAAGAAAACGAAATATTTACAAAACAAAATACTTTAGTGATGAGCAGAAAATCCCCTTTTTTATAAAAATGAAAAGAAGATTTTAGAGTAAGTATTTTTCACCCCTTAAATAAAATAGAAGCTACTAATTCTTTTGACACCAAATTTGAATAAGGCTCAAACTTTAAGGAGGACAACACACATTCACCCAAAATAATATTATCTAACACCAGAACATTTTATCAGAATTAATTACCAAGTTATTTTAACAAGTGGAATAAGAGGGGAATAAAAGGGTTTTTGGCAAGTTTGAGAAGAGAGGGGATGAGAAGGAAATGGTTGCACCACAGACACTACACCCCATCACACAACACAATAACACACCCAACCACAATAAGGTCACATCACAAGCAAAGGCATGGCATGATGAATGATATGATGCATGATGCATGCATGCATGAACAAGACATGGCATGACAAGTCTCAAACTCATATCATTAAACTCATGACAACAAGGTTCACATAAGATACATGCCATAAAAGGTAGGGAGAACGCTTGGGCTGTCACACAGGGGTACATGACTGATCCTACCCTAGGGGTTCTCGGACTCAGGTGGTGGAGTGCTTTGCTTCTTTCCCAAGAGGAAGAAAGACTTGGTTGCTTGCTTGTACTCCTTCTAGCATGATGCCCATGTTTGCCATGCCCGAAATATGTGATGAAAATCTAGAGGTTTCTACTCGCCTTTTTGTTCTAGATGTCAGTAGTTTTGCGGAATAGCTCTCAGATGTGGTGAATTTCCTGGCAGAGCTTCACAGACTCCTTAATAAGGTTGTGAACTAGACTACCAGCAGAGCGGCTGAAGAAGGTCTGAAATCTTAGGGGCACGCCATCCTCCTTGGATGTAACCAGTGTCTGACTTTCACCGATGTCATCCTTTCTGATGGGTAGGTAACGAGTAGCGGGGTCGTCTGCCACCTCTGGAATGATGCCTTGAAGGTGGAAAAGTGCCTTGTGTGCTGCTTTCTCGACTGTGAGTGCCAGGTTCTCCATCCGTGGTCCTTCAAAGAACCAACTGGTCGGGGAGTCGTTTGCCTTCACGAACACTACAACATGATACTCCTTTGTGATGGCATCGACCAAGTGTTTGTCGTAGAGGAAAACATGTGGTTGGTGCAGGATCATAAGAAGTGTATGTCTAGAGGGGGGTGAATAGACTATTTATAGAAAATTAAAACTACCTCACGCACAAATCAAGCGTTGGCAGTTTTTAGCATACATAGCAAATCTAGAACACCCTACACATGCAAGTCATCAAGTATAGCAGCGGAAAGTAAAAACATTGCACATGGAAGTAAGGAGTAGAAATAGAGAGATCAAACGCATGAGGGACACAATATTTTTCCCGTGGTTCCGATAGGTGGCACTATCATACATCCACGTTCATGGAGTCTTCAACCCACGGAGGGTAAAGGTCTTGAGAGTCCACAGAGGGCTCTACCCACGGAGGGTTCCATGAAGAAGCAACCTTGACTATACCATGACGGCCTACGTCCACGTGGTACCTAACCAGTCTAGGAGGCACCAGCCGCAAACTTATTGGTTCACTCCACATCATGAAGTAGGAGGCTCCCAAGTGACACCTAACTAGTCTAGGAGGCACCAGCCGCCAAAAGGTAAAAGGTTCGACTATGTCGATGAACTCCTTGCCCTTGTGCTTCAAGATGATAGACTCCTCAACACAACATCACTCTCTCATAGATATGGCTTGGTAGAAGAGATTTATTGGGTAGAAAGCAACTTGGGGAGGCTAGATATCATGATTTATATGGTAGGAATGGAATGGCATGATCTCAACACATGAGTAGGTGGCTCTCTCTCAGAAAATAAGTAGGTATGAGTGGGGAACTGTTCTGAGTGCTTCTCTTGTGAGTGAGTGGTGGAGGAGGGGTATATATAGGCATCTCCAAAAATCCAACCGTTACACACAAAATAAACAACTTGGTGACACCGATGTGTTATTCTCGGTGGTACCGAAGTGACCAAAAGGTGGCAACTTTTGAATCTCGGTGAGATCGATATAGGAATCTCGGTTGCACCGACAAGGTGACCAACGGTCAGAATGTCCAATATCGGTGACGCCGATCCAACAATCTCGGAGGGAACGAAGTTGTGAACTTGCATAACAAAAAATTAGCAGCCTAACTCGGTGGCACCGAATGCAGAATCGGTTGCACCGAAAAGCTAGGGTTTGGCTGAGTCTGTCTAGGGTTTGGAACCGGTGGCACCGAGTGGAAAATGTTGGTTGCACCGATTTTTAATATTTGACTTTGGACAGACTTTTGTGGAAGAGCTTGTGGGTGTATGTGGTGACTATAACTTGGGCACATATGTGCACTTTGTTCACCAACAAAACCTTACCCCCTTTTAATAGTATTGGCTTTCTTATGGACTCAAAGTGATTTCTCACAAATGAAAATTTAGAGTCCTTTACTTGAAGCTTTTCCAATCTATTTCCTTCTCCTTCTTATTCTTCTTGGGGAAACTCTCCACACTCCTTTTGCCAACCTATCTCTCTGTGAACTTTATCTGAAATACAATAGGTGAAAGTATTAGTCCAAGAGACAATGTATGTTGTCATGAATTGTCAAAATCACCAAGGGAGCACATTGTGCTTTCAGTCTCCCCCTTTTGGGTAATTGATGACAACATACAATGAAAGCTACAAATAAGATATGCATGAGTATAATGAAGACTTTTAGAGACACATGACTTGGACTTGATCCCCCTAAATATGTGCAATCCCTTTAAAGGATAGTTGCTTTGGAATGCATGGACACACATGTAGTGGAAGGGATATGATAAGTCATGTGTATCTTGGCAATATGCATGAAATGTATATGAATTTGGTGTATCCTTGATGAAGACTTCACTATTGCAAACATTATGTGGAAGAAGCAAAAGATCATCTTGATTAAGGATATGATGCATATACTTATCTAGAGTTCTTGAGAATTCTAGTAGTAGAAACGCACTTGAGAAAACAATGCTAGGAAACACAAGAGTAGCCTACCAATCAAAACCAATAGAACTCGAAGATACCAAGATATGGAGAACATATAGAAGATATTATTCCTTAAGATTGATATGTCTCCATGATCATTTAGAACTTTCTCCCTTAGATATGAAATAGTAGGACATCCTCTCCCCCTGAATCTTAGCGTGTAGATATTGGGATTGGAAAAGGTGACAAGATTCCAATAAGAGAGAATCAAATGCAATACATAGATCTTTCTCCAAAACATATTTTTCTCCCCCTACTTTGGTACTCTCCCCTTGTTTATATAAGTATAGACTTTGATATTCTCCTCTACCCCTAAATTATCTCTCCCCCTTTGCATAAGCATGTATCTCCCTCTTTTGCTTTGAAGCTTTGTATATTTCTCTCCCTTTGGCATTAATTTGCAAAAAAGGCAGACATAGGGTCATATATACAGGGATCACGGATTAAGAAGGGATCCTTGAGAACAAGGGTAATTGATAGTAGGATTCATAGAACATGAAAATCATGAGAAACAATGAGGGAATCCTTGAAAATGATTTATTTCCCTCAGGATAAACTGAGAATTTTTAGGACTTCTCCTCCTTTGAGTTAGGGATCCTTGAATATAAATTTCTCCCTCTCTATATATTTTTTAAAGAAAAGGGATCGTCGAAGTATCAGGGACATCACTAGTAAAATACCAATTGAAATATCACTAAAGAAACACATACTAATAGAAGAAAGAAAATTGGTGACTCCAGAACAAATAAATCGGTGGAACCGAGATGAATTTTTGCAGCTCATCTGCTAAATCGATAGAACTGAGATACTTGAATCGGAGACTCCGAGGCATACAATAGAAACTTAAAAATAACTGAAAATGAAATAGGGAAGAGAAACGAAAAATTTGTACCAATTTTAAATAATTTACACAGAGGTGTCAACTAGAAAAGTTTTGAATGGTACCAAGAAATTTCCGGAAGAGAATGGACCAAACAAGATTCTTATCTAGATGATGGGCGGTGACTTGGTCACCTATATTAGAGTATATTAACTTAGGAGCCAAGATAGTATACTTGATCATAGGTCACTCATCATTAAACTCAAAATGGGGTTACTGTTCTTCGATTATGCATTTAATGTCTTCATATCCCTTGATTTGCTTTATCTCATGACTTGGAGTAAATCTATATCAAGAATATGAGTACATACCTTTGAGTGATGTTGTTGACGTAGCTTTCAGGTGAACTTGATGAGGATGCTCGAAGTTGATCAAGATCATCTTGAGGTTGAGAGAAATCCTTGTTGTTTTCGTTCCCTTTTCACCTACATAGGTTAGTCATGCAAGGAAAAACATCATATATCCAAATGACATGATACAAATTGAGATTTAGCAAGGTTGTGGATACTTGGTCATGACCAGATTGCTTAAGATACGAGTTGTTGGCAATCTTCTGGAGTGATGTTCTTCTAAGTACCTATAAAGAATTAGATGCAAGGCAAGGCAGCATAGAATTGCAAGATATAGGATATTCAAGGTAATAACATGGATTGGTCATTGAAGCTCATCCCTACGCATGCATCGGAGTGAGCTTAGCTCAAGTTTGAAGCATCAATGATGTTCAACTCACTCCACAAATGAAAAAATATTTTTTCATCAAGTGGCTTAGTAAATATGTCGGCCAATTGCTTGTTAGTATGAACATGCTTAAGATTAATATGTCCTTTGGCAACATGATCACGAATGAAATGATGTCGGACTTGAATATGCTTGGTTCGAGAATGTTGCACAGGATTATGTCCAATCTTAATAGCAATTTCATTGTCACAAAGTAATGGTACATTTTTATCATGAATTCCATAATCTTTAAGTGTTTTTGTAATCCATAACAATTGCGCACAACATGATCCAGTAGCAATATATCCAGCTTCAGCGGTAGATAGAGATACTGAGTTTTGTTTCTTGGTGGACCAAGATACAAGACATCTACCAAGAAATTGAAATGTACCTGAGGTGGATTTTCTATCAACCTTGTCACCCACATAGTCCGAGTTGGAGTAGCCAACAAGATTAAAACAAGATCCCTTGGGATATCAAATGCCAAAGTTTGGTGTATGTATCAAGTATCTCATAATGTGTTTAACAACCTTAAGATGACATTCTTTATGTGCATCTTGATATCTAGTACACATGCAAACACTAAGCATAATATTGGGACGGGAGGCACATAGATAAAGCAATGAACCAATCATTGATCGATAAACCTTTTGATCAACCGGTTCACCCTCCTTAGTGAGATCATCGTGCCCGCTAGTGGGCATAGGAGTTTTCATACCTTTGCACTCCTACAAGTTGTACTTCTTGATTAAGTACTTGGTGTACTTAGTTTGAGAGATGAAATTTCCTTCTCTTGATTGCTTTATTTGCAAGCCAAGAAACAATTTCATCTCACACATCATAGACATCTCATACTTCTCTGACATCAACCTTCCAAACTTCTTGCTAAATTGTGGGTTAGTAGATCCAAAGATAATATCATCCACAAAAATTTGCCACACAAATAATTCACCATTAACCCTCTTTGTGAATAAGGTTGCGTCAACTTTACCAATTTCAAATCCTTTTTTCAATAAGAAACTTCGTTAGGCATTTATACCAAGCGCGAGGAGCTTGCTTAAGACCATATAAAGCTTTGCGAAGTTTGTAAACGTGGCTAGGTTTCTTAGGATTTACAAAACCAGGTGGTGGCTTAACATATACCTCTTCTTCAATCTCACCATTTAAGAAAGCACTTTTTTGTCCATTTGATAAAGCTTGATATCATGGTGATAAGCATAGGCAAGAAGAGTTCTAATAGCTTCTAATCTAGAAACAGGGCCATAGGTCTCACCGTAGTCCATACCTTCGACTTGCGTATATCCTTGGGCTATGAGATGTGCCTTGTTACGAATGACTTGACCGTCTTCATCTTGCTTGTTCCGAAACATCCATTTGGTTATGATGATGTTTTTCTCATTCTCGAGCTTCTCCACGAGTGTCCACACTTTGTTCCTCTCAAAGTTGTGAAGCTCTTCATGCATAGCATTCACCCAATCCGCTTCTTCAAGATCTTGTTCTACCTTCAAGGGTTCAATGCTAGAGATGAAATAATAATGCTCACAAAAGTTAGCTAGACAAGTTTTAGAGCGAGTGATTCTTCCAGTTTGGATGTCACCAAAGATTTGGTTTAGGGGATGGTTATTAGTCACTTCTTCTCGAACTCGGGTCAGGTTTCGATTGTTGGATGGTGGAGCTTATTCTTCATCATCATCTCCTTCATCTCCTTTGATGTGAACGTGTTCATCTCCTTGAGGTGGTGGTGAAGGAGGTTTTGGTGGATCTTCATGATGCACTTCCTCCTCCTCTTCATCTTGCCGTGCACAACTTGTGGATGCTTCCATGTCGTATTGTCGGTAGCCTTGTTCCGAAGTAGGATGTTACACTTGGGTTGATGAAATGCTTTCCTTCACCTCAATGGGACGAATCTTGCCAATAGACAAATCTTGGATAGCTTCCGAAGGGTCCTTATCACCTACATCATTTGGCAATTGTTTGACTTGCAAACCATTAGAGTCATCAAACTTCACATATGTCGTCTCTTCGAGTTAAGTTGTTGTAGACACGGAAAGTGTGAGAGTTCGATCCATAGCCAAGTATGAATCCTTCCTAAGATTTAGGGGCAAATTTAGTACGACGATGCTTATCAAGAATGTAGCACTTTGACCCGAATACTCAAAAGTATCCAACTTGGGGTTTGTTACCAGTGATAAGCTCGTCTGCCGTTTTACCGAGAAGCTTGTACAAGTAAAGTCGGTTTGTGGCATGACATGCTGTTTCCACATCTTCTGCCCAAAAGTGTTTTGGCGTCTTGTATTCATCACGCATCATTCTTGCCATCTCAATGAGCATCCAATTCTTCCTATCAACAACTCCATTTTGTTGAGGTGTGTACATAGCCGAGAACTCATGTGAAATACTCTCTTTGTTAAGAAAGGTATCCACATGGGTGTTCTTGAACTCCGATCCGTTATCGCTTCAAACCTTCTTGATCTTCACTTCAAACTAATTTTGCGCTTTGCGAGCGAAGTTCTTGAAGATCTTTTGTACCTGCAACTTATCATCAAGAAAGAATACCCACGTAAATCTGAAAAAATCATCAACTATAACTAGACCATAATAGTTTCCACCGAGACCCTTGTAAGCATTGAGAACAAAGAGATCCATATGAAGTAACTCGAGTGGTGTGCTAGTAGTCATGATATTTTTGACCGGATGACTTCCACCTACTTGCTTTCCTGCTTGACAAGCGCTACAAAGTCTATCTTTGACAAATATAACATCCTTAACACCAAGAATATGATCGCCCTTGATAAGCTTATCTAGATCGCGCGCACCTACATGTCCAAGCTTTCTATGCCACAACCAACCTTTAGATGATTTTGTAAGGAGACAAGTACGAGGTTGGGCCTTTTTAGCGAGATCGACAATGTATAGATCACCTCTAGAAATACCAGTAAAGACAATTTTATGATTATCAAATCGAAACACTTGGCAATCTACTTTTTTAAATAGCACATTGAAACCGAAGTCTGCTAGTCTAGATATGGAAAGAAGATTGTAACCAAGGGATTCAACAATCATCTCATTTTGAATTGAGCTATCATGAGATATTTCCACCTTACCAAGGCCAAGAACCTTACCCTTAGAGTTGTCTCCAAATCACGTACCTCCGAGGACCTTGATTACGCGTGATCTCTTGAAACATGTCTTTATCACCAGTCATGTGATCCGTGCATCCACTGTCGAGAATACACTCTTTTCTGCCGGCCATGTAATCCTTGAAGTTCACCATTAGACCTAGGTTCTTCATGATCTTCTCATACCCGATGTTGAACAACTCATCTTCATCATAGTGGCCATGTTCCACATTGTCATCATCAAGTGGAAAATCCTCATCATAAAGAACAAGAGATTCGTTAGAATTGTCATCATGACAATGTTCAAGTTTATGAATGTGAATGGCTTAAATAACAATGTTGTTGACAGTAGTGACATCTCCTTCAGCACGCATGAGATCACAAAGCTCAAAGAGGCACTTATCAAAGTTTGGATCACTAGGCTTCATTTTGTGAAAGGAACAATTTTATGAAGAATTTCATCAAGATTACCTAATGAAAGATTTGGATATCGTTTCTCCACATCATTCCACAAAGTAGAAGCACATGCAAAGTTCTTCAATTGAGAAAGCACGAATATTGGTAAACCTCTAAAAATAATATTGATAGTTCTTAGGTTACCAGGCATGTTAATTTCCTCTTCGTGCGTGGGATGCAATTCATCAATGGGGAGCACATTGGGATTTTCAATATGTCTTCTCAGATGGAATTTATCAAATAGATCAACCATGGCATTCTTCCCTTGACTATAGTACTCTCCGTCAAGAATGGGCAGTCTACAATACAAACACTAGACAAATCTATCTTCCTCGACGGTGTTGAAACCAAAGAAATGGAGACCAATGCGCTGATACCAATTGCGGGATCACTAGAAGCGTATGTCTAGAGGGGGGTGAATAGACTATTTGCAGAAATTTAAAACAACCTCAAGCACAAATCAAGTGTTGGCAGTTCTTAACATACATAGCAAATCTTGAACACCCTACATATGTAACTCATGAAATATAGTAGCGGAAACTAAATACATTGCACATGGAAGTAAGGAGTAGAGATACAGAGATCAAACGCATGAGGGACACAAGTTTTTTCCTGTGGTTCCAATAGGTGGCGCTATCGTACATCCACGTTCATGGAGTCTTCAACCCACGGAGGGTAACGGTAGCGAGAGTCCACGGAGGGCTCTACCCACGGAGGGTTCCACGTACAAGCAACCTTGACTATACCATGATGCCCTATGTCCATGGTAGATCTTCACGGCGTAGGCGATATCCTTGCCCTTAAAAACTTCTTGGTTCACTCCACAACATGAAGTAGGAGGCTCCCAAGCGACACCTAACCAATCTAGGAGGCACCACCCTCCAAAAGGTAAAAGTTTCGATTCTGTCGATGAACTCCTTGCTCTTGTGCTTCAAGTTGATAGACTCCTCAACACACAATCACTCTGTCATAGATATGGCTTGGTGGAAGAGATTGATTAGGTGGAAAGAAACTTGGGGAGGCTAGAGATCATGATTCATATGGTAGGAATGGAATGGCATGATCTCAACACATGAGTAGGTGGCTCTCTCTCAGAAAATCAGTAGGTATGAGTGGGGAGCTGTTATGAGTGCTTCTCTTGTGAGTGAGTGGTGGTGGAGGGGCATATATAGGCATATCCAAAGTTCCAACCATTACACACAAAATGACCAACTCGGTGACACCGATGTGTTAATCTCAGTGGTACCGAAGTGACCAAAAGGTGGCAACTTTTGAATCTTGGTGAGACCGATATAGGAATCTCGGTTGCACCGATAAGGGGACCAACCGTCACAATGTCCAATATCGGTGACGCCGATCCAACAATCTCAGAGGGACCGAAATTGTGAACTTGCGTAACAGAAAGTTGGCAGCCTAACTCGGTGGCACCGAATGTAGAATCGGTTGCATCGAAAAGCTAGGGTTTGGCTGAGTCTATCTAGGGTTTGGAACCGGTGGCACCGATTGGAAAATGTTGGTTGCACCGATTTTGAATATTTGGCTTTGGACAGACTTTGTGGAAAATCTTGTGGGTGTATGTGGTGACTATCACTTGTGCATGTATGAGCATTTTGTTTGCCAAAAAAACCTTACCCCCTTTTAAAAGTATTGGCTTTCCCATGGACTCAAAGTTATTTCTCACAAATGTAAAATGTAGAGTCCTTTGGTTGAAGCTTTGCCAATCTATTTCCTTCTCCTTCTTCTTCATGGGGATACTCTCCACACTCCTTTTTCCAACCTATGTCTCTATGGACTTTATCTGATATACACTAGGTGAAAGAATTAGTCCAAGAGACAATGTATGTTGTCATGAATTATCAAAACCACCAAGGGAGCACATTGTGCTTTCAGCTGGCAGAACTGGGACTTTTGTAGGCTATGCCCCAGGAGTAGGGGAAAGATGGATGCTAGGAGGGCTTCGGGTGTGAAGTCCATCTACAAGATTTTGATTGGAGGAGAGTCAGCAAGAGTTTGAAATAGACTCCAAGAGATGAGAGGTATATAATTTGTTGCACCTAGCAACAGGACACCATTTGGAAAAGGGTTTTATCCTAACTAACATCTATGCTAACTAAGGGCTTCCTACAGTCAGGATGGCTTTGATACCAGCTCTATGGGGACCCCGACTCAGAAGTCGGGATCACCGAATGCACGTGTACAATGATCCCAGAGATCAATGCTCACTAAACACACAAAAGCTCAATAAAAAATAAAGGACAGCTAGGCCAAGTCTTCCATAGATAGGGCCACAAGGTCCAGACACTTATCATAGCAAGCAGGGGAAATCTTGATCAAAAGCGTGAACCCATGCCATCTGCCTTAAACCTATAGGCTTTCTGACTGGAAAGCGTCCTAGTTCGCATGTTCATCACCAACAAACTCTTCACTGTATTCATGTTCTTCCATGCCCGACCAATTAAATAACCAGTGGTAAGTCAATGAGTACTTTGAATGTACTCGCAAGCAACCCAAGTTATGGAACAAGGTATAACAATACATGATATAGCACTAAGTAGGTAAGTTTTGTAGAAATATAATTTTAAGTGCAATGATACGATCAAGTAACTTGAGTAAGCGTGCATCACATGTTGACGGTACTCATGTGAACAAGTCTCAGTTATCATCATAAGCATGGGGTTGAACATCTCATGTTCAGTCATCACATCAAGTCACCAGACTTAACTCAAGTATCACCTTTGTCACCATCACACACACACCAAGTTCAGTACACATTGGATGTAGGACAAAAGCGTTCATCCAACTATCCTTGACCGTGGACACAACTATTCGAATAGTTTTACACTCTATAGAGGTTGCACACTTTACCCACAAGACTCGGGGAACTTCCGAGTCATCGATGACTCACGGTATAATTCATACCCGAGGTAAGCGCCCGAATAGTGCCTTTCCCCTAGATATACTAAATAGAGTGTCCACTCGTTGGTGCCATCCCTCATGATATACATCACTCGTATCATCCATGAGGACACGCAACGCTGTGCTCCGTGCCCGTAAAGACAATGCATGGTCGCCCTACCAGGCACGACCCCGTATTGAGAGTGACCTCGTCACTCGCACCACTAGTAATGTGGTCTCTATGCTAGTAATCACTAAGGTAATCAACAAAGCCCCATCCAATAAGGGGTATCATGGTCGTACATGTAAGGTTGGAATAACGGTCGCAACTTACACCATTCCATTTTAGAAAACCACACACACTCACTTGCTCTGGTACACCACTTCTTTATCAATTGGTTACCAAGCTCATCATCATCTCTGTCGACCATTAGTGTCACCCGACGGGGTTTTCAAAAAAAATCTTTGAAAACACTTTTGTTTCCATCACCATGCATATTTCCATCCCGCTTGTGTAGCAATTACTAACAACCTAACTACTACCACCCTTGCAACCCTCATAAGGATGGTAGGGTCATGCTCGATGCAATTTTCAATGGTAAAGTATCGGAGGCATCCCACCGAAGGGGAGGGACACCGCATCAACATGATCAAATAATCGAAACAACAAGTGCTATATGACATGCAGGAAAAGTTTCTTAACATGGTAAAAGGGCTGCTTGCTTAGCTCAACAAAGTCTTCGGGGCTTCGAAGTCTTCGGGTCCAACTGCCTCGTCAACAGTGCAATCATCGCAATAAATAACGATATTAATGAGCATCACAGGAAAAAAAGCACAAACTGTACTTCTGAAATGCTACCCTACTCTAATAAATACTATTTTAAGAATATTTGTCTAGGATTTTGAAGTTAAATAGGTTTTCAAAACTATTTATAACAGAGGCTAAAAATTCCTAAAAGAGGTTTTAAAATAAAACAATAGATAATAGGTTTTCAAAAACGCCGAATCGTTGGTGTGCCACAAAGCTCGGGGCCGAGGCCAAAAGACACAGTAGGAGACATGGGTGAATCTGGGTGTTCTTATGGAAGTTCTATGTGTAGGGGAGAGAAGAGAGAGGCATAGGAGCGCGCGCGTGTGAGGCAACTCATTGGCCGAGCTGGGCGACGCTTGGCACGCGTGGGAGGAGAGAGAAGGAGGAGAGTGGAGGGGGACAGGACGCCGCGTGTCCCAAACGTCGAGGCCGACCAATGGGCGAGAGGGAGGGGCTTGAGGTGGTCGGGGCAAGCGATTGGGCGGCGGCACAGTGCGGTCGGACACTGTAGCACGCTCTGGAGCGCTTGTTTGGCATGCCATGGCATGCGAACGACATCCTAGGCATGGCCAGCCATGTCCAGTGGGTCCTTGGGGTTCAAATTAGTTGGAAAACAACATTGGATGCTCTAGTGGGTTGATATAATACGAGGGGAGGGGGAGAGAGAGGTTCTTGCTGTCCAGGGTGAAAATTAGTATTTTTACCCCTCCATGATTGATCTTAGGGAAGGAGAATGTTGCTGGGGGTAAAATAGGACTAGATAGAGATGTGGTAAAAAATTGGGGTTAATAAGAAAAGGAATAATTGTGTTTGTGCCCTTAGTTGTGTCACCGTCGACATGAATACCCCTAGTTTCCAAAAATACGCGGTCATGCCCACATCACTTTGCTCGTCTTGTGCTTTTGTGCTTTGACTGTTTGACTTCCATTTGAAAACTTCAGAACTATTTCATACTAACTCGGAAAAATCCAAATAAGATATCAAAATGTTCGGAAACACATCACCTATACGTGCATGTCATTTGCAGTCATGACAAAAGTGTTGGAAAGTTCCCATCACCTATATGAGCTAAAACTGATATGGAGACTTCCCAACAATTTTCTCATGAATGCAAATGTCATACACATATAGGTGATGTCTTTACGAACATTTTGATATCTTATTTGCATTTTTCTGAGTTAGTATGAAATAGTTATGAAGTTTTGAAAATCACAGTCAAACGGTCAAAGGGAAAAAGCACAAGATGAGCAAAGTGATCTGGGCATGAACGCGTGTTTTCCAAAATTAGGGGTATTCCTGTCGATGGTGGCACAACTAAGGGCTCAAATAAAATTATCCCATGAGAAAAAGTTATGAGGGGAGAACATGGCTTTTAGTAATTTGCCAGAAGGTGTTTGATGTTGTTTTCTGCAAGCAAATGCAAATAGACACATTTCTCAGTGATTGTATATTTTCTGTTGTAGATCAATGGCACCACTTGCTCAACCCAACTTTGCATTGAAATCAATTCTGGAAAAGGATATACTAAATGGAACAAACTTTACCACCTGGTATAGAAATTTGAGAATTGTTCTCAAGCACGACAAAAAGGAACATGTTCTAGAGGATCCACTTCCAGAGGAACCTGTCGAGAATGCCAATGCTAAAACCAAGAATGCCCAAAAGAAACTCGTTGATGAATCAAACGAGATCAGCTACCTCAGGCTGGCTTGTATGGAGCCTGATTTGCAACATCATTTCAAAAATATTCAGGCTGTCGAAATGATCGAGAGTCTCAAGAGCATGTTTTAGGTGCAGGCTAGGACCGAAAGGTTCAATATTTGGAAATCCTTGACGGATTGTAAGCTGAAAGAGGGTGATCCACTCAGCCCACATGTGGTCAAGATGATCGCGTACGTGCAAGCTCTGGATCGGTTAGGCTTCCCACTTGGAGACGAGCTGTCAATAGATGCAATTCTGGGTTCTCTTCCACCTTGCTATGGGGCATTCATCTCGAACTATCATATGCATGACATGGATCAGAATCTCACGAAATTGCATGGGATGTTCGTCTCCAAGCTTGGCGAGCGCACCCTCCCCTTCTTCAAGGTCATGAAGAGGAAGCGCCCCTTCGAGTGGACCCCTTAAGCGGAGGCAGCTTTCATGGACCTCAAGAGGTACCTCACGAAGTATCCCAAGGAGGACATGCAGCCCACCAGTTTCTACATTTCCTTGAGGGTCGGAGGCGGGCATATCTTTTTGACTGCCTTGATCTTCTCTGGGTTTGCCTTGATCCCTCGCTGCGACACCAAGAAGCCGAGTAGCTTGCTAGACGGGACCGTGAAAACACACTTTTCCGGGTTAAGCCTCAGGTTCACTCGACCAAGGCTTGCGAGCGTCTCCTCCAGGTCCTCGATAAGGGTCCTCGCCTGTCGCGACTTGACCATGATGGCTTTGACTTATGCCTCCACATTTCTCCCGAGCTGTTACCCAAGGGCGATGCGCATCAAGCGCTGGAATGTCGCACCAGTGTTCAGTAGCCCAAAGGGCATGCAGGTGTATCAATACACACCATACAGGGAGAGGAAGGACGTATTTTCCACATTCTCCATTGCCGTCTTGATTTGGTGGTGACCTGAAAAAGCATCCCAAAAGCATAGGAGATCGCACTCGGCGGAGGAGTCCACGATTTGGTCAATGCGAGGGAGCGGGAAGGGGTCCTGAGGACAAGCCTTGTTGAGACTCATGAAATTGACACACATGCGTTCCTTCCCACCCTTGTTGGGGACAATCACCGTTTGGCCAGCCAATCCTGGTGCCGCACTTCCCGAATAACACCGCCTTCCTGAAACTTGTGGACCTCTTGGAAAATGAACGTTTGCTTCTTGTTTGCTTGTGGTCTTGCCTTTTGCTTCACTGGGCTTGCACTGGGACACCCACCAGGGAGGGGGTCGTTGTTCGTGTTGAGGAAGTCCACGGGTGCGGCCTCCGGAGCCTGTGTGGTTCCCTCAACAATGGTGAAAGTGCGTTATGTTGACTAGAGGGGGGGGGGTGAATAGGCGATTTTGATAAATTCATCACTTGAGGAATTTCAACTTTGAGGAATTTGAAATGTAATGAATAACTAGCAACAGAATAAATTACTCAAGTGCATGAGGAACATAGTAACAGCATAGTCTTCATGATGAAATGAAACATGCACAAATAGTAAGTAGCGTGACATAGGATAAGCAATGAAGATCAAGGTAACCTGAACAATTTGAGTGGGGAATTTGTGAAAGTCTTCAGTCAAATTCTTTAAACAGTTACAATCAGTTTCATCAATAGGTATATGAGGAATAGAGGGGTTGAGGAAATAGAACCAGATAGCTCAATGAAGACAATAGTTTGATGACCCAGTTCCAACTGCTGTGATAGTCGTACGTCTGGTTTGGAGCGGCCTTGTATTTAAACCAGAGGACACACAGTACTTACCATATTCTCCTTGAGCTGAGCTCACAAAGTCCTCGCCCAACACTCGTGGTAAGTCATCAGGGCAGACTTCTAAAACCCTCACAAACTGGTCACCCGACGATCCACAATTTACTATTGGATGCTCTAGACTAAGGTCACTTCATGATCCCTAATTTACTGCAGGAGCACTAGACTATATGATGCCTAACCGTCTGGAGGATGCACAGTCCTCAAAGGTAACAAGTGTCGGATCCACACAGGAATTTATTCAGTGATGCTCAATCACTATGGGTTTGATGGTGGGTTTTTCCTCACTGATGATTTTCACTCAAAGTCCTCGGAGGATGGGTTGCTCTCAAATGACAAGTGTCAGTTCTCTCTCGGAGCTGCCATCCAACTAGTGGTTGTGGGGGGTGGCTATTTATAGCTAGGGTGAAACCTGACATGATAAGACATAAATGCCCCCAATGATAGGACCGTTATGTGGATGTTATGATTGGGGGCAGCTGGCGCTAAGCACAGCAACGATCGGAATTTCGAACTATGAAAGTCCTCAAACATATCATGTTCCTCACTTGTAGGCATTTGCACTGGCGAAATCCTAACTCCTCAGTCAAATCAATTTCCTCAGAGACAAGAACTTCGTCTCTATCACTGAAGAACTCAACTGAACTACTTATAGTCTACGGTGTTTCCTATGACTCAAAGAAAGGAAATGAAACTATGAAAACAAAAGTCTTCACGCTTCATAGTCCTCGTTCATATCTTCAAGGTCACACAAACTTCTTGTTTTTCAAAGTCTTCAGGGAATACCAAAGTCTTCAGCAAAGTCTTCCGCAAAGTCTTCACCAAAGTCTTCAGTTGAAGACATACATTTTTAGGGTCGCTAATCTCCGAATATATCAAACTCCTCATCAACTTATTGAGACCGTTTACACTGACAAACAGATTAGTTCCTTAACCTATAAGTCTTCAAAACACCAAAATCACTAAGGGGCACTAGATGCACTAACAATCTCCCCCTTTTTGGTGATTGATGACAAATAGGTTAAGTTTTCAACGGGGATGATGGTGTGAAGTTTAAATACTGAGTTTGAGGAATTTGATTGCAAGATATAGAAGAACTCCCCGTGAAGATGTGCATATTTGAGGAATTTGCTTTGGACTTCAAATGCACATAGCAGGTTAAAAGCATGGAGAACTCCACCTATATCTTGTAATTCATACACGCATTTGAACATATGATATGAAGAATTTGAAATGCGTGAGGAAAATGGTGTCCGACGAAATTCAGCATGCGTGCATTAAGGTGCTTGAGGAAATAAGCATGCGAGGAAATAGTTCAAAAGAGTCAGACCACCATAGGACTTAAGTTTACAACTCAAACAACAAAAGTTTCAAAAGAGCGAGAGTTGTAACTTAAACAAAAATAGCCCATATAAATAGACCTACTTGAAGACTAAGTCAAATTTCCTCCCCCTTTGTCATCGAAGACCAAAAGAGACGGAAAAATGAGGACTAACGCCCCTTGAAGAATTTCATCTTGTTGTTGAAGGAGGAGCGCCAGCGTTGTCGGGGTCGTTTGTCGATGCAGGGCCTGCCGCAGTGTCGTCAATGTCTTCATCCTCATCGCGCTCTCGAGAAGAAGAATATGAACTTGCGACCATCAGAGGAACTTGAACCTTCCCGAATTTCTTCTATGGTCGACGTGCCTAGTCAGGATGTTCCTCAAAGTTTAGCTCGTTCAGTTCTTCAGGAGTTGTGAGGTGAGACAGGATAGCACAAGTGCGCTTGAGGGTTTCATGTGCATAGTAGTGATTCCTCTTCACAGGGTTGTGAGTCACAGTCATGTTTTGCACAATGTAACCAAGTTGACGCTTTACCCACTTGTGTTTTGCACAATGTAACCAAGTTCACGATCAGTCATCACACGCGGGGCAGACTCTTGAGGCATTTGAGCTGAGGCATGTGCTTCTGATTCCTAAGTGGCCATGTCATCATTGGTGGAGTAGGAAGCAGCTTTGCGAAACAGTCCATCCAACGAACAAGTGCCCTCATCAATGACAGCCTTGCCTTTTCCTTCCACAGAGTTAATTGTGCTCTTGATGACTTCGATCGGAGGCAGGAAGCCAAAGTGGTTATGGAAATCAGCCTTGAAGGAAATTGAGGACATTGCCTTGATGAATTTCATAATCCAAGGCGCATAAGGCTTCTGTTCGAATGGGGCATGAGCAGCATTAGCCAAAGTCCTCATGAAGAAATCATGGAAGTTGATGGGAATCCCATGTATGATGTTGAAGAGCATATTCTTCATGACTCCCTCCACTTCTTCTTCTTCTGAATCATGGCCCTTCTGAGGACATAGGGTATTTGTGAGTATGGGGTAGACTGTCCTTGGCAAATATAGCAAATCCTTCACTGGGAAGGTTTTCCGTTGAGGCTTTCCAAGGGCCAATGTCTTCATTGGCACTTGCATCAGCTTATTCAGAAGTGCAGGTTCATCAAACAGCCTACGAGCTTCATCTGAGGGAATTGGGACTGGTACACACTGAAGCAATTCCTAAGCTTGAGCAGTGAAGTGAGTTGATCCTATCATCCAGTCCAAAACCCAAGAGTTGATGTGTGAAGCATTTCCACTGATATGCAGTGTGGCATAGAACTGAAGGATGAGTTCTTCATTCCAGTCGCAGATGTCGGCCCAGAAAGGATGAATGCCTGCATCGTGAAGAACTTGGAGCACTCGTGTGAACGATGGAAGTGTTTCCATGTCAGCATGAGCAATTTGGTGGTGCTCGAAGACTTTCTTCTTCTCGAACAAGACTGATGCATAGTAGTTGAGCAGAGTTGCCGTCCAGAATCTGCTATGACCGGCCCTTGCAAAGTCATAAGGATTAGGACCTGTGAAGAACATGCGCTCATTGAAGAAATTGCTCTTGGGGAATTTGGGGCGCGCTGAGCCATTGAATGGCATTCTTGGATTCGGTTAAATATTTGGCTTGAAGCGGCCCTTTATCTCCTTTGGCATAGCAGGAACTTATTCAGACTGAACAATTTGTAGGGCTGGTTCCTTAGTTGCGGCTGGGGCAGCAAAGTCATTAGCTGTTGCAGCTGGAATTTCTTCAGTGACTTGGGTGGTCTGGTCAGCAGATTCTTCATGTATTTCTTCAGTCTAAGCAGGCGACTGAGGAATCTGTGTCAGAGGAGTAGTCATTGGTGATTTTGGGTGTGCTGATTCCCAATATTCAGCGTTGATGATAGGAGTTTTATTGCTAATGTCTACATCCTCATCAATTTCAACACCAGCCTCTTCAGTAGTGACCTGAGGCTAGGGCGATGATACCTTTGGAGTTGAAGCAATGTCTTCAACGTCAATTTCTTCATCAATCTGCTCTGTGAAAGCAGCAGAATCATCTTCATCTTCTTCATTTGGGATGACATAGTCAATCCCGAATGGTACAAGTTCATAAGCCGGTGCAGAGGAGAGTGGAGTAGCATCAATGGGTCCAGTTGAAGAACTTGGCATAGACTTCAACTTCTTCACAGCTGAGGATTCTGAATCTGATGCTTTTCTCTTAAGAGTCTTTTCCTCTACAATTTTAGCTTCTTCAGGCACGACTGATGCAATCGCCCTCGTGGGTTCAGGTTCTTCAGGCGCAGCAAAAGCTTTAGCTGGCCTTTCAGTTTCTTCGGGCACAACTGTGGTGGTTGTCCTTGCATGGTCATCAGTGGTCTGAGTTTCCTCAGCAGCACTATCTATTGCTTCTAGTGCAGAAGCATTCTCATCAGCAGTTACATCGGGCTGAGCAGTTTCATCAGGTTGAGCAGTTTCATCAACAGCCTGAGGAATTTCATCACCCTGAGGAATCTCAGCAGCCTGTGGATTTTTTGGTTGCGATCGAGCTGCAACCCTTGTGTGGTGATCCTTCACAGCAGCTTGAGCAGCCCTGACGAATCTCACCTTGGTGCCCTTCCATTCAGCATCATACCTTTCTTGATCCTTAGAGAGTGTGCGAATTTCTGACTGAACTGTGACGAGTTGATTTGGGGTCAAGTTCATCACATTGTCTCTCAGAAACTTTTCTTTCCGAGCCCTATTCCTCTTAGCTCTCTGAGCTTGTTCTCTTTTCCATTTTTCTTCAGAAATGAAGTGGGTGAGGACATGGTCCACACCAAGAGGCAGGTTGAGCTAAGAAAGTGGGGTGTTTGGATCTTCATGCCATATATTAATGAAGTTGAGGATCATCTTGGGATCCAGCATGAGAGGAACAGAGCTGCCTTTGGCTGTTGCGGCCATGTGCTAACTTTGCCTAATGATTTCTTCCAATTCTTCATCATCAGCTTCATCATCCTCATTATCAGACCCTGAGGGTATGGTTACCACAATTTTGCTTGTCTGAGGACTTGGTCTTTGACCTCGTCCAACAGTTTTCTTCAGTTTCAACAGCGTCGGACTTGTTGAAGACTTTGCTGTATTAGAGGGGCTTGCTGAGATCTTTGGAAATTTGGTGAAACCATCTGTTCTCTGACATGATGTAAGACGCACAGGCATTGAGGACTTTGCAGCAGCAACAGACGACTGAGCAACAACAGTACTAGTGGTTGTGGCCTTTGAAAGTTGAGGCCTCATTGATTTCTTCACAGCAGCTACTGCATCTTTCTGCAGTTTGAGTTGTCTCTTGTTCCATTCTTCTGGAAGGTCTTCACCCCTAGCAATGCTCGAGGGATCAACCTCTTGATCATTAGCAGGTGGAGGTCTATTGCATGGGGGTTTGAGTGCGAATTTCTTCATGTACATAGGAGTAATATAGCGATACTCCTTCCATTCCCTCACCCATCTCCGTTAAATCCTCTGAATTCTGATTTTCCTCTGTTCTTTTGTTTCTTTGCCATGAATGGCTTCATCAGGTGTGCAGTAGCCAACATATAGATGATCAGGTATTTCAAATGCAGTGTTCTATTCAGCCTTCTTTCCTCCTTTCTGAGGTTTCTTTCCATCAGCCATTTTCTTCAGCTGAGGAATTTGAGTTCTTGAGGATTCTAAAGACGTGCATAGTTTTTCTTCAAGAAACGCTGCAAATGAGTTAAGTTGACGAGAACCTAGTGATTCATCAGCGGACATGTTTGTACCTGTGAACAAAGTATAGGTTCAAGGAATTTGAAGAGGTCATATGCGTTCCCAAAAGTTTTCAATAAATTTAAGAGTGACGAATTTGAACATGGATGTCTTGAGAAATTTCACTAAGTGTTATTTGCCTTAGGTTCCGGAGTTGTGTAAATTTTGAGGATTCACACAATTGAGGAATCTTGAAGAAAATCATTACTTAGGGAAAATCATCATGTATGAAGATGTAAGGTGCTTTAGAATGAGATTCATGAAGAATAAACACCTTTTGAGGAATATGAAGACACATGAAGACCAAACAAGGGCAGTAAAAATAAATTTTATTTATCCTGGGGAAGAACACGACAAACTGGGAGATGAGATTGGGAAGTTCATCAGTTCAGATCTCCCACGCCCTAACTCGGTAGAGGGAGACAGCTACACCGGCGGTGGGATGTGGACTTCCACGGACAATGCGAGTATGGTGACGGTGAGGTCGAGGCAGTGAAAATCATCCACATCGGCGGCGATGATTTCAGTGGCGGTGCTGGGTTGAAGCTCGGGTGAGAGAGGAAGGGAGTAACCGAGCAAAGTGAAAGGGAAGGGGTATTTATAGTGGGAGTGAAAAACAATCTGTCCGAAGATTTTGGACAAGATTGCCCTTGACCCTTGCTCTCCATGTGACATGTGTCACCCACATTCTGAGTAGTGGAGATTGTGGGGGATCGTGTGTTATCCAGTCGTGGGAACCGGAACCGTTTGAGCGGGACATGCTAAAATTTTGTTAGCGAAAATTTTAAGTTGTCCGTTCGCAAATTCTTCAGCTGTCAAGGACACAGTGAGGACTTTGAACGAGTTTCAAAGTAGAACGCATATGAATAATTTGTGAATAGTCTTGGTTGAGTTTAGCATAGAGGGGAAAGGGTCCGATCACATTCACATAGATGAAAATCAACTTGAAGAATTAGCAATAAGTGAATGCCATTGAGGACATTGAAAACTTAAATATATATGTATATAGTCAGTGAAGAACATGAGTTTCAAAGTTGAAGAATTTGAAAAGTTGGGGAATTTGAAAAGTTGAGGAATTTGCAAAACTTGAAGAATTTGCAAAATGACGAAAAACTCAACTTTGAGGAATTTCAACTTTGGTTGGTGGCGTGACCCACCGTATAAGAATGATGACTTCAAACACTGCATACAATTGTCGTAGGGTTATGAGAATCAAATTCTTCATTAATTTCTTCACACTTAGAGGGTTATTCTTCATTGATTTGAAGGAAAACATTACTTCATGTGTTGCACATCTAAGTCATCTATTTTGCATAGGTGTTAGGATGTCTGCCCTTTTTCAAAGAACATTGGAAGATTCTAAGATATTTAGCTCACACCGCAACTTGCAAAACCTGTTTTCATCCAAGGGCTTTGTGAAGATATCGGTTGGTTGTTCTTTAGTGGGGATGTGGTCGATGGAGATGTCGCCCTTGAGTAAATGATCTCGAAGAAAGTGATGACGAATCTGGATGTGCCTGGCATTGGAATGATGAACTTGGTTGTAAGCAATCTTGATGGCACTCTCGTTGTCGTAGTAAAGAGGCACATTCTTCAACATGATGTCGTAGTCCTTGAGGGTTTGCTTCATCCACAGTAACTAAGGGCAACATGAACCACCAGCAACGTACCCAGCTTCTGCAGTAGATAGTGAAACGCAGTTATGCTTCTTCGAGGACCAACAGACTAAGGATCGTCCAAGGAAATGACATGTGCCTGAGGTTGCCTTGCGATCCACACGATCTCTAGCATAGTCAGCATCAGAGTATACGAGGAGGTGAATATTTGACCCCTTGGGATACCATAATCCAAGTGTTAGCGTGTGAGCTAAGTATCGAAGAATATGTTTCACAACCTTATGGTGTGATTCCTTCGGTGTTGCTTGGAATCGGGCACACATGCAAACACTTAGAATAATATCAGGGCTAAATGCGCATAGATACAATAATGGGCCAATCTTGGAGCGGTATACCTTCTGATTGAAAAATTTACCATTTTCATCAGTGCAGAGGTGGCCTTTTGAAGGAGTTGGAGTTTTGACGCCTTTGCAATCTTGCGTGTCGAATTTCCTCAGAACATCCTTGAGGTATTTCTCTTAAGAGATGAAGATGTCATTGCCTTGCTGACGAATTTGAAGACCTAAGAAGAATTTCAACTCTCCCATCATAGACATTTGATATTCTTCACTCATTATATAGGCAAATTCATCACTGTAATGTTTGTTAGTACAGCCAAAGATAATATCATCGACATATATTTGGCATATGAACAATTCATTTTCATAGGATTTTGTGAAAAGATTAGGGTCGAGTGAACCAGGTTTGAAGCCTTTCTTCATGAGGAATTCTTCAGTGTTATACGACGCCCGAGGAGCCTGCTTGAGGCTATAGAGGGCCTTGTTGAGTCTCAAGACTTTGTCAGGATGCTTAGGGTCTTCAAAACCTGGGGGTTGAGCAACATATACTTCTTCCTCAAGCTTACCATTGAGGAATGCACTTTTCACATCCATTTGATATAAGATGATATTATGATGGTTAGCACAAGCAAGCAATATGCGAATAGCTTCAAGTCTAGCAACAGGTGCAAATGTTTCATCAAAGTCAATTCCTTCAACCTTTGTGTAGCTTTGAGCTACAAGACGAGCCTTATTCCTCAGCACAAGGCCATTTTCATCTTGCTTGTTGCGGTAGATCCACTTGGTACCTATGATGTTGTGCTTGCGAGGATCTGGCCGCTTGACAATTTCCCACAGATTGTTGAGCTTGAATTGATGCAATTCCTCTTGCATAGCTTGAATCCACTCAGGCTCCTTGAATGCTTCATCAACTTTGATGGGCTCTTTGATAGAGACAAAGGCAAAGTGCCCACAAAAGTTAGTTAAATGTGAAGCTTTTGAGCGAGTGAGGGGACCTGGTGCATTGATGTCATCGATGATTTTGTCAATCTGCACTTCATTTGCAACTCTTGGGTGAGCAGGTTGATGTGGCTGAGGATTTTCATCAACACCATTTTCTTCAGGTGTATCAGCATGAATGTCTTCATTCGTTGGAATGACTTCCTCAGTGGGTATAATGTCTTCAGTAGCCTTCAGGTTAATGGAACCTCAGGAGACTATTCATCTAGCACAGAAGGCAGGTGCTCTCTTTGTGATCCATCAGTTTCATCAAACCGCACATCTACAGTTTCAACAACCTTTTGGTGGTAGGCGTTGAAGACTCTGTAGGTGTGCGAGTCCTTTCCGTAACCAAGCATAAACCAAGCATAAAATTTTAGAACTGTGGTGAGGATCTCTAATCCAGCATTTTGCACCGAAGACTTTGAGATAACTTACATTGGGTTTCTTGCTAGTCATAAGTTCATACAAAGTCTTCTTGAAGAATTTTTGAAGATATACCCTGTTGATGATGTGGCATGCAGTATAAATTTCCTCAGGACAAAAGCGGCGAGGAGTCTTGTAATCATCAAGCATGGTGCGAGCCATCTTAACAAGAGTCTTGTTCTTGCACTCCATGATGCCATTCTGCTGAGGAGTATAAGGGGCAGATAACTCATTAGTAATACCAAGTTCATCAAGGTATTAATCAAGATTAGTGTTCTTGAACTCAGTCCCATCATCACTCCTAATATGCTTGATCTTGACACCGAAGTTGGTGGAGTCCCATCATCACTTCAGTCTTGTACAGAATAATATGCACCCAAGTGTATCGAGAGTAATCATCAACAATGACAAAGCCATACAAACTTGAAGAATTTGTTAGTGTGGAGTAATGAGTGGGACCAAAGAGATCCATGTGAAGCAATTCAAAAGGTCGTGTTGTGGTCATGATTGTCTTCGAGGGATGCTTCGATCTGGTCACCTTTCAAGACTCACATGCACCATAGAGGTGATCCTTGAGGAATTTGACACCTTCGATTCCAATGATGTGCTTTTTCTTCACGAGCGTGTGCAAGTTCCTCATACCGGCATGTCCAAGTCTTCGATGCCACAACCAACCTTCTGAGGACTTTGCAAGTAAGCATGTGGCAGGCTCAGGACCTGTAGAGAAATGAACAATATACAAGTCTCCTCTCCTAAAGCCTTCGAAGACTCTAGAATTATCAGATTCCGTGATGACAACACAACGATATTTTCGAAATACGATCATCATATGAAGATCACAAAGCATTGAGACATACATAAGGTTGAACCCAAGGGATTCTACAAGCATCACCTTATCCATGGTTCGGTCCTTTGAGATTGCAACCTTACTAAGTCCCAATACCTTGTTTTTTCCTTTGTTTGCGTAGGTGATATACTTCACAGGAGATGCAGCAAGTGGCAAATTCATCAGTAGATTCTTGTCACCAGTCATGTTGTTTGTGCATCCACTGTCGAGGACCCACTCGGTAGCTTTTGGAGTATCATCCTGCAAATGAATTAGTACAACTTACGATCTCAGATGCTTCAGAGTGAAGAATATGACATCAATTTCATCATACAGGATTTCATCACACAAGATAGTAAGCAAGTAGTGTGAGGACGTGAGAAATGAAGAATTCATTTCTACAAGGTTAGCTTGCGTCCTTTCAAGCATTTCCTTAGGTCTCCAGCAAATTCATCATATGTTCAAATTCATCTGGAGACCTAACCCTGGATAAGAGATTAGTTCAATTTCTTCACCACCCACATCTGGAGAGGTGGCAAAGAGTTCATCATTTTGCAAGCACCATATGAGAAGGGAGCCATTGAACAAGTGCGCTTCATTTCACAGGGCGAGGGTTAGAGTACTCAAATGAATAAGAAGAGAAATTCTTCAAGGACTTATGAACATAATGATTTTAAGAATAATGCACATATTCAGAATTCTTATATTTTCCCTGCGAAACACATGCATTAGCACGAGAATGATATTTTTGACCATTTGAGGAATTTGGTCCAAGTGAAGACTTTGGTCCATATGAGGAATTTGATCTGGGGTTCCTATTCTTCATGAGTGGTGTCATGAGGACATTCACTTGAAGATTTTGTAGGTAGCTCTTGGGAACCCAGATTTTCTGTTGAGCCAGTAAGGAATCATTTTCCCTTTGGAGATCCTCATGTGACACCCTCAATTTCTCAAGATCTTGCTTTCTTTGAAGAAATTCATAAGAAAGCTTCTCATGATCGGCGAAGAGGTCGTTACGATGACTATGAAGGTTATCATACTTTGTCTGAAGACTTTTGAGATCGTCAAACAGAGTTTGAGTCCGATCCACTTCATTGTTCAACAAATCATTGCTTTTGTCTAGCATTTTCTGAAGCTCTTCAAGTGTACCTTGTTGCTTAGTGGCAAGTTTAACAAGTTTAGCATAGCTAGGTTTCACAAATTCATAAGATTCACCTTAACTTGATTTAGAAGAGGAATGATGTTTGTGTACCTTTGATCCATTTGCCATGAAGCAATAGGTAGGAGCATAATCATCATTGCTGACGTCAGAGTCATTGGAGTGGTCATATTCTTCATCGTTGAAGATGGACTTGCTGACAAAAGCATTAGCGACAGCAAGGCTAGCGTCACCAGATTCTGATTCCACCTCAGATTCTTCCTCTTCTTCATATTCTTCAGATTCTTCCTCAGAATCCATTTCCTTGCCGATGAATGCTCGAGCCTTTCTAGAACCATTCTTCTTGTGCTTTGAGGACTTTGAAGATGAGGACTTTGAAGATTTCTTCCTTTTCTTCGAGTCATCAGAACTATCATCCTTGTATTTCTTCTTCTTCTTTGAATCTTTTTCCCAAAGAGGACAGTTAGAGATAAAGTGACCAGGCTTCTTGCAACGATGACAGGTTCTTTTCTTGTAGTCTTCTAAGGAATCTGATTTGCTCAAGCCACTTTTTGATGACTTTCCGAATCCACCTCTCCTTGAGAACTTCTAGAATTTGCTCACGAGCATTGCCAGCTCCTCACTTAGTCCTTTAGGATCACCAAGGCTGCTATCAGAATCTTCTTCTTCGGATGAGGAAATTGCTTTTGCCTTTACAGCATGAGATCTTCCATAGCTTGGCCCGTAGGGGTCTCTCTTCTCAGCTTGTTGGAATTCATGAGTATTGAGTCTCTCAAGAATATCAATAGGATCAAGTGACTTGTTGTCTCCATGTTCTTGAATCATCAAAGCCAGTGTATCGAATGAGGAGTCAAGAGATCTCAGCAGTTTCTTCACCACTTCATGGTCGGTGATATCAGTGGCACCTAGTGCTTGAAGTTCATTTGAGATATCAGTGAGACGGTCAAAGGTTTGCTGGACATTTTCATTGTCGAGCCTCTTGAAGCAGTTAAGAGATTGCGAAGAACATCAACACGAGAGTCACATTGAGTGGATACACCTTCGTTGACTTTGGACAGCCTATCCCAGATAAGCTCAGCAGTCTCCAAAGCACTCACTCTGCCATACTGACCTTTGATCAGATGGCCACAGATGATATTATTCGCTTAAGAGTTGAGTTGCTTGAATCTCTTCACATCAGCAGTAGTAAACGTGGGAGTGAAAGAGGGTACACCATTTTCCACAACGTAGCAGAGATCGTTGTCCATTGCTTCAAGGTGCATACGCATCTTGTTCTTCTAGTAGGGGGAGTGCGTCCAATCGAAGGTAGGACATCCTGCGGAAACCTTGATCATACCTGCAGTCGACATAACTAGAACTCCAGGTGGTTAAACCAAAATCACACAGAACCAGGGAGTACCTTGCTCTGATACCAATTGAAAGTGCGTTATATCGACAAGAGGGGGTGAATAGGCGATTTTTACAAATTCATCACTTGAGGAATTTCAACTTTGAGGAATTTGAAATGTGATTAATAACTAGCAGCAGAATAAGTACTCAAGTGCATGAGGAACATAGTAACAACATTGTCTTCATGATGAAATGAAACATGCACAAATAGTAAGTAGCGTGACAAAGGATAAGCAGTGATGAACAAGGTAACTTGAAGAATTTGAGGTGAGGAATTTGTGAAAGTCTTCAGTCAAATTCTTCAATCAGTAACAATCAATTTCATCAATAGGTATATGAGGAATAGAGGGGTTGAGGAAATAGAACTAGATAGCTCGATGAAGACAATGGTTTGATGACCCAGTTCCAACTGCTGTGACAGTCGTACGTCTGGTTTGGAGCAGCCTGGTATTTAAACCACAGGACACACAGTCCTTATCATATTCTCCTTGAGCTAAGGTCACACAGTCCTCACCCACACTCGTGTTAAGTCTTCAGGACAGACTTCCAAAACCCTCACAAGCTGGTCACCCGACGATACACAATTTACTGCTGGATGCTCTAGACCAAGGTCACTTTGTGATCCCCAATTGACTACAGGGGCACTAGACCATGACACCTAACCGTCTAGAGGATGCACAGTCCTCAAAGGTAACAAGCGTCAGATCCACAGAGGAATTTCTTCAGTGATTCTCAATCACTATGGGTTTGATGGTCGGTTTTTCCTCACTGATGATTTTCACTCAAAGTCCTCGGAGGATTGGTTGCTCTCAAATGATAAGTGTCAGTTCTCTCTCGGAGCAGCCAACCAACTAGTGGTTGTGGGGGGTCTATTTATATCCAGGGTGCAAACTGACATGATAAGACATAAATACCCCCAATGATATGACTTTTATGTGGATGATATGATTGGGGACAACTGGCGCTAAGCACAGCAACAGTCGTAATTTCGAACTATGAAAGTCCTCAGACATATCATGTTCCTCACTTGTAGGCAATTCGCACTGGTGAAATTCTAACTCCTTAGTCAGATCAATTTCCTTAGAGACAAGAAGAACTTCGTCTCTGTCACTGAAGAACTCGACTGAACTATAAGAGATTTCCAAAGGCTTCACTCGAAAGATTGTATAGGTTGAGGAATTTGGAGTTGAGCATTAGTTGGAAATTTTCCATAGTATTACCTCGGCCCCCTTTAATAGTATGGTGTTTCCTATGACTCAAATAAAGGAAATGAAACTATAAAAACAAAAGTCTTCACGCTTCATTTCTTCAAGGTCACACCAACTTCTTCATTTTCAAAGTCATCAGGGAATACCAAAGTCTTCACCAAAGTCTTCACCAAAGTCTTCAGTTGAAGACATACATTTTTAGGGGTCCATAATCTCTGAATATATCAAACTCCTCATCGACTTATAGAGCATGTCTACACTCACAAAAACATTAGTTCCTTAACCTATAAGTCTTAAATACACCAAAATCACAAAGGGGCACTAGATGCACTAACAGTTTCTTCTTCACGGGCGCGGCCTTTGGAGCCTGTGTGGTTCCCTCGGTGTCGGGGCATGAGGCCGCTGCGGCCTTGTAGACGAGCTTGATGGGTCCAACCGTGTCCTTGGTGTCTCCAGATCTTGATGATGTTGTAGCCTGGGTGCGTCGCCGCCATGAACTTAGCAAGAGACTGATATCCCAGGATGGCATTGTACGGGAGGCCTATGTGGGACACATCGAAGTCGAGCATCTCCATGCGGTAATTGTCGTGAGTGCTAAAAGTGACGGGGAGGCGCACCTTCCCCAAGGGGGTGGCGGAGCCTTTGGCCACCGCCGAGAAGGACCTGGTGGGCGCGAGCTAGTCATAGGGCACCAGGAGCGTGTTGAAGGCCTCCACGGAAAGGACGTTGAGGCCGGCACCTCCGTTGATGAGGGTCTTGGTGACCGCAAGATGACTGATGGTGGGCGTGCACATCATGGGGAGTGCACCAGCAGAGACCGTAGTCCTGGGATGATCCCTGGAGTCAAAGGTGATGTCGGTCTCCGCCCTTGCTCTGCCCTGCGAGGCCTCGAACCGCGATTGAGCTGCGCCTGCCTGGCGGAGAAGTTGCTTGACATGGTGACCGGACGCAGGCCCCAGGGACCCCCCGAGGATACAAGCGACCGCGTGAGGCTCAGGGGACGTGAAGTATGCGATGAACTGACCACAAAGCTCCTACCAGGAGGACACCGAGGCCTTCGGAAGTTCATGTAGCCACGAGCGTGGCATCTCCGCGAGGGCCATAGGGAGCCAGTTTGCCATGGCCCTGTTGCCGTCACCAGCCGCTCGGATGGCCTATGCGTACAGCAGGAGGAACTCTTGGGGGTCGGGCACGCCATCATAGAGCGGGGGCAGCACCGGCCTAAACATTGTCGGCCACGGCACTCGATGCAGGCTGGGGGTGAAGGCTGGGTAACCCGCGTCATTCCCATAGGCCATGGGATGCCAAGCCTGGGGGAGGCATGTTCCATGGGGATGTCGAGGCGAGGGTGGAGCACCGTTGGTGAAGAAGGGGCTTCGACACGCCCCTACCTAGCATGCCAAATGTCGGAATCGGGGCTCCTTGGACCCAATAAGTTTCAAACTCTACGGCATGTACGAAGATCTCAACCAGCTCTAGCCTCAAGCTCGCCACACCATGTCCAAGCCTCGTCAAATGCATGCAAGCGAGAAACAAAATGAACACACAGATTTACCCAGGTCGGGGCCACCTTGCAGTGTAAGACCCTACTCCTGCTTTGTGGTTGATTGGCCTCGCGAGGAGGTTTGGGGTGAACTAGTATAGTGTATGAACAGCCTAGTCACGGCTCTAAGGTGAGGATGGATCGATCC
Organism: Hordeum marinum; assembly: GCA_022496015.1. Classification (NCBI taxonomy): domain Eukaryota; kingdom Viridiplantae; phylum Streptophyta; class Magnoliopsida; order Poales; family Poaceae; genus Hordeum; species Hordeum marinum. Next base: position 206,290,080 of record CM039675.1, on the reverse strand, counting down.
CCTCTACGGTGGAGGCTGGTCCCTATTTTTAGTGGCCTTGGTCCTCTTCCCTTATTGCACAGGCGGGAAGGGATCCAACAATGGCCAATTTTGAAATTGGACAAGAGATACATCTTATACGGACGAAAAGTGCTATTCGCCTGCAAAGCTTCTGGGTGTGACGGGGAGGTGGGCTCGGCGATGAAGTCCGTCCTACCGAGCTCATGGTCTTGGTATTGTTGCACTAGAATGGAAACCTGTGGGGGATTCCTTGGGAACCTGCGTACGGCCTTGCCTCCTTAGCACAGAAGAGGAAACTATCCTCCTCTACGCCTACTGGAGACCGCGTGGCCTCGGTCATCATGGATCATGTCATCGCAGCTTGATGAGGCCGGGTACCTGCATAGGAATCTCAGCTCCTCGGGAGGTAGCCCGGGGGAGGCCACTCCTCTGGAGGTTTTGGCGTTGTTCCCCTCGCAAGGCCGAGACCCTCGCGAGGGTCTCATCTTTGGAGTCTTATAGCTGGTTCATAACAGGTCGGCGATGGCCAACATTCTGGGCCACAAGCAGGCAGATGTGGGTACCCTCGATTCTAGAGTGCCGACGAAGAGCGCGGCAATGTTGAGCCCCAAGACCAAGAATGGCCAGGAGATCGATATTGTTTGAAGGGTTTGTGCTGGTTGATATGTGTGCTTGGCTTGGAATTGGTATGCTTCGCGTGTAGCCACCACCGTCAAGGCGTCCTAAAGGGCTATTGACTAGTAGAAACCTTGTTGGAATGCCTTTACCACAAGGGCTCGTGACCTGATGTCGGAGCCGCAGATCCCTTTGTGTATCTCTGCCAACAACTCCTGTCCTTGCTCCGGAGTAATGCACTTCAATTTCGCCTCGTTTGGCATCCTCCTGTATAGATTGTTGTCCACGAACTGATACATGCTTGACTGCTGGGAACTCTTTTGGCTTCCCCTTGTTCCTCGGGGTGGTTTCCTGTCTGGAGGTATTGGATGATCTGTTGTGCCCACACCGGAGGTCGTGGTTAGACGACGAGGACTAAAGGCATTTATTTTGTCCCGTAGCGCTAGCTTCTACGGGAAGGGCTAACGCGCCTGTCGGAGCTTGCTGCTCACCGTTGATCGTTTTATTGGCCCCAGCAACCTTGTTGACGGTCACTGGAGGCTCTGTCGGGAAATAATCGACATGTTCTTCGATATCGGCTTTCGCTTGAGGACAAGCGAGGTCTAAGCTTGGGGGAGTTGCTACGTCCATTTTGCATCATGTTTTCCTACTGTTATTTATGATGTTTTTATGTATAATTGTTTTTTGGGGAGTAATTCTAATGCATTTTCTCTCATAATTTGCAAGGTTTACACAAAGAGGGAGAATACCGACAGCTGGAATTCAAGACCTGAAAAAGCATATCAGAGATACCTATTATGCACATCCCTAATGGAGCTGAAACTTTACGGAGAATATTTATGGAATAAATGAAAAATACTGGAGCAAAAATCTACCAGAGGGGGGCCACCTGGTGAGGAACATCCACCAGGGTGCGCCAGGCCCCTAGGCATGCCCTGGTGGGTGGTGCTCACCCTGGCCCACCTTCGGAGCCCATCTTCTAGTATAAATTCTGATTTAACTTAGAAAAAAATCAGGAGATGACTTTCGGGACGGAACACTGCTGTCTCGATGCAGAACTTGGGCAGGAGCACTTTTTCCTCCAGCAGAGCGATTCCACCGGGGCAACTTCCCCCCTGGATGTGGAAATCAAAGCCATCGTCATCACCAACAAACCTCTCGTCTTTGGGAGGCCATTCTTCATCAGCATCTTCAACAACACCATCTCCTCTCATACCCTAGTTCATCTCTTGTGTTCTATCTTTGTACCGGAACCTCAGATTGGTACCTATGGGTGACTAGTACTGTTGATTACCTTGTGTAGTTGATAACTATATGGTTTATTTGGTGGGAGATTATATGTTCAGATCCATTATTCTATTCAATACACCTCTGATCCTGAGCATGCATATTCTTTGTGAGTAGTTACCTTTGTTCTTGAGGTCACAGGAGAAGTCATGTTGTCAGTAATCATGCAAATTTTATATGTGTTCGATAATTTGACGATATGTATGTTGTGATTCCCTTAGTGGTGTCATGTGAACGTCGACTACATGAAACTTCACCATCCTTTTGGAGTAGTTATTAGATGATGGGTTGCTAGAGTGACACAAGCTTAAACCCTAGTTTATGAGCTACTTCGTAAGGGGCTGATTTGGGTCCACATGTTTGATGCTATGGTTAGACTTTGTCTTAATACTTTTCTCGTAGTTGCGGATGCTTGCGAGGGGGTTAATTATTAGGAGGTTGTTAGTTCAACTAAGAACAACACCTTAGAACGGGTCCACCCACATATAAAATTATCAAAGTAGCGAACACGAACCAAACCAACATGATGAAAGTGACTAGATGAAATTCCCACTACTGGAATCAGATCATTTGTCGTCTGCCATGTCTTTGTCGTCTGCTGGCAGACGGCGAAGAAGGCCTTTGCCACCAGGTTTGAAAAAACAAACGACAAACATAAGGCAGACAACAAAGGTTCTGTTTGATATCATCCTACCCTTTGTTGTCTGCTAGCCAACGACAAAGATGGGGCAGACAAACGACAATGTTCTCGGGCGGATCCCACTGCACCGTGAGTTCAATGGATAGCCTCATTGTCGTAGGGTACCTCTTTGCCTTCTTCCTCGCCCCTGTTTGCCATCCACTAGTAGACAACAAAGTGGATGCCCCCCTAACGATTATAGCCGGTCCTCACCCCCTCACTCTACCCATATTTGCCGCCTGCTACAAACGGCAAAGAGGATGCACCCCATAACGGCCGGATCAACCCTACACTCCCTGATTCTCCCAGCCATCTTGATCCATCCCTGCATCGCCCCCTCCTTGCTGACCACCCCACCACCGGCCCCCTCCCCGCCACCCTCATCACCGTGTCACTACCCTCCCTGTATTGCGCCCCACCACCGCAACGACCCCCCTGCGTCGCCCCTCCCTTCGGCGGCTCCTAGACGCCGCCCCTCCCCTCATCGGCTCTCGGAACAACCCGCTCCCCGCGACTGCCCCCTACCCGTGAATCCCCCTCCCCTCGCCGCCCCGGCGCCCCAGCCGTGCCGCCCGTCCCCACCCAACTCTGATGAGAGCCCCGCTGCCCCCCCCCCCCCCCGAGACATTTTCTGTTTTTCCTGTTTTTTAGTTTGTTTGTTTGTTTACAAGGTTAGAAAAAACTTATAAGAAATTAGATAGTTAGTTTATTTTCTATTTTTTCTGTTAAATTAGATAGTGAGTTTATTTTCTGTTTTTTCTGTTAAATTCGATAGTTAGTTTATTAGGTAGGAAAAACATAGATAGAAAAGAAAAAACTTAGAAGAAAACAAGAAAAGAAAACAACTAGCAGGAAAAAAGTAGAAGAAGAAGAAGAAGAAAGAGGAGAGGAGGAGAAGGAGAATAGGGAAAAGGAAAAGAAGAACAAAAAGAAGAGAAGAAGAAGAAGAAGAAAGAGGAGAGGATGACACGGAGAAGAGGAAAAAGGAAAAGAAGGAGAAAAAGAGCAGAAGAGGAGAAGAAGAAGAGCAAAAAGGAGGAGAAGAAGAAGAATAGAAGAATATAAGAAGAAGAAGAAGAGGAAGAAGAAGAAAACGACACACCGATGACGATGCCCTAGACTAGGGGGTACTCACCATGTCGTTTCCCAACAAGTGGGTCGGGCCGAGGATGCCCGGGATGATTCACTAATGGGCCACTTTGAGCAGCCCTTGATGCATACGAGTGAGAGTCCACAAGACTTGGCGCACAAGACAAGGACTCCTCTGAACCCTAGGCCTACGATGCATTATATAAACTGAGGCCAGGCTAGTCAATAGAAAACTTCATATTCATTACTACAATCTCGTGGTATATATTTGTACTATGTACTATCCCCATAACAATACAATCAAAAGCAGGACATAAGGTATTATCTCCTGGAGAGAGCCCGAACCTGGGTAAAATCTTGTGTCCGTGTTACCGTCGCTCCAAGACACCTAACTTAGGACCCCAATGCTTGCCAAAGCAGGATATTAAGAAAGGCACGCATTAAGTGTTGATGGTGCAGAACTTGGCTAAGTTCAAGAAGAGTAGGTCCAAGAAAAAGGTAAGGCAAAGGGCACGGAGAAGGCTGTCTCCGCCGCTGAGCCGAAGTCCGGACTGAACTCAAAGAACATTTGCTTTCATTACAAGGAGCCTGGTCACTGGAAGAGGAACTATAGAGCCCGACAAGAATGCCGGAGATGCTTCTTCAAGCAAAGGCACACTTGTTACATATGTTATAGACATTTACCTTGCTGACATACCTACTAGCTCTTGGGTATTTGATACCGGATCGGTTGTTCATATTTTTAACTCGATGCAGGCGGTGGTAAGAACTAGGCGTGTGGCTCAAGGGGAGGTTGACATTACAGTCGACAACAAAGAAAGAGTTGCTGCGTTGGAGGTCAACACGATGCAGTTCCATCTTCCTTCTTGATTTATTTTGGAATTGAATAATTGATATTACATTCATGTACTTAGTCAGAACATTATTTCTACCTCATTCTTGATGAGTCAAGGTTATGAATTCAATTTAAAGGACAATGGTTGTTCATTTTATTTGAATGGAATGTTCCATGGCTATGCACCCATTGTAGATGGGCTATTTATTTTCAATCTTGAAATGGAAATAACATGAATGTCAAGAGGCATAAGCCTAATGAAATAAATCCGACATACTTCTAGCATTGCTGGCTTGGACACATTAGTCTCAAACACATGAAGAAGCTCCATGATGATGGACTCCTAACTTCGTCCATCTTTGGGTTGTTCGAGACATGTGAATCATGCTTGCTAGGCAAGATGACTAAGTTTCCTGTTGCAAAGAGTTGTGAAAGGGCGTCCGAGCTATTGAAACTTATACATAGTGATGCGTGTGGTCCAATGAGCACCACAGCCAAAGGTGGCTATCTGTACTTCATGACTTTTACGAATGACTTGATTTGGTATGGATATATCTATTAGATTAGGCACAAGTTAGAAACTTTTGAAAAGTTCACGGAGTTTCAGAACGAGGTTGAGAATCAACTCAGCAAGACAATAAAGCTTTTGCAATTAGATTGTGGAGGTGAGTACATGAGCTAGGAGTTTGATGATCATTTGAAAAGACGAGGTATAGTACCCCAGCTCAACCTCTAGGTACACCGCAGAGAAACAACGTGTCAAAATGGAGAAATTGAACCTTGTTGGAAATGGTCCATTCGATGATGAGAAAATCGGATTTACTCTTGTAGTTCTGAGCATACACTCTAAACATTGCAGCTTTCACACTTAACATAGACAAGACACCACATGAGATGTGGACTGGGAAGAGCCCAGTTTATCTTTTCTACATATTTGGGGCTATGAAGCATTTTTCAAGCGACTCATGTCGGATAAACCTACACCCAAGTTAGATAAAGGCATTTTCGTGGATATCCGAAGGAAACCTTGGGATATAACTTCTACAACCGAGAAGAGAACAAAGTGTTTGTTGCTCAGAACGGGGTTTTCCTAGAGAAAGAGTTTCTCAATCGGAAGGCTAGTGGGAGAATGGTGTGATTCACCAGAACGAGAAAGAGGTCGAGCTGATTCAAGCATGACCATGACGCCTTAAGCACGACAACATATATCGTGTGGCAAAGGGAATAGACGTGTGATGTACAGGTTCGCCTAACCAGCTTCATCAAACACTTGGAGTTGGCATGCTTTGCTAGCGTCCGCTACCGATTGGTCGAGTGAGATGTGATCTGACTCACGACCAAGTGAATGAGAACCTAAGGGGTCGTGCGCTTAAGGGAAGGAACGTGTGGGCTTTAGGTTCTGTGCGAGACCGAAGAGTTGATCCCGTGCCGGATGCCTATATATATAGTGGAGGTGTAGCACACCCATCTTGTTGATAGCTTTGGCGCCGCCTCCACTCCCCGCCACACTGTGTTCCTCCTACACGTGCGGATATAATTAGAGGCGGTGCACCTATGCCGCTCTGGCGAACCTATACGTGGTATCCGGCGACCGGCTGTTCGAGGGAGATCGGACCATCTGTTCGAGGGAGATCGGACGAGGAGGAGACGGACCACGCGAATGCACTGCCCCCAACTCTACTTACGCTACACGACACTGCGCGTGTAGTGGTAATGATCTGTGTTCCATCTCTGTAGCATGTTCATGGATGTTCTGCGCATAGTAAAATTTAATTCGCATGTGATGCACCTATAGTAGAACCCAACAATCAAAGCCTGTACAGACCTAGGAAACCCTTGGTTGATCAAACTTGGCCGAGTCGAGTCTAGTGAAAAACAATTTTGATTCTAGTTATATATCCGAGAGTAGGATTCTTTTATTGCTCTTATTTGCTCTAGTGAGGAATCCTAACATAAGAATTTTAATTCTACTCCTCTTCTCACTAAATTTTTTTAGGATCACGCGGATATTTTGGAACCTCTATCACGTCCTTGTGACCGGAATTTTGTTCCTGTTGCCTCTTGTCAATTTGGGGTAGACGTGTCCTAGGGAGTAGAGATACAGGGGATTCTTGTTACACTCGCTATCATTCAGTTTCCTTAGTATATCGGGATGAAGATATTTGAAATTTCTTGAATACTCCTTGTGGGGAGAGGAGTTTGGTGTCACCCAGTACTAGGGAGAGCGTCCGGATGTACTTCCATATTTAGTATCGTTGTGATTACGAGGGTCTAAGGTGGATGAGTTTCTGAGGTTTCTTTGGTTATGTGTTGATGGATGTGATACACTGGACATGTAGTATTATTGTCAGGAGTTGAGTGATTTATTCAGTAAGTACTCCATGTATCTGTTGAACCAGATCGCATAACCAGAAAGATTTCAGTAGTTCTTAGGTGGGAATTCAAGTATTTACCTAGGATTATCCTTCAAAAAAATGCATAATGGGGAATGTAATTGTTTCCAGCATAATTGTAAGCCTCATCCTTTGTTTTGTTGGAGTATAGTAATCGAGTTGCTGCGATGTGAAGTGTTGATTTGGTATCTTTCCTAAGTGGTGTTCTCATATTTCTATGAGAATGCTAATCCTTTTGCTCATCAAATTTTAAAATCAAGTGTATTATGCGGAGTGCTTCTCATCAAGACAATTCAATCATTTCTAATATTTGCAAAATCAATCCTCATATTTCGTTTTCCCCATCGTCCCTCCCTTTTTCTTCCCGAGCGATACATCTTGAATCAATTATCCTTCTATCCATATGAAGTCTCTTCATCTTTTTCTCTTCCATATTTATATCTGGTGTTTTCATATCAAGATCCTCAGGAGATTCAAGATCATCATCCTCCATTTTTGTTTTCTTCCCAAGTTGATTCAATTCAAGATCAAATTGTTCATCATATCCTTTTCATCCTTTAAATGTTTTCCCATGGTAGAAATTCTTAATCAAGCCTCTGTTGTTTATTTGCCTCTTTTTATTCTATCTGGAGTGCTGAAGATATCTCAAAATAATTTCATTTTCATACATATAATATTAAATTATTTCGAGGTTCTCACTCATCAAGTTTCCATTTGTTTCGGTGCCATATCTTTCTAAGCAATTGTTTCGACGGTGTTCTCTTTCAGTTGGCCCATAGCCCACAGGTTTTCCCCAGGATCTTACGTGGCTCTTTTAATCTTTCCAGAGAAGTTCTCAAGTTCTTTCAAAATATGAATCAGTCATATTCATCTTCCAAGATCGTTTTCGAATTAATTTTCACTGTTGGCTCAACCATTCTTTATTCATTGTTCTGCAGTTCTCAGAAATTCATGGTGGTGTGCCTCATAATAAATCTCACCTCGGAAGACAAAAGAAGAGTTTCTCTTAAATATTTGCTCATTCTCTTGAAGATTCATGTTTTCAGCTTCCTGCTATCCTCTCAAATTGTTTTCGATCATGAGTAATTCTTTCCATATTTGTACGAAACATTTTAGAATTGTTTTCATTTCTCGATCCTCCGAAGGCCATCATTTCAGAAGATTTCTTCATTCTCGCATTTTGATGTGCAATTCATTATCTCTTATCTTTTGAGATGTTGTTATAGCATTCTTGATTCATGAGGAGTCTCGAAGAAAATTTGTGAAGAATGAGATATTTATATCCATTTGTCTTCCTTGAGGTTGTTTGATTGGATTTCACCTAAGGCATTTCCTAAGGATTGTTGCTATCATGGTGTTATAAATGACTCAAGTTTTCTCCTCCTCTTGGTGAAAGAAGTTTTGTATATCCTATGGCTCTCAAGCAATCTTTGTTTCTGTTAGTGGCTGGTAGTCACCTCATAATTTTGAGATGTTTTAATAAGCCCACTGCAAGCTTATTTTTTCGTTGTTGATATTCCAACAACTATGTTCAATCTCTCCTTTGTAAGAACTCTTTTCAAGTTCAATTGGGGTAGAGGTTGTCATTTTGTTCTCCGTTCTTTTCCTTCCATCGATCTAGCTTCTAGACTTTCATTCAGAGGCTTTGTGATGCCGCTCTCTTTGAACCATCATATTGTTCTGTCAACATCATCTTATTTCCTTGCTTATCCATTTAACTGGAGTGATGTGTTTTCTTGTCAAGTTCTTCCATCTTATAATGTTTCGCTTCTGTTCTGCCAATATTTCTTTTGAATTGTTGCTTCTACCTTGTGCCATTCTTAATCTATTTGTATCCTTCCAGGTTTGTTGGTTTCATTCGTTTGTCAAAGAAGCAACTATGCTTTACCTCTTCCTTTCCTCTTCCTCTTCCCCTTTTCATTCTAAGATCTGGAGGTGAGTTCTCTTGTTAGTGGAGGAGAGTTGTAACATCCCGAGACCGACGCTCGAGAAGATTCCCCTTTTATTTTCATTCTTGTCTTGTGATTCGTTTGTTTGTCGCATTCATCATCGCATCATTTGCATCATCCACATTGCATCGATAATCCATTGTTGTCATTTTTAAAATATTCATTCGTTCATAGTTGCGGGTTCTCTTCGTTTTTGTCGTTGATCGTTTCGAGTCCAAACACACACGCACGCACCCGCGACATTGTTAAAAATATGTTTTTAAAGTGCACGAAAAATATTATCGGAATGGATTGAAAGTCGGCGTGCGGTCCTATTATAATGTAGGTACACCGTCTACCAAATTTCGCCGCATTCAGGGGTCTTTTGATACGAGAACGCTCAACCGTAGGGGCACTGTCATCGGTTTATTTACCACACGTTTTTCAGTTTTAAAAATATGTGCTGGGCCGCACCACCTCTATCTCATCTCATCCCATCCCCTCTTCATAGCCCATCTAGACCCACCTAATGCCTAGTTGTTGCCGGTGTCATCCGATTTCGATCGGAAGGTCGAAAATCGGTCTAAATTCCCCCTCAAACATAACCCTATACCCACCTGCATATTTAAGCCCTCCTCCCCTACCAAAAATGACTCCTCCCTCCTCATTTTTAGCACCGGTCCTCCCGCCGCTGCCACTTGGAGCTAGCCACCGCCACTTGATGATTTTATCAATTTACAGAAAATTGCAGTTTTACAGATTAGTCCTACATGTTCATGCATATAATAACTCACCAACCGTGCATCGGATCAAAGTAATTTATATATGTAAAATGTTTAGAATTTTGTGTAGATTAATAATATCCAACTTTCATCCATGTTTAAAAAATCTTAACTTGTTGTTTGTATAAATTTGCATACATAACTTGCTAAAAACGGTTTATGTCACAATCATGCAAATTATTGCGTAATTTTTTTAATGTGAACACCCACATATTTTATTTATGTTTTTGGGGTAGAAAAATCCACTGAATCCATCAATCCAATTAGTTTTGCCATTTGAATATGTTTGTGTGCATGTTATTTTTGCTATAACCCCCTTTTGTTATCTTCGTGTGATTAAATCCATGCATCATATGAATTATTTTTGAACAAGAGATATGCCCTTTGAAATGTGCAATAGCCCCTGGTATTTTTGTTTGCCACGATAATCCATGTTTAGCTGTCATTTTCTTATTTTCAAAATGCTATAAAAATGTTGTTGTTTTGATGTGCCGAAAATAATTCTTAGTCTCAAATCTTGTTATTTTATTGCTATGTTGCCATGTGATTAGCCATTGATCTAGGGATCCTTTTAGTTTGCCACCATGGAATGTTTTGTTAAGCATGTTATACTTAGTCATGGTGTGACATTTTGCATCTATAGGATTGGCATAATAGATATTGCAGTTTTCAAACATATCAACTTGTTAAAAATTGTTGCACATGTCTACTCTAATTTTCAGTAAGTTTGAAAACCTGATTATTTCAAATTGCCATGTTGTCTTGATGATATCCATGTTTATGTGCATAATTAGATCTTCCCACTATGGAACGTAATGTAGTGCATCATGTCCTCTACAATGTTGTAAATTTTCATGCCATGATATGTCATGTAGCATATAGTTTTATTGCTGCCAATATGCCTTCAGGAAAAACTATTCTGTTGAAAACTGTTATTTTCGCTAAGTCCTAATCTGCTATATTTTATAACCATCTTGTGGTCTCATTTCCTATGGATCCATGCCTCCACTCAATTAGCTCTTATGAGATGAATTGTTGGCCATAATGTAGAGTACATTACCATGTTTTGTTTGTGAATTTTAGGTGGATGTATCTTGTTGATTTGTGGGTTGCAATATGCCATGTTGCTTTTTTGGGACAAATTATAACTAAACCTTGTGTTGCTTGTTGTGGTTGAACCGTTGCTCCTTTTTACATATGTTGCATATGAAACTTGCTTACAATTTCATGTAGTATCATATTATCATCTTGCATCCATGTTTTGAAATGCTTGTGGTTGTCATTTTCATGCAGTTCACATTTATGGCATATTCATCTTGTGTTGGTCATATCTTTTAGACTGTAGCTTTGTTATAAACGTTCTATATATGTAAATCGCCTAGAATGACGCATGGAATCACATGGTGTATTTTGTTTCCCTTTATAATAAATATAAAATATGGTTAGTTCAGATCTCGACAAATTTCTAAATTAGCATATGGGGTCATTATGGAATACTATAAGTTTTTTCCCACCTCATTTAAAAGTTATAGATATACAGTTTGTTTTGCTTCATCTCTTTGCCATGTTTAAGAAACATTTAAACTTGTGTGTAAATAAACGAGAGTGAACTAAGTAATTCAAATATGGAGTTTTGCCAATATGCAACTCGTTGCACATTGAGCTTCACTTAATGTGTAGAATTCTATTGTTGTGCTTTACCATGTCTTGCATATTTAAACCGGACATGCATCATATCCGTTTACACATCATGTCATGAATATGTTGTGGTGGTATCATGTGTTGATCCTTTGTTTCCAGTTTGCTTCTTCTCGATAGAGTTCTGAAAGCATTCGGAGTGTTAGGATTCGTTCGACTATGTTGGTTCGTCTCTTTCCCGGATTTGTTCTTCTTCCATGTGGGATCTGATGCAAGATGACCATTTCCTTGGATACCACTACTATCATTGCTTCTATCATTATGTCTCGCTAACTACCACTTCTATGTGAAGCCTCCCAACATTGCCATGATAAGCCTCTGACACCTCCACATCTTAGCAAACCATTGTTTGGCTATTTTACTACTTGCTCAGCCCTTCTCATAGCGTTGTTAGTTGCATGTGCAGGTTGTTTCCATGTGACAACACGGATATCTTGAGATATTACTATATTAATGCTATTTAATTTAATGCACATATGTACTTGGTAAAGGTGGAAGGCTTGGCCTTCTGCTCGTAGTTTTGTTCCACCTTTGCCGCCCTAATTACTTGTGTATCGGTGTCACATTCCATATTGAGCGCTCGTAACATGCTTGGTGTTGTTATGGGGACCCCCTTGATTTTCGTTTTGGGATAAAACTCTTCTGTCAAGGCCCAACATTGGTACTCCATTTTCCTAATAACTAATAAAATTCATAGGGAGGGCACCCGCGGATAATTAATCAATCCCCGGTCCAGTGCTCCTCATGAGTGTTGGTCGAAACTAGAGCACTGTGCGGGTCCAACCCGGGGCAACTTGGGAGATTTCTATCACGCCACCGTACGCTTCTCTTATGCGTCGTGACCTGAGCATGAGATACGGGGCTCCTATCAGGTTCGTCGACAAGTCGGGCGCTCTTGCTGGATTTGTCTTACCTTTCTCGAACGTCTTGTGCATGGGATTCCGAGGATAGTTTGGGCTATCTCGAGTTGAGGTTTTCCACCAGAATTCTAAGGATACTACGGGTTTTTTTGTGGTTGAGGTTTTCGACGCAACGCCTCGCTAGTTTATGGTGGATGAGTTGGAGCACCCCTAAAGGGTTAAATATTTTTGAGATGTTGTGCTCGTTGTTATGTGGAAACTTGGAATTTTTTAACATCTGGTCATAAAAAGCCTTAAGTACACTCAAATAAAATACAAAAACCGTGTGCGTAACCATGACTGTCTCTACTCATGAGTTCTGAACCAATAGAGAACACGATGGGGTTATGTTTGACTCATAAGTAGGAGGTCATGATCACTTAGTGATCATTACTAGTTCACGTCCGTTTATGCGTAGGTCACCCTTGTTATACTTGTACTCGTAGGCTAGCCACTCATATAAATGCTTAGTGCTTGCTGCAACCTCACCACTTAACCATATCTCACCCAGTAAGCTATGCTAGTCTTGATAACCTTGGAAATGAGATTGCTAAGTCCCTATGGCTCAAAGATTACTAAGACAACACTTGCAGGTACAAGTAATGTGATGCTTTGACATGAGCGCGATGCTTATTTGATTTGAAGTTCATCTTCTGCTTCATCGATCATAGGAGGGGTTCTAGGACGGCAGCCTGGGATACCTAGGATGGATGTCATTTTATCGTTTGATTTTGTCTGTAGTCGGACCCTGCTCTGATGTATGATGATTGAATATGTTATTGGATTGATTTGATTAGGACTTATCTTGTGGTGAGTGTTAGCCAATTCCATATACTCATTTCTTCTTTATATGTACTTGTAATGATATCCATTCTTGTGAAATGAAGAGATGCACTTATATCCCTGTCGAGGCTCTCGAGCCATAATAAGGATAGCATCACATCTTGGTCGTTACATTGTCGTAACTGAGCTCTAGATGGTCTCCTGCAGGAATATAGACTTGCGACAATGTAAAAAGTGTTTCATGACTACCTCTAGGGTTTCTAGGATATATGAGAATTTAGGAGAATCTAGGATATTATGACAAGGTTCCGATATATGATCGGCTCGATATCATACCCGATGACAGGGAGATTCGTGTCTCTCTGGTCACCCAGCTTGTCGCTACCATCGAGTGTCTGGCTGCAGATTCTGCCCGACAGCCGGAATTGAAAACTGTCTATACTTATGTCCTCGATCTCCAAGACCCTGTCGGTGAATCAGAGGCGGGGAATCGCTCTAAAGCTGGACCGTCATTGTTCCAGGATCCGTCGCACGATTTGGAAACTACAATTCCAAACACTCGTTGCAACATTGAACCAAAATTGTTCCCACCCACCGCCCAAGATGATCATCCAAGTACCGCACCAAAGCCCACGTCTTCAGACTTAGGGATATGAAGAAAATACAAGGAGAACGAGTCCACCAATTTTGGGCAAGACTCCTACTCTCTAAGAGCAATGTAAAAGGCCTTAGTGACCAAGATGCAATGGCAATTTTCATTCGCAATTGCCATGATGAAGGGATTCTTAATGCCCCGACCCACCGACGGATAAGCTACTTTTCGGAGTTATCCGAATTGGTACATAAGTATTGTTCCATGGAGAGTGTCTAGCAATCCGAGCAGTTGTTCTCGGAACCAATTTTTTCCGAACACCCAAGAGGAGCTCAGAAAAATAGGATACCTCCAAATCGGCCAGCGAGGTATGAACACGTCGAAAAAAGAAACAAGTCCATTTCTAGGACCGGCATCGTCCTCGGTGGACTTTTAGATAAACCTTGCCCCATTCATTCCATGTTGTTAAAAACAAACCCTATAGATAGCCTTCAAGCTTGTTGGGTTGTCAGGCAAGTCGCAAAAAGTGATGAGGCTATCCAAAACACACGTTCGTCCAATAGGCGCTCTCCTTCGCCACTCAAATTCAATGACGAAGTCCTAATGGTCTATGAGATCTTCCCCTTGAGGAGAAAGCATAAAAGAGCTGTTAGGGAGCATGAGCAAGTATACCATGTGGCAGCTACTAGCCCATGGGCAGACATTCCGATTACTTTCGAGGATGCTGACCAGCCATCCATCCTTCCCGGTCATTGACCAGCCGCTCTAGTCTCGAATCCCATCATCGATGGATACAGGCTACATAAAGTGCTAATGGACGGTGGAAGTGGTCTAACCTCATATACGAGGCCACTTTGGAAAAAATGAAGTTCGACTAATCCCGCATCGAACATAGCAACACGACCTTCCGGGGAATTATCCTAGGGGAAGAGGCATGTTCTTCCAGATGTATCATCTTGGACATTGTATTCGGCACGCTCGAAAACTACCGATCCGAAGTACTTCTTTTCCACATCGTCCCCTTCCCAAGTGGCTATCACGCCCTATTGGGACGCGATGCCTTTACAAAGTTCTAGGATATACCCCATTAGGAGTACATGAATCTCAAAATGCCAGGACCAAATGGAGTGATCACGATCGCCAATGATCCGAATATAGCCCTTCGTGCTGAAAACAAAATGGCAACGCTTGCCCTCGAGGCATTAGCAAAAACTTTCACCGCCGAAGAGTTGACCCCTCTATGGTCGACAATTAATAGGGACGATGTGATCCTTAGAAAAAGGCCCATGTCCACATCCTTTAAACCCATAGTGGAAATCATCAAATTTTAGGTGCATCCAAGGCACCCCAATAAAATAGCATCCATCGGAGCCCAGCTCAATCCTCTTATGGACGAAGCATTTTGGAATTTCCTCCGCGGAAATTGGAATATTTTCGCTTGGCATCCTTCCGATATGCGTGGAATCTCACGTCGGCTCGCCGAACACAGCTTAAACATTATTCCAGGGTTTAAGCCCGTGAAACAGACCCTGCGCCGCTTCTCTGAGCCCAAACGGCAGGCCATGGGTGAAGAACTAGCCAAATTGCTCGAGGCCAGAATTATTCGGGATATTAAACACCCTGAGTGGCTAGCTAACATTGTGATGGTACCTAAGAAATACAAGTCCTGGCGGCTGTATGTCGATTTGAAAGACCTCAACAAAGGATGCCCCAAGGACCCTTTCCTCTTTCCTTGCATAGACCAGATCATTGAAGCCACGGACGGACACGATTTGTTATGCTTCCTTGACGCTTACTCCGGATATCATCAAATTAAAATGAAGGAATCCGATCTAGCAGCTACTACATTCATCACCCCCTACGGGCCATTTTGGTTCAACACGATGCCCTTCGGGCAAAAAATGCCTGGGCCACATACCAACGCATGATCCAAACCTGCCTCGAGACACAGGTCGGAAAGACTATCGAGGCATATGTGGATGATGTGGTAATGAAAACCAAACACGTCGACCTGTTGATCGACGACTTACGTCAAACTTTCGCTAATCTACGCGAATAGGATATATGGCTCAATTCGGAAAAATGTGTATTTGGAGTTCCCTCTGGTAAGCTGCTTGGATTCATCGTCTCGCATAGAGGAATAGAGGCAAATCCAGCTAAAATCCGTGCTCTATCAGGACTTGCAATCCCCATAGAGCTGAAGCATGTCCAGAGACTAGCCAGGTGCGTACTGGCGTTAAGCTGCTTTATCTCCCTCCTCCAAGAAAAGGCCTTGCCGCTCTATAAGCTGCTGAAACAAACCAACAATTTCGAATGGATCGATGAAGCATCGGTTGCATTAGAAGGAATATAAACACTATTGGCAACCAACCAAATAATCATGGCACCAAGTGCCAGCGAGCCCATGTTGTTATACATATCGGCCACCAACAAAGTCATCAGTGCGGTGCTCGTCGTTGAATAAGATGAGGAGGGACATAAATTCCATACTCAAAAGCCGGTATATTATGTGTCTAAGGTGCTAACGGAGTGCAAGTCCAGAGACCCACATTAACAAAAAATAGCCTATACAGTTTTCATAGCATCAAGGAAACTCAGACACTACTTCCAGAAATGTGCGGTAACGAAGGCATCGGAAGTCCGCCTGAATGATATAATCAACAACAGGGACGCCACCGGTTGCATAGCCAAATGGGCTATTGAGCTCTTTCCCTTTGAAATAACCTACAAGCCACGCTGCGCCATTAAATCCCAGGTACTGGCGGACTTCCTGGTTGAATGGACAGGGGCCGAGCTCCCCAAGGAGTATAGTGCATACTCCCATTGTACAATGTAGTTTGATGGATCCAAGACCTTGGCCGGTCTGGGGCTGGAGTTATCCCCACATCCCCAATAGGCGACAACGTGAGATACATGTTGCAAATCATGTATGCCGACCCCAACAATGCTGCCGAATATGAAGCTCTTCTTCATGGTCTTCGGATGATGGTGTCAATGGGCATACAAAGGCTAGAGGTACGAGGAGACTAAAACCTGGCCATATCCCAAATTAACGGCGAGTTCGACGCCAAAAATCCGAAGATGGCGGCATATAGAAACGCCATCCTGAAGATATCTGCATAGTTCGAGGGGTTGGAATTCCACCATGTTGCTCGAGACAACAACCAAGCCGCCGATATACTAGACCGTATGGGAGCCAAGAGCAACTCCATCCCGAGAAACACCTTCATGGAGCAGCTCTTCAAGCCCTCCGTAGTGTGGCAGGACGACAATAATGGCACCGGTCCGAATACGGAGGATGATTTGGTCCCCCTAACAACGAGTCCGATGATGGCATTATTGGCAACTCAACGATGAATGAGACGACCTTGGATCATGAGGTAATGGCACAAATTGCGCCATGGACAGAGCCTTTCCTCGCTTACCTTCCTCACAAGGAACTCCCGGACGATCAAACTGAGGCACGACACATAGTTCGGCGATCCAAGGCCTATAAAATACAGGAGGGTGAGTTATAAAAGAAAAGCAGCACTAGAGTATTACAGAGGTGCATATTCGAGGAATAAGGATGAGAGCTCCTCGCCGAAATCCATGCAGGCATGGGCGGGCATCACACCGCGGCAAGATCCCCTGTCAACAAGGCTTTCCGAGCCGGTTTCTTTTGTCCTACAGCTCGGACGGAAGCCTAGTCACTTGTTATACATTGTGTTGGGTTTCAACTCTTCACAAATCAAAGTCACATGCCCCCAACAAATCTTCGAACTATTCCGATCACTTGGCATTTTGCAGTTTGGGGGCTAGACATGGTCGGAGCCCTTAAAGAGGGAACCAAGAAAAATAAATACCTACTAGTCATGGTTAACAAGTTCACCAAATAGATAGAAGCAAATCCTGCTAAATCGGATAAATCCGGACAAGTCATTGACTTTATATCTAGCGTAGTACACCGTTACGTTGTCCCGCATAGTATAATAACATATACTGGATCCAGCTTCACGTCCCAAGAGGTCAAGTACTGGTGCACAAAAATGGGCATAAAGCTTGATTATGCATCGGTCTATCAACCACAAACCAATGGACAGGTCGTGCGAGCAAACCGTCTCATTATGTGCGGCATCAAGCCACGTTTGTTCCGATCTCTTCACGAGTCTGACTTTCATTGGTTGGAGGAACTCGACTGCGTTCTATGGGGCCTGCGTACCACCCCGAATAGATCAACGGGTTAGACATTGTTTTTATGGTCTATGGGGCGAGGCAATTCTCCCCTGTGATATTATCCACGATGCACCAAGAGTGCGCATGTACGAGGAAAAAGAGGCCGAGTTTGATAGGCAGGACGACTTAGATGCCTTGGAGGGGGAGTGGGACATATCTGTGGCTCGATCCACTCTTTATCAACAGCAAGCTCGGTAGTACCAAAGTAGGGAGGTCAGGGCAAAAGCATTCAACCTAGGAGAACTCGTCCTACGGATCCCGGATAAATATAAGCACAAACTCAACCCGAAATGGGAGGGTCCTTTCATCATTGATGAAGTGCTTGCGGGAGGGGCTTATCGTTTGCAGAGTCCATACGATAACCACCTTGAACCAAACCCATGGAACGCATCTCATCTTTGGCGCTTCTACGGATAAAACCGATGTCGTCTAAACTCCCCTACATATGTTCCTTTTCGTTATTTTTTTGCCTTTTTTGCATTTTCCCTTCCCACTCTACTGTTCAATAGGGACATTTTCTTTTCTTTCCCTAAGTTCGGATGGACCAATCTAGTCCTACAGATAATTGACATACACCGTAAAATCTTAAATCCGACCACAGCACATGGGGGCTTGTTTCAATAGCCAAATTTTATTTGCTCGTACTTACCGGCGCGAATGTTTCTTTTGGCATGTTCTAGCCATCATATGCATTAGTTCGAACTAAGTTCTCGATTGTTCGGCTAGAGAGTAAAGCGAGCACCTCTACGATTGTCACAACCGGGTCATACGGACACGTACCTCAGACGATTGAAGTTGAAAGCTAGCTATCTTACATAGATAATTGATCAGCTATGACGGAAACACCTTATACGGCTCTGGTTGCTATTACCGTTGTTTGGGTCTTTTCTTACCAAAGAATAATGAGCCGCATACTGCAAGTATGTGGATTTCTATCTACGCTCTTCGTCGAACCCCGATGAAATGTATCGATAGAGGTACTATTTTCATCAAATATGTTTCTTACACTACATCGTAATATAACATATCTTTCTATGTCCTTTCTGTCTCTTCGCACCACACGGCCGTATTGCCTGGTTCCCCAAATACAGTTCGCTCTTTTGCGAAGGAATAATAAGGAGGAACACTCCCGAGCTCTTTGCATAAGAGGAAGAAGCCGATGGACGGTTAAGACAAAGTTAACAACACAAATAGTTTATACACATGTACATATAAATTACATGTGCGGCTGCTGATCGAGATCTTCAATTATTGTGTTGAGGAGGCAGTCTGCTTGCGTAAGACGGGCAGCTGGCATCACCTGGTCATATACCAAGTGGAGTGGCACTTCTTTCCCATCAGGTCCCATAGGACCAACCCGCGCCATATGCTTGGGGTTAAGTCCGGTGAAACGGGTCTTGACCATTGCCCGTGCCTCCCGTGCTCCCTCGCGGTAGGCCAATGTCTTCCACAGCTCGAACCTATCCCGAGCCCCCCTAAATCGATCCACAAGTGTGGCTAGCCCTTCAGGTGGCTGTTTGGTGGGCCATAGTTCCTTCACCATGTATTTCATCACTTTTTGCGTGCACCGATGGAGAGAGGTCAGATCCATCAGCAGGTCTCCTTGGTACATTTCAATCTCCTCTTCAGAATGCCCAGATAAGAGACCTTCACATAAGATAACAACGCGGTTACTATCATTCCCTACATCAGAAATATTTACTGATAGCGGAATATTACTTACTGAATATGCCCCTTTGAAGCTTTTGATTCTCTTCTTGAGCTTGGGCCAATTGAGTCTTTAAACTCTTTATTTGTTTAGCCTATTTTTGTATAACAAGGGAGCCAGCCTGATGCCGGGACTCCACATACCTCTGAGAATCCCGGGCTTCTTCCAGCTGCCTTTCCATATGTCCTATTGATTTGGCTTCTACATGGAATCCATATGTCAGGAACGATGATATAAAAAGATTAGCAGTGAATGCATACTCATCATGGGCCTCCCGCGTGAGGTTCTTCACTTGTGCTAGTTCGGCCTTCAAGGATTGTACTTCCGTGTGGCTCTCCTCGAGTTCCTTGGCCAATTGCTCGGACTATTGCTTTGACGCCTACGTTAGCAGTCAAATAGTGTGGGGATCCTTAATTCGTTTGTTCCAAAATAAATTAAGGCTCGGGGCTACTAGGCTTACACAACTATTCAGATTATATAAAATTTGATCACTTGTATGTTGGTTGTTATCAGCTACATAGCTTCGTCGAATCTAGCTCGGGCGGCCCCGAGGTGTGCATCTGCCGAGTGTAGGGCGCCGAACTCCTGGACGGAGAAAATTGGGTGCCGCATGGCCTCCCATCGGTGCGATGATGCATGGCACTCTCCACCTCCGATTTGGTGACAGATACTCCATTACCAGATTCGGCGGGCGCCAGATTGTCCATGGGTGCTTCTGTAGCAGAAGCCGCATGGGTCATGGCCCGGGAGCTTCGGGCGTCTCTGTTGGAAATATGCCCTAGAGGCAATAATAAATTAGTTATTATCGTATTTCCTTGTTCATGATAATTGTTTATTATCCATGCTATAATTGTATTGATCGGCGACTTAAATGCACGTGTGGATACATAGACAAAACCATGTCCCTAGTATGCCTCTAATGGAGTAGCTCGTTGATCAAAGGATGGTTAAGGTTTCCTAGCCATGGACATGAGATGTCATTTGATAACGGGATCACATCATTAGGAGAATGATGTGATGGATAAGACCCAAACTACAAACATAGCATATGATCGTGTCAGTTTATTGCTACTGTTTTCTGCATGTCAAGTATATGTTCCTATGACCATGAGATCATGCAACTCACGGATATCGGAGGAGTGCCTTGTGTGTATCAAACGTCGCAACGTAACTGGGTAACTATAAAGGTGCTCTATAGGTATCTCCGATGGTGTCTGTTGAGTTGCCATGGATCGAGACTGGGATTTGCTACTCCGTGTAACGGAGAGGTATCTCGGGGCCCACTCGGTAATGCAACATCACAATAAGCCTTGCAAGCAATGTGACTAATTGTTAGTTGCGGGATCTTGTATTACGGAACGAGTAAAGAGACTTGCCGGTAACAAGGTTGAACTAGGTATGGAGATACCGGCGATCGAATCTCGGGCAAGTAACATACCGAAGAACAAAGGGAACGTTATACGGGATTAACTGAATCCTTGACACAGAGGTTCGACCGATAAAGATCTTCGTAGAATATGTAGGAACCAATGTGGACGTCCAGGTCCCGCCATTGGTTATTGACCGTAGAGGTGTCTCGGTCATGTCTACATAGTTCTCGAACCCGCAGGGTCTGCACACTTAAGGTTCGGTGACGTTTCGGTAGTGTAGAGTTAGGGATGGTGGTGACCAAAGATTGTTCGGAGTCCTGGATGAGATCCCGGACGTCACGAGGAGCTCCAGAATGGTCCGGAGGTAAAGATTCATATATAGGAAGTCCCAGTTTGGTTTCCGGAAAAGTTTCGGGCTCATCGGTAGTGTACTAGGAGTGCCGATAGTGTACCGGGAGTGCCGGTAGTGTACCGGGAGACCTCCGGGAGGGGTACTTCGACCCCAAGAGGTCCATGGTTTGTGGGAGAGTATTAACCAGCCCTTAGTGGGCAAGGAAAACAGCCACAAAGGCCCATGGCGCAGGACAGAAAGTCCTAAAGCAAAAGGTGGAAAATCAGCCAATAGGAGGCAATCGTACTCCAACTAGGATTGGAGGTGAAGTAGGATTGCTTCCCACCTGCTATTTTGGCCGACCCAAAGGCCTTGGCTGCCTCTCCTCTCCTCTCCTCCTATACATACTAGTGGATTGGGTGGTTTTTGGTTAGAATTTCTGGCCACGTGCTTCCCGTTTCATCGGTGCACAGTTTATCCTCTAGATCGGTTTTTCGCAGCGCTTAGGCGAAGCCCTGCCGGAATCACTCCACCACCATCACCGGAGCGCCGTCATGCTGCCGGTGAACTCTCTCTCCTCTCCACCTCCTCTTGTTGGATCAAGACGGTGGAGATCGTCATCAAGCTGCACGTGTGCTGAACGCGGAGGTTCCGTCCGTTCGGCGCTAGATCGGAAGGACCATGATCGAGATCGCGAGACGGTTCGTGATGAGATCGCGGAACGGATCGTGATGAGTTCGTGGGACAGATCGTGATATGGATCATGATGAGATCGTGGGATGGATCGTGATGAGTTCATGGGACGGATCGTGATTGGATCGCGTGACGGATCGTGATGAGATCGCGGGACGCTCGGCGATTTGGATCGCGAAGATGTTCGACTACACCAACCGCATTTCTTAACGCTTCCCGCCTAGCGATCTACAAGGGTATGTAGATCCACTCTCCCTCTCGTAGATGCTCATCACCATGGATAGGTTTGCGTGTGCGTAGGAAATTTTTTGTTTCCCATGCGACGTTCCCCAACAGTGGTATCAGAGCTAGGTTGATGGTTCGATGAGATCTCGAGTAGAACACAAAAGGTTTGTGGGCATTGATGCTTGGATTGCTTCCTCCCTTGGTCATATTTTGGTTCAGCGGGATTGTGAGATGAAGCGGCCCAGACCAACATTACTTGTACGCTTACGAGAGACCGGTTCCGTCGACGCAACTTGTTGCCTAGATGGCTTGCGGGTGACAGTTTCTCTCACTTTACTTGGATCGGATTCGACAAAGGCGGTCCTTGAGAAGGTTGAAAAGCAAACTAGTGTATCACCGTTGTGGTTTATGCGTAGGTGAGAATTGTTCTTGCTAGATACCCGTAGCAGCCACGTAAAACATGCAACAACAATTAGAGGACGTCTAACTTTTTTTGCTGGGTATATTGTGATATGATATGGCAAATTACATGATGTGATATATGTGATGTATGAGATGATCATGTGATGTATAGATTATCACGACTTGCATGTCGATGAATACGGCAACCGGCAGGAGCCATAGGGTTGTCTTTAATTATTGTATGACCTGCGTGTCACTCATTAAGCGCTATGTAATGCTTTACTTTATCGCTATGGTAGCAATAGTAGTAGAAGCATGCAGGGCGTGACAACCCCGATGGCGACACGTTGATGGAGATCAAGATGATGGAGATCATGGTTTCATGCCGGTGCTTTCATGATGGAGATCAAAAGCACAAGATCATGGCCATATCATGTCACTTATGATTCGCATGTGATGTTAATCCTTTTATGCACCTTGTTTTGCTTAGGACGACGGTAGCATTATAAGGTGATCCCTCACTTAATTTCAAGATAAATTGTGTTCTCCCCGAGTGTGCACCGTTGTGAAAGTTCATCGTGTTGAGACACCACGTGATGATCGGGTGTGATAGACTCTACGTTCACATACAATGGGTGCAAGCTAGTGTTGCACACGCAGAACACTTGGGTTAAACTTGACGAGCCTAGCATGTACAGACATGGCCTCGGAACACGAGAGACTGAAAGGTCGAACATGAGTCATATAGTAAAAATGATCAACATAATGATGTTCACCATTGCAGCCACCTCAACTCACGTGATGATTGGACTTGAGTTGGTGAATTTGGATCATGTATCACTCGAATGATCGGAGGGATGTCAATTTGAGTGGGAGTTCTTAAGTAATGTGATTAATTGAACTCCTTATCATGAACATAGTCAAAGTGTCTTTGCAAATTATGTTGTATATTACTAGCTCACACTGTAGCTCCCTTGTATTTTTTATATGTTCTTAGAGAAATAGAATTGAAAGATGATGGAAGCAATATGGCGGACTGGGTCCGTGATCTGAGCATTGTCCTCATTGCTGCACAGAAGGCTTATGTCCTTAATGCACTGCTTGGTGTGCCGACCCCTCTAGCGTCGTCTGTAGATGTTGTGAACATCTGACAGGCACGTTCTCATGACTACTTAATAGTTTAGTGCGTCATGCATTACGGCTTAGAATTGAGGCTCCAAAATGTTTTGAACATCACGGAACATATGAGACGTTTCTAAGAGCTGAAATTAGGATCTCAGGCTCGTGCCCGTGTTGCGAGATATGAGATCTCCAACAAGATTCTTTGCCTGCAAGATGAAAGAGAATAGCTCAAGCGTTGAGCATGTACTGAGATTGTCTGGGTGCTACAATCGCTTGAATCAAGTGGGAGTTGATCTTCCAGATAAG
Source organism: Hordeum marinum (assembly GCA_022496015.1). NCBI lineage: Eukaryota > Viridiplantae > Streptophyta > Magnoliopsida > Poales > Poaceae > Hordeum > Hordeum marinum. Next base: position 206,266,128 of record CM039675.1, on the reverse strand, counting down.
ATAGTGATTGACATAGTTCTCCAAGTCACTGTCACTAAGCTACTAGAACTTGGTGATGAACTATAAATTGCCAGGGATAGAAATAATGATTCCTGAGTTGTTCGCGATGTTTGACACCGCGAAGGTAGAAATCAAAAAGGAGCGTCAAGTGTTGATGGTTAATCAAACCACTAGTTTCGAGAAGGGCAAGAGCAAGGAGGGAAACTTCATGGATAGCAGGTCAGTTGCTGCTCCAGTGAAGCAACCCAAATTTGAACTCAAACCCGAGACTAAGTGCTTCTATTATGAGGTGAGCAGTCGCTGAAGCGGAACAACCCTAGATGCTTGGTAGATAAGAAGGCTGGCAACATCGATAGAAATATATTTGATATACGAGTTATTAATGTGTACCTTGCTAGTACTCCTAGTAGCACCTGGGTATTGGATACCGGTTCGGTTGCTAAATGTTAGTAACTCGAAATAAAAGCTACGGGATAAACGGAGAACTTGCTAAGGGTGAGGTGACATATGTGTTGGAAATGTTTCCAAGGTTGATGTGATCAACATCACACGCTCTCTTTACCTTCAGGATTAGTGACGAACCTGAATAAATGTTATTTGGTGTTTTGCGTTGAGCATGGACATGATTAGATGATGTTTGTTGCAATACGGTTATTAATTTAAAGCTAGAGAATAATGGTTATTCTGTTTACATGAATAATACCTTCAATGGTCATGCACCCAGTGAGAATGGTTTGTTGAAATCTTGATCGTAGTAATACACATGTTCATAACATTTATGTCAAAAGATACAAAGTTAATAATGATAGTACCACATATTTGTGGCACTATCGTAGAATGTCATATTGGTATAAAGCGCATGAAGAAACTCCATGCCGGTGGATCTTTGGACTCATTCGATTTTGAATCGGTTGAGACATGCGAACCATGCCTCTTGGGCAAGGTGACTAAAGGATCCCATTGGATGGAGCGGGCAAGTGATTCATTGGAAATGATACATGTTGATGTATTCAATCTAGTGAGTCTTGTAGCGTGCAGTGGATATCGTTATTTTCATACCTTCACTGATGATTTGAGTAGATATAGTGTATATTTACTTAATGAAACACAAGTCTGAATCGTTTGAAAGGTTCAAGCAAATTCAGAGTGAAGTTTAAGATCATCATGACAAGAAGATAAAAATGACCGCGATATGATCGTGGAGGTGAATATCTGAGTTACGAGTTTGGCATACAACTTAAGACAATGTGAAATTTGTTTCACAAGTAACGCCACCTGGAACACCATAGTGTGATGGTGTGTCCGAACATCATAGTCATGCTCTATTGGATATGGTGCGTGCTATGATGTCTCTTATCTTTTTACTACTATAATTTTGGGGTTATGCATTAGAGACAACTACATTCACTTTAAATAGGGCACCATCTAAATCCGTTGAGATGACACCGTGTGAATTATGGTTTGACAGAAACCTAAGCTGTCATTTCTTAATGTTTGGGGCTGCGATGCTTGTGTGGAAAATGTTTTCACATAATAAGCTAGAACCCAAAGCGGACGAATGTATATTCATAGAATACCCTAAGAACAGATGGGTATGCCTTCTATCTCAGATCCGAGTGCAAAGTGTTTGTTGCTAGAACTGGGTCCTTTCTCGAGAAAAAGTTTCTCTTGAAAGAATTGAGTGGGAGGAAGATAGAACTTGATGAGGTTGTTAAACCTTTGTTCAACCAGAGAATAGCGCAGCGCAGAAAGATGTTTCTGTGAAGCCTACGTTAGTTGAAGAGGAAGTTAATGATGATGATCATGAAACTTCAGGATCAAGTTACTATCGAACTTCGTAGGTCGACAAGGATGTGTACTGCTCCTAAGCGGTACGACAACTCTGTCTTGGAGGTCATGTTGTTGGGCAACGATGAACCTACGAGCTATGGAGAAGCGATGATGGGCCCGGATTCCGACAAATGGTTGGAGGCCATGAAATCCGAGATAGGATCCATGTATGAAAACCAAGTATAGACTTTGGTAGACTTGCTCGTTGGACAGCAGGTTGTTGAGTACAAATGGATCTTTAAAATGAAGACAGACGCTGATGGTAATTGTCACCATTTGTAAAGCTCGACTTGTTGCAAAGATGTTTGTGACAAGTTCAAGGGGTTGACTGCGATGAGACTTTCTCACTCGTAGCGATGCTAGAGTCTGTTGGAATTATGTTAGTAGTTGTTGCGTTTTCAATTATGAAATCTGGCAGATGGATGTCAAAACATCGTTTCCTTAACGGTTTACTTGAGGAAAGGTTGTATGTGATACAACCAGAAGGTTTTGTCAGTCCTAAGGATGCTAAAAGGTGTGCAAGCTTCGGTGATCCTTCCATGGACTGAAGCAAGCATCTCGGAGTTGGAATATACGCTTTGATGAGTTGATCAAAGTTTTTGAGTTTATACAAAGTTTACGAGAAACTTGTATTTGCAACAAAGTGAGTGGGAGCACTATAGAATTTCTGATAAGTATATGTGGATGACATATTGTTGATCGGAAATAATGTAGGATTTCTGGAAAGCATAAATGGTTGTTTGGAAAGTGATTCTCAAAGGATGACCTGGATAAAGCTACCAAATTGTTGAGCATCAAGATCTATAGAGATAGATCAAGATGACTTGATGAGACTTTCAATGAGTACATACCTTGACAAATATTTTTAAAGAGTTCAAAATGGATCAGTCAGAGAAAGAGTTCTCGCCTGATTTGTAAGGTGTGAAGTTGAGTGAGACTCAAAACTCGACCACGGTAGAAGGAAGAGAAAGGACGAACGTCGTCCCCTATGCCTTAGCCATACGCTCTGTATAGTATGCCATGCTGTGTACCGCACCTGTGTGTGCCTTGCCATGAGTCTCTCAAGGGGTACAAGTGTGGTCCAAGAGTGGATCACTGGACAGCGGCCGGAATTATCCTTAGTAACCAGAGGACTAAGGAAATGTTTCTTGATTATGGAGGTAATAAAGAGTTCGTCGTAAAGAGTTACGTCGATGCAAGCTTTAACACCTATCCGGATGACTAGTAGTAGCAATCTGGATACATATAGTGGAGCAGCCATTTGGAAATAGTACCAAGTGGAGTGTGGTAGCAGTGTTTACGGTTTGACATAGAGATTTGCAAAGTACACACGGATCTGAATATCGCACACCCGTTGACTATAAGACCTCTCTCACATGAAAAGCATGATCGATCCCCAGAACTCATTGGGTGTTAGATTCATAACAATGCGAATCACATGGTGATGTGAACTAGATTATTGACTCTAGTGCAAGTGGGAGACTGTTGGAAATATGCCCTAGAGGCAATAATAAATTAGTTATTATCATATTTCCTTGTTCATGATAATCGTTTATTATCCATGCTATAATTGTATTGATCGGAGACTTAAATGCATGTGTGGATACATAGACAAAACCGTGTCCCTAGTATGCCTCTAATGGACTAGCTCGTTGATCAAAGGATGGTTAAGGTTTCCTAGCCATGGACATGAGATGTCATTTGATAATGGGATGACATCATTAGGAGAATGATGTGATGGATAAGACCCAAACTACAAACATAGCATATGATCATGTCAGTTTATTGCTACTGTTTTCTGCATGTCAAGTATATGTTCCTATGACCATGAGATCATGCAACTCACGGATATCGGAGGAGTGCCTTGTGTGTATCAAACATCGCAATGTAACTGGGTAACTATAAAGGTGCTCTATAGGTATCTCCGATGGTGTTTGTTGAGTTGCCATGGATCGAGACTGGGATTTGTTACTCCGTGTAACGGAGAGGTATCTCGGGGCCCACTCGGTAATGCAACATCACAATAAGCCTTGCAAGCAATGTGACTAATTGTTAGTTGCGGGATCTTGTATTACGGAACGAGTAAAGAGACTTGCCGGTAACGAGGTTGAACTAGGTATGGAGATACCGACGATCGAATCTCGGGCAAGTAACATACCGAAGAACAAAGGGAACGTTATACGGGATTAACTGAATCCTTGACATAGAGGTTCGACCGAGAAAGATCTTCGTAGAATATGTAGGAACCAATGTATACGTCCAGGTCCCGCCATTGGTTATTGACCGTAGAGTTGTCTCGGTCATGTCTACATAGTTCTCGAACCCGCAGGGTCTGCACACTTAAGGTTCGGTGACGTTTCGGTAGTGTAGAGTTATGTATGATGGTGACCGAAGTTTGTTCGGAGTCCCGGATGATATCCTGGACGTCACGAGGAGCTCCGGAATGGTCCAGAGGTAAACATTCATATATAGGAAGTCCCAGTTTGGTTTCCGGAACAGTTTTGGGCTCATCGGTAGTGTACCAGGAGTGTCGGTAGTGTACCGGGAGTGCCGGTAGTGTACCGGGAGACCTCCGGGAGGGGTACTTCGACCCCAAGAGGTCCATGGGCTGTGGGAGAGTATTAAACAGCCCTTAGTGGGCTGGGAAAACAGCCACAAAGGCCCATGGCGCAGGAGAGAAAGTCCTAAAGCAAAAGGTGGAAAATCAGCCAATAGGAGGCAATCCTACTCCAACTAGGATTGGAGGTGAAGTAGGATTGCTTCCCACCTTCTATTTCGGACGACCCAAAGGCCTTGGCTGCCTCTCCTATCCTCTCCTCCTATATATACTAGTGTATTGGGTGGTTTTTGGACAGAATTTCCGGCCACGTGCTACCCGTTTTACCGGTGCACAGTTTCTCCTCTAGATCGGTTTTTCACAGCGCTTAGGCGAAGCCCTGCCGGAATCACTCCACCACCATCACCGGAGCGCCGTCACGCTGCCGGTGAACTCTCTCTCCTCTCCACCTGCTCTTGCTGGATCAAGACGGTGGAGAGCATCATCAAGTTGCACGTGTGCTGAACGCGGAGGTGTCGTCCGTTCGGCGCTAGATCGGAAGGACCGTGATCGAGATCGCGAGACGGTTCGTGATGAGATCGCGGAACGGATCGTGATCAAGATCGTGATATGGATCGTGATGAGATTGTGGGACGGATGATTGGATCGCGGGACGAATCGTGATGAGATCGTGGGACGCTCGGCAATTTGGATCGCGAAGATGTTCGACTACACCAACCACGTTTCTTAACGCTTCCCGCTTAGCGATCTACAATGGTATGTAGATCCACTCTCCCTCTCGTAGATGCTCATCACCATGGATAGGTTTGCGTGTGCGTAGGAAATTTTTTGTTTCGCATGCGACGTTCCCCAACAGTCTCCGGACAACCGGGTAGTGTAACACCCCATTACGCCTGGCGGGGTCTAGACTGGCCCCACAGACCAACAATAGTTTGTCCTGCGCACTTTGTCCTCACTCGCGCGCACCAGGGACCAACTTCCCAGTCGGTCACCCATCCTAGAATTTCTCCAAGCCAAGCACGCTTAACTTTGGAATTCTTTTCTAATGGGCTCCCGGAAAAGAAGGAATTCCTTGTTGATATGAGTAGTCTATCATTCCTATTAAGCTAGGCTCTCACATACACCCCCACTCAAAGGAACCGACGTCCTCGTCGGCCCATCAGGAACGTTCCCTTTTGGCACACGTATGCGCGTCCAGTCCGGCACATGTGCCATGCTATGTGCCACGACGGGCCACACATGCCATGCGCCACATGCCCGCGCACCTCACCCGTGCATGCCCATGTAACCGCAAGGGTTGGCTCTGATACCAATTGTAACACCCTGTTACGCCTGGCAGTATCTAGACTGGCCCCACAGACCAACACTAGTCTTCCCTGCGTACTTTGTCCTCACTCGTGCGCATCCGGGACCAACTTCCTAGTCGGTCACCCATCCTAAAATTTCTCCAAGCCAAGCACGCTTAACTTTGGAGTTCTTTTCGAATGGGCTCCCGGAAAAGAAGAAATTCCTTGCTGATATGAGTAGTCTATCATTCCTATTAAGCTAGGCTCTCACAGGTAGCCCCTTCATTAGGAGACGATAGGGTGTTTCACCTAGGTATTTCAATAAAACGAGCTGCTATGAGACTCGGCTGACTACAATGATAAATCGGATATCCTAACAATGTACCTTCGGGATGAGTGGACAGGTGGATTCGTCCCCATGTTCGGCTCCTTTGCAAGGTCCTGGCTGGCCTTCGATTCAGCCGCAACTTCGGCTACCAGCGCATGGCGCGCGGATCGGCGATGCTTGGGGATCGAGACCGGCAAGTCTGGGGCGCTCTTGGTAGCGGGCCTCTTGTGGGAGGAGCTTTTCTTCTTGAACGCGACAGGAATGGAGAATGACTCAGGGTAATGAATTATGATAGCCACCGGGGTCTAGACGATGTTGTCCTAAAAATAGACTCTGTTTTCAAAGTCAAGGAGAAGATCCAGGTCCTCGTTGAAGCTCAGATCATTGTCACGTGAATGGTTATCGGGATGAGGAGCCGGACAGTTGAGTGTCTTGATGAAACTCCTCCATTCCTGTTCACGCCAAGACCTCGGTCAAATAGAGTACAGAATAAAACCCCGAACTATTTCATGATTGAAAAAGAAAGGCTTACCTATTCGATGGGATTGTGGGCCGAATATCCTTCCTTGGTTTACCGCCAAATGAAGTCTTCTTTCTCTCCTTTATACAGGTCGACAAGTGCGGCGACCAACGCTGTTGGGTTGGCGTGACCTAGTTTTCGGTAGCGCATGGCACCGCTTGTCCTGTTGTAACGCTTTAAGAGGTGTACCCTCTGTTGGAGGGCTGCACACACCAGGAGATAGTGGCGGCCATCACATCAATCATGGTCAGTCGATGGTGGACAAGCATCCGTACCTGTGTGGCCAGGTGTCGCACTTCAGCACTTTCCTCCTGAGATGAGCTCTTGGGTTGCTAGTTGTACCTCTTCTTCGGGAGGAGGTTGGAGTATTCGGGAAGACCTGTCCGAGTTGGTTCGAATAGGGGGACATCTTCGGTATAGAACAACTCCGAGGTCCATTCGGATTTCCTCGATGTGCGTGTTGGATACCCCATCCCCGCTTTGCGGCATACTTCAGCCCTGCCGACCTCTAAGATTGTCTTATCCCGAGTTCGGGGGACGAGGCAGAAGTGTTTCCTCCAAAAATAGAAATGTGCTTAACCCTAAGAACATCTCGCAAGGGGCGACAAAGCCCGAGGTGGTGGAGTTGGTTCCCGTAGAACTCTAGTAACCCCGTCAGGAACGGATGGATTGGAAACCAAGGCCCCAGAGGAGGAAGGGGATGAAGCACATGTGCTCCCCCTTGTTTGGATTAGGGAAGCGCTTGTTGAAAACCTCATCACCATAAGAGAGAAGACCTGCACGGGTCGCTGCCCGATCTGATGATGGAAGATATCCTTGGGTCTCCAGATTACGGAGTCGCAACAGTGTGAAGGAACATCTAGGAGCTGGTAGCGTTGGCCATGTTTTGTGTGGAGCTTCCTCTAGGAGTTTCTTTTGAAGAGAGGGAGGAAGAAGATGTGGTGTGAACGACGATTTTTTTTGGTTAAATGGGTTGGTGCCTTTGTTGCGGAGGGGTAAGATTGTAAAACTCGCAGGCCACTTGCCTCCCCACGACACGTGAAAGTCGAGGAACTCACGCGGTTATTATAATAAACCATCGCCCGTGATGCTTGGAATCTTACCGAAGATGGGTCGGTTGCCGAACGAAGCAGGATGAAGGACTTGCCTTGTAAGCCAAAGACGACGACAGAAGGAGATCGACCGAATATATTTCGGCGTTGAAGGCCAGTCCGAGGGCTACTGAGGGAGTCCTCGATTAGGGGGTCCTCGGATAGCCGACCTATTATTCATGGGCTGGACTGTATGGTCCGCAAGGTGGGCATCGGATGATCGAAGACCACCTGCACCACATGGAAGCTTCGAGGAGTCATGACGTATTCTCCAAGTTATTATCGGATATCATCAATCTTATTCAACTTTTCTTGAATCGTAGTATTGAAAGACTTTTGAGCATTGATAAATTCTTTAAAAATAATCTCAAGATCATAGGTGTTCTTATTATTATTATTATAAGAATTACCATAGGAATTTCCACAATTATTAGAGGAATTTCCAAGAAAAGACCTAGGATTAAAATTACCTCTATAAGCATTGTTAGTGAAATTGTTTCGCGAGATAAAATTCACATATACGGAGTCACTATTTTGCTCAATCAGAGTACACAAAGGCAAATCATTAAGATCAAGAGGAGCAGTTTTACTAGCAACCAACTTCATAAGAGCATCAACTTTTTCACTAAAAGTACTAATTTCTTCTACCGAATTAACCTTTTTACAAGTAGTACTCTTTCAGTATGCCATTGCGAATAATTTGCCATGATATTATCTAGCATTGTTTAAGCTTAACCCAAAGGAATTTCCATAAAATTACCACCTGTGGTGCAATCTAAAAGATTCCTAGAGACAAAATTCAATCCCGCATAAAAATTGTGTATGATCATCCAAAGATTTAAACCATGAGTAGTACAATTTCTTAGCATCAATTTCATTATGCCCCAAGACTGTGCAACATGTTCATGCTCATGTTGCTTAAAATTCATGATTTGATTTCTAAGGGAAATAATTTTTAGGGGTGGAAAATAATTAGTAATGAAAACATCCTTGCACTTATCCGAAGAATCAATACTATTGCGAGGCAAAGAGGAAAACCAATTTTTTGCATGATCCCGCAAATATAAAGGAAACAATTTCAACTTCACAATATCATTGTCCACATCTGTTTTCTTTTGCATATCACATAATTCCCCGAAGGTATTTGGATGGGACACGACATCCTCACTAGGAGTACCAAAAAATGATCTTTCATGACAAGATTCAACAAAGAGGCATTAATATCACAAGAGTCCGCACTAGTGGCGGGAGGATCTATAGGAGTGCTAATAAAATCATTATTATCGGTATTGGAAAAATCACACAACCTGGTGTAGTCTTGAGTCATCATGATCACGCACCCACGTAAGCTGCACCTTCACACAAACAACAAATACTTGCAACCCGACACGAAAGAGAGGTTGTCACGATCTCTACGGTAATACGATAGATTAGGTAATGATAGTTTTGGCAAATAGATCTCGCAAGAACACAAAGTAAAATAAGTAAACAAGAAGTGCAGATTTGTATTTTTGGTTTTTTGGATGAATAGATATGAATAAAAAGATGCAAATAGTAGATCGGAAAGCAATATGTTGGAAAAGTAGCCCGGGGGCCGTAGGTTTCACTAGTGGCTTCTCTCATGAGTATAGCACACGATGGGTGAACAAATTACTGTTGGGCAATTGGTAGAAAATCAAATAATCATGACAATATCCAGGCAATGATCATTATATAGGTATCACTTCCAAGATAAGTAGACTGAAACAATTCTACATCTACTTCTATTACTCCACACATCGACCGCTATCCATCATGCAACTAGTGTATTAAGTTCTTGAGAAACCGGAGTAACCAAATAAGAAGAGTGACATGATGTAGACCAAATCTATTCATGTAGGAATAGACCCCATCTTGTTATCCTTAATGGAAACGATACATGCGTGTCTTGCTGCCCTTTCTGTCACTGGGAAAGAACACCACAAGATCAAACCCAGCACAAAGCACCTGTTCCCATGGCAAGAAAATCGATCTAGTTGGTATAACTAAACCTAATATTTGAAGAAGAAATACGAGGCTCTAAGTAATTATGCAAATAAGAGATCAAATAAGACTCAAATCATACTCATGGATAAAAACTGATCATGAACTCAAAATTCATCGAATCCCAACAAAACACCATAAATCTTCAAGAGACCATTGTATTGAGAAACATAGAGAGAGAGGGAGCCATCTAGCTACTGCCTACGGACTCGTAGGTCTATGGTGGACTACTCACGCATCATCGGAGAGGCACCTATGAAGAATATGAACCCCTATGTGATGGTGTTAGCTTGGATCTCGAGATTCTAGAACTTGCGGTGGCTGAAATTGTGTTTCGTAGACTCTCTTAGGATTTTCGGATTTCCATGGAATTTATAGGCTCGATAGTCAGTTGAGGGGGTGCCCGAGGTGCCCAACCTAGACATGCCATGCCAGGGGCCTTTGGCGCGCCCTGGTGGAGGGTGGCCACCCTGGCCCCCCTCTTCTGGTGTTGTTTGGCCCATTTGCTTCCATCTGGTCCACAAACAAATCCACAAAAAACCCCGCAACGTCTGGGCTCCACTTGGTACTGATTCTGTGCGATGTAAAACACAAGCAAAAACATGAACTGGCACTTTGGCAGTATGTCAACAGGTTAGTCCAAAAACTTGATATAAAGTAGCGATAAAACTATTGTAAAACATCCAAGATTGATAATATAACAACATGGAACAAGCAAAAACTATGGATACATAGGAGACGTATCAAGTACCCATTATGTAATATTTTGCATGTATGCTCATTGAGAAACGATGAATTAACAAACATTAATATAACAATGCTTATAAGTACAAGGGAAAAACTCAAAGAACGTTTACCCCCATTTTTCTTATTATATTAGCAAGGCATGGCTCAATCTTCACCACATTAGTACCAATGTTAAACACCATAGTGTCCAAGTCAGGCAGTTGGATCATACTTTTTCAATGTGCATCAACTTTTTATTCTTAACGCAACACATGAGTGTGAACCATTGGACATAGCATATAAGTGGAATAGAATAAGGTGGTAGGTATCAAAAAGGTTAAAAAATGGAGAAGATAGTCTTGTTGGAAATATGCCCTAGAAGCAATTCTAAATTGGTTATTATCATATTTCCTTGTTCATGGTAAATGTCTATTATCCATGCTAGAATTGTATTGATTGGACACTCTACATGTGTGGATACATAGACAATCCCATGTCCCTAGTGAGCCTCTACTAGACTAGCTCGTTGATCAAAGATGCTCAAGGTTTCCTGATCATAGAAATGAGTTCTCATTTGATAACGGGGTCACATCATTAGAAGAATGATGTGATGGACAAGACCCAACCGCAAGCAGAGCAGTTGATCGTGTCAGTATATTGCTACTTCTTTATCCATGTTAAGTATCGGTTCCTACGACCATGAGATCACGCAACTCCCTAACACCGGAGGAATTCCTTGTGTGTATAAAACGTCCCAACGTAACTGGGTGACTATAAAGGTGCTCTACATTTATCTTCGAGTGTGTCTGTTGGGTTGGCATGGATCGATACTGGGATTTGTCACTCCGTATGATGGAGAGGTATTTCTGGACCCACTCGGTAGACAACATCACAAGAAGCTTGCAAGCAACGTGAGTAAGGAGTTAGTCATGGGATCTTGTATTATGGAACGATTAAAGAGACTTGCCGGTAAGAAGATTGAATTAGGTATGGAGATACCGACGATCAAATCTCGGGCAAGTAACATACCGATGGGCAAAGGGAACTCCATACGGGATTTCCTAAATCCACGGCATCGTGGTTCAACCGATAAAGATCTTCGTACAATATGTAGGAACCAATATGGGCATCCAGGTCCCGCTATTGGTTATGGACCATAGAGTTGTCTTGTTCATGTATACATAGTACTCGAACCCGCAGGGTCTGCACACTTAACGTTCGGTGACGATTTAGTATTGTTGAGTTATGCCAGTTGCTGACTGAAGGTTGTTCAGAGTCCTGGATGAGATCCCGGACATCATGAGGAGCTCCTAAATAGTCCGGAGGTAAATATTTATATATGGGAATTCATATTTTGGCTACCAGAAAAGTTTCGGGTTTTTCTAGTATTGTATCGAGAAGCTTCTAGAAGGTTCCGGAAACTTCCAGAGGAGTCTGGAAGTCCACCAAGGGTTCCACAACTTCCCAAAGGTTTGCATGGCTTGAGGGGAGGTTCCCTGGCCTTATTGGGCTAGGGGCACTATTCCCTCAAGGCCCATATGGCTTGGGAGAGGTGGAAAGTCCACCTCGTTTTGGAAAGGGAGTGAATTGGACTAGGAGTCCAACTCCTCCCCCTTGGCTGCACCCTAGGTCTTAGAGGGGCTGATCTATGCCCGTCCACCTATATATAGAGGAGAGGGGGTGCTCCAAGAGGACACACGAAGCCCTTGGAGCCCCAGTCTCTTCCTAGATCGTTTTCTCCTCCGTTCATGTTTTTGGTAGCTCTAGTCGTAGACCTGCTGGGATAGCACCACTACCATCGCCGCCAGGTTGTCGTGTTGTCAGCAAAATCATCTACCTCTCTAGCCCCCGATTGCTGGATTAAGAAGGCGGAGACTTCATCGAGTTCTACATGTGTTGAACGTGAAGATGTTGTCCGTCCGGCGCTAGATCAGGACGGATCATGATTGGATCGCGGGACGGATTGCTATTTGGATAGCGAAGTTGTTCGACTACATCAACCACATGTCTTAACGCTTCCCGCTTAGTGATCTACAATGGTATGTACATCCACTCTCCCTCTCATAAATGTTTATCTCCATAGATAGATCTTGGGTGTTCGTAGGATTTTTTTGTTTCCCATGCAACATTCCCCAACTACGGAATCATGAGATAGGTCTATGCGTAGATAACATCCACAAGTAGAAGACAAAATAGTTCATGGGCGTTGATGTTGAGATTGCTTACCTCCTTAGTCTAATCCTATTGGGCGTTATTGTGGGATGAAGTGGCTCAGACCAACCTTACTCGTCCACGTACAAGAGACTGGTTCCATCGACTGACATGCAACTTGTTGCATAAAGATGGCTGACAGGTGTCTATCTCTCGCACTTTAGTTGAATCGGATTCGACAAAGGCGGTCCTTGTAGAAGGTTAAAAGGCAACTTGATTATCACAGTTGTGACTTTGCGTAGGTAAGAACCGTTCTTACTAGTCGGCCATAACAGCCATGTAAAACTTACAACAACAAAGTAGAGGATGTCTAACTTGTTTTTGTAGGGCATGTGGTGATGTGATATGACTAACACGTGATTTGACATATGTTCACGTATGAGATGATCATGTTTTGTAATAGTTGTCACGACTTGAATGTCAATGAGTACGGTAACCGACAGGAGCTAAAGGGTTGTCTTTAATTATTGGGTCTTTTACATCTGTGTCCCTAACTGGAACCCACTACTCATATTTGCCCTAATTTCAAAGCCTACTCAAATTTGCCCTTCCGCCGTTAGGTGCCCTTACAAAAATGCCCTTCTGCACCGTTACCATCCGGTCAAAGCCGATCGAAGGGCTTTGACCGTCTTGAAAAATAGCAAAAAAATTCTAAAAAAATCTGAAATTTTGTGGGATCAAAGATACTCAGGTTCACAAGATGCATGCAAATTTTCATGCTGTTTGTACATTCCAAGAGATCGTGTCCAAGAAAAAACAGTAAATATGTACGCTTGTGAATAGTAAATCCAAAAAATATGAAAAAAGTGGCATCAAAGAGGCTCGGGTCTACTAGTTAGGAGCTTGTGGATAAAAAACAAAATTTGGCTCGGGAAAAAACTTTGGAAAAATGACTATTTTGTTCTTTTTGCTAGAGCTCCTCGCATGTCATTTGATCACAAAAACATTCAAGCACCTTGTGCAGCCAAGCCTCTTTGGTGCCAAAAAATTTCATATTTTTTGAATTTTGTTGCTATTTTATTTCAAATTTACTGTTCACAAGAGTACAGATTAACTGTTTTTCCTCGCCACGAGCTCCCGGAATGTCTAAATAGCACGAAACTTTGCACGCATCTTGCGTAAATGAGTATTTTCGATCTCACAAAATTTTAGATTTTTTAGATTTTTTGCTATTTTCAGGATAGTCAAAGCTCTTTGACCGGACGGTAACGGAGCAGAAGGGCATTTCTGTAAGGACATCTAACGACGGAGGGTCAAATTTGAGCAGGCTTTAAAATTGGGGGCATATATGAGTAGGTGGTTCGAGTTAGGGATAGAAATGCAAATGGCCCTTAATTATTGTATGACTTGCGTGTCAATCATTAAGCGCTATGTACTGCTTTACTTTATCGCTAAACGGTAGCAATAGTAGTGGAAGCATGGTTGGCGCGACAACCCCTATGGCCACACAATGATGGAGATCATGATGATGGAGATCATGGTGTCATGCCAATGATGATGGAGATCATGCTGATGCTTTGAAGATGGAGATCAAAAGCACAAGTTCAAGGCTATATCATGTCACTTATGATTTTCATGTGATGTTAATCCTTTTATGCATCTTATTTTGCTTAGGACGACAGTAGCATTATATGGTGATCCCTCACTAAAACATTCAAGATAAATTGTGTTCTCCGTGAGTGTGCACCATCGCGACAGTTTGTCGTTTCAAAGCACCATGTGATGATCAGGTGTGATAGACTCTAGGTTCACATACAATGGGTGCAAGCCAATTTTGCACATGCGGAACACTCAAGTTATACTTGACGAGCCCAACATGTATAGAGACGGCCTCGGAACACAGGAGACCGAAAGGTCAAACATGAGTGATATAGTAGATATGATCACCACTGATACCACATCATATCACGTGATGATCGGACTTGGGTTGGTGGATTTGGATCATGACACACTTAGACAACCTGAGTGATGTTGATTTGAGTGGGAGTTCTTTAGTAATCTGATTAATTGAACTCATTATCATGAACATAGTCAAAATGTCTTTGCAAATTATGTTGTATATCACTAGCTCGCGTTGTAGCTCCCCTGAATTTTGATACGTTCCTAGAGAAAAATTAAGTTGAAAGATGGTAATATCAATTATGAGGACTAGAACCGTAGACTGAGGATCGTCCTCATTGCTGCACAGAAGGCTTATGTCCTTGATGCACCGCTAGGTGCGCCACCCCCTCAAGCATCGTCTGTGGATGTTGTGAACACCTGACGGGCACGTTATGAGTACCACTTGATAATTCAGTGCGTCATGCATTACGGTTTAGAATTGAGGCTTCAAACATGGTTTGAACGTCACAGACAATATGAGATGTTCCAAGAGCTAGAATAGAGATTTCAGACTCGTTCCCTTGTGGGGACGTATGATACCTCCAACAAGCTTCTTTGCCTAGAAGATGAAGGAGAATAGCTCAACCGGGGAGCATGTGCTCAGATTGTCTGGGTGATACAATCGCTTGAATAAAGTGGGAGTTGATCTTCCAAATAAGATAGTGATTAAATTAGTTCTCCAAGTAACTGCCACCAAGGTACTAGAGATTCGTGATGAAATATAACATGCTAGGGATAGATGATCCCTGAGCTATTCGTGATGTTTGACACCGTGAAGGTAGGAATTGAGAAGGAGCATCAACTATTGATGGTTAGTAAAACCACTAGTTTCAAGAAGGGCAACGGCAAGGAGGGAAACTTCAAGAATGGCTAACCAGTTGCCGCTCCAGTGAAGAAACCCAAGGTTGAACGCAAACCCAAGACTAAGTGCTTATTTAATGAGGGAAACGGTCACTGAGCAGAACGACCCTAGATACTTGGTAGATAAGAAGGCTCGCAATGTCAATAGAAGTATATTTTATATACGTGTTATTGATGTGTACCTTAGTAGTACTCCTAGCACCACTTGGGGATTAAATACTGGTTTAGTTGCTAAATGTTAGTAACTTGAAATAAAAGCGACTGTATAAACGGAGACTAGCTAAGGGCAAGGTGACAATATGTGTTGGAAGTGTTTCCAAGGTTGATGTGATCAACATCGCATGATCCCTCTACCTTCGGGATTAGTGATGAACGTTAATAATTTTTATTTGGTGTTTACTTTGGGAATGAACATGATTAGATCGTGTTTATTGCAATATGATTATTCATTGAAGTCAAAGAGTAATGGTTATTATGTTTACATGAATAATACCTTCAATGGTCATGCACCCAATATGAATGGTTTATTGAATCTTGATAGTAGTGAGACACATGTTCATAATATTGATACCAAAATATGCAAAGTTAATAATGATAGTACCACATACTTGTGGCACTACCACCATGGTCATATTCGTGTAAAGCGCATGAAGAAACTCCTTGCTGGTGGATCTTTTGACTCACTCGATTTCAAATCATTTGAGACTTGTGGAGCATGTGTCGGTGTCAAAACCGGCGGATCTTGGTTAGGGGGTCCTAGACTGTGAGACTAGAATTGACGGTAATAGGAGACAAAACCGACACAGATTTACCCAGGTTCGGGACCTCCTATGGAGGTAATACCCTACATCCTGCTTGGTTCTATTGATGATGGAGGGTTACAGAGTTGATCTACCTCGAGATCGAATAGCTAACCCTAGATGAGTTGTTCTATCTCTACCCTAAAACCCTCCGGCTTATATAGATGTCGAGGATGCCTAGGGTTTACACATGGTCGGTTACATGTCGAAGAGATAAACATGCCTATTTACTACATCAAACGTGGAGCGCAAGCCATGCTTCCCGAAGCTTACATCTTGGATACTGGGCCTTCAAATCTTCCAGTGTTCTGTAAGTGGCCCATATAGTCTGGCGCATAAACAATAGGTCGGCTATCCAAGGACCCCCCAGTCCAGGACTCCGTCAGTAGTCTCCAAACTTTCCTCCAACACCAAGGGTCTTCAGCTCCCATCGCTTTGCAAACAGAGTCTTCGGCTTGCGATGAGAGTTCCTTTTCGACGAACCATAGTTTGACCTCTGATGATAAGCAATTTTCCACATAGTGGCACATCCGAATATGGCAAATTGATTGGACTTGAAGGACAAACATCCGGGGCTAACCAATGTTCCTCTGACGACCTCTCTGGCGAAAGGCTATGGCCCACCACGACTGCTAGGCTAGTCGCATATAATCGATTCACGGTTCGAGGCCGTTTTAATCATCACGATCTATCAATAGACCGATCTTGTCCCGTTTTATACGGGGTGTACTTAATCACGCGCACGCAATGGCTCGCATGTCTCGAGAAGTGGAGGGATTCACGACGCAACAGGGGGAGTACAAATCGATAGGCCTCGTAAAACAGGAGGAAAACCCTGAAGGCTATTCACGCACTCCATTCGACTTCATCGCCTCCCATTCCCTTGCACCTCCGAAGCACAGATCTAGGTCTCTTCAACCTCACCTCTGTGCTCATCAATGGAGGGCTCCAATGGCCAATGGGAATCTTCCACAGTCACCGACCGAGACATTCTCGACCTCAAGAAGGCCAGCAACATCCCCGCCGACATACCTCACCGTGCAGCGGAGGAGGGACAAGTGATCCCCACTCCCAAGCCAGGCAAAAGGGTGGTTTTCATCGCCCACTTCATCAGGGGGCTGAGTTTTAATTTCCTCTGCACCCCTTCGTCAGGGGGCTAATGTTCTTCTACGGCCTCGACTTCCATGATCTCCCACCGAACTCCATCATGCACATCTCGGCGTTCATCCTCGTCTGTGAGGCCTTTCCTGCGCATCGAGCCACACTTTAGGCTCTAGCTGCATGTGTTCAACATAAGACCAAGTGCGTTAGTGGCAAGCACGCAGATTGCGGTGGGGCTGTCGGGACCCCGATCCAAAGTCATAGGAATCCATTACATCACATCACTTTGCGGCCTCACGCATGGTTACTCAATGGCTGCAGCCTTACCTTAGCCTGGACCATTTGTGTCTTTTGGCTCACGTATGTGAATATGTCGCTAGCATTCAAAAGCCAGAGAACCCGAGCTAACATGACTAGTCATAGAACCCAAGTGGCACATCCATATGGAAACAAGCATACATAACCCAGCAATGCACGTGTCGGCCTCAAGCGTGTGTAGACGAGTCATAGGAAGCTACAAGGACTCCATTACATAGTGGGACATAAATATCATCACTGCATGTAGACGAGTCGTAGCAGGCTACATGGACTCCATTACACTGTGAGAGATTTCCTCGAAGGAACAGACACAACAGTAAAGAGGGATACATGCCGGTCAATCAATGTGTCCGGAGCAGTAGCAAGCTACCAAGGCTCGGTGGAAGCAAAAAGAGGCAGTTCCCCGTAAAGAGTACTACTAAAGGCACATGGCTAGGTGTCGGATCCCATACATACCATTGCACGTCACATGCAAGCATGACATGCTTAGTATGCATAGATACAACTATGGAATCACAACATAACCATACAACAACCCAACTTTTATTTAAGAGGCTCAGAGGAGCCTTGCATAATATGTTCTTACAGATAGGGGTCACATGACCCGACACTCAAGTTATACAAGAAAGTTCATACAAACCAAGAAGGAGCATAAAGTTGTCTGGGTACAGGCAGATGCAAGGGTAAAAAGGCACATGGCCTGACTATCTACAGCCCGCCACAGGGCATAAGGTCGTAGATGGGACACCAGCTATTCGGCGTCGTCAACATCTAGTTAGAACCCACCTGATGGGTCCTTAGTCTCATCTGTAACATTTCTTTAGAAAACATGAGTACAAACGTACTCAACAAGTCTTTAAAATAGACCTAGTCTATATATGCTCATGTATCAACAAGGGGAGTGGTGGAGTTTAAGTAGCAATGCTAGCTTCGACTCATGACTAACCTATATTACACATTAATTCTTTGTTCAAATTTTAGATATCGCACACGAGTCCACTAACTTCACATAACACACCGCATGGATTCACTTCCATCACCTACGAGAGTGCCATCCGCGGTACTCACACTTGTCTTGAGATTTTTATGAGTATCCATTAAGTTATCTATGAACAACATAAGTTCTCCAGGTAGTCCATATCCGAGGACGCGGCTATTCGAACTGATTCATACCCTGCCAGGGTGTACTCCTTCACACATGCTCTCACCACTTATCGTTGTGTGCTCATAAAACCATGCACCTTAGCAACCTTCAAGCGGAAGCCCAGCGAGGGAGTTGGCCATCACCTTCAATCACACAAGACCTCTAGTCCAGGCTATCACCTATTTGAGACTAAACCTATACGGAAGTCCGGCTAAAGTTTCCGCTATGTCCCTAAACGATGTGCGCATGGTTACCAAGCCCATCATTTGGGTGACCCTTGGTACACCGTGCCACTGCCTACTTCATCATAACCTACCCCTAGGGTCAGCGCTACGCACGGCCTCCATCATTAATATGAACACCGGAAACTCCTTGCAACACCTAGACCAAGGACTAGGTGGTTGACAAATTGAGAGGGTCAATTAAGTATCCAAACATGTGGTAGTAACTAGCCTTGGATCACAAACATGGAAATCAGTTCCTAAGAACGGTTCCAAATAGACAACCCGCTATGTACTCCTACATAGCCTCTCATCGCTACCTTTACCAAATCAGGTTCATCATTTAACTCATCACATCAGGAAAATACTGTTTCACTGAAGTTCATCACCCAAATGAATCAGACATGACACAACCCTAAGCATAGCAAGCATAGCACGCATAGCAGGTAAGCACATCATGGCTCAAGCATCTACCAGGTATGCAAGGTTAGAAGGTTTAGCTATTCACTGTGACAATGATAGGTCATGCAGAGGAATGGGTTCAACTACCACTAATGATAGATAAATGAACGTTTGTCCTAATGCAATAAAAAAGAGCAGGAGCGAGAGAATGGGATGATATCGGAATGATCAATGGGATTGCTTGCCTTGCTGGGAAGCAGGAATGTAATCTCCTTCGTTGGGATACTCGGAGGTATCCTCGGAAGCAGGGCCTACCGTAATGCAGAGGTAACCATCAATACATGGCAAGTGCATCAATATGACGCATGATCATAACATGACAGCATGAATGGATGAGATAATGCAACAATTATTAAAGTTAGATGGAGTGGATTTGAATATAGGTTCAAAATCGTTCTCCATTTAATCTTCCATATATTGACCTATTGCTAAATGTTAATGTTTATCTCCATAGGATGCTCTAACATGCATGATAATAGCACCATTGGATTCATTGGATTTCTCTGATAAATTTTCATATATAATTTATTTCAAATGTGAGTTACACATTCATTTTTATGATTTTTCTTAGTTTTTAGCAATATTATGGAATTAAATTAAATTGGAAATTCCTTTACTGCATCAGCATGACATCAACTTGATGTCAGCAGGTCAACAGGCCGTTGAAACGTCAAACCTGACCGGTGGGGTCCACTGGTCAATGACCTAGACCCTAATAACGATTAATTAAATTCCTAATTACTAATTAGTTAGGATGGGCCCACATGTCAGTGGGTGTTTATGTTAATCAAATTAATTAATTAATTTACTAAGCTAATCTTGGACTAAAAGGGCTGGGCCCACTTGTTAGTTGACCTGGGGGGGTCAACCCTATGGTCAAATGGGTTGACTCGCCGGCGTTGAGCCACTGGCGACGTCAAGGACGGCAGAGGGGGTCGGAAAACGTCCTCCGGCAACCAAATGGACAGCGGAGGGCACCGATCGGCCCTGCGTGCTTGCGCGCGTCGATCCCAACACACCCTAGGGGATGGAATGGCCGGAGTCGATGCCTGCGTTAGCGCGGTGGCTGCCGGAATTTGCGTGAGCACGGGCTCGTTGAGCCGGAGCTCGATCAGGCCAGCTATTTGGCTCCTAAGGCTCGCTCGGGCGGTCCTAAGCACGCCTACGTGCTCAGGTGCGAGCTTGCGCCACCGCAGGGACGACAACATCCTCGCCGGTGGTGAGATGCTCTCGGGCCCAAGGTGAAATGGCGCTAGAGAATGCTAGCGACGGGGGGAAGCAGGGGAATGGGACCAGGGGCTCACGGCGGTTGCAGAGGCCCCGAAAGCGGGCTCGTGGAAGGTATGTAGCAGCGGCGAGCTTCGATTCTTCACCGGTGGCAGGAGGTTGAAGACGACGGTGATGCAGCGATGGAGATCTCCCGACGATGCGTGGCTTAGTGAGGAGGAAGAGGGCATCAAGGCAGAGCGATTGGGGGGCTCGAGAGCAAGGGGGAGCGCCTTACACGGCGGCGAAGACGGCAAGAGAGCGGCGGCCATGGCGGGGCCGCAGGGGAGAGAGAGAAGCGGGTGGATGCGAGGGAGAGAGAGCGATGTGGACGGCTCTGCGGGCTTATCACCGCCACGCTGGTGATAGGGAGGTAGGCAAGCAGCTGCTGGCGTGGCAGCATGGCCATGCGTGCACGATAGCCACACGCCCAGCCTCCTGGCCGCCAGGAGGACGAAGACCTCCCTAGGCCAGATGGGCCGGCCCGGAGTTGTCCTCAGGTCAGCTCCCTCTTTCTTTTTTCTTTTACTTTTATGACATTTGTTTTATTTTGTCAGGGCCTCAAAACCTGTTACAAATTATATCGAAACATTTTGCAGGCTGAGTTTCAATATTTCAAACTTCCACAAAAATTTCAATATTTTTGAATGACTAAAATATTTATATTGCTTTATTTGGCAGTTTTAGAAGTTTTATTATTTATTTTAAATTGAAATATGTGTTCTGAAAATTAAAATGTCCCCTGATATATTGCTGTCAATAATTATCAGACATGGGGGGCATTTTTTATGGGCATTTTGGATTTGTTGATTTTTCACAACATTTGAATTAGTTGATTCAGGTGAGGTGTTAGGGTTTCTATTGATCCTCATTTCATATTGATGCAAAAATCAAAACATGATGCACACACATGCTAACTAGAGCAGTGCTAACTAGGGATGTGACAACTCACCCCACTCAAAAGAATCTCGTCCCGACATTTGGAAATCGCCAAGAAAAGCACGGGGTACTTTAGTCGAAGACGATCCTCTCTTTCCAATGTGACTTCCTTCTGAGAATGGTGTGACCACTGAGCCTTGAGAAACTTGATGTTTGACGTCGAGTGGTACGCTCAGCTTGATCAAGAATATGAACAGGGTATTCTCGTTATGTAAGGTTATCTTGGATATCAAGCGTTTCATGGTCCACTTCGCAGACAGGGTCCAAGAATTAACGCCTGAGTTGCAAGATGTGGAAGACATCATGAACCTTGGAAAGATGCAGCGGAAGTTCCACTTGGTAGGCAATCTCTCCTCATTTAGCAAGAATGCGAAAAGGACCAATGTAACGAGGAGCCAACTTGCCCTTGATACCGAATCGTTGGGTACCCTTCAGAGGTGTAACCCGAAGATAAGCCTTCTCGTCAACTTCATAGGTCACAACCTTACGATGGCCATCATATTTGTTCTTTTGACGAGATTGGGCTGTTTTGAAATTTTCACGAATAATGCGAACTTGCTCCTCTGCATCCTAGATCATATTTGGTCCAAAGAGTTGCCTCTCTCCGGTTTCTGACAAGTTAAGAGGTGTTCGACACCTTCGTTCGTAGAGAACTTCAAAAGGGGCTTTGCCCAAGCTTGACTGATAACTATTTTTATAAGCAAATTCGGCGAATGGAAGACATTTCTCCCAATTCATACCAAAAGATATAACACAAGCTTTGAGCATGTCTTCCAGAATTTGATTGACTCGCTCAACTTGAGCACTTAACCGCGGATGGATAGCAATGCTAAAGGATATATGAGTCCCCATAGCATTCTAGAAGCTTTCCCAGAATCGGAAAGTAAATATAGTTCCACGGTCTCAGTTAATCTCCAAAGGAACACCATCAAGAGAAACTATTCCAGACACATACAACTCCGCTAGCTGGCTAGCAGTTATACTTTCCCGAACAGGAAGAAAATGAGCCACTTTGGAAAGGCGGTCAATGGCCACAAAAATAGCAATATTCCCTCTCTTAGTCCTAGGAAATCCGGTGATGAAATCCATACCGACCATATCTCATTTCCATTTAGGAATAGCTAAGGGTTGAAGGGTGCCAGCAGGCCTTTGATGTTCTGCCTTAATGCAACGACAGACGTCGTAGTTAGCAACGAACTGAGCGATCTCTCTCTTCATCCTAGTCCACCTAAACCTCTGGCATAGGTCCTGATACATCTTGCTACTACCAGGATGAATTGTGAGAGGAGAATCAATAGCCTCCTTAAGGATCAGTTGTCTTAAGTGTCTGCTCTTAGGAACCACCAATCGGTTCTGAAAGAATACAACACCCTGATTGCCTTTCGAGAAATCTTTAGCGTTTCCGCTAGCAATGTTCTCCTTGTTTCGAGATATACCCTTATCAAACCACTGTTCAGCTACGATTTGATCCCTAAGAGTAGGTTTCGCCACCAGGTTGGAAAGGAATCCATGAGGAACAATGTGAAGGTTCAACTTCCGAAATTCCTCATAGAGAAGTGGTTGACTTTGTTGTAACATCAGGTTGTTACAATAAGACTTACGACTTAGTGCATCAGCCATGACATTGGCTTTCCCCGTGGTGTAACTTATCCCTAAGTCGTAATCTGTGATCAACTCAACCCACCATATTTGCCTGAGATTCAAATCCAGCTGGGTGAAAATATATTTCAGACTTTGGTGATTAGTGTAAATTTCGCAACGATTACCGAGAAGGTAATGTCGCCAAGTTTTCAATGCATGGACTACAGCTGCAAGCTCAAGATCATGTGTTGGATAATTATCCTCATGTGGGAGCAGCTGTCGAGATGCGTATGCAATCACATGACGATCTTGCATGAGAATGCAAGCTAATCCTTGTCGCAAGGCGTCGCAACAGATAACAAAGTCCATTGAGAAATCTGGTGTTACCAAAACGAGAGCAGAGGTCAGATGTCATTTCAGTTCGTGAAAGCTGTGCTTGCATTGTGGGGTCCACTCAAACTTTTTATCTTTGTTGAGGAGTTCAGTCAGATGTTTCGCAACCTTGGAGAAATTCTCGACAAAGCGGCGACAATAGCTCACTAGGCCAAGGAAACTCCGAACTTGCTTAACTGATTCAGGTTGAGTCCAATCAAGGACGGCCTGAACTCTCTCAGGATTGACAGCAATACCTTTACTAGAGATCACGTGGCCTAGATAGGTCACTTCTGGTAACCAAAATTCACACTTGGATAATTTGGCATACAAGCGATCCTCACAAAGTTTCATCAATACCAGCCTTAAATGCTCAGCATGGTCCTGTTTGTTCTTTGAGTAGATGAGTATATCGTCGAGGTATACCACGACGAATTTATCAAAATACTCCATGAAGATCGAATTCATCAAGAGAGAGAAAGTGATTGGAGCATTTGTTAAACCGAAGGACATGATGGCGTACTCGTATTGGCCATAACGAGTAACAAAAGCCGTTTTTGGAATGTCCCCATAGCGAGTTGATCATGCAAGTCGTTGATACTGGGGAGCGGATACTTGTTCTTTATGGTGACCAGATTCACTAGCTGATAATCTACAACCATCCAGTCTGATGCATCCTTCTTCTTGATGAACAAGATAGGGCAAGCCCACGGAGAAGAACTAGGACAGACGAAATCTTTCTTCAAAGACTCATCGAGTTTTTTCTTAAGCTCGGCTAGTTCTAAGGGTGCCATCTTATAGGTTCTTCTGGCTATTGGGAAAATCCGTGGAATGAGTTCTATCACAAAGTCTACATCTCTGACAGGTGGAATTCCTAGTAGTTCTTCTAGAAAGACATCTGGAAACTCACGGACTACCGAAATATCTTCTAGTTCTGGAAGAGAACTAGCATTAAGAGAATAGAGTTGGCGCTTGATAACTCGAGTGGAGACATTAACTATCTCACCCGACGGATGTGTAAGTTGAACATTGCTAGTATGAGTATCAATCTTAGATTAATGGGCTTTCATCAAGTCCATGCCTAAGATGATACTGATGTTCGAAGACTTGAGGGGTATCAAGGATGCTTGGAAGACTAACCTATCCAAAAGAATCTCATTGTCGTGGCTCACTCTAGAAGTTTGCCATTTTAAACCAGGAGTCTGAACTACTAAAGGAGTTGGCATATCACAAAAAGACATGTTATGCAACTATGCGTAACTTTCTGAGATGAATGAATGAGATGCTCCAGTATCAAACAGAATAGATGCTGGATGACTATTGACAAGGAGCGTACCTAGGATAACATCAGGGTCCTCAAGGGCTTCTTCAGCAGAAACATAATTCACTCGTCCACGAGCAGGAGCTAGCTTCACATAGAAAGCCTTTCCTGGCTTCCCACGTCCAGTCGTCTGGGCGTTGTTCTGGGGACACTCATGGGAGTAGTGTCCTGGTTCTCCACATTTGTAGTAGACAACAGTTGCACAGGGAGCAACATTGGCAGGGGGACCTCCAAATGTCCTAGCAGGAGGGTTGGGCTGAGCTGGGCGAGGTGCCTGGAAGGATGGCCTCGTGGTGTAACTTGGTGGCAGAGCTGTGTTGGGCACCCACACCCGGCGTTTGTTGGAGCCTGAGCCTGATGCAGGGTTCAAGTCACAGGTGTGCTTCTTAGTTGCTTGTAGTCAGTCTGTTCAGTTTCGGCGTTGATAGCTTGTTAACGAGGGTCTGGAAGGTAGTGCACTCATGCGGACGCAGGTCTCAACGGAGCTTAGGATTATGTCCCTTGCGGAACCTAGCTTGTTTCTTGGCGTCGGTCGACACTTCCTCTGGTGCATAAGAGCAAGTTTTCTGAACTAACGGCTATAAGCATCCATTGTCAGCCTACCTGAGTAAAGGCACATAATTCCTCCCTCTTGAGATTCATCAGCCCTTCCGGAATGTGAAGGGTACGGAATGCCTCACTGAAATTTGCTGAGGTTGCTGCAGGGACTGTAGGACGCATGGCTTCGTAATTTTTCCACCACAGGTTAGCGGGTCCTTCTAGGAAGTATGCTGCAAAAGTCACCTTGTTGGCCTCAGATACATTTTCAGCTCGGATTTTGTGGGACATGTTGGTCAGCCAGTCGTCAGCGTCGAGCGGGTCGACCGACTGATGAAACTTAGGTGGGCACAACTTGACAAAGTCATTGAGGGACACACCATCATTGCGCTCATTCCAGGGAGGACGCATTGTATTCTACTCAATACATTCTAATAGCATGTTGGTCTCCCTTTTATTTTTCTCAGCTTCGATCATCACCTCCGCTAGAGAGGGCGGTTGTGGCAGGTTCTCTTGACTTGGCTATGGTCCCTCGCCCCGCTCGAAGGTAGGCACGGGGTTATTCCTAGTTGACACCATCCTGGGAAAACAAACCCACAGCTTAGACCAGGAAGACATCAACTCTAAGAAATGAGATGAGGAATGTACAGGACAACATGGCATGCATGGGTAAACACCCTCTCAGCATGGTAATAAACAAACTGCCATATGAACACCATGATTCATACATACCATGACATAGTTCCGTACAAGCCCAAGATGAAGTACAAACTACTGAAAGATGATACAACTCATCGGAGGCACTTCAAGCTTCCTATACATTATATATCTACACCTTCAGAACTCAACTCACACCTCAGTCATATCCCACAAGACATGCAGGACTGTGGCAATACGACTACTACAATACTAGTACTAACATACATGCACTAAAGCATCGCCGTAGAACACCTCATATAGGTTACCCCCATGACCCGGGAGCTGAACCTGAGGATCTGAGAACACCCTGGCCTGCGATCCCTGGATACCATAAGGACACGGATGTGGCCTCGGTCCCCTGGTTGGTGGCAACAACTGTCCTCAAAGAGGGGTGATGCCTCCAACATCGGGCCAATCTATGCGAGCTGGCAGATGAGTCCGCGATGGGTTCAGCATATCCAAATCTCCATAGCCTATCTACACGACAGGTGCTAGCTGCACCAGGGCTGTCCAAAGACGTGCACGGGTAGCATATAGCTCCATGCGAAGGGCATGTGCATCACAATCCCTGTTCGAAAACATCTGCGCGGCCAGCTGAAACCTATGGTCCTCATGAGAATGATCATAATAGGATGCACTAAGATAACCATCCTCTCCTCCTAGAGTAGTAGGAACATACCAGAACTCAGTGTTCTGAAGCAGTCCATGGTGAGATCTCATAATAGTTAACATGGTATAGGCGTCCTCCTGAACTGCCATGTCTATGGTGACACCTAACCCATATATCCAATGGAGCGGCTCTGCAGCTCCAGGATATGATGGGTATATCCCAACAGTCACAGGTACTAGCCCTGGTTGAAGTCTCGATACTGCTCCTCCATTGTATAATTTGGGCACCAACGGTAGCCAGTCTCCATCATAACTCTAACCAACATGGCCGTGTGACCCGGTACATCGATGCACCTAGTCAGACAGACCACCCGACGAGAAGGACGAGGGGGCATCTGAAACAGAGAATGATGCAAAGTCATTAGAACTCCTAGCACAAATTGGACAGCATAACAATTGTAATTGATCAAAAAGCTTTTGAGACAACTGGAAAAGATTGGATAGTATAACCACTCAACTTTCTAGAATCAACTTTCTAATCCAACTATTTGTCACACCAAACAATACTTGAGTACCGGAGTTCACTTACAGACAAACTCGCTTCTAATCCATGGTTAGTAACTCGTCATCCTAAGAATTAGACGAGAAGCCTAGTTCTTAACCCCGTAGAAAAGAAGAGGGTGACTCAGAATAGAATGAGTCGGGAAGAGGAGTAAAAAGAGCCTTGCGTCCCCTTCCACAATCAATTCCCTTACATTTCTGTAGTGTTTATAGACTCAACTTCGGTGGGTTTAGCTTGGTAGTCCTATAGTCACTTCGGCTCTGATAGCAACTCTGTCGGGACCCCGATCCTAAGTCTTAGGAATCCAGCATGTAACACATCACATCACTTTGCGGCCTCATGCATGGTAACTCCACGGCTGCAGCATTACATTAGCCGGGACCATTTGCGTCTTTTGGCTCACTTATGTGAATATGTTGCTAGCATAAAAACGAAAGAGAACTCGGGCCGACATGACTAGTCATAGAGCCTAAGTGGCACATCCGTACGAAAACATGCATACATAACCCAGCACTTCAAGTGTTGGCCTCAAGCGTGTGTAGACGAGTCATAGCAAGCTACACAGACTCTATTACTTCGTGGGACATAAATGTCATCACTTCACGTAGACGAGTCGTAGTAGGCTACAGGGACTCCATTACACTACGAGACATTTCCCCAAAGGGACATACATGGCAGCAAAGAAGGATACATGCCGGTCAATCTATCTGTCCGCAGCAGTAGCAAGCTACCAAGGCTCGGTGGAAGCACAAAGAGGCAGTTCCCCATAAAGAGTACTACTAAAGGCACATGGCTAGGTGTCGTATCCCATACATATTGTTGCACGTCACACTTACACACGACATGCCCGGTATGGATAGATACAACTATGGCATCACAACATAACCACATAACAACACAACTTTTATTTAAGAGGCTCAATGGAGCCTTTCGTAATATGTTCTTACACATAGGGGTCACATGACCTGACACTCAAGTCATCCAAGCAAGTTCATACAAACCAAGCGGAATCATAAAGTTGTCTAGGTACAGACAGATGAAAGGGTAAAAAGGCACATGGCCTGACTATCTGCAGCCCGCCATAGGGCATAAGGTCGTAGCGGGGACACCAGCTATTCTGCGTCGTCGACATCTAGGTCGAACCCACCCGATGGGTCCCGAGTCTCATCTACAACATTTATTAAGCAAACATGAGTACAAACATACTCAGCATGTCTTTAAAATAGACCTAGTCTATATATGCTCATGTATCAACAAGGGGAGTGCTGGAGTTTAAGCAGCAATGCCAGCTTTGACTCATCGTTAACCTATATTACACATTAATTCTTTGTTCAAATTTTAGATATCGCACACGAGTCCACTAACTCCGCATCAATGCACCACCATGGATTAACTTCCATCACCTATGAGAGTGCCATCCATGGTACTCACACTTGTCTTGATATTTTTATGAGTATCCATCAAGTTATCTATGAGCAACATAAGTTGTCCAAGTAGTCCATATCTGAGGATGCGGCTATTTGAACAGATTCATACCCTATAGGGGTGTACTTCTTCACACACGCTCTCGCCACTTATCGATGTGTGCTCATAAAACCATGCACCTCGACAACCTTCAAGCGGAAGCCCAACGAGGGAGTCGACCATGACCGTCAATCACACAAGACCTCTAGTCTAGGCTATCGCTAATTTGAGACTGAACCCTCATATAAGTACGGCCGAATTTTCCGCTACGGCCCCAAACGATGTGCGTAGGGTTCCCAAGCCCACCATTCGGGTGACCGTTGGTACACCGTGCCACTGCCTAACGCATCGTAACCCACCCCTAGCTAGGGTTAGTGCTACGCACGACCTCCAGCATTACTATGAACACCAGAAACTCCTTGCAACACCTGGACCAAGGACTAGGCGTTTGATAAGTCGAGAGGGTCAATTAAGTATCCCAACGTGTGCTAGTAACTAGCCTTGGATCACAAACATGGCACTCAGTTCCTAAGAATGATTCCAATGAGAAAAACCGCTATGTACTCCTACATAGCCTCTCATCGCTACCTTTACCAAATCGGGTCCGATTTAAATCATCACATCAGAACAATACTGTTTCACTCCACTTCATGACCTAGATGAATCAGACCTGACACAACCCTAAGCATAGCAAGCATAGCAGGCATAGGAGGTAAGCACATCATGGCTCAAGCATCTACCATGTATGATAGGTTGCAAGGTTTAGCTATTTATTGTGGCAATGATAGGTATGCAGAGGAATGGGTTCTACTACGGCTAATGACAAATAAATGAACGTTTGTCCTAATGCAATAAACAAGAGCAGGAGTGAGAGAATGGGATGATTTGGGAATTATAAATGGCATTGCTTGCGTTGCTGGCAAGCGGGAAGGTACTCTCCTTTGTTGGGATACTCAGAGGTATCCTCGGAAGCAGGGCCTACCGTAATGCAGAGGTAAGAATCAATACACGACAAGTGCAACAATATGATGCATGATCATAACATGGCAACATGAATGGATGAGCTAATGCAACTATTATTAAAGTTAGATGGAGTGCATTTGAATATAGGCTCAAAATCGTTCTCCATTTAATATTCCATATATTGACCTAGTGCTAAATGTCAATGTTCATCTACATAGGGTGGTCTAACATGCATGATAAAAGCACCATTGGAATCGTTGGATTTTTCTGATAAATTTTCATATATAATTTATTTCAATCTAAGTTACAGATTAATTTCTATGATTTCTAAGTTTTTAGCAATTCTGGAATTCAATTAAATTGGAAATTCCTTTACTCCATCAGCATGACATCAGCATGATGTAAGCAGGTCAACACGCCGTTGACAGGTCAAACCTTACCAGTGGGGTCCACTGGTCAGTGACCCAGACCCTAATTAGGATTAATTAAATTCCTAATTACTAATTAGTTAGGATGGGTCCACCTGTCAGTGGGTGTTTATGTTAATTAAATAAATAAATTAATTTACTAAGCTAATCTTAGACTAACAGGGCCGGCCCACTTGTCAGTTGAGCCAGGGGGGTCAACCCTGTGGTCAAGTGGGTTGACTCGCGGATGTTGAGCCGCCGGCGACATCAGGATGGCAGAGGGGGTCGGTAAACCTCCTCCATCGACCGAATGGACGGCGGAGAGAACCGATCGGCCCTGCGTGCTCGCACTCGTCGAACCCGACACACCCTAGGGGCTGGGATGGCTAGAGTCGACGCTGGCGTTGAGCGCGGCGGCTGTCGGAGCTCGGGCAAGCACGGGCTCTTCGAGCCGGAGCTCGAGCGGGCCAGCTATTGGCTCCTAAGTCTCCCTGGGGCCCTTCTGAGCACGCCTATGTGCTTAGGTGCGAGCTTGGGCCACTACAGCAACGACAACGTCCTCGCCGGTGGTGAGAAGCTCTCAGGCCTGAGGTGAAATGGCGCTAGAGCGCGCTAGCGACAGGGAGAACAGGGGGAATGGGACCAAGGGCTCACAGTGGTTGTAGAGGGGCCCAAAGCATGCTTGGGGAAGGTCTGGAGCGGCGGCGAGCTTCGATTCTTTGCTGGCGGCCGGAGGTTGAAGACGATGGTGATGCGGCGATGGAGAGCTGCCGGCGACGCATGGCTCGGTGAGGAGGAAGAGGGCATCGAGGCGGAGCGATTGGGGGCTCGGGAGCAAGGGGGGTGGCTGGAACGGCGGCTATGGCGGCGAGTGAGCGGCGGCCATGGCAATGTAGAGGGGGAGAGAGAGAAGCGGGAGAATGCGAGGGAGAGAGAGCGATGGGGACGGCTCTAGGGCTTATCCCTCTCGCGTTGGAGATGGGGAGGCACGTGGCGGCACGGCCATGCACGCGCGGCAGCCACACACCTAGCCTCCTGGCCGCCAGGAGGACGAAGACCTCTGTGGGCCAGATGGGCCGGCCTGGAGCTGGCCTCAGGTCAGCTCACTCTTTTTTTCCTCTTCTGACATTTGTTTTATTTTGTCAGGGCCTCGAAACTTGTTTCAAATTATATTGAAAAATTTTGCAAGCTCAGTTTGAATATTTCAAACTTCCACAAAAAGTTTCAATATTTTTGAATGACTAAAATATTTATAATGCTTTATTTGGCATTTTGAGAAGCTTTATTATTTCTTTTAAGTTGACATATGTGTTCTTAAAATTAAAATGTCCCTGATATATTGATGTCAATAATTATCAGACATGGGGGGCATTTTTATGGGCATTTTGGATATGTTGATTTTTCACAACATTTGAATTAGTTGATTCAGGTGAGGTGTTAGGGTTTCTATTGATCCCCATTTCATATTGATGCAAAAATCAAAACATGATGCACACACATGCTAACAAGAGCAATGCTAACTAGGGATGTGAAAGGGGCCGTCATCGGCAAGCTCACCCACGTCGGATGGCCATCGGGAACCCTCATCGACACCGTCAAGGGGTGGCAAAAGGATTGGTTCTACGTCACCTAACCACAAGAAGAGGGTCAGCATCCTGCTGCCGCATTTAGATCCGGTCACCCCACCAGACTGGCTTCATGGCTCGAAACGGGCCTGGTCTATGGACCGGGCAAGGAGGTGAGCGACCTGTAGAAGCGCATCTGCTCTAAGATCGAGGAAGGAACCAAGTTGACCGATGTGGTCCAGGTGATGCTCCGAAGACGTATCCTACCCTACCAGCCCTGGGACAGCCCTTGTGGGCTCGTGAACTCAAAGTCGAGCCCACAGTCTAGAATCTCTTGTGCACTACCCGGGAGAAGTTGTTGAAGGTCCTCTTCAAATCACAGAAGAGCTGGCCATCTGAGGAGGAGGACAAGGGTCTGCATGCCGCCAAGCCCAATTCCGAGGTATGATACACCCCAGCTTGGCTGGCTTTATTTCATAGAAGATTCTTATAATCGCTTACCCAATCTTTCTTTGCAGAGATGGCTAAAGAAAGTCGTCAACATTAACAGTCCGACGCCTTAGCCCAAGGATGAGAGGACCGGGCTGTTAGGCAAAATGCTCATGGTACAGCCTTATGAGGCTCCCACGAAAAATAGAAGAAGAAGAAACCAGGCCAGGCAGGCATCCGCATGAGCAACCAGCCTGATGCCGCATCCGAGGATACCCCCGCCTCCTCAAATCAGGAGGAGCCTCAGGAGGAGGAAGAGGAAAAAGAGAAGGAGGAGGAGGCTAAGGTCGAGGGCGAGGGGTAGGAAACCCCCCTGTGCTAGGAAGAGAGCGGCATCTTCGGATGCCCCGGAGCAGGTCCCTTCTCCTACCCACAAGAGGGCACGGCAAACGCGGGTGGTTCTATCCGACAATAGTTCGGACTCGGGCTCTGCATCTGAAGACCCCGAGGAGGTTCCATGAAGGAGCCTGAGGGTCAAGCCCCCCCTAGAAAAAAGGATAGGATACGAAGACCCTCATGTTCATTACGAATAGATTTAGAATTTGCTAACATGCAGGTTATTGGCCTTGCAGCCCCCCGCACGTTATCCCCTCTGAGGTGATATCGGACGAGGAGACCCCACCTACCGAACTGGCGGAGAGCGGGGATGCCTCGCATCCCACCACTTGAGGCGCCACGAAGGACACCGTGGAGGTGTCATCCCAGCCTACTCCTCTGGAGGCGGACACTGATGGCGAGGGAGATTGCACCATGGCCGAGGCTACCGCCCATTGAAGACCGGGGGGCAACACCCCGCCCGATGCCGAGGAGGTCAAACGAGCAGGCGCTTAGTCCCCTCTGAGAACATCTCCGGAGCGCACTATGTGTCGGGACCCCAATCCTAAGTCATATGAATCTAGTCTGTAACATATCACATCACTTTGTGGCCTCACGCACGGTAAACTCCACGGCTGCAGCCTTACCTTAGCCGGGACCGTTTGCGTCCTTTGGCTCAGGTATGTGAACATGTCGCTAGCAATCAAATGACAGAGAACTCGGGCCGACATAACTAGTCATAGAACCCAAGTGGCACATCCGTACGGAAACAGGCATACGTAACCCAACAATGCAAGTGTCGGCCTCAAGCGTGTGTAGACGAGTCATAGCAAGCTACAAGGACTCCATTACGTCGTGGGACATAAATTTCATCACTTCACGTAGACGAGTCGTAGCAGGCTACAGGGACTCCATTACACTGCGAGACATTTCCCCGAAGGGACAGACACGGCAGCAAAGAACGATACATGCCGGTCAATCTATGTCTCCGGAGCAGTACCAAGCTACCATGGCTCGTTGGAAGCACAAAGAGGCAGTTTCCCGTAAAGAGTACTACTAAAGGCACACAACTAGGTGTTGCATCCCATACATACCGTTGCACGTCACACATACGCATGACATGCCCGATATGCATAGATACAACTATGGCATCACGACATAACCATATAACAACACAACTTTTATTTAAGAGGCTCAGACAAGCCTTGCATAATATGTTCTTATAGATAGGGGTCACAAGACCCGACACTCAAGTCATACAAACAAGTTCATACAAACCAAGTGGAAGCATAAGTTGTCTAAATACAGACAGATGAAAGGATAAAAAGGCACATGGCCTGACTATCTACAGCCTGCCACAGGGCATAAGGTCGTAGCTGGGACACCAGCTATTTGGCATCGTCGACATCTAGAAAGAACCCACCCGATGGGTCCTGGGTCTCATCTGCAACATTTATTAAGCAAACATGAGTACAAACGTACTCAGCAAGTCTTGAAAGCAGACCTAGTGTATTCATGCTCATGTATCAACAAAGGGGGGGTTGGTGGAGTTTATGCAACAATGCCAGCTTCGACTCGTGGCTAACCTACACTACACAATATTAACCCTTTGTTTCCATTTTAGATATCGCACACGAGTCCACTAACTCCATAACAATACACCACCATGGATTCACTTCCCTCTCCTAGGAGGGTGCCATCCACGGTACTCACTCTTGTCTTGATATTTTTATGAGTATCCATTTGATTATTTATGAACAATAGAAGTTTTCCAAGTAGTCCATATCCAAGGACGCGACTATTTGAATAGTTTCATACCCTGTAGGGGTGTACCCCTTCACACACACTCCCGCCACTTATCGTTGTGTGCTCATAAAACCATGCACCTCGGCAACCTTCAAGCGGAAGCCCAGCGAGGGAGTCGGCCACAACCGTAAATCGCATAAGACCTCTAGTCCAGGCTATCGCCTATTTGAGACTGAACCCGCATGGAAGTCCGGCCGAAGTTTCCGCTATGGCCCCAAACGATGGGCGCAGGGTTCCCAAGCCCACCATTCGGGTGACCCTTTGTACACCGTGCCACTACCTACCGCATCGTAACCCACCCTTGGGGTCAGCGCTATGCACGGCCTCCAGCATGCTATAAACACCAGGAACTACTTGCAACTCCTGGACTAAGGACTAAGCGACTGATAAGTCGAGAGGGGTCGAGTTACCGGAACCCAATGTGTGGTAGTAACTAGTCTTGGATCACAAACACGGAACTCGGTTCCTAAGAACGGTCCCAATGAGACAACCCGCTATGTACTCCTACATAGCCTCTCATCGCTACCTTAACCAAATCGGGTTCATCATAAGCTTATCACATCGGAACAACAATGTTTCACTCCAGTTCATCACCAAGATGAATCAGACCTGACACAACTCTAAGCATAGCAAGCATAGCAGGCAAGGTAGGATAAACACATCATGGCACAAGCATCTACCAGATATGCTAGGTTGCAAGGTTTAGCTATTTACTGTGACAATAACACGTTATGCAAAAGAATAGGTTCTTCTACCGTGTAAGACATACATATGAGCATTTGTCCTAATGCAATAAACAAGAGCAGGAGCGAGAGAGCGGGATGTTATCGGAATGATCAAGGGGGTTGCTTACCTTGCTAGGTAGCGGGAAGGTTCTCTCCTTCGTTGGAATACTCGGGGGTATCCTCAGAAGCAAGGCCTACCGCAGTGTAGATAAGAAGCAATCAATACACTCAAGTGCAACAATATGATGCATGATCATGGCATGGTAGCATGTATGGATGATCTAATGCCACTAATGTTCAAGTTAATTTGAAATGAGTCTGAATATTGGTTCAAAATCGTTCTTCATTTCAAATTCCATATTTCAACCTATTAGCAAATGTCAATGTTCTTCCACCAAGGTTGCTCTAACATGCATGATCATGGCACCATTGGATTTATTGGATTTTCTGATAAATTTTCATTTATAAATTATTTTCATCTGATTTACAGATTAATTTATATGAATTTTTGAAGTTTTAAACAATTTCCGGAATTATTTTCAAACTGCAAACGATTAAATATGACGTCAGCCTGACGTCATTATGACGTCAACTGGTCGGCTGGCCAGGCCAGGTCAAACCTGACTTGCGGGGCCCGCATGTCAGTGACAGGGCCCTAACCTCCGCGTTGACCAGGGGTTTGACCCACCCTGGGGCCCACTGGTCAGTGGCAGGAGGCTAACTAATCAGGGGGGATTAGCCCCTGATGATGTCCACGACGGCGCCCACTAGAGCGGGGCCGGCGGCGACCATCTGCACGGCGGTGACCTGCTGGGGTAGCCCGTGCATGCGCGCATACAGCGCTGCGGCAGAGGGGGCTTAGGGGCCACCGGAGCTACGACCAGCGATGACCCGAGCGGCGGCGAGCTTCGGCAGCAAGGGGAACGACACCTGCGATGACGGACAGGCCGCAAGAGAAGGGGAAACGGAGCAGGAGCTCACAACAGGATTGCTGGGGATGACGCCGATCTCGGAGATGCGCAAATGACCTCGAATCGCCGAAGGAAAGCTTCGGCGACCGGCGGGGAAGAAACAGCGACAACGCACCACGGAGGGCTCCTGGCGTCTTCTAGCGTCACGGGGAGGACGAGGGGGTCATTGTGATGCTGTTGCGGGGATCAGATGGGCGCGGGGGAGGCTAGAATGGCGGCTACACGGTGGCGACAAGCTTAGCCATGGCGGAGCAGAGGAGGGAGGAGAGCGAGAGAGAGAGGGCATGCGAGGGAGAGAGGGAGAGGAGAAGGAGGACACGGAGAGGAGGCCTCGCGTTGGTGCTCTCCCAGCCCTCTAGGCCCGCACGTGACAAACACACGCCCCAGTCCTCCTGGCGAGAGGACAGGGATGACTGGCCATGGGCCAAATGGGCCGGTTCCCCCTGGGCCTCTGCTTTCTTTCTTCATTTTATTTTCTATTTTTCCTATTTCTGGCATTTGTGTTATTTTCTTTTCAGGCACAAATGCTATTTTAAAATATCCCAAATATTTTTTATATTGAAGTTTGAATATTTCAAACTCATCAGAAAAGTTTCAGGATATTTTGTAAACTAAAATAATGATAATGTTTTATTTGATATTTTCAGAAGCTTTATAATTTATTTTTAAATTGCTTCAGTTCTTCACATATTTTGAATGACCCTTGTATAATCATGTCCATAATTATCAGACATAGGGGACATTTTAGATGGGCATTTTGGATTTTTTGAATTGTCACCAACTTCGAATTGGTTTGATTCAAATATGAGCTTCGGGTTTCTTTTAGTCCCCATTTCATGTTGGTGCAAAATTGAAACATGATGCAACACCCATGCTGTCCTATGACATCTAGCTAGGGATGCGACACTATGCCTCTCGAGGCACCAGTCCAATCCCTGGTGGGTTATCGGGGAATCCGATCATCCCCGGCACCACTGACCAATAGGTGGTCGGTCATGGAGGTGGCTCTATCGAGTGGCTCCATCCTCGAGGATCACCGCACCCTTATGTGTGCAGTAACATAGCATCTAGTCCGTTTACAACGGACTGAAGGAGGCCTTCAAAGGTCTCCTTGCGGGTTTTCGAGTAAGTCACCCGATGTGTTTATTTGTAAAGATTTTATTTATTCGCATTATATACATGGAGCCCCCGAGCCCTAGGTGAGGTGAAAAAACTCACCTAGGGGTGACATCTGATTCCAATACCGAACTAGATGCACTTGAAGTATCTTGCATGTTAGAATAACTCGACATATGATCAGATTGCCTATAATTGGGAAATTGAGAGCCCATGTAATGTATTAACTGTGTGTAATGGAGGCTTCATCATCTGCGGCGGCCAGAAATGGTGTCGAGCTGGAAGCGCTAAATCAGAAGTGAAGCGCTCCGAAGACGAAGCTGAGGCCCTGAATCGAAGGCTCGACGAGGCCCAAGGTATGTCAAAACAAAATCCAAATCCCTTTGTCTGAGCTCTATCGTCCAAATACTGTCAAAAGCAGCTTCTTCACATTGTATCACACATGCGCAGCCTCGGTGAAGGATATGGAGAGGGTCAAGGACGAGCTCTGGCGTGCGAAGGACGAAACGGCCGCCGAGAGGGTGGCAGCTAAGCTAATGGCTGTCGCCCTTTCCTGCATGCGGGCCACTAGTGGCAAGCATGAAGCTCGCATGGCAGAGGTCTTGTCCTTGGAGCAGAAGAATAAGGCGAGCTCAGCTGAACTGTCCACTATAAAAACCGATCTCCAAAAGGAGCGGATGGATAGGAGGTTCTACGAGGAGAAAGTGTGCCAGGCCAAGGAAATAGCAAATGGTAAGCCGTACTCACTACAGTGCATATTTGGGGATAGTAAATTCGCATTGCTTACCTAGGTGTGGCGATCCTCCATGATTTGACCAACGGTATGCCCGGTGCCTGTGAAGACAGCGCATGATCGTACATACCGATACGACCCCATATCGAGAGTGCCCATACCACTCCAACCACTAGTAAGGCGGGCTCCGTGCCAGTACCCACCAAGGTAATCAACAAATCCCCGTCCCATGAGGGATATCATGGTTGTGCATGTAAGGTTAGGAAAGTCAGTAGACCTTAAAACTCTCCGTTTTCGAAAACACACACTCACTTGCTCCGGCATACCACTTCTTTCTTAAGTGGTTACCCATCTCATCATCATCTCCCTCGGGCATTAGTGGCACCCGACGGGGTTTTCGAAAAGTCTTAGAAATCATTTCTCTCCTTTCCATGACTATGCATAAATCGCATCCCACTTGCGTAGCATCTACTCGCATCCTAACTACACCCACCCGCATGACCCTCATAAGGTGGTAGGGTCATGCTTGATGCAAGAGTCAACGGTAAAAGCATCGGAGGTACCCCACCATAGGGGAAGCACCACATCATGATCAATTCTTGAAACAACAAGTGCTATATGACATGCATAAAAACTTTCTTAACATGGTCAAAGGGATGCTTCCCTGGCTTTGCAAGGTCTTCGGGGTCTTCACACGCTTCTCGTCCACTCCGAGCACTTCATCTACTTCGTAAACTATCGTCGGAAACAACCGTAATAAGCAACACAACAAGGAGGGAAATAAAAGTGCTCTATAATTAGGAGTTTTCTTTTTCTAGGACTCCTCTAGTAATGAGAAAAATAACCAAGGAGGTTTTCGTGGATGTGGGTCAAGGGGCTGATTTGGAGTTGGTATGAATTTCCTAAGGATTTGCAAAGGTGAGATAAATGGAAAAGTGGGTTATTTAATGCATCCAACAGAATAGGTGTAATGTAAAAATGTTCACCATGGCTACAAAAATAGGGTATGACACTTAGAGTACCTATAAATTGGAATTACTCCATTTGGAGATTTTATGGCCCCTCTAGGAATTTGCAATAGGGGGGTTTCATAGTTCAAATTGATATTTGAATGTGAACTCTACAGAAAATATTTCAGGAAAATGTGTATTTCACATATTTGGGTAGCAAATGATTTTAGGAAGATTTATAGACTTGAATCACCAAATTTTGAGCCCAACTGAATAATCTATGAATTTATTTGCCCCCACAGGAAAAGAAAGAGGGATAGATTTATACGAAAAAGGCCAAATAGCGCACGGGGCACAATTTAACAAATGGTCCGGCCCACCATCCTGGCCTCATGGGAGACCGACGACATTGAAGGCGTACTTAGGGAATGCGCCTTCACTGGGGGAAGGCGGTTTCTGGTGGTTCTCGCGTTCACTTAAACGCGGGGCCCGACCGGCCGGTCATCGATAGGCGGGGCCCGCCTATCGGGTCCGTCCCCCACCTCCTGCCCGCGTAGGGAGACACAGGGGAGGTGCGACCGAGCTTCTTCAGTGCTCGCCCCGGTGGGTCCAGCCACCTTAGGTGGTGCTCCGACCACCGGAGACCTCAGGGCAGCATGACGCACCCGCATGGGGTCTCCATTTCCGCCCAGATGCGCCGGAGAGTGCATGGCATTGGCCATAGCGGACTCAAATAATGACGACAATGGGATCGGTGGTCTGGTCATCGGAAGGGAGGAATGAAGCTCGGGGGAGGTTCTTGGAGACGCAAGGGGCTCTGGTGTGTATCACAGGAGCAGGGGAAGGCCATAGTGGCCGAATTTGAGCGGACGCCGCCGGCGGGGCTTCGTCCATGGGGACGAAAGGAGGTCGAGGGAGAGAGAGTGGGCCGGTCAGGGGGGTCTACGGGAGATTGGGAAATCGAGAGAGCTCGAGAGGGGCATGGGGAGAGGCCTTATATGGCCGAGCCGAGGTCCACCATGGACCGACTTCTTGGAGCAGCTCGGGCAAGCTCTGCCAGGCCCAAAAGAGGGCAAGGAAGGAGGGGGCCGACTGTGCAGCGTGTCAAGGACGACGAGGCGACCTCGGGAGACATGACCATGGTTCCCAAGGCTATCGGGGGCACCCATTGGGCGGCAGCTACAGTGTGGGTGCGCACTATAGCGTGCTCTGGAGCACCCCTTTGGCATGACAGTGCATGCCAATTGCCTCCAAGGCATGCCCTAGCGTGTCCACTAGCGTCTAGGGGAATCTAGGAGGGTAAAACAAGGTGTAAAATGCATTGGATGCTGCCTGGGTTCCTTGGTTGAGAAGAGAAGCTGATAAAGAGAGGAGAAATTGTTGTCCAGAGGGGTAAAAGGAGAGTTTTACCAGGCCAATCATTGAGCTATGGCCATGCAAACTTTACTGGAGGTGAAGGATAACTACGAAGGGTTCGGGTAAAATTTTGAGCTCAAGGGGAAGAGTAAAAGTGGTCAAAATAGTGAATCCTAGAATACACGAGAAGGTGTTTGATGGAGTTTTGGGCAAGCAAAAGGCCTCCACTTGTTGTGGGTTTTAACAGAATAAAATTAGGGGTAAAAATAGGAGTGATCACCAGTTTTGAGCTCAATTGAGAAAAGTTGGCAATACAAATGTTATAAAACCTAGAAATGGGCAGAAATGCATTTGCTTAGATCTATCTATGCAAATCCATTCCCCTTGATGCACCACTTGTTGTGGTGACATATTTTGGGGGATATAACATGCACAAAACGTTTGGGGCCCAACGGAGAAACTTGGCAATGTAATATTACCCAATTCTTGAAATCAAAAGAAATGGTTTTGAGGGGATGTG
The DNA here is from genome assembly GCA_022496015.1 of Hordeum marinum. NCBI lineage: Eukaryota > Viridiplantae > Streptophyta > Magnoliopsida > Poales > Poaceae > Hordeum > Hordeum marinum. The sequence continues at coordinate 206,225,503 of CM039675.1, read as the reverse complement.
GACAAGTTAATCTGTTCTCCTTGATGTACCATTTGGTGTGGATGCATTATTGGAGGATTATATCACGTCCACAAATTTTAAGCTCAATAGGAGGAAGTTGGCAATGAAGAGTTGCTCAAATTTGAACCTGGATAGAGAGGGTTTTGGAATATTTTTGTGAATAAAAACAATTGCTATTGAGCTGAAACTTGGCAAGATGATCACACATATCATATGTGACATGCTAAAATTTCCCTAGATTTATTTGAGAATATTTCTTAGAGAAATATTTCAAATGATTGGAATAGGTAGGATTAGTTTTGAAGGGTTTTGTCCAATACTTTGAACATGACCATGTGTTCAAACTCTTATATATGGACACTATATGTCTAGTGAGTTTTCCAAAATTTTCTCAAATATTTTTAAATTATTTGAATAATTTTTCCCTATAAAATACCATTTTTGTCCTTAAGTAAAATCCTTTAAACAAAATATGAAAATAATCTTTTCAAATAATATTTGTGGTTTTGGCAAGTTATATATATAGTAGGTTCCAAATAAAGCATTTGGGGAAAAAGGATCCACCCAATTTGGGGACTTGTAGTGCAAATGTCAAATCAGGTGGTTTTGTAAACCTAATTTTAATAAAAAGATTTTTGGCCAAAATAATATTTTGTAAAAATATAATTAAGTCCTATTCACATGGCATGATCATTGGACAAGAGTGGGGATCAAGGAAAAGAGTTTTGAGAGTAAGAGGGATTTTATGAATATAGAGCACGAGCAAGCAATCAGATAATCAACAATCAAGTCAAGCATAACAAGCACACAAAATTTTTAATTGGCCCTGATTTTTGAGTCATGATAACTTAGTCATGATGCAAATCACAGGGTCTGACACTTCCACTGTCGAGGTCGGGAGTTGCGGAATCTGGCGTTTACAGCTGTATCATCGGCATCGCTATTATTGTGCCAGCGCTTATTCTTATTGCGCTTTGGATTTGAGTTGCCATCCCGGGCCTCAGGTGCCATGGGATCTTTGGAATTGTGGCTGCGTCTTGCCAGCCAATTGTCTTCGCCCTTGCAAAAGCGGGTCATGAGGGAGGTAAGGGCGGACATGGTTCGATGTTTGTCCTATCCTAGCTGGCAGGCCAGCCATTCATTTTGAATATTGTGACGGAAGGAGGCTATGGCCTCAGCATCTGGACAGTCAACGATTTGGTTCATCTTAGTCAAGAACCGATTCTAGAATTGCCGAGCAGACTCATCGGGCTTTTGGATGACGTTGCTGAGATCGAAAGAGTTTGGCGAGCAGACATAGGTTACCTAGAAGTTAGAGCTGAACACATCTTCCAGGTCTTCCCAGCATCCAATGGAGTTTTCGAGGAGGCTATTTAACCAGTGCCGACCTGGCCCCTTAAGCTTAAGAGGGAGGTATTTGATGGCATGGAGATCGTCTCCTCGCGCCATGTGGATGTGAAGGAGGAAGTCCTGAATCCATACAATTGGGTTAGTGGTCCCATCATATTGTTCTATATTCCCCGGTTTAACCCCCTCAGTAAACTGATGCCGCATGACCTCATCTCTAAAGCACAGTGGGTGAGCGGTGCCTCTGAACCATGCTATGTCGTGCCTGTATTCGGCATCTGTATGGGGCCGGTTGCGTTCCCGAACTCTGTTGTTTTTGTCGAACCATGGTCTGTATCCGCCCCGTGTGTCGGGCAAGTAATCTCTGAATCCATAGATGGATCTTTTGCGGCCTGCTCTGTGATACAGGTCATCTCGTAGGTCGAACCTATTGTTGGTGTCAAAACTGGCGGATCTCGGGTAGGGGGTCCCGAACTATGACTAGGATCGACAATAACAGGAGACTAAGGGGACACGAGTTTACCCATGTTCAGGCCCTCCAATGGAGGTAATACCCTACGTCCTACTTGGTTGCATTGATGGTGTAAGGGATTACAGAGTTGATCTACCTCGAGACCGTATAGCTAACCCTAGATGAGTTGTTCTCCCTATACCCTAAAACCCTCCGGATTATATAGACGTCGAGGATGCCAATGGTTTACACATGGTCGGTTACATGCCGAACAGATAAACTTGCCTAACTATTACATCAAACGTGGAGCGCAAGACGTATTTCCTGAAGCTTCCATCTTGGAGATCGGGCTTTCAAATCCTTCGTGTTTGGTAAGTAGCCCTGGTAGTCGGGCCCATAACAATAGGTCGGTTATCCGAGGACCCCCTAATCCAGGACTCCCTCACCTATCATTGGGCTCTAATGGCTCCTTACCCCGTCTTCGGGGCACTACCGGTATATAACCAGCGTCGTCAGCCATCGTGTCCCGACCACTAGGGGAGCGGTCCGGCTTGCCTTATGGAGTACGGTTGGTGTCACAGCCCTAGAATTTGCTTGAAATTGTTTGCATCAACATCAGCATGTGCATCATGTCATCATGTCTAAATCCAAATTAATTTGAAATAGGTTAAGCTTTAAGATAACTTAGTGAATCCAAAATGCTTTTCAAAAATGTTCCCCCTCTTTGATAAATGCTGGCAACAACATATCAAGGGTGAATTTCATATTAGCACCTATTTTGGAAAATTAAATAAATTAGGGAAGTTTTTGAAAATCACTAATAAAGCATTATAATATGATACATGTCCAAAAATGCCCAAACCTTTTTGTGGAAATTTGAAATAATCAAACTATATTTCATAAAAATTGTGGGCATTATTGTGCTAGATACTTTGACATCACAAAATAAAACAAATGTTAGAAAAAAACAGAAAATAAGAAATAAAAAAGGGGCAAAACCTTACTGGCCCAAGTGGGGAGCCCATCCCAGCCCACGAGGGGTGGGGAGGTCATCTCCCACATCCGGCCAATAGGCAGCCGAGGTGTCGGCCGCGCGCGCGCCGACCTCCACCTCCTGCTTGCCACGGAGTTGCTTCCCCTCGCCTTACCCGTGGAGCTCCCTCTCTTCCCCCCTGAGCTCATTCTCCCTCTCCCTCGGACCCGAGCAGAGCTCGCCACCGCTCGCGACCACCGCGGCCACGGTCCTTCTCCACCCCCCTAGTGAGCCCAGTCGCTCCGCCTTGATGCCTAGACTTCATCTTCAACCTGCGGCTCCATCGATCGCTGCCGTCTATTCGCTCCGTCCTGAAGGCCCGCGAGCTTGTCGGCCGCACCAAGCAAACCGCCATGAGCCTCTCCCTCTTTACCCCCCTTCCCCATGGTCGTTCCGTGCTCTAAACCCGATTCCCACTGGACCCGAAACCTTCGGCCGCCGCGGAAGTCGCCGCCGTCGACTGCTCCGACCACCCCTGCGTCCAGTGTTGGACTCATCGGATGCACGCCAGCTCTAGCTACCCCTAGGACCAAGCGGCACTCAAATCCGAGGCCCCTAGCGCATTTTCCACGTGCTCCGCTGTGACAAATGGTCGTCGATGTTCAGCCGCCAGCGAGTGTGACGTGGCAGGGTTATTAGTGGCTAATCAAGCCACTAACTAACCCTGGAGTCACTCACAGTGGGCCTCGCAAGATTAGTTAGACATAACTGATTAGTTAGGAAAAAAACTGTTTATTCAATGGGTCACTGACCAGTGGGCCCCACTAGTCAGATTTGAGCCTCGGCAGCCAGTTGACCTAATGACATCACTATAACGTCATGCTGACTCAATAAATGTTTCTAAATTTCAAATATATCAATAAATGATTTAATATATTCATAAAATGTTTAAAACTTCTAAAACTCATAGAAAATAATGTGTAAGTCAGATGAAAATAATTTATATATGAAAAATGATCAGAAAAATCCAATGAATATGATTATGCCATATACATGCATGTTTGAGCAAGTTAACATCACCAAGTAGGACATTTCATGATTAGGATAAATTAATAAATAATGTTGGAGTTGGAATTTAGTATAAGTTTGAATTCCACTTCACTTAATATGACTACCTATAGCACTAGGTAAATTCAATAACTTAACATGCCATTTCATGCATCATGATTGTTGCATCCCATTGAATGTGTTCCTTTTTCCTGTTTGTCGGTGTTTCTTCCCTCTCGGTAGACGATCATTCTGACAATGTGAATGTTGACACTGATGAAGAGAAATGATATCTTCAGGACTGTCAGGCAAGCAAACCCCCGTTGAGCATACTGATAATAACCCGCTCCCTTGCTCCTACTCTCTTTTACTGCATTAGGACAACAACAAGTCAACTATGACATGTGATCGGTAGTTGAACCCATTCCTTTGACCTGTCTTTGCCACAGTAAATAGTTGAAACCACTTAGCATGAGTAGCAACTGCTTGAGCCTTGTTGTGCTTACTCATCCATGCTTACTTACTGTGCCTGCTAAACTTAGAGTCATGTCGTGTCGGGTCTGAACCATCCGGGTGATGGATCGGAATGGCAGTGTGCATGTCCTTCTTCATGAGAGCTAAGTGTGTGAACACGATTTGGTAAAGGTAGCAATGAGAGGCCATATAGGAGTACATGGTGGGTTGTCTCATTGGGACAGTCCTTAAGAACTGAGTTTGAGATCCAAGACAAGATACTACCGCACATTGGGATACTTAATTGACCCTCTCGACCCATTAATTGCCTAGACCTCTGTCCAGGAGTTGCAACTAGTTTTTGGTGTTTGTAGGAAAAGTGTTGGCGGCCATGCATAGCTCTGCCCGACGGGGTGGACTATGATGCAGTATAGGCACAGTGGCACGGTGTACCAAGTGGCATCCGAACAGTAGGCTTGGGAACCCTGCGCACATCGTTTGAGGCCGTAGCGGAAACTTCGGCCAGACTTCCATGCGGTTCAGTCTCAAATAGGTAATAAACCTGGACTAGGGTATTGTGTGATTGACGGTCGTGGCCAACTCCCTCCCTGGGCCTCCTCTTGAAGGTTGCCGAGGTGCCTTTTATGTGCACATAGCGATAAGTGGCGGGAGCATGTGTGAAGAAGTACACCCCTGCAGGGTTATGAATCTATTCGAATAGCCACGTCATTGGATATGGACTACTTGGAGAACTTATGTGGTTCATAGATAACTTGAAGTGGATACTCTAAAATGCGCAAGATAACCATGAGTGCTATGGATGGCCTTCTTGTAGGGAGACGGAAGTGGATCCATAGTGGTATATTGATTGGAGAATATGTGGACTCGTGTGCACTATCCCACCTCAAACATACTACATGTAGTCATAGTATAGGTTAGCCAAAAGTCAGAGCTGGCTTGCTAGAATAAACTCCACAGCCCCCTTCATTGATACTGATGCATGTGTAGTTAGTTCTGATGTAAGTCTTGCTGAGTACCCTTGTACTCACGGTTGCTTAATTTATATTTTTGCAGAGGAGAAGTCAGTCTTATTAGTGATCTTTACAAAGTGAAATTCGATGTTGACCGGATTAGCTTGGGAATCCCAGACAGAGGTCTGGTTCCTTTGGTAGGGTCGTTGTAGCTTTTCAGGCTCCTCTAGCCACTTTTGTAGATGTCTGTACCCAAACATGTTTAACCTCCGCTTGCTTGTTTGAATGCTCTGAATGCTGGGTCTTGTGACCCCTGTTTGTAACATCTTATTGTATTGGCTCTTCTGAGCTTTCTAAATCAAGGTTGTAATGTTGTATGGTTATGTTGTGATGCCATAGTTGTATATATGCATATCGGGCATGTCATGTGTACGTGTGATGTGCAATGGTATGTATGGGATTCGACACCTAGTTGTTTGCCTTTAGTAGTACTCTTTATGGGGAACTGCCTCTTTGTGCTTCCACCGAGCCTTGGTAGCTTGCTACTGCTCCGGACACATTGATTGATCGGCATGTATCCTTCTTTGCTGTTGTGTCTGTCCCTTCGGGGAAATGTCTCACAGTGTAATGGAGTCCCTGTAGCCTGCTACGACTCGTCTATGTGCAGTGATGACATTTATGTCCCACGGCGTAATGGAGTCCTTCTAGCTTGCTATGACTCATCTACACACGCTAGAGTATCAGTGATTCATCATCGAATTGCGGCAGTAACATTCTCTGAGGGTATCTTTTGGGCTAGTTTGACAGGCCGATGCCATATACTTCCTCTGTTGAGAGGACTTTCGCCCATCGATCATTGAGGTCGTCCTGTTCGGCTTTGTGCTGTCGTTCTTTAGCCTTTAGGATGCGAACCGTTGCTATGAGTCGTTGCCTAATTTCTTCCTGATCTTCAAGGTTATCAGGGATGTACAAGTCATCGACTTACGGTATATCTTCCTCCTCGATGGCGGGAAGTTAATCATCGCCTTTGGAGTCGTTGATATTATTGGGGTTGTTTTGGTCCTCAGGTCCTTCCAGACCCTCCAACGGGTGGTCGATGATATCAGGATTGCCATGATCAGCGGAGGTATTACCGTCCCCGTTGCTGATAATAGCTCTTCTTCCCTTTTTGCTTTTGGACCACTTATGCAATTTTCGGTGCCCGATTTGTTGCCGTTGTTGTGAGGCGTGTTGTCTCCATTGGTGGAAGGAGTATCTACCATATAGATGTCGTATGTGGAAGTGACGGTCCAACTCTCGGTGTTAACGGGGGTGGGAGCACGGTCCTCTTCATCCATATATTTTGCCTCCTCGGAGCCATAGTCCAGCATGTCGGTTAAATCCTCGATAGTGTCTATCAAGTGGCTGGTGGGTGGGTCAAAAAAGTCATCCTGGCCCGCACCGTAACCAAACCGAACGTAGATCGGGGCTGGATCATTAGTGATCTTCATCGACGAGAGTTGATCCAGGGCCTTGTCGACCGCTAAGGGGCCGATCGGATCTAGCTATTCAAACTCATGGAGTTAACCTCCAAGACTTCCACACATGGCGAGTGTTCGGCAAGAACACGTGTCCGATTGTTTGGCTTAATGGCTGGACCCGGATAAGAGATCGACTCATTTCCATGGATGACCCCATCGACATGTCTGAAGAAGGGGCCTGAGGTTAAAGCCTCTGAGCCCTCGGAGGCTACAAGCAAATTTGGGAGCCTGATTATTGTCTAGTCACCCCGAGAGTCAACGGGGAACTCTAAGTTCCGAAATCTAACCTCTCGATCAGGAGCAAAGCTCTCAAAGCGGCCTAGATGGCCAGCGGAATCAGCGTGTAGCATAACCCTGCCAAATGCAAAGATCTGTCCGGGGGCAAAAGCATCCATGTGACGTACCTCTACGTTGATTACAAGGCGAGGCGTCGATTCCATCTCTCTCACAGAGGAACTCTCAATGAAAGCATCAATGTCGGTGTCAAAACCGGCAGATCTCGGGTAGGGGGTCCCGAACTGTGAGACTAAAATTGACGGTAACATGAGATGAAGGGGACACGGATTTAACCAGGTTCGGGCCCTCCTATGGAGGTAATACTCTATGTCCTGCTTGGTTGTATTGATGATCGGGGCTTATAGAGTTGATCTACCTCGAGATCGAATAGGTAACCCTAGATGAGTTGTTCTATCTCTATACCCTAAAACCCTCTGGCTTATATAGATGCCGATAATGCCTAGGGTTTACACATTGTTGGTTACATGCTGAAGAGATAAACATGCCCATTTACTACATCAAACATCGAGCGCAAGCCATGCTTCCCGAAGCTTCCATCTTGGAGTTTGGGCCTTCAAATCTTCTAGTGTTCGTTAAGTGGCCCATATTGGCCGGCCCATAAACAATTGGTCGGCTATCCGAGGCCCCCCTTAAGCAGGACACCCTCACCATGCCTCTTGGGCAAGATGACTAAAATCCATTTTCCGATTTGATGGAATGGGCAAGAAACTTATTGGAGATAACACATGTTGATGTATGGGGTCCAATGTGTGTTGAAGCATGCAGTGGATATCCTTGTTTTCTTACCTTCACTTATGATTTGAGTAGATATGGGGTTATTTACTTAATGAAAAACAAGTCTGAAATGTTTGAAAAGTTCAAGAAATTTCAGAGTGAAGTTGAAGATCATCATGACAAGAAGATAAAATGTCTACGATATGATATTACAGGTGAATATGTGAGTTACGAGTTTGGTATGTAAAGTAAGACAATGTGGAAACTATTTCACAACTCACGCCACCTGGAACACCACAGTATGATGGTGCTTGTGGATGTCATAGTCATGCTCTATTGGATATGGTGCGTACCATGGTGCCTCTTACCAATTTAACACTATTGTTTTGGGGTTATGCATAAGAGACAAATACATTCACTTTAAATACGACACCATCAAAGTCCGTTGAGATGACACCGTATGAATTGTGGTTTAGTAAGAAACCTAAGATGTCGTTTCCTGATGTTTGCGGATGCGACGTTTATGTGAAAAAGGTTTCAACCTAATGAACTCGAACCCAATGCAGATAAATGCATCTTTATGGAATACCCTAAGGAAATAGTTGGGTATACCTTCTATCTCGGATCCAAGGGCAAAGTGTTTGTTGCTAAAAATGGGTCCTTTCTCGAGACAGAGTTTCTCTCGAAAGAATTGAGTGGGAGGAAAGTACAACTTCATGAAGTTATTGAACCTTCACTTCAGTTGGATGTTAGCACGACTTAGAAAGTTGTTCCTGTAGCTTCTACATGAAATGAAGAGGAAGTTAATGATTATGACCATGACAGTTCAAATCAAGTTACTACCGAGCCTCATAGGTCGACAAGGAATTGTACTGCCCTGAGTGGTATGGCAATCTTGTCTTCAAAATCATGTTGTTAGACAACGATGATCCTGCAAACTATGAATAAGCAATTGTGGGCTCGGATTCTAACAAATGGCTAGGAGCCATGAAAATCCGAGATAAGGATCCATGTATGAGAACCAAGTAAGGACTTTGGTGGACTTTCTCGTAGAACGGTAGGTATTTAAGTACAAATGGACCTTACGAAAAAGACAAACGCTGATGGTGAATTTCAACATTTAGAAAGCTCGACTTGTCAGAAAGAAGTTTCCGACAAGTTCAATGAGTTGACTACGATGAGGCTCTCTCACCCTTAGCGATGCTAAAATCTGTTGGAATTATGTTAGCACTTGCTGCGCTTTCAATTATGAAATTTGGAAGATGGGTGTCAAAACATCGATTCCTTAATGGTTTCCTTGAGGAAAGGTTGTGTGTGATACAACCAGAAGGTTTTGTCGATCCTAAGGATGCTAAAGGCATGCGATCTCTATAGATCCATTTATGGACTGGAGCGAGCATCTCGGAGTTGGAATATACGCTTTGATGAGATAACCAAAGCTTTTGGGCTTATACAAAGTTTATAAGAAACTTGTATTGGGCATCACGATCTATAGAGACAGACCCAGATAAAGCTGCTTGAAATGAGTTTTCAAAGGAAGACCACGATAAAGCTACTTACATATAAGTTTTTCAAGATCTATAGAGATAGATCAAGACGTCTGATAAGACTTTCACAAATCACATACCTTTACAATATTTTGATGGAGTTCAAAATGGAACAGCCAAAGAAGGAGTTCTTGCATGTGTTTTAAAATATGAAGTTGAGTAAAGACTCAACACTTGACAAGAGCAGAAGAACGAGAAAGGACGAATGTCGTCCCCTATGTCTTAGCCATAGGCTCTATGTAGTATGCCATGCCATGTACCGCACCTATGTGTGCCTTGCCACGTGTCTGGCAAGGGGGTACAACTGACGCGGTTATTACCCCTGGGTAGGAAAAAGCAACGGGGTTCTCTCCCCCGCTTCAAGAAGAAACAAATTGTCGGCTGCTTCACGGTTGGCTGGCACACGGCCGACTCGCGATCCGCTCTCCGAGGAGCCAGCTGGGACACGACCAGTTGCCTACGGACCCGCTCTCCTGTTGACCCTCGGATGAGCAAGCTTCAGTCCCATCCCACTGCATGCGGGTACGGCGACAAGACAAGACCCCCAAGACGGTCGCCAACGTGGACACAGCGACCGCTGACACGCGGGCGTTCATGGCTATAGTCTAGCCGGTCATACTGTTGACCTTGGCTGACCACGACCGGGCGAGGCAACAGTGTCGGCATGCCTCCACCCACTCCATTACCTTCCCCTGCATGGCTACATTGCTGTCAGCCGTACCAGAGACTTCGGTCGGCTAGAGCAAGGCGACACCACTCGGGCGGCCTGTGCCGTAGGAGGTGGGCGCGGGCCAATCACGGAGCCAGCTGGCGGGCCCAAGCGAGTGACGAGACCGCGTAGCCGGTGGACCCTACAGACGACAAGATGGCTCAACTAGCGGGCCCCCTGGCCAACCGGAGAGGCTGCCAGCCGGGTCGCCCCACTCGGTACATTAGGGATATTGTAAGACGGGGGGTTGGCCTATAAACCCCCCCGAGCCCCCATGCATAGACACACAGATTCACACGCACAAACACTCGAGGGAACACTTCACGTCATATTCACCCACGTAGCAAGGGAAGAGGAGCTGGCAGCTCCCTCTTCCACCTCTAGATACTGCTCTAGGAGCACTATTGTAACCTCCCCTCGTCTATCAACCTAGACCAAGGAATACTAGGGATATTACCTCCCACGGAGCGCCCTAAGCCTGGGTACATCATGCGTCCTCCGCCCCCAACCACCTTCGATAAGCCTACCCATGGCATCTGTTATGAGAAAACGATGATAGTTGGCACCCACCGTGGGGCTGTACGCAGGGCCGGCAGGAGTCACATTCCAGGCGGGACACTTCGCCACCTTCCCCATCTGCCGCACGTCTAGGAAGAACCACAGGCTCGTCAGGCTAGCTACGGCAGGCCCTACGGGAAGCGCTGTCAAGCCCATGCTCGATATCGACGCGCTCGTCGAGCGCTTCAGCAAGCTGAGCCTTGCAGACACACCAGCGGTCGATGAGTACCCTATCCAGGTGCTCGACTGCACCGACCTACCCACGGCCGTGGGCACACTCGTGGCAACCAAGTCCAATGGCTCCTATGTTGGGGTGATGGCTATTAGCTCCTCCACCTCTTATGGCCTGGTGCGAGCCGAGGCCGATGCTGCCACGACTCGCATCGGCACCTCTAACCTGCCCGGCGCGGCCCTCCGAGGCCTGAGCACCCCATCGTTTCGACGACAAACCCCAACGTTGCCATGGTCGAGCTGGAGGCGGCTCGCCGCCTACTGTTCGAGGAAGCCAGCGCCCTCGTGGCCACGCGGCGCCACATGGAGGTCACTCAGCGGGAATACACCTCTGCCTATGGTCTCACCCCGACTGGCACTGAGCCTAGCCGGTGTGGGGCCGTGAGCGACCGCAGCCACGTGGTCGTAGAAATCCTTGGCGGCAACATGCCCGTCTATGACACCCCCACGGCCAACCTGCTGGCCACCAAGGTAGTCTACGAGCATCTGGCTACCTTGGAGGAAGAAGAGCGTGCCGCCTGTGAGCGTCACATCAAGGACCGCATTGACGCCGCCGACGCAAAGCAAAACCTGCTCGCCCTCAGCAGGGCCGCCTCCGAAGGTCCACGACCCAAGGGCTAGGGCGCTGGTGCTGCTGGCCGTCAGCCGGCTTAGTACTCCTGCTCCCCTCACGCCTCCAGTCAGTAGGCGGAGGCAAGCAACCCCCGGCGCTCCCAACTGCCGTGGAACGAGCAGCTGGCTATAAACAGCCAGCATAGCAACAACCCGGATCACAGCAACCACCGCAACAAGGTGCCGGCTGGTGGTAGCCGGCATAGCCGCGGGCACACGTCTCCCTAGCAGCATGAACCGACGCGGTTCGTCCCGCGAGCCATACGTTCTGATCTCGCGGCCTAGTCGGGCCGCGGGGCCCCCACAACACAAATGACGCCCGCCTCCGCATCGACCGTCTCGCGCAGTCGGCCCTCCTCGAGGAGGACGGCTTGATCGTCCCGGCATGCTTTGGCCCTCAGATCCGTGAGACACCCCGAAGCACAACGGGGCCGCCAAGACGAGGACTGGCTGATCCACTACACCACCGCAGTCGGCATCACCAAGGGAAACAAGCGTGTAGCCATTTTCTATGCCCCCTCATGCTGATCTGTTCGGCCTGCACGTGGCTAAATAGCCTGGCTGGCGCTAGCATCAACACCAGGATGGACTTCGAAGAAGCATTCCTCCGCAAATTCACCAGCACCTACAAGCGGCCCGACCGCCCCCACGAACTGGCCATGTGCATTCAGGGGACGGACGAGGCCCTCCACGACTACCTCAGCCGATGCACCGAACTACGCAACTCCTGTGAAGGGGTGCATGAGGTACAAGCCATTCAGTACTTCATCGAAGGCTGTTACGACGGCAGCCACCTCAAGCACAAGCTCCTCTGCTCCAAGTCGGCCACGCTGGGAGAACTCATGACCAAGGCAGACAAGTATGCCACGGCCGATTCCGCGATTCCGATCAAGACAACCCCTACCTCCAAGGCAACACCGACGCCGGCTGCATCGTGACCGGCTACCGATAACCTGCAGCCGTAGAACAACAAGTGCAAGAACGACCAGCCGGACTCCCGCTATGGCAACCAGCATGTCACCACCATCGCGGAAGAGGAGCCAGCTGACCAGCCTTCCGGCCAGCATTAGCGCAACGACAAGGCTGCCTAGAAGCCCACGATCATGTTCGAGCATATGCTCGACCTCCCCTGCAAAAATCACTCTAGGGCCAAGCCCTTCACGCACACACTCCCGTAGTGCAGCTTCTCACAGTGCTTGCCTTGGGGGGACGGCCTTCCGGCTCCCCCATGCCACCTGCCTGCGCGCTAGCCCTAGCCCCAGCTGCTGCCCCAGTTCCGGCGCCGGCTCCGGCCCAAAACGACGATCGCGTGCTCGACCAGTTCCCCAACCAAGACAACTCCTACGTCGTCTTGACTAGTGAAGAGAAGGACAAGCATGCTCAGCGTTGGCTCCACCGCGAGGTGAACGCTACCATGCCCACGACTCCTCAGTACATGTACTGGTCGGAGAAGCTTGTCATTTGGATCCGGGCTAACTACCCAGCCGTGATGCCAAATCCCGGCTGCTATGCCCTGGTCCTTGACCCCACCATTGCCTCCAAGAGGCGCACCTGCCGCTTTTTGCGGGTGTTGATCAACGGCAGCAGCGGACTCAACATCCTTTACCTCGACACGATGTGAAAGCTGGGGCTCAACACAGAAGATCTGCAAGAGAGCCGAACGGTTTTCCATGGCATCGTGCCGGAAAAATCCTGCTCCCCCATCGGCAAGATCAAGCTCGACGTCCTTTTCAGCGGACCCGACCACTTCTGCAGCAAGCCGTTATGGCTCGAGGTGGTGGATCTCGCAAGTCCCTACCACGCGCTGCTGGGCCGTCCGGCCCTCGTCAAGTTCATGGCAGTCCCCATTACGTCTACCTCAAGCTCAAGATGCAGGGTCCCAAGGGGATCATCTCCATCGCCGGCGACTACAAGATATCCATCGAGTGCGCGCAGGATGGCAACTGGCTGGCCGAGGCCCTGGAGATAGCAGAGGAGAACTGCTAGCTCGACCGGCTTGTGGCCCTCGCTACCAGCCAGCCGACCGTGCTGGTCCCCCCCCCCACAGTCGGTCGGTGAGGCTTCGTTCCAGCTGTCCAAGGACACCAGGCGCATCCAGATCGACCCAGCCAACCCCGAGCACTTAGTCACCATCGGCTCTCGCCTCGACAGCAAATAGGAAGATGAGCTCGTCGACGTCCTCTGTTAGAATCGGGACATCTTTGCGTGGTCCGCCAAGGACATGCCGGGTGTTCTGAGGAAGTTCGCCGAGCACAAACTACACATTCAGCCAGACGCTAAACCGGTCAAGCAAGCCCTGTGTCGTTTCTCCGAGGAGAAGCAGCGCACTATAGAAGGAGAAATCACCCGGCTGCTAGCAACCGGCTTCATCATGGAGGTTTTCCACCCGGACTGGCTGGCAAACCCAATGCTGTTGTTGAAGAAGAACAAGGCCTGACGCATGTGCATCGACTTCACCACCCTGAAGAAGGCATGCCCCGAGGCCACATTCGCCCTGCCAGGGATCAATAGAGTAATCGACTCCACGTCCGGCTGTGACCTGCTGTCTTTCCTAGATGCCTACTCTGGCTAGAACTAGATCAAGTTGGACCCGAAGGACCGACTCAAAACCTCCTTCATCACCCCCTTCGGGGCCTATTTCTACATCACCATGTCCTTCGGCCTAAAGAATGCAGGCGCCACCTTCTAGTGTTGCATGCAGAATTATCACCTGCCTGAGATAGACAGGAACGTCCACATCTACGTCGACGACATCGTCGTCAAAACCAAGAAGCACTTCAGCCTCCTCGACGACCTACGGGAGACATTCATGTACTTGCGCAAGTACAAGATCAAGATCAACCCAGAGAAGTGCGTCTTCGGTGTACTGACCGGCTACCTCCTAGGTTTCTTCGTGTCTGCTCGCAGCATCGAAGCTAACCCTGAGAAGATCTGGGTGATCGAGCACATGCCCAAGCCGACATGGCTCCACGACGTCTAGAAGTTCACCGGCTACCTCGCCTCCCTCAGCCGGTTCATCAGACGACTGGGAGAGAAGGCTGCCCTCTACGGGCTCCTTCGGAAGATGGTTCTGGTCAAGCCAGGCCACACCCTCATGAAAAAGCCGGGCATGCTTGACTGGCCCGACGATGCGGACGAGGCCTTCCGCGGCCTCAAGCGGGCCTTCCCCAACGCGCCCATCCTGGCAGTGCCAACTAAGAAGGTGCCTTTGCTCGCCTACATCGCCGTGACCACACGTGTCATCAGCGTCGTGCTGGTGGTCGAGTGGCCAGAGGAGGGCAAGACGCTGCCGATCCGGCGCCCTATCTACTACCTCAGTGAGGTCCTCTCCACCTCCAAGCAGAACTACCCCCACTACCAGAAGATGTGCTACGACATATACTTCCCCGCTAAGAAGGACAAGCAATACTTCCAAGAGCACGCCATCAGCGTGGTGAGCATCTGGGACTCCATCGGTCGGATCGCCAAATGGGTCATCGCCTCGCCGACCACGAGATCCAGTATGAACCATGTACTGCCATCAAGTCGCAGGTGATGTCCGACTTCCTCGTCGACTGGGCGGAGACTGAATTTGTACCGCCTCCCCCAGACTCTACATTGGCACATGCACTTCGATAGCTCGAAGATGAGGACCGGCCTGGGTGCCGGCATAGTCCTCTCCTCCCGAAGGGAGACCAACTCAAGTATGCCCTCCAGATCCACTTTCCGCCTCCAACAACATGGCCGAATACAAGGCACTCGTCCACGACCTCCGGCTCGTCAAGGAAATTGGCATCAGGCACATCCTATGCTTCGGCAACTCCGACCTCGTGGTGCAGCAGGTCCTTGGCGAATGGGACGCCAGGGAATCCAACATAGCTGCCTATCGCTTTCTTGTCCAACAGCTCATCGGCTTCTTTGAAGGCTGTGAGTTCCACCATGTCCCCCAAGCGGACAACGAGTCGGTCAATACATTGGCAAAAATCAGCTCCACTCGGCAGGCCATCTCAGCCGGCGTCTCCCTCAAACGGTTGCTCGAGCCGTCGATCAAGCCTTCCCCAGAAACGGAGTCTATCTTTGTGCCGACCAACACTGTCAGCCTGTCAGTGGCTCCATCTGCTCCACCGGCACCATCATTACTAGTCGCGCCTAATGCTCCGGCTGCCATGTCGGCACCTTCGGCACCGACTGACCAGCCGATGTCATCAGCCCCAACTAACGAGCCGGCTGCATCTGAAGCCGCCTGCTCCGATGACACTGCAGTCATGATGGCAATTGACGCCCCTCCTGCCGCCTCAGCCCCGGGGGCAAGTGAGCCGGTCCCGGGGGCTGATTCCCCATGCCCGGGAGCTCCCGACCTGGCCCCCGTCTCGGCTCCCTCATGGTCCTAGCCCATCCTGAGGTCTCCCCCGATAAGGCCACATCCAGGAAAATCCAACGCCGAGCTCTTCCCTACAACATTATCAACCCTGAACTAGTTCACCTCAGCACCGCCAACGTCTTCCATAGATGCATTGAGCCGGAGAAAGGATAGGAGATCCTCCTCGACATCCACCAGGGCAAGTGCGGTCACCATGCCGCCTCCAAGACCCTAATGACCAAGGCATTCTGCCACGGTTTCTACTGGCCGACTACTCTAGAAGAGGCCAAGCGGCTGGTTGACAAGTGCGAAGGCTGCTAGCGCTTCAGCACACAAAGCCACCTGCCGGCCATGACCCTCCAAACCATCCCCATATCATGGCCCTTTGCCATCTAGGGGATGGACATGGTGGGTCCCTTCTAGACCGCGCGCGATGGCATGACACATTTACTAGTAGCCGTCGACAAGTTCACCAAGTGGATCGAGGCCAGGCCGATTAAGAAGTTGGATGGCCCCACAACCGTCTGGTTCATCGAAGCCATCACGGGCTGCTACGGCATCCCCCACAGCATCATCACCGACAACGGCACGAACATTACCAAGGGCATGCTAGCATCATTTTCCGCCAAGCAAGGCATCTGGCTCGACCTGGCTTCCGTCTCTCACCCCCAGTCGAACTGCTAGGTCAAGAGGGCAAACATCCTCATCCTGGCTGGCATCAAGCCCCGGCTCATGGCGCCACTTTTCAGGTTAGCCGGCTGCTAGATTGGGGACCTGTTGGCTATCCTCGGGAGCCTCAGAACTACGCCCAACCGGTCGACTAGCTACACTCCTTATTTCCTCGTGTACGGGTCTGAGGCGATCATCCCCGCCGACATCGAGTTCGAATTGCCTCGGGTCACCTTGTAGACAGAGAACGATGCAATGGAGGCGAGAGAAGATGGCGTCGACCTAATCGAAGGAGCACACAAACTGGCCTTAAGCCAGACAACCATCTACCAGCAGAAGCTCTGGCACTACCACAGCAAGCGGATCTGGCCGCTCTCCTTCCACGAAGGAGACTTGGTGCTCAGACGGATCTAGAGAACAGCCAGCCAACACAAGCTATCCTCCCCAAGGGAGGGCCCGTTCATCGTCAGCAAGGCATTGCACAAGAAGACATACTACCTGATAGACGCCCAAAAGCCGCAAAAGCGCAAGAGAGGTGCCTCTGGCGAGGAGATGGAGCGCCCGTGGAACGCGGCGCTCCTCCGCCCATTTTACTGCTGAGCACCAGTGTATGTATGTATCATCCCCTTTTGGGCTTATGAATGCAACAGGTATGCCAAGACCACTCTTGGGACACGCCCTTTTCGTTTCCATCCAAGTTTCTCAACTCTTTCGCCTGCTCACAGTCCTGGGGGCTAGCCGGCTAGTCCTTACGTCCTCTCCTAATAACTAACCAACTAATGTGAGTCGAACAAGTACTCCCACCCCTCCCAGCTACAGACCGGCTCCCGGCTGTCTGGCCGACGGGGTCGTGGGGCGACGAAACTTAGCACACACGAAAGGTCGACCACTTGGGGGTCGCCGGCTAGGTCTAGCCAGAACACTTTCTCGCCTCTAACACTTGTCTTACCCAAAGAAGTTCTTGCAGTTTCCAAACTCATAGCCGGTTCCTTCGAGGCAGACGGCCCGTCCCAGCGATAGATCGGCTCCCGACAGTCGAGCTGGTGATGCCAAAACCAAGGAGGACAAGGACTTGAGCAGACGGAACCAACAGAGAAAACAAGGATAAGGTTAAGCCGGCACGTGGGCAACACAAGCAGCAAACATAACAATAGCCAAAAGCTCCATAAAAACTTAAAAAGGTTGCCGGCCATAGGTTCATTACAATAGACCCCTAGTGGGTGGAAATGTGTCTAAAAGATTAGTACTGCAGCTAAGAAATCAATAGGAAAAGCATGCGGGCCGGCTCAGGTTGCCGGTGCATCGCGAGCCGGCTCGACGTTGTGCCCAGATGAGGCCGCGGCCTTTGGGTCTGCCTCCATGGTCTCTGTAGCCTCGCCGTCGCCACCTGTGCTAGAGGCAGTACTCTCGTCGGTGACCTCCTCGTCCTTTGGGCCTTGGGGGTTGCCAAAGGAGTCTTCAGGGACCGGCTCTCCGTCCTCACCGAGAATCGGCAAGAGTTCATTCGGGTCGACGTACGAGGCAAGCTCGTTGGCTCGGCAGACAAGGGTGCTCTCACGAGCCGCCCGCTCCTCCTCCGGCATGTCCCGCATGGTCGCTAGCCGGTCTATGTCGACCCCGCAGTACCATGACGTGATGAACCAGAGCGCCATCTGTGCCCTGGCCCGAGCCACAGACGCCGTCCAGGTCTAGATCCGGGTCATGGCATTATCCATCCACGACCCGGGGCTACACGACCCGGCCACAAGGTGGCGATCACCTCCTTGCTGACCGTCTTCAGCCGCTCCATGCTGCGTTGAAGATGGAAGAGCCTGTTCTCCATGGCCATCCCAAGCTCCGCCATGTCCCAGCCGGCGTCCTCCATGAGCTCACGCCCGCACACCCGAAGATACTCCCAGTGCTCCGCCACGGCGCGCTCGGCGTGACATTGGGAAGCGATCCAGATAAGAGAAGAGGAATCAAAAAGAACAAATCAAAGGAAAGAAAAACTCAGCCGACTGAAAAAGCAAATCAGGGCTTACGCTAGAAGGAGTCGTCCAGCTCGACGGCAAAGTACAACGACGAGTCCTGCTCCCTCTCCAGCACCGCCTCCGCCTGGGCTAGCTCAGCCGAGCGCGCCTCGAGCGTCTTCTTGAGGTGGGTCACCTCGCCCAGCCGCCACCTCCCGCTACACGTCCGCCTTTAGATGCTCTTGGGCCACCTGCTCATCCACCAGCAGGGCGCCCAGACGGTCCCTCTCTGAGGTGATCAACTCGATGCTTTGCGCCAGCCAGTTCCGCTCGGAGACGGACCCGTCCTTCTCATCCTAGAGGGCGCTCAACTCCCCTTCAAAAAAACCCAACAATGGTTAATAAAAACATACAACACCCGGCCCGTCTGCCAAGCAGCCGGCCTATCTCCCGGGGGCTACACGCCCCCATTGGGCCAAGCGTACCTTGGACCCTCGTCAACTCCTCCTCCAACTGGTAGAAGCCGTGCTTTCCACGGTAGTGGATGGTGACCGCTTCATCAAAGAGCTCCTGCCGTCGGGCGTTCCCAGCCTGCCCCAGGATGCCAGGGTTAAAGGACTGCGAGCAAAGGAAGAGGTAATGCGAATAAAGGAACATGGAATACAAACGAAAGAAGATCTGACCCGACTGCCTCGGAGCCGGTCAGCCGGCCCGCATCTCGGGGGCTACACCCAGTGGGTGCGCTCGCGCGCCCCCAGTTGAAAAGAAAAGCAAAATGCTGAATCAAGCAAAGCAAGTGAAAGCGAAAGAATATCCGGCTCGGCTGCCCCGCAGCCGGTCAGCCGGCCCGCATCTCGGGGGCTACACCCAGTGATTGCACTTGCGCGCCCCCACTGGAAAAATTTGACGAAGACAAAGCTTATCTCAGCACGTTGCAGATCACTATCGGTCGCCTCGGTGAAGTTGGCCAGCTCCCCGCAGCACCACGCCAATACGCCACCCAGCTCCCCAAGTGTTGGGACCGAGCCTCCGGCACGCGGAGGTGGGACGGCGGGGACGCATGCTAGCGCCTCCCAGTCCTGGATCACGTCCAGCATGGACCTCCGGGACCGGCTCTCCTCGCCGCCCGTTTCGGCATTAACTGCAGCACTGGCTGCCCGCGGCAGTTCAGAACAACGAGGGCGCGGGAACCGGCTCCTCGTTGTCCCGTGTTCGGCACCACCACCGCCTCCTCCTCCTGCCGGCTCGACGCGTTGATCGCGGTGGCCGATACTTCCGTCTCCATGGTCGGCTCCTCCGGTGCCGCCTCCGGAGCCAAGGGGCCTCCGACACGTCAGCCTGGGCCGGCTCGGCAAGGGGCGGCGCCACCGCCGATTCCACCGGCCAGGTCTCCTCGCGGGCCGGCTCCGAAGCCACCTCCCTCGGTCGTGTCGTTTCCTCCGAAGACGGAGGCGTGGATGCCTTCATAGCCAATCTTCGCGGCTCACTCAACGGAGGTCTTGGCATGCAAGTCGACTCGCCATTGAGTTCAATGCCTGGATGGGGTCCACCGACCTTCTGATACCGACCTTCGATATCAACGTAGCATGGCTCCCGACCTTCTCTATCTCCCGCCGTGCGAAGCCCCCGAGCGAGATGGTCCGATCTGGGCTCCTGACTTCGAGGCTCTCAGTTCCGTGAGCCTCCTCTTCTCCTCACGTAGCATGGCTGCGTGCTCCTGCGCCAGCCGGCTGGGCGCCTCCACCGGGCTGGCTGTCGACTCCACATTGTGGAGCTCGATGGGGTCCCTAGAGTAGGAAAACACTCAAACAACTGACGGCACACGACTTAGCAAGAAAAACCTACACTACAAAAGAGACACTCACCCGACGATGACGAGCAGGGCCTGCTTGGTGCGCGCGGGTGGCTTTGGTGCGACCCCCTTGGCTCGCTTAAGAGCCGGTGGTTGGGCCATTGGCTCCTCCTAATCCATCCTCTTCCCCCGGCTAGAGGTCCCGGCAGCCGGGGCACGCGCGGGCTGATCCTCCTCCCGCCGCGCGGGCCCTGTTGAACTATGGGGGGAGGCGCGTTCAGGATACGGACATCGTCATCATAGTCGTCATCATCATCGGTCCAATCTTTGATCGAGGGGCCAGAGGGGAACTCACCAGCCACTCTAGACCCACCGGCTCCTGGGTCCCCTGCCGCCTCTACCTCGCATAAGGAGTCGACCCCCTCTTTGGGTCCTCCTCCTAGCTCCTAGTCCTCGGAGTCGGACTGGGCGCACTCCGCCTCAAAGATCTGGGAGTGCGGACCGTCCGGCATGTTCTGTTGAACAAATAGCTATGGTCAGCATGACAACTAAGATTGGGAGCTGGCCAGAAAGATTCATAGAAGAAAGACAAGTCACCTCGACAGGGCGTACCAAGGGTGTCGGGTTGTGCCGGTCGTACGGATCCTTGCCGAATGACCAAGTTCCCGGCGCCAGCCGGAAGGTTGTGATGGCGTTCACTCGTGCCGCCACGCGAGCCGAAGTCAGCTCGACGATCGATAGCCGGCAGGGTTCCCAACGGCCGGACATATCACTCATCCGGTGCGGCCTCAGCGGGAGAGGCAGCACCCGGCGTGTGATGAAGGAGGCCACCAGGTCGAAGGCAACCATCCCTTCCCTGCTCCTCATCACCACGAGTCGGTCGAGCTCTTCAAGCCTGGTCCCGTGCGGAGCGGTCCCCGACACGTTCACTCCGGTGGATGGGGCATTAACGAACGCCGGCAGCCGGATATAGTCCCGCTGTCGGTCGGCATTCTTGACGTAGAAGAACGTCCGGTGCCAGCCCTTGATTGAGTCGATGAGACTGAAGTGCGGGAAGCGCATGTCGCGATAGCACAGAGCTACGCCCCCGCAGGCATACGGCTCCTCCGTGTTCTTCAGTGCCTTGACGTAAAAGAGCTTCTCGAAGGGCTCCACATAGGGGAGCATCCTAGATAACCCTTGCACAGGGTCATGAAGCCCGTGATTTAGAGGATGGCGTTGGTACCGAGGTGGTGCGGCTGGAGATCGAAGGTGCCGAGCAAATGGCGGAAGAAGAGGCTGACTGGCAGCCCGAAGCCATGTGGGAAGCAGCAGGTGAAGACGATGTGCTCCCCGCCCACGGTTTGTGTACCACTTCGTCGCTCGGCGCACAGGCGATCACGCACTCCTCCGATGGCAGTATGTGAGCGCGGCGGAGCTCTGCGATGGTGTCCTCTGTGACGACGGAGCCAGCCCAGCTCCACGAGCGACGTTCGGCCATCAAGACGGCGGGGCAACGCGATAATGCGAGCAGGCGAAGTAGCAAGCAAAATAGGCTGCAGAGCAAGGAAGAGCGGATAAGGCAAGGAAAAGGAATACGACGGGGGCAAGGGGAGCGCGGTTGCCTCCGCCTCCCTCCCTTCCTCTTTAAATAAGGGGATGGCACCCGAGGGAGGTGAGCATTAACTGCGCCCACTCCCCTAGGATTCCCACATGAACGTGGGTGCCTCGGGCTGCAACCGCTGCATGTGACCACCGAAGATGTCGATTTGGGTCCCGAGGCCTACTAGGCTACGCCTGCGGCCTAGCGGGCTAGGCCTAGTGTGACGTCCTGTCTGCCCACGAGCGCGGGCCCCATGGAATCATTACACTCCATGCGTGGTGCGGGCAGGCCTGGGACCTAGAGCAACATGATGGAACCCGAGGCGTCGGTGGCATCCGCCATCTCGACCGACCGTTCGGCTTCAAGCTGGAGGCGGGCGCCGCCTGAGGGAAGCCGCTGGGTCCCCCTCGTCCGGCAGAGGCAAGCCCCCGCCGGCTTTGGGGACTACTGATGGGGTTATTACCCCTGGGTAGGCCACAACAACGAGGTTCTCTCCCCCTCTTCAAGAAAAATCACATTGCCGGCTACCTCACGGTAGGCTGGCGGACGGCCGGCTGGCTCGCGATCGGCTCTCCGAGGAGCCGGCTCGGACCTGGTCGGCTATGCCACGACTTGTTGCCTCCGGACCGGCTCTCCCATTGACCCTCGGACGAGCAAGCTACCATCCCATCCATTGCACGCGGGTACGGTGACAAGACAAGACCCCCATGACGGGCCCCAACGTGGCCACAGTGACCGCTGACACGCGGGCGCGCATGGCTACAGTCCAGCCGGTCATACCGTTGACCTTGTGTAAACTCCCAATTTTATTAAATTAGGATGTTAATAGGATCATCATATTGCATCTCATGATTTATTGCATTTGAGTAGATGATGTTCAAGTTTTCTCACTCACAGAAAATAATAGAGAGAGGATAATATGACTTCCTCAAAATATACATGAGTGGGGAAGTATTGGACTAATATTTGGTGTTTTCAAGATTGCATCAAAAAAAATATTTTGTTATCCAGAGTTAAATTTATTGCACTAGAAAAAAATATTTTTTTCTAAATTATATGAGCAGGAATTAATATTCCTTGTGCTCTATTTTACCAAAAAGAATTTTAGGAATTTTTCTGATATTTTTTCTTTTTGTTTTCTGCTTCGGATCTAAAAAGAAAGAGTTCAAAAAAAAAACACGCACGCACCCAGGATGGCCAAGCCAGCCACCAGGCCGCTCACCGGAGCCAGCTAGGCCGAGCGAGGTGCTCGCCCAGCGAGCAGCCCCAGCGCTCGATCCCCTCTTAGTCAATTCTATCCCTCTCTCTCTCACGCACATGCAGGTGGGGCCGACCCCATCTTCCCCAACATCCCACAGCACCCACATGGGATAAGCCAGCGCTCGCAGCTCCCGCTACCGCCGGCCGAAGCTCTAGGGATAGAGCTTATGCCGCAGCCCCGGCCCTCCTAGCTGCTCCTATAAGTAGACCTCGATGTCCTCTTTCCATTCAGCCAAGCCGCACCACCTCTCGCCGCTCGTAGCCGTCGCCCCCGTCCATTTGCATCTCGCCGGACCCGGAGCTTTCCGGCGAAGTTTCTGATGTCGGTGAACCCGCATGGCCCCTTTTTCTTCATGAAATCTGATCCTCTCGTCCGTGTGCACCTCCCTAACATATTTTGTGCCCCTAGGCCTCGCCGGAGCAGCTCCCCGTCCGACCTGCATCACCGAAGTTCACCGGAGTACAGGAGCTCGCCCAGCCCCATCCGGTCGTCGCCGCCGTCCGCCGTCACCACCGTTCGGCAGCCCTCGCCAAGCCGCACCTTGCCGCCTACCTCGCCCGCGCCGGAGCTCGCCGGAGCCGCCACCCAGTCGTCACCTAGTTCCTGCCCGAGGTCGTGCTCCTCTCTGTAAGCGCTGGCCTCGCTCGTTTCGTTCGATTAGTATAGGGTTTTTTAGTTTTGAACCGGTAGGTTAGATTGGTTTTTTATTTGATTTAAACCGTTCTGTTTATATTAAGTCGAACATCGGTTTTTCTTTTAATTTAGCCAAACCGGAGTATTTTACTTATTTCGCAAATGTTCCCCACGTAGCCGCCACGGCGAACGCAGCCAACCAACCAGAGCTTACCGCATCACGCTCTAGCCGCGAACGTTCACAGTTTAGTATTTTCAGAAAACGTTCGTATAGCAGTTTTTTTCAGATTTAATTCAAAACTTCAAACGGCTTTTACTTTTTAACCGTAGATCGAAATGGGATGAAACAAGAGGCTAAATTTTCGTCTCAAATAGCCCTAACCAGAAAACCCATAGTTGCAGATTTTTGCAAGTTCAAATTTGATATTTCAGATTTGAAATTAAATTTCATTAGGCCATATCTTTCAAACGGTATACCCGTTTGAAGTGATTCTGTTTGCACCATGTCACACGAACTAAATCCTTTTCCATGAAATTTTGCTACTATATATTCTACACAATTATTTTCTGTTCATCATAATTTTTCTAGAATGCCTTGTAGGAACACTAGTGCACGTCACGAATTTTGAACATTATTTATACTTTGAAACTTTTCATGTTAATGACTTGTGTTGGATTTTATTTGGCTTTTGCAAATATTTTGTTGCATGTTTTCTTTGGATGGTATGAATGCTTGTTTATGTGTGTTTATTTACTTTGCGATAGATTGTCCGGAGTGCAAAGAAGAGTACTACCATTCCCTAGAACTTCACTCCAAGCACGAAGGCAAGTTACATTTGATCATATCAGTTTTTACCTATGTTTTATTTTTGCACATAGTCCTTTGATGTAGGAGTGCATGGTAGGAGTTTATACTTGTTGATTTTACTATCGCCTAGTAGTTCATTTGAGGTACGTCTGAAACATACCAACTTTGTCGCCCTTGTGTTATGTTACAATGCTTCGCCATAGTAGATGGGGATTGGGGAGTGTTATCATCTTGAGATGTGAGTGACAAAGTAGTAACTAGGACCAACTTTAATGAACTACCTGGGTGGAAATTCGTTTGTATGGGGGCGAAGGACAGTGGGAGCATTCATGGGAATCCATGGGCGTGCACACTAGTGGTCCATCCACCTAGACTCAAAGGGATCAACCTTATTTTCATGTCTATAAGCTTCCGTGTGCAGCCGCAAGCCAATATGTGCTCTGGCTTAGTTGAGTAGATGGTGTGACCTCTTCTAGGATAGGCTAGCAGATGTAGATGATGTAGGTGTACCAGCCTATCCGTGGGTTAGGGGAAATGCTTTCGAAAGACTATGTCTCGATCTTTCGATCAAGGATGTGGTCGAGTCTTGTGGGGAAAAGTGCACAACCTCTGTAGAGTTAAAATCTAATCGATTAGCCATGTCCCCGGTCATGGACAACTTGAGCTTTTAGTAGTGGAAATATAGGGAGATCTCATCACTCTTAACTAATCAACTGAGTACAAAGTTTTGGAATGATTGAGATGGGCATCGTCTGAGACTTATGATATTTGCAGAAGTAGAGCAATTATTTTTTATAGAGAAAAACTAGCTTTATGCAAAACCAAACTTAGAGCTTTCCACCAACCAAATTGCATGTACTATGTAGGCTCATTACACTTTATGATGTGACTTGCCAGCACATTCCATGTACTAACCTACACGGCTGCAACTTATCATGTTGCAGATTTATCCGACGACGAATAAGGTGCGATAGGTCATTGTTCTGCACTCAGCTTGCTTGTGGAGTTGATGGACTCGTTACACTTTTTGCTTCCTCTTTACTTTGCTTTATTTTGGCCTTAGGCCACATTAATGTAATAAATACTCTTTGAGGATTCTCGATGTAATAAATGTGATATTGAACTCTGTTGTACATCCTCAAGTACTGTGTGTGTCAGCATACCGATCCAGGGTCGCTACAAGATGGTATCAGAGCACACGTTGACTGTAGGACGCGACCCTAGAAAATGGAAAGCCATAGGATGAAAACCATATTTTACAACACTTTTATACCCTGTTTTGGTCTCATACTTTTCCCTGCTTAACTACGAATTTCTCCTCTCTTTCAAACTGTAGATGTCGACCCCCATCATTGAGTTTGCTCAGCCCGACGCAACCATGCCCTTTGGAAGACAGCTCATGGATATCACAGGTCATCTGCGCATCACCTTGCCCAGCTTCACCGGTACCTTCACGGCCACTCTACCTATGCCATAGCAGGTGGGCGCGGGCTAATCGCGGAGCTGGCTGGCGGGCCCTAGCGGGCGACGAGACCACGCAGCCGCTAGACCTTACAGACGACAAGACGACTCGACTAGCGGGCCCCCTAGCCAGCCGAAGAGGCTGCCAGCCAGGTCCCTCACTCAGTACTTTAGGGATATTGTCAGCCGAGGGGTTGGCCTTTAAAACCCCTCGAGCCCCCCATGCATAGACATAAAGATTCACATGCACACACACTCCAGGGAACATTTCACCTCATATTCACGTACGTAGCAAGGGAAGAGGAGCCGACTGCTCCCTCTTCCACCTCCAGATACAGATCCAGGAGCACCATTGTAACCTCCCCTCGTCTATCAACCTAGACCAAGTAGGACTAGGGGTATTACCTCCCCTAGAGAGCCCTGAACCTGGGTACATCCTGCGTCCCTCGCTGCTTGTGCCTAATCCCGCACCCGGAGCCCGTTAGTGTCCTCCGGCCCCAACCACCTTTGATAAGCCTACCCATGGTATCTGCATGAGAAAATGACGACAACAAGAGTGATCCCGTAGTGGATCACTGGACAATGGTCAAAAATTATCCTTAGTAACTAGAAAACTAAGGGGATGTTTCTCGATTATGGAGGTGACAAAGAGTTCGTCGTAAAGGGTTACGTTCATGCAAGCTTTGGCACCAATCCGGATGGCTCTGAGTAGTAGACCGGATATGTATAGTGGAGCAGCCATTTGGAACAACCCTAAGTGGGGTGCAGTAGCAGCCTCTATGATATGATATAGAGATTTGCAAAGTGCGCATGGATTTGAATGTTGCAGACCCGTGGACTATAAAGCCTCTCTCACAAGCAAAACATGATCAAACCCTAGAACTTAGTGGGTGTAAATCACATGGTGATGTGAAATAGATTATTGACACAAGTGCAAGTGGGAGACTGCTGGAAATATGCCCTGGAGGCAATATAAATTCGTTATTATCATCTTTCCTTGTTCATGATAAATGTCTAATATCCATGGTTGAATTGTATTGATAGGAAACTCAAATACATGTGTGTATACATAGACAACCCCATGTACCTAATGAGCCTCTACTAGACTAGCTCATTGATCGAAGATGGTCAATGTTTCCTGACCATAGACATGAGTTGTCATTTGATAACAGGATCACATCATTAGGAGAATGATGTGATGGAAAAGACCCAACCGTAAGCATAGCAGTTGATCGTGTCAGTTTATTGCTACAGCTTTATCCATGTCAAGTATCTGTTCCTACGACCATGAGATCGCCCAACTCCTTAACACTGGAGGAATGCCTTGTGTGTATCAAACACTCCAATGTGACTGGGTGACCATAAAGGTGCTCTATAGGTATCTTCTAGGGTGTCTGTTGGGTTGTTGTGGATCGAGACTAGGATTTGTCACTCTGTATGATGGACAGGTATCTCTAGGCCCACTCGATAATACAACATCACAAGAAGCTTGCAAAGAAATGTGACTGAGGAGTTAGTTATGGGATCTAGTATTATGAAACGAGTAAAGAGACTTGTCGGTAACGAGATTGAACTAGGTATGGAGATATTGACGATCGAATTTCGGGCAAGTAACATACCGGTGGACAAACAGAAGTCAATACGGGATTGTCGAAATCCTTGACATCGTGTTTCGACCAATAAAGATCTTCATAGAATATATAGGAACTTATATGGGCATCCAGGTCCTGCTATTGGTTATTGACCGTAGAGTTGTCTCGGTCATGTCTACATAGTTCTCAAACCCGCAGGGTCTCCACACTAAACATTTGGTGACAATTTTGGTATTGTTGAGTTATGTATGTTGGTGAACGAAGGTTGTTTAGAGTCCTAGATGAGATCCCATACATCATGAGGAGCTCCGGAATGGTCCGGAGGTAAATATTTATATATGGGAAGTCATATTTTGGCTAACGGATTTTTTTTGGTTTTTCTGGAATTGTACTAGGAAGGTCCTAGAAGCTTCCAGAAACTTCCGGAGGAGTCCAGAATTATACAAAGGGTTCCACAACGTTCCAAGGGTTTTCTTGGGCTGAGGGGAGGCGCCCTTGTCTTGTTGGGCCAGGCGCACAAGTCCCTCAAGGCCCATGTGGCTTGGGAGAGGTGGAAAGTCCACCTGGTTTTGGGAAGGGAGGGAATTGGACCAGGAGTCCAACTCCTCCCACTTGGCTACGCCTTATGGATTGGAGGGGCTTATCTTGACACCCCTCCACCTATGTATAGAGGGGAGGGGGCGCCCCAAGAGCACACACGGATTCCTTGGAGGCCCTCTCTCTTCCTAGATCGTTTCCTCCTCCGTTTACGGTTTCGGTATCGCTAGGGATAGCCCTGCTGGGATAGCACCATCACCATCGCCGCCATGCCGTCGCGTTGTAGGAGAACTCATATACCTCTCTGCCCCCCGCTTGCTAGATCAATAAGGAGGAGACGTCGTTGAGTTGTACGTGTGCTGAACAAGGAGGTGTTGTCCGTTCAGCGCTAGAGCAGGACGGATCGTGATTGGAATACAGGACGGATTGCGATTTGGATCACGAAAACGTTTGACTACATCATCCACATTTCTTAACGCTTCCCCCTTCGCGATCTACAAGGGTATGTAGATCCACTCTCGCTCTCGTAATTGTTGATCTCCATAGATAGATCTTTGGTGTTCGTAGGATTTTTTGGTTTCCCATGCAATGTTCACACAACAAGTCTCAAATCAACTAGGCATAACAAAAGGCTATGTAGATACCTACCGATAGATGTCAATGCAAGGAGTAGGGATTGTCATGCAAATAATGCACTAGACATATAAGTATATGAAAGCTCAACTGAAGCCAACTGGGGTGTGCATCTTGCTTTCTCATGAAGACCTTAGGCATTTGAGGAAGACTGTCATCGAAATGTACAAGCCAAGTTTATAATAACGAAAATGTGATTCCCACTAGAAAATGAATGATATAACATGATACTCTCTATATGTAGAATAAGTTGTGACTTTGAGGCAAAAGTGTGGTAAATATAGTAGCAAAGTCCCTTTTCTCATTTTCTCTCATTCTTTTTTTAATGGTGGGCTCACTAGGACTCCACCATTTTTATTTCCTCACTGATGCAATGCTCTAAAAATGATGATCATCACACTTTCATTTACTTACAACTCAATATGAAGAACTGATAGAATGATATGACTCTGTATGAATGCCTCTGGCAGTGTACCAGGATGTGCAAAGATCTAGCATGACATGTATCAAAAATATGATGAACGAACTACTCATATGAAGTGATGATGGAATTTGCATGGAAATATATGTTGAAATGGCTATGGAAATGCCATGATAGGTAGGTATGGTGGATGTTTTGAGAAAAATACAATGAGCCTTATGTGCAATAGAGCATATCATGTCACGGGGTTTGGATGCACCGGCGGAAGCTGCACCGATCCTCGAGGTGATAATGGGTAAGTCACGGTACCGAAGAGGCTACAAAATATGAGGAGGTGATATTGTGTTTCTACATGGTTTCACATTAGTAATAAATAACTCATATACTTATTCCTAAGTTTTCTGGTAGAACCATGATTGTGTGTTTCTTGTTTTTGCTTGTTTGTGCTTTGGTATAAGTCACACTTTTGCCCTAGGCAAGAAGTGTGCGACTATATCACCTACCTTACCTTGCTGATTGTGTTTGTCCTTATCGACACTTGCTTGATTGCACTTGCACTATACCACCCCCTTAGGCACTTCCCTCTATGATACTTTCCCTCTTCCCCCTCTCAACAACTGAAGACAGGAAAGACAAGATGCACCAAGGATCCACCTCGATGGACAGCTAGCGTTGAAGACTATGACTACAACATACTCAACCATAGGCAACCTCGTAGGTTTAGGCTCTTCTCTCAAGACTGAAAACCCCTCCCCAGACCAGACTAGATCACACAACCTACCCCAGCTCAAACCTCTGATCACGTGGTAGTTACACAGGTTTGCCAGAGCACCTGTTGAGCATCAATAACCCCATTCTTACCACTGGGTTCGTTATGGGACTAGTGA
Source organism: Hordeum marinum (assembly GCA_022496015.1). Taxonomy (NCBI): domain Eukaryota; kingdom Viridiplantae; phylum Streptophyta; class Magnoliopsida; order Poales; family Poaceae; genus Hordeum; species Hordeum marinum. Next base: position 206,195,509 of record CM039675.1, on the reverse strand, counting down.
TCATAGTGAACAAATACCGTTCATCCTTAAGCTAGCACTTGAACTAATGATGCCATGGGATAGATCATCTTGATCACTTGATGAGGCTAGACTAGATAACTTGAGGAAGCGGTTGAGACCCTTTGGTCGATTGCGGGATTTTCAGGATGATCGGGAGATGGATGGACCAAGTTGATAGAGTAGCATAACATACTTGTCCTTTGAGTAACTTGGATTAGTAGGACAAACATGATCACAAGATGAAATTCTTGGTGGATTAAAGACTTGACTTTGGCAAGTAATGATTGATAGTGGATTGATGGTGATATGATAGTGACTGGAGTAACTAGTAGGGAATTCTTACTAGATGTAAACCTTGGATTTAATTAGGTGATTCTAATAGGTGCTCGAGATCAATTAAACCACATGGTTCAGAGTAATTTGGATTTAGTCCAATGATCTTGATCATGATACCATGTTTCTCGGTGGATGATAAGTAGAATGAATTGGATGACGTTAGGGATAATTTAGGGATCTATATAAGCTCGACCTTGGAGTTAGTTGATCATGAGATTGGAAGTTCGTGGATATACTATGATAATAGTTCTTGCAATGATATGTGGATTATATGAACTCAAGAAGATTATGTGGAACACCGTCGAAGCTGGTTTTGTAGCAGTAATGGATCATGTAATAGTGGATGATATTTGTGGATCGATTAAGTTGGACTCGTAGGAAGGAAACAAGATCTTGGATTTGTTTATTATGTGTTTCCATAGCATAGAGATGCAACACCTTAGACCTTGGATATATTAGCTGAGCACTTGGATTTGTAATGTCTTGTGCAAGCTTCGCAGCTTGTATGCTTCCCGAGGATTTTTACATGGGGATATATTTAAGTTTGGTACAATATATATATATATATAAGATTTTGGTTTAGTCCTTCTCTCAAAACTTTGGAGTCGAATAGCATGAGTGATGATGGAGTTGACTTATATGGAGATACCTTTGATGATATAGGATGTCTTTCTTGGAGTACTAGGTAGGATTATTGGCATCAAGTAAGTGTGCTCAAGGATAAGATGATAGATGTTCACTCACATCCTAATCTCCTTGAAACCTCAAAAGTTTACCGAGCCACAATATGGTCGGATTACGACCATAGGTCTTGGCTCTAAGTCATTATACTATGGCCAATACTCCACCTCGACCACCACCAATCATGTTTAAAAGGAAGGTGGAAACGAAGAACTAGATTACATTAGAACACGAACCCCTGAACTAGTGACCCTCCGGAGTGAATGCCCACTCCTCTCACATGTCCCATGAGCAATGTGTTTATGTGATACTTGGAGAAATAATTTGTTGTCCTCTGGGATGGCATACTTATTTACCCAATAAGAGAAGGAACACCATAGTCCTAATTGGTTAAGGCCCAGGAACACCAGTTACCATGCCTCTCGAGTATAAGGTCTCACCTTGAAGGAGTTGGACTCCTCGAAGCACCCTCCCTACTGAAGACTTTCTTGCCCAAGCAAGATAAAGAACCACTACGATTGCGAAGCCATGAAAACAACAAAGAAGAAGCAAAAGAAGTCAACCACCACTCCTCTGTCGGCTACATCAACTAGACTATATCAAGAAGCACCGACGTTCAAGCCCAATGAAGCCCTTGGACATCAAGAGGATCAAAGAGCCCCTTGCTTTAAGTAGTCACCTATCAGTTCCTTACTAGGATGGAACTGAGAAGTTGATGGCTTCCTCACTCCACCACCTTGATGGTGTACGTTGAGATGACGTCCCTACTCCCTTCAGATGCCTCGAATGAAGTCGGACGACTGTACGACTGTCATGACTTCATTATTAGCACCTTTTGGTCCAATGTAGAGCGTAAACCCCAACTGGATCAGGGTGAAACACCTGTCAAAGTTAGTTCACCCCACTTGCCAAGCCTCAGACCATGGGGATTGGATGGCTAGTCCATACTTTCGGGTAACCAGCTCATCGAGGATGCCTTAAAAACTTCCCTAGAAGGTAGGAATAGTTTTTGCGTCTCTAAACTTTGTCTTAGGGATGAGACTCATCCCAGACCTTCCCACAATATCTACGGAGAGACTAGTAGACCAAACACTCGGAGATCATCCAGAAGCACGCGTCCATAAAGACGAAGACAACTAGTTGAAGATGGATGAAGAACATACCTGGGCAACTTATTCAAGCAGAAGTTCTCAACGCAAAGCCTGCGATGATGCACTTCAGCACCCTCAAGGATGAAAACCACCTACGACTGAAGACCTCCTGCTTGAAGGAAAATATGGACTTCCCCTTAACGAGAAGCCTACGCCAACAAACTTGGACGTCCTTACAATGAAGATTCACGAGCATCAGTGATCAACTGCTCCAACAAAGTCAACGATTCCCCGTCACCAGGAAATTACACCAAGACCTTGACCCTTGTAGACTAAAGAGAAACATCTAGACGTCACTAACAAGCAAGAGCAACCCCAGGACTAGCATGCAGACACATTATCTTGGCCACGTATTCTGACTTTGGAATACACATGCAAGCCAGACCCTTGCCAAAACCTCGTCCACCAAACCCATAACCATTAGGAAAGCCTAGCAGATTACAAGAAGACCGTCCACCCTTAGATGATATCAACAATGCACTTGAAGACATATCATCAGGGACTTCAATATCCAGAAGTACAACCATGCCAGAGCAGAACCAACGTGGAACATGAAGACTACCTCACCTCTGAATTTGTCGCATCTTTCCCATGGCTAGCCTAGGAATCTCGGGGACGAGATTCTTGTAAAGGGGGTAGGCCTGTCACATCCTGTGTTTTGTCTCATTCCTAAGTTAACATGACTCAAAAATTAGGGCCAATTAAAACTTTTTCAGTGCATATGAATGATTGACTTGTGTGTTATTTTCTTGTTTGTTTGATTGCTTACAAGTGCTCTATATTCATAAAACTCCCTCCTACTCTCAAAACACTTTGCCTTGATCTAAACTCTTGTCCAATGATGATACCATGTTTATAGTTCCTAAAACTATTTTTATCAAATTTTATTTTGGCCAAAAACCATTTATTCAATTTACGTTTTCAAAATCCCCTGAATTGAGGTTTGTACTACAAGTCCTCAAATTTGGTGGATTGTTTTTCCCCAAAGGATTTATTTGGAACCAACTATATATATAACTCCCCAAAATCTCAAAATATTATTTTTAAAAGTTATTTTATTATATTATTTAAAGACTTTTTCTTAAGGCCATAAATGGTCTTTTATTAGAAAAAATATATTTTTATGCTTTCAAAATATTTGAGAAAATCTAGGAAACCTCACTAGACATGTAGTGTCCATATATAAGAGTTTAAACAAATGGCGTATTCAAAATATTGGACAAAACCCTACAAAATCATTTCTACCTATTTCAAGCATTTGAAATATTTCTATAAGAAATATCTCAATTAAATCCAGGAAATTTCAGCAAGTCACACATGATATGTCTGATTAGCTTGCAAAGTTTAATATCAATCCCAATAGTTTTGATTCACAAAAATATCCCAAAACCCTCTATGTCCAGAACCAAATTTGAGTAGCTCTACGTTGCCAACTTTCTCTTATTATTCTCAAACCTTGTGGACAAGTTCTAATCCACTAATAATGCATCCACACTAAGTGGTGCATCATGGAGAACAGATCCACTTGTCCAAATCCCCCCTGACCTATTTATGCTGATTTTTATAATTTGGTAATATTGCATTGCCAAGTTTCCCCTTTGGGCCCCAAACCTTTTGGGCATGCTCTAATAACCAAATTATGCCACCACTCCAAGCGGTGCATCAAGGAGAATGGATTTGCATAGCTAGATCTAAGCAAACCCATTTCTGCCCATTTCCAAGGTTTATAAAGTTTCCATTGGAAACTTTCAACATAAGATCTCAAAATTGGTGACCAAGCTTATTTATCCCAATTATATGATCGTGTTAAGTTCCATAGCAAGGGGAATCCTTTATCTATCCCAAACACCTAACAAAGACCTTCTGCCCATTATTCTTAATCAATAATTGAAGGACCAGAAGTGCTAACCCCAGTCCCCTGGCCACCTCGGGCCTCCCCGCACGCCAGTCGAGGCCCTCGACATCCGGGACACGCCATGACCCTCTTCCCCCTCCTCTCTATCCTCCTACTGACCTCACCTCACACGCGCGTCGGCCGCCCGAGAGCGCCAACGGGCGACATCGCACGTACGAGCCTCTGCTTCCACCGGCTCTCTCTCCTTGCTTCACTCGACGTGGACCGCACCCACAAAGCCCATAGATAGACCGCAGCTCACGCCCGTCGCGTCTGGCATGGTTCAGGGCATGGTCGTAGATGTGGACTATGGTGCTCCGGCACTGCGACTACTTAAGGCCTCCCCGAGCCCCTCCCTTGGCTCCTTCCGCTCACCCTCTTTTCCGCCGAGCCCCAGGACCAAGCCCCTTGTCCTCCCGTGCCCTCCTCCTCAACCCATTGCTGGCATTGCAGCCTCGGCCTCGTCTCAAATTCAAGCTCCCTCGATCTCCCCCTCTCCCCCTGACCCCTCTTATGCCATCCCACCATCATTGTGAAGCCCCTCCATGGGTTCCCTCCCTCCCTAGGGCACCGTGCACACCAAGCCAGTGGTGGTCGATGGCCTCCTCCACGACCCCTTGATCTAGCATCAAAGCGTCCCCCCGGTGCTCGTGTAGCACCTAGGTAGGTGCGGCTCGTCACCCCGAGCATGTCGTTAGCCAGAGCACCACCGAACGTGGCCGGAGCCACCGGGATGAGCACCTGGAAGCGCTCTGCCTCACCTCCTCTGTTTCTCCCTGCTCGAGCGGGAGTTGAGGGACGGACTCGATAGGAGGGCCCCGCCTGTTGGTGGCCGGCCAACTGGGCCCCTCCGTTTAAGTGGAGGCGCCCCCACTGCTTTCCGCCTCCATGTAGAGGAGGCGTACTCTATAGAGTATGCCTTTTGTGTGGCCGTGTTCGCGTGTGCGGCCGAGCAGTTGGGCTGGCCCAATGCACCTTGGTTCTAAGTTACGCCCAGTGCGTAGCTTAGGCCCATTTGGGTAAAATCCTTTTCCACTAAAACAATATAAAGCATAGAACATTCATTTGGACTCCAAATTTTGTGAATCAAATTCCTACAGATTCCTAAAATCATGATCTATCCAGAATGTGGCTTATACGTTTTTATTGCAAAATTTTCTGTAGTTTGAATTTGAACTATGAAATACCCCACATGTAGAATTCCTAGTGAGTCCACATCAATTCCAAATTGAGTGATTCAAGTTCCTAGGTGTCCATACAATAATTACCTATTTGTCTAGATTTGTTTAAAAAAAATCCCATGCTATATTTTGGTTGGACCAAATAAATATCCCCATTTATATTTATTCCACCTTAGAAAACTCCTAGGAAATCCATTCCAATTCCAACTCCAGTGAAACCATTTCCTAAAATCTTCTAAAATAATTTCCTATTTGTTGGATCCACCCATTCATTTTCACAAAAATTCTTTCTATGGACATCTTATAGGATCATCATTTCCGCTATTTTCACCATTCAAAACTCCCCCTTGACCGACATCCAATAAAACCTCCTTGGTTATTTTTCTTATAAACAAAGACATCCTAGAAAAAAATATTTCCTATTTATAGAGCACTTTTATTTTCTGCTTGTTGTGATTGCTTACTTCGGTTGTTTCTGGCGATAGTTGACGAAGTAGATGAAGTGCTAAGAGTGGACGACAAACGTGCGAAGACCTCGGAGAATTGGATAAGCTAGGCAAGCAGCCCGTTGACCATGTTAAGAAACTTTTCATGCATTTCATATAGCACTTTATGTTCCGACGAATTGATCATGTTGATGTGGTGCGGCCCCCCTTCGGTAGGATACCTTCGATACTTTACCATTTATACTTGCATCGTGCATGACCCTACCATCCTTATGAGGGTTGTGTGGGTGGGAGTAGATAGGATGTGTAGTAGATGCTACACAAGTGGGATTGGGATATGCATGGGTTTAGAAAAAGGTAATTATTTCAATGACTTTCCGAAAACACCGTCGGGTGCCACTGATGCCCAAGGGAGGTGATGTTGAGTTAGGTAACCACTTGAGAAAGAAGTGATGTATCGAAGCAAGTGAGTGTGTGTGTTTTCGAAAACGGATCAGATTTAAGATTTGTTGACCGTCCCAACCTTACATGTACAACTATGATACCCCTTGTGGGACAGTGCTTTGTTGATTACTTTGGTGGGTACTAGCAGGGAACCCACACTACTAGTGGCGGGAGAATAAGAGTTACTCTCTCGATACGGGGTCATGCCTAGTAGGGCGACCATGTGATGTCTTTACAGGCACCGGGCACACCGTTGGTCCCTTCATGGATGGTACGATCTAGAGCGAGGCTTGTATGATGTACATCATGTGGGATGGGTACCAATCGAGTGGACTCTTTGTTTAGTATTGTCAGGGGAAAGACATTGTTCGGGTACTTACCTCGGGTATGAACAATACCGCGAGTCATGGCTTGACACAGAAGTTTCCCGAATCTTGTGGGCAAAGTGTGCAACCTCTGGAGAGTGTAAAACTATTTGAATAGCCATGTCCACGGTCAAGGACAGTTGGGTGGTGCTGCTTAAACTACGTCTAGATGTTTTCACAAAACTTGGTGTGTGTGTGTGTGTGTGTGAAAACGAGATACTTCAGCTAAGTCGGAAGACTTGATGAAATGATTGAACATGTGATGTTCAACCCCTTGCTTATGATGATATCTATAACTTGTTCATATGGATATCAGCCAACTCTTGATGCATACTTACATAAGTAAGTTGATCATGTCACTGCACTAAAAATTAGCTTTCTACAAAAAGTACCTATTAGTGCTATATCATGCTCTGTTATACCTTGTTCCAAACATGGGTTGCTTGCGAGTAAATTCTAAGAAATTTTTGGCTTTCCACTGGTTATTTAATTGGCTAGGCATGGAAGAGCAGATATATGGCGAAGAGTTCGTTGGTGACGAACATGTGAACTAGGATGCTTCCCAGTCAGAATGCGTGTAGGGTTAAGGCAGATGGAATGGGTTCATGCTATCATTGAAGATATCCGCTGCGAGTTCATGAAGACTTGGCCATCAAGGCTATATTTGAGTAAAACGGTATGTAATGGATCTAAGACTCTTGTTATAAAGTTTCTATGTGTTCAGTGAGCATTGATCTCTGGGATCACTGTGCATGTACATTCGGTAATCACGGCTTATGAGTCGGGGTCCCCACACTGTCTCTGCCCTTTTTGCTTGCGTCAACGCCCCTGTCGAACCGCATAGGGGCCCATGGTCCCATAGGTGATCAAGCGCATCCAGCTCCGAAAACTTTCGCATGCTAGGTAGGGCCGTTGTGTTGGTGCAAACCTGAGATTGTGATCGGTGTGTTTATCTTCATCATCATCTTCTCCAACAATGACTCCTATCAAGAAATCTGGTGCATCCACGCATCCCTCCATTTTTAAATCTCCCTCACACATGGTTGCAGGCGTCGTTGTCACCGCATCGGTCGAAAGTGAGGCAAGCATCATGGGCAACACGACCGGCGTAGGTGGCGCACCCATCTAGTCCCCCACGATCGGAGATGGAGCAGGAGACACCGGAGAGGAGCAACCACAACAACAACTTGGCGAGCCCGGCCCTGACGCCTTGGGCGAGGAAAACGACCATTCTCCACCTCCACACCGCGTTGATGGCCGTGGCCGCCTCGGCGGCGCCCGGTCTGGTGCGAGCCGTGACCCTTCATCTACTGGGTGTGCGCCCCGTGCAGAGCAAGACGGGGCGCCGAGTGAGGGCCACAAACGAACAGGCTCGGCCTCCTGCATGCCTGACAGCCTCGGCAAGCGGCACACGCCGTCCAGAACATGAAAACACTTCTCTTGGTCCCACCAAGAGCTGAGCGACGTCGTGGTCCGCCTCTTTCCCCATGCCAGACACAACCGGGGAAGCCATGGCACAACTCCAGATGCTGCTCAACTTTATGCCAACAGTTGATAAGATGGATGAATGGAGAGCCACCATTCAGAGTTTTTTTCCTTTGTTGAAGCCAACAAGACCCAACATGCAGAACCCTCGCGACGTACGTGAACAGAGCAGCAGCCCGGGCTGATGAGCACATCGAAGGGGCCACACCAATGGTCCAAGCCCCTCTGGGAAAACAGGCCCAGAGGCAGCTGCAAAAAGCTTCACATGCTGACGAGCACGACGAGGCGTCCAGAGTGTCATCTGGCTCATGCGACCGCCAGGATCAATAGCATGTCCTTGAAGACCGGTAGAAAGAAGAGGCGCGCATCACCATCGATTGGTGCCAAGAGGCACATCGTCAATCTGACAAGCACAATGGTCTAGACGTCAGAAACCCCACACCCAGTGCTAGCGGGTACCTTCCTTACAAGGTCGGTTGCCCTGCCTTCACTAGCAAGCTGCGACGGGTCCGCTGGCCGTTGACCCGAGCTTTCAAGCCTGAGCTACCTAAGAAATACGACGGAACGCTGAACCTGGCAGATTTCTTGGGCATATACACAATAGCTGTTGAACCCGCGGGAGGAAGATATGAAAAGGTGCTGACCATCTATTTCCCTGTGGCACTTAAGCCGAATGAGAGATCGTGGCTGATGCACCTGCCGGAGAATCTTGAAGTCCTCCCGCAGAAGGAGGGAGAAACTTTGAGGAAGTATATCCAAAGATTCACCCAAGTGCACCGTAACACCCCAACGATACATCACGTAGCAATAATTGTCGAATTCCATTTGAACATGCGCAATAGGAGGATGCTAGCCAAGGTGAATGTCAAGCTCCCCAAGACTATCAATGAGCTTTACACCTTGGCAGATAAATGTGCTCGACCTGAAGAAGGAAGGCGATGTCGGCATTCTGGGAACAGGGGTACACAGACCTGCCTGCCTGCGGCCTAGGGGATCGCCCACCACGTCAGCCAAGCATGGTTGGCACAACCATGCTCAAGATAAGGCCCTCGCGAGATCTTGAGCTCGCGAGGGGAGCAGCATCAAGACTAGAGAAGAATGGGCCTCCTCAGGCCCTCTCCGGAGCGGCGGGGGTTTCTATGCAGCGCTTCGCCTCGGGAGGCCAAGGATGACGTTGGGTGGGACAGGAGGGCGCCAGCGCGCTAGGTGGTACAGTTTCCCCTTTGGTGGAAAGGGGGCAAGGACGTATGTGGGTTCCCAAAGCGCCCCCAAAGGTTTCCATTCCGGTGCAACAAGACCATGACCACGACCCCTGCAGGACGGATGTCATCACCGATCACACCTCTACATCATCAACTACTACTTTGCAGGCGAACACCACCTTTCGTCAGGTTAAAGATGTCCTCCGGTCCCCCTTCGAATGTGGACATTGTGTGATCCCTTCCTGCTATGGCGATAAGGGAAGAGAACCCAGGGCACTATAAATAGAGGCTTGACTGCACCGTAGAAGACAATGAAAGAGAGGGATGATAGAAGAGAGGCCACACCACCAGAGCGCCCTCACGAGGCAACTCACCACTGATCTAGTTCATCCACAAACCTTCATGTGAGGCAATCTACCAAAGGAGGAGTAGGGTTTTATGCTTCGCAACCGCCCGAACCTAGGTAAATCACCGTGTGCATCTTCTTCCTTGTCATCATGCGAGTTCGTTGTAGAAATCGTCAAGTAGTGAGACAAGTGGGGTGAGGATGTTGGGGATCATCACACGCCCCTGTGTTTGAACCTCTTTGGGTTTTCCCGAGCCCAAAATCTAACAGTTGGCATGCCAGGTAGGGGGCGTGTCAAAGTATTCCTCAATCCTCTCTCTTCCCTGACTTCATCACTCCGATGGCCATGCCCAACACGCTTCCTCCGACCGCAGTGGATGCACCTTCACCAAGCCTACCGCTGCTTTCTGAGACACACGCCCCTGCAGCATGGCGCTGAGCGGTCAGTACCAAGAAACCAGTGTCATCTCCACCGTTGTCGCTCCTCGTGTTGGGCAAGTGCAAAGCGGACGAGCGGCAACCCCAAGACCGGTGTCGCGTTGTACCTACGTAGGGGATCTCGACGCGCATGACGCGCTGCTGATGGCGAGCGAGATGCTTGGCCACTGCTCGACACACGGGGGCTTCAACGCATGGGCCGATCACATCGCTGAGCTAGTCGCCGCCATGCAGAGGGTCATGGCTCACCACCCTTCTTCATAGCAGTAGGTGTTAGGCGCCGAGGGCTCATTCGTCCCGCCTATTGCCACGCCCGCCGACGGCATGTCCCCTGACTCTGGGCGAGCCCGGGCAGGGCCTGCCACACATCATGATCCTTCTCCTTCTAATTCTGTTGACTGGTTTAGGCATGCAGCCCGGCCTCTGTGGAGCCTACGGAGGAAATGTTGGGGTTCCCTGAGCGCATGGCAACACGCACTCTCGTACCTCGGTGGACCACCAACAACCTCGGTTGACCGGGCACGAGTGCGCCAACCGACGCAGGGAGCAGGCAGAATAGGAGCCCGGATAGGTAGGCAACCATGGTGAAGGCGTGTTGGATCACCAATGGAGAAATCCACGTCATGAAACATGCAGCCCACCCAAAAGTAGTGGCAAAGATAAGAAACTTTAGGCTAAAACCTACCGCGGGAGGGTCTACGAGCAGCACGCACAGGGCGGCATCCCGGCACCGCATGGAGGGGTCGTTCCCGGCGTGATGGGAGATGGCTTAGGAAGAGAAAAGAGACCTTACATAGAGACCTATGTACCGAGCTATGCCGTACATGTGGACGGTGAGATGGATCTGGCACCTCCCGCAGGAGCCAGCACCTTCTCGGAGTATAGGGGTACCACGGGCATCCTCCCTAAGCCAGGCCTGGGGGCTCCCATCGAGGGAGTACTAGGCCTGGATAACTTGAGCGGGAGGAGAAGGGAGGACGCCCCCGGGGCCGCAGGGCACAACAAAAGTTGTCGCCCCCGTGGGAAAGTAACACCGAGCCAAGCCCCGAGGCCTCAGGAGTAATGGTCCGGGGATAGCAACCGGGTGCAAGTAGCGCGGGCCGCCCGCGGCAACCGGAGTTTCGGCGTAGCCTCGGGAGGCTGGGCATCATGAGACCCCCAAGACACTGTCCAATTGGTGCCCCAACACTTCATGAGGCGGCTTCATTGACAAAACACCTCTATGGCTATGCCTGGTGCATTGTGCTCATGTTTGGGCCGCGGGAGCGCAATCTCGTGGCTACGCAGGGAAAAATGCATTCGGGTTTGGGTCATAGTGGCGCGCAACCGAGTAGAAATGCACGGGATGGCCCATAATGGAGTTGGGAGCAACCGGGTTGTGCGCCTAGGGCCTTGCCCAGCTATCTATGGTCGTGACACTCTCACGTAACAATGAGTGGGCTGTATACAGCCGAAGACCCCCGAGGATGCGGAGGGGTTCCATCCCACACCCAAGTGGAAGCCCCATGCTTCATGCTGGCGGACAACACTATCCACCAATGGCTATGCCCATGCAACGTGGATTCCCTACGCTCCGTGCTGGGGGAGGACAAGACGAAGACTAGCCTAGGTGCCATACGCGGCAGTTGCTTGCTTATTTTTAGTGTTCGAATTGCCACTTTTTGGAATGAAGTTGGAGAATTTCGGAACTCTATTTAAAAAATGTGGGAGGGGACTTTTCTCTCATCGTTCTCTCGTTTTTCCAGTCTTGGAGTCTCTTTCTCTGAATGGATGTTTCGCGAAGGCATACATTCTCTGGCCCTCCCTGAGGCGCCTCGGAGCAGGCTAGCAAGGTCCTGTCGCGTCAGGAATTTGCATCTTTTGATGGTCGAGCCCCGCTCGGGGCTCCAAACGCAGCGCAAAGCCAGAGCATGGAGTTGCGGGAGGCTCAGGTGCCTCCCGATGCAGAGGCTGGCGGAAAAGTATGGGGGTCGCTCGAGCGTCAAGGGGGGATCCTGAGCAACGCGCCTTAGGAGCCTTACCGGTCATATAGCCACTCGCCCCTTGGTGTCATCCTGGTGATCCGAACGCCCCTAAGGGTGTTGAGGCTCCCACCTCATTGGTCGCGTCCTGGTGATCCGGACGCCCCAATGGTGGTCGCGTAATGTGCGGGACTGGATCTTGCCGACGTAGAGCGCCGCTTGATTGTCAAGGGGGGTTTAATGGGCACCACGCCCCGGAAACCTCATCAATCTCATGGCTCCATGCCCCTGGTAACGTCCTAGCGATCTGAACGCTCTAGCGGCGGCCGAGGCCTCACTTCTTTGGTCTCGTCCTAGCCATCCAGACACCCCAACCGCGTTCGATGTCTGCACGTGGTTGAGTCCCATAGACACAAAGTGCTGAAAGGGCACCCAAACCATTCCGCAAACAAGGAAGAATCTACCCAAGCAGAATCATGAACTATCTGAACAACCCAGCAGCACCTCGTGGCGAATGAGATCGCCACCACCCTACAAGCTAAGTACACTACTGCCGAGCAAAAACCGTCTGATGAAATGGCGGCCCGAATACGGGATAAGGGTTGTGTGCACTAACATGAGGATACATGCACTAAAATCCACCACGTACAACTACCAAGACCCATGTGGCCCTAGGCGCAAGGAAAGACGGCGCAAGGGGAGGAATACTACCCCGACAAGCAGCAAGACCACGAACCCGGGATTTGACGGCCACGAGCTTCCCCTCACGAGAGTTCCTCATGAGGACCCTATCAGCGACCGTCACCGGACCGCATCGACAACAGCGCCAAGCCCTGCGCAAGAAATTGACTCACGTCGCAGGAAGCAAGTGACCGGCGATTTAAGAGAAGGAAGGAAGAGGACGAAGGTAATATGAAAAATACTCATGCCCTCAGGGGCCGGGTTCCTCTTAAATATTACATGTACCAGGAAAAGAAGACAGGGGAGGCCTAGGTGGAGGAGTCATTGTCGCCGTACGAGCCGCCTCGGCATCGGAACCATCCTCCCCGCCTGATGTGGGCACCTGGACGAACTGGTCCACTAGGGACTCCACGTGAGGATGCACTTGATCCGGTAGGGGCCTCTAGAGCTTGTCGGCCACCTGCTCGCCGACGCGTCGGAGGTCAAGCTCCATGGCATGGCAGCGTAGGTTGGAGAAGAAGCACGTCAGGGCCAGGTCTAGGAGGTCGCGCATGTCGGCCTCGTTGTCCGTGTTCACGCGGGAGACGCTGGTGTCCAACACCTCCACCACCCTACGGAAGAAGTCGAGGTAGCCTCCGTTGTCATGCGTGCATAGAGTGCGGGGGCTTCCCCAATGAACCGGCTCACGACGCTGGGTGCGCGGTGGGTAATGCCAAGGTACTTCTTGGCGCGCTGGGACTCCAACATCTTGTCGTACACCGCCTTGTCCTGGGCAGCCAACACGGCGTCGGCTGCCTCCTTGACCTGGGCCCTAGCCTCCCTTTCGCCCCTAAGAGCGGTCTAGAGGGCAGCCTCGGCGCTCATTACATGGGCTCGCAACGCGTCCACCTCCTCCTGGAGTTTGCCGAGCGTGTGCTTTTTAGCCGCATGCACCCTGAAAGCAGGAGATGATCAGGTCCGACTCACTGGACATGCCAGCAAAGAAGGAAAGAAATGGTAGAGAACTCACTCATCAACCATGGCCCAATGCCGGCGAATTTGTGCCGTCCCCGAGGGCACCCCACCGCTGCCTCCGGAAGAGGGCAAGGAAGCCGATGGCCCTACGTGCTTCACCACGCCTGCAACACTTCCTCCAGGCGCCATGGGGGAAAGGGGGAAGCTCGGAAGAAGAGAGGGTTTTCTCTGGAGCTACGGGAATAGACAGGCACTTCAATATTGTGAGGCCCCGTGGAGCAGGATGGATTTATAGGTGTAACTACGGCCACGAGGTGTCGTGGGAGAGCAGGTGTCGTGCGCCCCTCGGGCGCCGCAGGGCCAGCTCGATCACCACGCAATTAGGCTTCGCGTCACCTCACCTTCCATCGTCGGGTCACATCCGCGTGGCCCAAGAAGTGGAGGCCCAAGGGAGCAACAACATTCAAGGAAGGGTAATGACGATCGACGCAGCGTATGAGTGTCGCATCAGTTTGACTTGGGGCGGTTCTTGGTGCCCTCGGGGAGTGGGGGCGTCGGGAACCTGGTGCGGGACGCGTGTCAAGCCTGGCGCGCAAGAGTTTTGGGCCCCGACGCTTCCGACTATCCTTAATGGCTTTACCCGGAAGCCAGCTCGGGCACGCCTTGGGCCCGGGGGCTAGTGTCAGCATTTTGGGAATGGAGGTACCCAAACCTGCCTGCCTGTGGCTGAGGGCATGGCCCACCACGTCAGCCAAGCATGGTTGGCGCGACCGCACTCAAGACAAGACCCTCGCGAGATCTTGAGCTCGCAGGGGAGCAGCATGAAGACTAGCGAAGAATGGGCCTCCTCAGGCCCCCTCCAGAGCACAGAGGTCTCTACGTAACGCTTGTCCTCGGGATATCAAGGATGACGCCAGCTGGTACAGGTGGGCGCTAGCACGCCAGGCAGTACAGTTTCCCCTTTGGTGCAAAGGGGCAAGGGCGTGTGCGGGTTCCCAAAGCACCCCCCAAAGTTTTCCATTCCGGTGCAACAAGACCATGACCATGATCCCTACAGGACGAATGTCATAGCCGAGCCCACCTCTACATCATCAATAGCTACTTTGCAGGCGAAGATGACCTTTCATCAGGATAAAGATGTACTCATGTCCCCCTTCGAATTTTTCTGTTGTGAGATCCCTTCCCGCTATAGGAATAAGGGAATAGGACACGGGGCACTATAAATAGAGGCTAGGCTGCATTGTAGAAGACAATGAAAGAGAGGGATGATAGAAGAGAGGCAACACCACCAGAGCGCCCTCACGAGGCAACTCACCACTGTACTAGTTCATCCACAAACCTCCTTGTGAGGCAATCCACCAAAGCAGGAGTAGGGTTTTACGCTTCGCAGCGGCCCGAGCCTAGGTAAATCACCGTGTGCATCTTCTTCCTCATCATCGTGTGAGTTCATCATAGAAATCAACGAGTAGTGAGACAAGTGGGGTGAGGTTGTTGGGGATCTTCACACATGCCCCTATGTTCGATCCTCTTAGGGTTTTGCGGAGCCCGAAATCCGACAGGCGACTCCTCGGGGAGGAGGCAAGCGTCGAAGTTGACTCTGAGGACGACGATGACGTCCCCGACCTAATGGGAAGAACATGAAGCACAACAAGAAGCGTAAGGGAAAGGCAGTGTTGGTTGTTGAGAGCTCCGGAGACCTCAGTGGAGGAAAGAAGGCGAAGGCCGAACCCCCCGACAAGGGAGCTGCCACGTGCAGTGATTGTTAGTAGTCTACCACCACTGAGAAGACTGGGAAGTCTGACGGGCCATACTGCAAAATTCACCGCACCAAGGGACATGATCTCCAAGAATGCGGACAAGTAGAGCAACTTGTTGAGAAGCAGACGGGCGAATACGAGAAAAGTGACAAAGAAAAAGTCCAAGACGGTACTGCTGGGAAGGGCCATGGCAGCAGAGGATGCCCCCACGACAAAACCCTGCAGCAAAAGGAGAAACCCGCTAGAGGCCATGAGAAGAAGGGCCATGTTGTCCAAGAATGCCGCCAAGTTGTGCAGCTTGTGGAGAAGCAAAGGGCGGAATACAAGAAGTGTGAGAAGGAGAAAGGCCAAGATGGTGCTACCAGTAAGGGTCGTGGAGGTAGAGGAGGGAGCTACGGCAAGGCCCCGCATTAGAAGGAAAAACCAGCGAGAGGCCATGGGAAGAAAGAAGCAGATGATATGAGTGAGGATGATGATGACGATGAGGATTCCAGTGATAGGGAGTTTCAGAAAACAACTGAAGTCATGTGAGTTGACGGGGGTGCATCCTTGCATTCCTCTCACCGCCATATCAAACAGTGGGCACGCGAGGTCAATGTCGTGGAGCCAACTGTAGAATCTAGGAAGCTGCTCAAATGGTCCCGCACACCTATCATCTTTGAAGAAGAAGACCATCCTGACCGTAGCACTACGGTCGGATGCTTGCCATTGTTGGTTTCCCCAACAATCCACAACCTCAAGGTGTCCAAGATGTTAGTTGGTGGCAGGGTAGGATTGAACTTCATCTCCCCAAAAGTTGCTAGGAAACTACAGATCCTTGATGAAGACCTTGAAGCTATGGGTACTTTCCAACCAATCAACCCCGATAGGAGTCAACCCAAGGGAAATATCACTTTGCCGATGACATTTGGTGAGGAACTAAACTTCCAGATAGAAAGGATACTGTTTGACGTGGTCGAGATTCATTTGCCTTACAACAGAATCCTCGGTCCCCCAGCCTTGGCAAATTCATGGCAGCATCCCACTATGCTTACAATAATTTGAAGATGCCAGGGCCCATTGGAATCATTTCCATCCCATATGACAAGAAGAATGCAGTCATCTGTGTCGACCAGATGGACCATGACACGGTAGCAGCTGAGGCCACTAAAGCCCCAGCTCCCGCCAAGGAATCAAAGAAATTGAAGAAGGCTAGCAGGAGGATTGGCAAGGAATCCGGGAAGCGTGCCTCTTCGAGTGCGCAGCACCCGCTGATGACCTGTCGGGGAGTTCCACTAGCAAGATGTAACAACCCAAGAGAATCCCTTCCCTTATGTGTATTTTAGTCATGTGTGAACCTTAATGCTTGTGTGCTTGAGAATTGAATAATATATTTTGCTTCATGACATTTCTTGCATCATGGCATCATAGTATCATTAATGTTTTGCATCATGAATTGAATGTGGTGATGTTGTTGTGAGTGTGTTTGAGGTGTTGTCTGCTAGGAGTCATGGGTGTTTTAGTGTGAAAAACTTTGGTGCAATATCTCTCATTTTTCCCTCAAAACTATGCTTGACTCTCTCTTTTCAAATATATGCTACATGTGAGTTTTACTTGTTGTTTATTTCTTCAAAAATGGTTCCAACTTTGGCATATTTTCTCATTTGATTTGTAGATGAGCTCTTACTCTTGTGGGAGTTAATTTGTTTGTTGATCCTTGCAAAACAGAACCATTCTCAATAATTATGAATTAAATTGTCTATCCAAAAAATGCCAATTCCATTTTTATAAACTAGTGCATATTCCCTTGAGTCTAAACATATTTTTATTTTCCTCCAAAACATACCTATCTCTTCTCTGTGTTTTTTATTGTGTGGTTTTATAAAAAAGAGAGAACCTTTTCTGTTATTTGAGAGAGAGAGTAGACCGCCGCTTGGGCCTTGGCTCCCCTTTCCTAGCCCATCTCGTTGCTCTTGCAGCCCAGCTCCCCTCCTGACGGCCACCTGCTCGCTATAACACCGTCCTCTCCTTCAGTGCAACGAGAGCGAGAATGTCTGCTCTGGTGTCGTGAAGTCTCACGGATGCCGAGGCTAGTTCGTTCCGCTCTCCCTTTTTAAGCCCTCGATGTTCGTGCCCTCCCTAGGGTTTCCCCCTTTCTCTTCGTGTTGCTGCCACCCCTTCCCTTCTCGTTCTTCCTTGGGAAGTTCAGAGAGAAGTTCAGAGAACCGATCATCGTCGTCCTCGCCTCCAACCGGTTCCCGTCATTGTCCGTCATGTCATCCAGATCCCCGGCTTCGTCGTCATCCAGTTCCCGGTGCTAGGGGAACCGGAGCAGCTCCACGCCATCGGCCCTCCTCTCGTCGTGCTTTGGAGCAGCAGCACCCCGAAGTGAAGCCCCGCAGGTCTTCAAATCCTTATTCCCCGTCACATTCTTTCTCTTCCTTCCCTTCCCCTTCCTCCTCTAATCCCTCTCCACTCTACTTTATGTCTCTCTGTTATGGGCAGAATGGAAGCCTGCCATGCCGTCCATGGAGCTCGCCCATCCTCATCCCCCCAAGGCCCCTCATCACCGGGAATGGATTCCTCATGCCCGGATCCATCAAAACCCCGGGCCCCCTCCGCGTCTTCTCACCATGGCCGCCAGACTCTCTGATTCCCCGATGTGAGCAAGGAACTGCGTAACTGAAATTCAGTTCTTTCCTAGATCCATTTTACCATGTCGATGTTATATGTTGTGGCCACTGATATTGTGCCACGTAGTCTTGTAGCTGAGTTGGCTAGGTGTCCATGTTTTATTTTTGGCCTATTTCTTTTCTTTTGCACCCCACCGTTTAGCAGGTTCATCTAGATTTGAATGCCCTATGTTATCAGTACCACATGACTAGCCGGGCTAGTTATCCTAACACATTTGCATCCAGGAGGTCCTGGGTTCGAGTCCTAGGTACCTTAGTTTTTGCTTGCGGGTGTATTTTCTTGTTGGGGCCCAACACCTTGGCCCCTCTTGCCATTCCCACATGACAACACATGTTAGCTTGGGCATGATCCAGTTTTGGGTCACTAAACTGTGCTGCAGATTCGGTCCAAATTATTATTATTATTGGTTCTGCCACTTTTTCAATACCCAAACACGCATTTTACCAATAATGACAGTAGTTTAAATTGCTAATATCTAAATAATCGTGCATCGTATGAAAATGTTTAATATATGTAAAATGGGTAGAATTTCGTGTACTTTCACAATATTCAACTTTCATCCATGTTTAAAATATTTAAACTTGCTATTTGACTAAATTTGCGTTTATGCCATGTAGAATGATTTATTTCATAACCAATTAACCGTAGGTTCAATTTTAATGTTCTATATATGTAACTTGACTACAAAAAATGTGTATATTAATGTGTTGCATTTTATTGTGCCGGTTAACAACTCTAAAATATGTTTCATACAGATCTGGACCAAATTCATAATTTGCATATGCGGACGTTTCGAAAGTGCTATATGTTGCTTTCGGCCTCATTTAAAATGCCTAGATGTTGTAGTTGATTATGCTTCACCTCTTGCCATGTTAATAAACATTTAATATTGATGAGTACCTAAACGATAGTGAACTAAACATTTGAATGTGGAGTTTCGTCAATATGCAACTCGCTGCATATTGAGCTTCACTTAATGTGTAGAGGTTGATTGTTGTGTTTTGCCATGTCTTGCATAATTAAACCGTACATGCATCATATTTGTTTGCGCATCATATCATGCATATGTTGTGGTGTATCATGTGTTGATTGTCGTCTCCGGATTGGTTCTTCATGATAGAGTTCCGAAAATGTTCTTCTTCCAAGCGGGATCTCAGAAAGATGACACATTTCCCTAGATGCCACTACTATCATTGCTATGCTAGTTGTCTTGCTTCCATCGTTACGTACCGTTACCTACCACTTGTATTTCCAGCCTCCCAACATTGCCATGATTAGCCTCTAACCCCTTCACATCCCAGCAAACCTTCGTTTGGCTATGTTCCCGCTTGCTTGACCCTTCTCATAGCATTTCTAGTTGCAGGTGTAATTGCTTCCCTATGTCAACATGGACATTCTTTTGTTTTTTCAATATTATTGCTATTTAATTTAATGCACATATATACTTGATAAAGGGAGGAAGGCTTGGCCTTTTGCTCGGTGTTTTGTTCCATCTTTGCCACCCTAGTTACCTGTGAACCGGTGTTATGTTCCATATTAAGCGCTCCTAACATGCTCGAGGTTGTTATGGGGACCCCCTTGATTTTCATTTTAGGATAAAAATCATCTCGCCAGGACCAACATTGGTACTACATTTTCCTAATAACTAATAAAATTGCATAGGGACTAGCTGGCACCCGCGGATAATTAATCGACAACACGGGCCAGTGCTCCCCATGAGTGTTGGTCCAAAATAGAGCACTGTGCTGGGACACCCCGGGGCAACTTGGGTGATTTCTATTAGGCCACTGTCCGCGTCGCTCACCTGTCATGCCCTGAGAACGAGATATGCGGCTCCTATCGGGATTATCAGCACGTCGGGTGGCCTTGCTGGATTTGTTTTACCTTTCTCAAACGTCTTGCACACGGGACTTCGACGACACTTTGGGCTATCGCGGGTTTGATATTTTCCATCGGGATTACACAAATACTATGGGTGATTCCGTGGTTGAGGAATTCCAATGTGGTGTGTGCTTAATTTGTGATGGATGAGTTGGTGCACCCCTGCAGGGTGAAATCTTTCGAAAAGCCATGCCCGTTGTTACGTGGCAACTTGGAAACGTTGTTTAACACCCGGTCATAGCAAACATGAAGTAAACTCTAATAAAATACACCAACTGTGTGCATAACCGTCACTGTCTCTTCTCGTGTGTCCTTATCCGAGAGAGAACATGATGGGGTTATGTTTGACGTAAGTAGGTGTTCAGGATCACTTAGTGGTCACTATGAGTTCACGTCTGTTATGCGTAGACCACCCACGTTACTTTCTATGTTTGTAAGTTAGCCACTCAAATAAATGCTTAGTTGCTTGTTGTAGCCTCATGACTTAACCATACCTCACCCATGAACCTTTGCTAGTCTTGATACCCTTGGAAATGAGATTGCTGAATCGTTGTGGCTCATAGATTACTACAACAATAGTTGCAGGTACAGCTAATGCGATGCTTTGACATGAGAGCGATGCTTGTTTTGATTTGGAGTTCTTCTTCTTCATCAAGCATAGGATGGGTTCAGGCGGCAGCCTGTGATAGCAAGGATGGATGTCATTTTATTGTTTGATTTCGTCCCTAGTCGGACCATTCTCTTATGTATGATGTTTGAATATGTTGTTGTATTCGTGTGATCTTGATGTAGCTTGTGGTGAGTGTAAGCCAATTCCATATAATCATCTCTTCTGTACCTGTACTTATTTTGATGTCCATTCTTGCGAAACGATCAGATGCGCTCCTATCCCTGTCGAGGCCCTCATGTCAAAATAAGGATATGATTGCATCTTGGGCGTTACACAAGAAGACCGAGGTCACCTATCCTGAGACGAAGAAAATTCCGGCAAGGGAGGAGAACACTTGTGGCACGTTCAGCATTAATGCTACCCTTACTAGCAAATAGGAAAGCGCGTCCATTGCCTTCCCCGGTGTTCCTAGGGAGGTAATTGAGCACCACCTTGCTGTCAGCCCTCATGCCCAACCCATCAAGCAAAAATTTAGTAAGCAAGCCCTGGAGCGACAGTAGTTCATTGCCGAGGAAATCAAGAAACTTGAAGCAGCTAGTCTGGCAAAGGGGTGATGCATCCAACTTGGCTAGCAAACCCGGTGGGGGTACACAAGGCGAATGTGAAATGAATGCTTTGCATATATTTCACTGACTTGAACAAAGCTTGCCCGAATGACCCTTTTCCCTTGTCGTGCATAGATCAGATTATTGACTCCGCCTTCGGATGTGACTTGGTCTCCTTTTTGGATGCATACTCCAAATACCACCAGATATTTATGCCCAAAGAAGATGAGGAGAAGAATTTATAACTCCCTATGGCACGTACTATTTTATGCGTATGCCCTTCAGATTCAGGAGTGCTGGTTCAACCTTCGCTAGAGCAGTTCAAATTGGTTTTGGACCTCAGTTGCACAGAAACGTGGAAGCCTACATTGATGATATCATAGTCAAGACCAAAGACAAAGCAACTCTCATACAAGATTTGGAACAAACTTTTGCAAACCTTCGCAAGATCAACCTAAAGCTCAACCCGGAAAAGTGCATATTTGTGTCCCTTTTGGCAAGCTGCTTGCGTTCTTTACATGTCAGCGAGGAATAGAAGCCAATCCCGACAAGATCAAGGTGATTGAACATATACAAGCACCCAATACCATCAAAGATATCAGGCGTTTGACAGGATGTGTTGCCGCATTGAGTACATTCATCTCCAAGTCTGCTGAGCATGCCTTGCTATTCTTCAAGATCTTGAAGAAGGCTGGCCTGGTGAAGTGGACCCCGGAGGCAGATGCAGCGCTGCAAGACCTGAAAAATTACCCTTCCTCTGGTCCCACCTTGGTCGCTCCTAAACCACAAGAGTCATTGCTGCTATATTTAGCAGCAACGAATCAAGTGGTTAGTGCAGCACTCGTGGCATAGGAGGAAGCGGATGAAGATTTAGCGGCTGCTACTAATGCTGCCAGGGGTGAGATAGAAACATCCATGGTAGGACTCGATATAGATCAAGGGGAGCCTCGGAAAATGGACGACAACAGATCAAAAGAGGTGGCGAAGAAGAAAATGGTGCAACGACCCGTTTACTTTGTCAGTTCCCTGTTACAAGAGGCTAGATCAAGGTACTCTGGAGTACAAAAGCTGATCTTAGGCCTCATCATGGCCTCGAGTAAGCTACGCCACTACTTCCAACCCCATGATATCATGGTTGTTACTTGTTTCCTGTTGCAACACATATTGAGGAACCCCGAAGCCACTGGCAGGATAGTTGAGTGGGCACTGGAGTTGTCAAGTTTCTGATTGAAGTACAAGAGCCCTTCCACTATTCAAAGTAGGGTGTTGGCAGAGTTTATCGTAGAATGGACACCCACGCCAAATGAAGAAGTCCCAGAGACAATCCTCCCTGGCAAAGAAGCACCCAAAGATTGTATCATGTACGTTGATGGTGCTTTCTCACTCCAGGGCGCCAGAGCAGGCGTGCTCCTCATTGCCCCCATAGGAGAGCACCTCAAGTATGTCGTTCAAATGCACTTTGCCCGGGAGGAAGCCACCAACAATATTGCTGAGTACGAGGGGCTCCTTGCCGGACTTAGAATAGCGGTAGAGTTGGGGATTAAGAGATTGGTTGTCCGAGGAGACTCTCGTCTTATGATGAAGCAAGTCAACAAAGATTACCAGAGCCCGTTGATGGAAGCATACGTGGAAGAGGTAAGGAAATTGGAGGAGCACTTCTATGGACTGCAAGCAGAGGATGTGCCACGAGCAGAAAACAACATTATTAGTGACCATCTATCAAAGTGTGTTGCGCAAAAGCTTCCTGTGGGACCAAGGACTTTTGATCTCGGCCTCACCCAACCGTCGGTATCCCCATCAGCAATGTCCAAAAAGAGAAGGAAGCTAAACTCCGGCAAGCATTTCCCGGCAGAGCTCCTCAAAGCCATTGGTAGAGAAGCTATCGGGGAAGGTCATGTTTTGATTCATGAGCAGCTCCCTCCCTCAGGGCCCCAGGTCCTTGCGGTTGAGGCGAGCGCTCCCATGAACCAGGAGACGTCTTTAGTCCTTTTTGTCGAGCCACATGCTCCGACCTCGACGTAGCATATAGTCCACTTCCTCCAAACAGGAGAACTCCCTAAAGAGCAAGAGGAAGTCGAAAAAGTAGCCTGCAAGTCAAGTATGTACCAGTTTGTCGCTGACACCCTGTACAGAAGATGACAAAACGGTGTGAAACTAAGGTGCATTTTCCCAGAGGATGGACTGAAGCTATTGGCTGAGATTAACGGAGGATTATGTAGATCTCACATAGGATCAAGGGCCCTTGCCGATAAAGCTTTCTAGCAGGGTTTCTATTGGCCCACTGCCCTCCAAGACACCACTGAGCTGGTCACCAAGCATGAAGCCTGCCAGTTTCATTCCAAGAACATCCATCAACCAACGCAAACTCTGCAAGCAATTCCTCTATCCTGGCCATTCTTGGTCTGGGGGCTCGATATCCTGGGCCCCTTCCCCCGTGCAATCGGCAATTTTGAGTTCTTGTTCGTGGCAACTGGCAAGTTCAGAAAGTGGACTGAGGTAGAACCAGTGAGAAAGGTCACCATGCAGTCAGCTATCAAGTTCATGAAAGGACTGGTGTGCCACTTTGGAGTGCCTAACAGGGTGATCACTAACAATGGCACCTAGTTCATGAGCCACGCCTTCATGCAATATATCCAGAGCCTCGGAAGCAAGGTCTCCTACGCCTCTCTTACCCATCCAAGAAACAATGGGCAAGTAGAGAGGATGAATGCTGAAGTGTTGCGAGGGCTCAAGACAAGGACTTTCGATAAGCTGCGAGAGAGCGGCAACGTTGGATAGATGAGCTGCCAGTTCTTTGGTCCCTCAGAACCGCACCAAATCGAGCTACCGGCCAGACACCCTTCTCCCTAGTATACGGGGTGGAAGTAGTGCTCCCCACGGAACTCATATATGGGTCACCTTGAGTGCTTTCCTACAATGAAGTAGAGCAACAACAGCTACGACATGACGATGCCATGCTCCTCGAGGAAGACCATCTCCGGGTTGTTGTGCGTGTTGCATGCTACCAGCAAGCCCTGTACCACTAGCATTGCCGTAGGGTCCATGCCCGGAGCCTTGAGGAAGGTGACCTTGTCCTTTCATGTGTCCAGTCCACCAAGGGTACCAACAAGTTGACGTCGAAGTGGGAAGGCCCTTACTGGGTAGCATGAGTCACCAGACCTGGCGCAGTCCATCTAGAGACCAAAGATGGCACGAAGGTGCTTAACTCATGGAATATTGAGCATCTTTTTAAGTTCTACCCATGAGGCGTGGCTGCCGGG
The DNA here is from genome assembly GCA_022496015.1 of Hordeum marinum. Classification (NCBI taxonomy): domain Eukaryota; kingdom Viridiplantae; phylum Streptophyta; class Magnoliopsida; order Poales; family Poaceae; genus Hordeum; species Hordeum marinum. Next base: position 206,171,158 of record CM039675.1, on the reverse strand, counting down.
CTCAGTCCCCAGCAACCACCTTTTCGACAAGCCTTGTTGATGTTGCATGTAATCCTTTGCACAAAGCCAGCCACAGTTCCTATGCAACGATAATAATGCTAGGCATCGCATCATATCATCATTTTACAAGCTCATTACACATTTTTGATTGCAGTGTTATCGCTTTTAAGTTCTAAGCTTTGTTACTCTTCTCACCCTACACCCTTGACCGTCGGGAAAACAGGGAAGAGAAGCGAATAAACAAGGACAATAGCCCATCATGCTTTAAGGAGGGATACTACTTGGAAAAGTATAATCACATATCCCAAGTTCGATGCCTTTCGATTCTTCAAGGCAATCCTTAGTATCTTCCTTACTTTGGGTAGTGGAGTCCTCCTGTTGGAAATATGCCCTAGAGGCAATAATAAATTAGTTATTATCCTTGTTCATTATAATCGTTTATTATCCATGCTAGAATTTTATTGATCGGAAATGCAGATACATGTGTGGATACATAGACAACATCATGTCCCTAGTATGCATCTGATGAACTAGCTCATTGATCAATGATGGTTAAGGTTTCCAAGCCATGGACATGAGATGTCATTTGATGGCGGGATCACATCATTAGGAGAATGATGTGATGGACAAGACCAAAACTATAAACGTAGCATATGATCGTGTCAGTTTATTGCTATAGTTTTTTGCATGTCAAGTATATGTTACTGTGACCATGAGATCATGCAACTCATGGACATCAGAGGAGTACCTTGTGTGTATCAAACATCACAACGTAACTGGGTGACTATAAAGGTGTTGTACAGGTATCTCCGAGAGTGTCTGTTGGGTTGGCATGGATCAAGACTGGGATTTGTTACTCCGTGTGACGATGAGGTATGTTAGGTCCCACTCGGTAATACAACATCACAATAAACCTTGCAAGCAATGTGACTAAGTGTTAGCCACGGGATCTTGTATTACAGAATGAGTAAAGAGACTTTTTGGTAATGAGATTGAACTAGGTATGTAGATGCCGATGATTGAATCTCGGGCAAGTAACATACCGAAGAACAAAGGGAACAACATACGAGATTAACTGAATCCTTGACATAGAGGTTCAACCGATAAATATCTTCGTAGAATATGTAGGAACCAATATGGGAATCCAGGTCCCGCTATTGGTTATTGACTATAGAGGTGTATCGGTCATGTCTACATAGTTCTCGAACCCGCACGGTCTACACACTTAAGGTTCGGTGATGTTTCAGTAGTATAGAGTTATGTATGGTGGTGACCGAAGGTTGTTTAGAGTCCCGGATGAGATCCCGGATGTCACGAGGATCTCTGGAATGGTCCAGAGGTAAAGATTGATATATAGCAAACCCATTTTTGGTCACCAGAAAAGTTTTGGGCTCATCGGTAGTGTACCAGGAGTGCCGGGAGGGTGCCGAGGGACCATCGGGAGGGGTGTCTCGACCCAAAGGACCCCATGGGCTGTGGGAGGAGTCAAACCAGTCCCTGGTGGGATGGTCTAAGCCCCCACTAAGGCCTATGCGGCTAGGGGTGGGAAAAACCTAAAAGGTGGAGAGGTGGAAAGAGTTTCCAAGTGGAAAGGAGGAATCCTACTCCTAATAGGATTGGAGTAGGACTCCTCCACCTCCAATTTTGAACAAACCTTGAGGGTTTGAGTCTGCCTACTCGCCTCTCTCCCTCCTCTATGTAATAGAGGATTTAGAGAGGAAAACCAACCCTAATAGACACGTACTACCCTCTCCTCTAGATCGTAGTTTCTCCTCTAGATCATTTTAGCGATGCTTAGGCGAAGCCCTGCTGGAATTATTCCACCACCATCGTTGCCATGCCGTCACGCTGCCGGAGAACTCATCTAAATCTCTGCTCCCTCTTGCTGGATCAAGAAGGCGGAGATCGTCATCGAGCTGTACGTGTGCTGAACGCGGAGGTGTCGTCCGTTCGGCGCTAGATCGGAAGGACCGTGATCAAGATCACGAGACGATTCGTGATTGGACCGCGAGATGGATCGTGATGAAATCGCGGGACGGATCGTGAGATGGATCGTGATGGGATCGTGGGACGCTCGACGATTTGGATCACGAAGACGTTCGACTACATCAACCGCGTTTCTCAACGCTTCCCGCTTAGCGATCTACAAGGGTATGTAGATCCACTCTCCCTCTTGTAGATGCTCATCACCATGGATCGATCTTGCGTGTGCGTATGAAATTTTTTGTTTCCCATGCAATGTTCCACATCAGTGGCATCATGAGCTAGGTCTATGTGTAGATGAGATCTCGAGTAGAACACAAAGGAGTTTGTGGGCATTGATGCTTAGATTGCTTCCTCCTTTGGTAGTGTTTTGGTTCAGTGGTATTGTGGGATGAAGCGACCCGGACCAACCTTACTCGTACGCTTACGAGAGACCGGTTCCATCGACTGACATGTAACTTTGTTGCACAAATATGGCCGGCGGGTGTCTGTTTCTCCTACATTAGTTGGATTGGATTCGACAAAGGCGGTCCTTGAGAAGGTTGAACAGCAACTTATGTATCACCGTTGTGGTTTTGCGTAGGTGAGAATTGTTCTTGCTAGATACCTGTAGAAGCCACGTAAAACTTGCAACAACAATTAGAGGACGCCTAATTTCTTTTTGCAGGGTATGTTGTGATGTGATATGGCCAATTACATGATGAGATATATGTGATGTATGAGATGATCATGTATTTTATACAATATCACGACTTGCATGTCGATGAGTACGGCAACCGACAAGAGCCATAGGATTGTCTTTAATTATTGTATGACCTGCGTGTCAATCATTAAGTGCTATGTAATGCTTTACTTTATCGTAGGAGGTAGCAATAGTAGTAGAAGCATGGTGGGTATGACAAACCCGTTGGCGACACGTTGATGGAGATCCTGGTGTCATGCCGGTGACGATGGAGATCATGCCAGTGCTTTCAAAATGGAGATCAAAAGTACAAGTTCATGGCCATATCATGTCACTTATGATTTGCATGTGATGTTAATCCTTTTATGCACCTTGTTTTACTTAGGATGACAGTAGCATTATAAGGTGATCCCTCACTTAAATTTCAAGATAAATTGTGTTCTCCCTAAGTGTGCACCGTTGCGAAAGTTCGTCGTGTCGAGACACCACGTGATGATCGGGTGTGATAGACTCTACGTTCACATACAACGGGTGCAAGCCAGTGTTGCACATGCGGAACACTCGTGTTAAACTTGACGAGCCTAGCATGTACAGACATGGCCTCAGAACACAAGAGACCGAAAGGTTGAACATGAGTCATATAGTAGATACGATCAACATGATGATGTTCACCATTGAAACCACCTCAACTCACATGATGATCAGACTTGAGTTGGTGAATTGGGATCATGTATCACTCGAATGACCGGAGGGATGTCAATTTGAGTGGGAGTTCTTAAGTAATATGATTAATTGAACTCATTATCATGAACATAGTCAGTAGTGTCTTTGCAAATTATGTTGTAGATTACTAGCTCATCATGTAGCTCCCTTGAATTTTTATATGTTCCTAGATAAATAGAGTTGAAAGATGATGGTAGCAATATTGCGGACTGGGTCCATGATCTAAGGATTTTCCTCATTACTGCACAGAAAGCTTATGTCCTTAATGCACCGCTCGGTGCACCACCCCCTCTAGCGTCGCCTGTAGATGTCATGAACATCTGACAGGCATGTTCAGATGACTACTTGATAGTTTAGTGCGTCATGCTTTATGGCTTAGCATTGAGGCTCCAAAAACATTTCGAACGTCACGGAACATATGAGATGTTCTAAGAGCTGAAATTGGGATCTCAGGCTCGTGCTCGTGTTGTGAGATATGAGATCTCCAACAAGATTCTTTGCCTGCAAGATGAAGGATAATAGCTCAATCATTGAGCATGTGCTCAGATTATCTGGGTGCTACAATTGTTTGAATCGGGTGGGAGTTGACCTTCCAAATAAGGAAGTGATTGATATAGTTTTCCAAGTCACTGTCACTAAGCTACTAAAGCTTCATGATGAACTATAAAATGCCAGGGATGGAAATAATGATCATTGAGCTATTTGCGATGTTTGACACCGCGAAGGTAGAAATTTAGAAGGAGCATCAATTGTTGATGGTTATTAAAACCACTAGTTTCGAGAAGGGAAAGGGCAAGGAGGGAAACTTCATGGCCGGCAAGTCAGTTGCTGCTCCAGTCAAGCAATCCAAAGTTGAACCCAAACCCGAGACTAAGTGCTTCTATTATGAGGAGAGCGGTCGCTGAAGCAGAACAACCTTAGATACTTGGTAGATAAGAAGGTCGGCAACATCGACATAAGTATATTTGATATATGTGTTATTGATTTGTACCTTGCTAGTACTCCTAGTAGCACCTGGGTATTGGATACCAGTTCGATTGCTAAATGTTAGTAACTCGAAATAAAATCTACGAAATAAACGGACACTGGCTAAGGGTGAGGTGATGATGTGTGTTGGAAATGTTTCCAAGGTTGATGTGATCAAACATCATACGCTCTCTCTACCTTCAGGATTAGTGAAGAACCTAAATAAATGTTATTTGGTGTTTGTGTTGAGCATGAACATGATTAGACCGTGTTTATTGCAATACGCTTATTCATTTAAGTGAGAGAATAATGGTTATTCTGTTTACATGAATAAAACCTTCAATGGTCATGCACCCAATGATAATGGTTTGTTGAATCTTGATCATCGTAATGCACATGTTCATAACATTGATGCCAAAAGATGCAAAGTTAATAATGATAGTACCACATACCTATGGGACTGCCGCTAAATGTCATATTGGTATAAATCGCATGAAGTAACTCCATGTTGATGGATCTTTGGACTCATTCGGTTTCGAATCGGTTGAGATATGTGGACCATGCCTCTTGGGCAAGATGACTAAAGACCCTGTTTTCGGTATGATGGAGCGGGCTAGTAACTTATTGGAAATGATACAGGTTGATGTATGCGGTCCAACGAGTGTTATAGCGTGCAGTGGATATCGTTATTTTCTTACCTTCACTTATGATTTGAGTATATATGGGTATATTTATTTAATGAAACACAAGTCTGAAACATTTGAAAAGTTCAAACAAATTCAGAGTGAAGTTTAAGATCATCGTGACAAGAAGATAAAAATGTCTACGATATGATCGTGGAGGTGAATATCTGAGTTACGAGTTTGGCATACAACTTTAGACAATGTGAAAGTTGTTTCACAACTCACGCCACCTGGAACACCATAGTCGTGCTCTATTGGATATGCTGCGAACTATGATGTCTCTTATCGATTTGCCACTATCCTTTTGGGGTTATGCATTAGAGACAACTACATTCACTTTAAAAGGGGCACCATCTAAATCCGTTAAGATGACACAATATGAATTATGGTTTGATAGTAACATAAGCTTTCATTTCTTAATGTTTGGGGCTATGGCGCTTATGTGAAAAAGGTTTTCACCTAATGAGCTTGAACCCAAAGCGGACAAATGCATCTTCATAGAATACCCTAAGAATAGTTGGGTATACGTTCTATCTCATATCTGAGTGCAAAGTGTTTGTTGCTAAAATGGGTCCTTTCTCGAGAAAGAGTTTCTCTCGAAAGAATTGAGTGGGAGGAAGATAGAACTTGATGAGGTTGTTGAACCTTTGTTTCAACCACAGAGTAGCGCAGCGCAGAAAGATGTTTCTGTGGAGCCTACATTAGTTGAAGGGGAAGTTAATGGTGATGATCATGAAACTTCAGATCAAGTTACTATTGAACCTCGTAGGTCGGCAATGACGTGTACTACTTCTGAGTGGTATGACAACCCTGTCTTAGAGGTCATGTTGTTGGAAAACGATGAACCTACAAGCTATGGAGAAGCGATGATGGGCCCGAATTCTTACAAATGGCTAGAGGCCATGAAATCCCAGAAAGGATCCATGTATGAAAACCAAGTATAGATTTTGGTAGACTTGCTCGTTGTACGGCAGGTCGTTGAGTACAAATGGACCTTTAAGATGAAGACATACGCTGATGGTCAAAGTCACCATTTATAAAGCTCGACTTGTCGCAAACAAGTTTCCGCCAAGTTCAAGGAGTTGACTACGATGAGACTTTCTCACTCGTAGCGATGCTAAAGTCTGTTGGAATTATGTTAGCTGTTGCTGCATTTTTCAGTTATGAAATCTGGCAGATGGATGTCAAAACATCGTTTCCTTAATGGTTTACTGGAGGAAAGGTTGTATGTGATACAACCGAAATTTTTTGTCACTTCTAAAGGATGCTAAAAGTTATGCAAGCTCTAGCAATCCATCTAAGGGATGGAGCAAGCATCTCGGAGTTGGAATGTACGCTTTGATGAGGTGATCAAAGTTTTTGAGTCTATACAAAGTTTATAAGAAACTTGTATTTCCAAGAAAGTGAGTGGGAGCACTATAGAATTTCTGATAAGTATATGTGGTTGACATATTGTTGATCTGAAATTATGTAGAATTTCTGGAAGGCATAAAGGCTTGTTTGACAAGAGTTTTCAAAGGAAGACCTGGATAAAGCTACTTAATTATTGGGCATCAAGACATATAGAGATAGATCAAGACGCCTGATGATGCTTTCAATGAGTACATACCTTGACAAGATTATGAAAGAGTTCAAAATGGATCAGTCAACGAAAGAGTTCTTGCCTGATTTGTAAGGTGTGAAGTTGAGTGACACTCAAAGCTCGACCAAGGCAGAAGAAAGAGAAAGGACGAAGGTTGTCCCCTATGCCTTATCCATAGGTTCTATATTATGCCATGTTGTGTACCGCACCTGGTGTGTGCCTTGCCATGAGTCCGTCAAGGGGTACAAAAGTGTTCCAGGAGTGGATCACTGGACGACAATTAAAATTATCCTTAGTAACTAGAGGACCAAGGAGATGTTTCTCGATTATGGAGGTGATAAAGAGTTCGTCGTAAAGAGTTACGTCGATGCAAGCTTGAACACCAATCCAGATGACTCTTAGTAGTAATCCAGCTACATATAGTGGAGCAGCCATTTGGAATAGTTCCAAGTGCAGTAGCTGTATTTACAGTATGACATAGAGATTTGCAAACTACACACAATTCTGAATATCGCAGACCAGTTGACTAAAAGACCTCTCTCACATGCAAAGCATGATCGAGTCCCAGAACTCATTGGGTGTTAGATTCATAACAATGTGAATCAGATGGTGATGTGGACTAGATTATTGACTCTAGTGCAAGTGGGAGACTGTTGGAAATATGCCGTAGAGGCAATAATAAATTAGTTATTGTCCTTGTTCATGATAATCGTTTATTATCCATGCTAGAATTGTATTGATCAGAAACTCAGATACATGAGTGGATACATAGACAACACCATGTCCCCAGGATGCATCTGATGAACTACCTCGTTGATCAATGATGGTTAAGGTTTCCTATCCATGGACATGAGATGTCATTTGATGACGGGATCACATCATTATGCGAATGATGTGATGGACAAGACCCAAGCAATAAACGTAGCATATGATCATGTCAGTTTATTGCTATAGTTTTTTGCATGTCAAGTATCTATTCCTAAGACCATGATATCATGCAACTCACTGACACCGGAGGAGTACCTTGTATGTATCAAACTTCACAACGTAACTGGGTGACTATAAAGGTGCTCTACAGGTATCTCCGAGGGTGTCTATTGGGTTGGCATGGATCAAGACTGGGAATTGTTACTCCGTGTGATGGAGAGGTATCTCAGGGTCCACTCGGTAATACAACATCACAATAAGCCTTGCAAGCAATGTGACTAAGTGTTAGGCACGAGATCTTGTATTACGGAACAAGTAAAGAGACTTGCCGGTAACGAGATTGAACTAGATATGTAGATGTCGATGATCGAATCTCGGGCAAGTAACATACCGAAGAACAAAGGGAACATCATGCGGGATTAACTGAATCCTTGACATAGAGGTTCAACCAATAAAGATCTTCGTAGAATATGTAGGAACCAATATGGGCATCCAGGTCCCGCTATTGTTTATTGACCATAGAGGTGCCTCGGACATGTCTACATAATTCTCGAACCCGCAGGGTCTTTACACTTAAGGTTCGGTGATGTTTCAGTAGTATAGAGTTATGTATGGTGGTGACCGAACGTTTTTTGGAGTCCCAGATGAGATCCGGATGTCACGAGGAGCTCCGGAATGGTCCGGAGGTAAAGATTGATATATAGGAAGTCTTGTTTTGATCACCGGAAAATTTTCGGGCTCATCGGTAGTATACCAAGAGTGTCGGGAGGGTGCCGGGGGACCATCGGGAGGGCTGTCTCGACCCAAAGGACCTCATGGGCTTTGGGAGGAGTCAAACCAGCTCTTGGTGGGCTGGTCTAAGCCCCCACTAAGGCCCATGCGGCTAGGGGTGGGAAAACCCAAAAGGTGGAGAGGTGGAAAGAGTTTCCAAGTGGAAAGGAGGAACCCTACTCCTAATAGGATTGGAGTAGGACTCCTCCACCTCCAATTTCGACCAAACCTTGAGGGTTTGAGGCTGCCTCCTCCCCTCCCTCCCTCCTATATATAATAGAAGATTTAGAGGGGAAATCCAATCCTAATAGCCACGTGCTACCCTCTCCTCTAAATCGTAGTTTCTCCTCTAGATCGATTCAGCGGTGCTTAGGTGAAGCCCTGCTGGAATTGTTCCACCACCATCGCTGCCACGCCATCACGCTGCTGGAGAACTCATCTACCTCTATGCTCCCTCTTGCCGGATCAAGAAGGTGGAAAAGGTCAAGAACGCGGAGGTGCCGTCCATTTGGCACTAGATCGGAAGGACCGTGAGCAAGATCACGAGACGATTTGTGATTGGATAGCGGGACAGATTGTGATGAGATCGCGGGAAGGATCATGATTGGATCGCGAGATGGATCGTGATAGGATCGTGGGACTCGGCGATTGGGATCGCAAAGACGTTCGACTACATCAATGGCGTTTCTTAACTCTTCCCGCTTAGCGATCTACAGGGATATGTAGATCTAGTCTCCCTCTTGTAGATGCTCATCACCATGGATAGATCTTGCATGTGCATAGGAATTTTTTTGTTTCCCATGCAGTGTTCCCCATCACCTCCATGTGGTGTAAACCCTTGTCTGGACGAGTCGTCCCCCTGTGTTTGTTTAACAACTATTGGGGGCTGCGCCGACACCGGCAAGGAGCTCTCGCGAGGAACAACACCAACCTGCTGCCGGGGGATCATTTTCCCTCGTGGCACTCGTGGTTAAGTGATGATCCGGCAAGTGCCTCCATGTAGCAAGGACAAAACATACCAAGACGGTGTAAATAAGGAAAGAAAGGGATAGTACATGTGAAAGGAAAATGGCACTTTACTCATTCATGTTCAATAGAAAATGGGTATACATTCCATTATAATTAGCTAAAACTTGGCAAGCGCCTACATCTTTTGACATGAAAAAAGATAAGTGCCACGTAATGCCTTTCTTGTCCCTATCCTCCTAGGGTTGGGTGGAAGAGAAATAGAGGGCAAAAGGAGCGCCTGGGTGGGATTCGATGCCTCCCCGACAGGACCAGAGGGACGCATCCCCTAGAGGAGCCGGACCCTGCACCTAGGCAAGGCGGATGAAGCCAGCAGTGAGGAAGAAGGTAGAGGGAGAGTGCAGGAGGAGGCGCTACCGAAGCACGACTATTGATGATGGTTCTGCTGGTGCTCACGCCGCCCCAGTGTCATCTTCACTATTGCCATCGCTCGAAGGGACGTCTCCGTAGTCACCCCGACCTTCACCATCCAAGCCTTCTACGTGACTGCGAAGGCGCGTGTCGGGCCTCCTGAAGAGCCTCCCAGATATCATGGTCGCCCCCGGTGGCCAAATGCGGGGAATTCCCCCTGCCATAAATAGGTACGTGCATGCAAAATGTTTCCACCCATGTACACCATACGCGATGCCATGGGTGGAGAACTTCACCATGATTCATGAAGAATCACTATTGCAACTGCTCGCACGTAACTGCCGACCAAGCGGACAATCTGCCTCCATCACCTTGAAGAAGGAGCACGGGTACCATGGCCCACCACAGAAGAGTGCCTTTGCTATGGAACCCTGCGCGGTGACGGCCGTACGGTACTCCGTCAAGACTAGAGCAACGGGTGCTACTTCTCGAGCATGCGTTGGTTTCAGTGAAGAGGAACGGGTAATGCAGTGAAGTAGATAAGTATTTCCCTCAGTTGTTGAGAACCAAGGTATCAATCCAGTAGGAGATACAAGCAAGTCCCCAATAGATGTACCAACACAAAGAATCAAACTCTTGCACCCAACGCTATAGAGGGGTTGTCAATCCCTTCACGGTTACTTGCAAGGATGAGATCTGATAGAGATAGACTGCTTGAACGGAAAGTAAAACAAAAGGTAAAAATAATGCAGCAAAGTATATTTGGTATTTTTGGTTTTAGATCTGAAAGTATAAGATGGAAAATAGACCCAAGGGCCATTGGTTTCACTAGAGGCTTCTCTCATGATGGCAAGTATTACGGTGGGTGAACAAATTACTGTCGAGCAATTGATAGAAAAGTGAATAATTATGAAGATATCCAAGGCAATGATTATGCATATAGGCGTCACGTCCATGTCAAGTAGACCGAAACGATTCTGCATCTACTACTATTACTCCACACATCGACCGACTCCTACTGCATCAAGAGTATTAAGTTCATGAAGAACACAGTAACGCATTAGGTGAGATGACATGTTGTAGAGGGATAAACTCAAGTAATATTATGAAAACCCTATTTTTTTCCTTGATGGCAACAATACAATATGTGCCTCGCTACCCCTACTTTGTCATCGGGTGAGGACACCGCAAGATTGAACCCAAAACTAAGCACTTCTCCTATTGCAAGAATTACCAATCTAGTTGGCCAAACAAAACCAATAACTCGAAGATACTTGCAAAGATATGAAATCATGCATATAAGAATTCAGAAAAGAACAAACAATATTCATGGATAATCTGAACATAAACCCACAATTCATCGGATCTCGACAAACACACCGCAAAAGAGTATTATATCGGATAGATCTCCATGAAGATCATGAAGAACATGGTATTGAGGAGAAAAGAGAGAGAACAAGCCATCTAGCTACTAGCTATGGACCCGAAGGTCTATGGTGAACTACTCACGCATCATCGGAGGGGCAATGGAGTTGATGTAGATGCCCTTAGTGATCGGATCCCCCTCCGGAAGATTATCGGAAAAGGCGCCAAGATTGGATCTCTCGAGAATAGAGGCTTCTGGCGGCGAAAAAGTGTTTTCGTGGCTCATTCTGATATACAAGGAATATTTGGGAATTTATAGGCCGAAGATTAGGGTTAGGAGGGCTAACGTGGGCCCACAAGCATACAGGGCGCGCCCTACCCCCTGGCGCTCCCCTAGGGCTTGCGGCCCCATAGTGTCTCTCTTGCCTTGGTCTCCAAGCTTGGTAGTTTCCTTCCGGTCCAGAAAAAATCATTCTGAAGGTTTTATTCTATTGGGACTCCGTTTAATATTCCTTATCTGCAATTCTCAAAAACAAGGAAAAAAAGAATCTGTCACTAGGCTCTAGATTAATAGGTTAGTCCCAAAAATAAAATAAAATAGCATATTAATGCATATAAAACATCCAAAATAGATAATATAATATCAAGGAACAATCAAAAATTATAGATACGTTGGAGACGTATCAACATCCCCAAGCTTAATTCCCGCTCGTCCTCGAGTAGGTAAATGATAAAAACAGAATTTTTGATGTGGAATGTTACCTAACATATTTATCGATGCAATATTCTTTATTGTGGCATGAATATTCAGATCCGTAAGATTCAAAACAATAGTCTAATATTAACATAAAAACTGTAATACTTCGAGCACACCAACAAGGTAGTCGTGTCCTTTCAAAATAGCATGGCCTTAGAAAGTTATCCCTAGAAAATCATATGGTCTAGCTATGCTCCATGTTCCCCACGCAAAGTATCTAAATCATGCACAACCCTGATGAACAAGTCAAGCAATTGTTTCACACTTTTGGTGTTCTCAAACCTTTTCAACTCTCACGCAATACATGAGCGTGAGCCATGGATATAACACTATACGTGGAATAGAATATGGAGGAGGTGCAAGGAAAAAGGGAGAAGATAGTCTCACATGAACTAGGCGTATCAACGGGCTATGGATATGCCCATCAATAGATATCAATGTGAGTGAGTAGGGTATTGCCATGCAACAAATGCACTTAGAGGTATAAGTGTATGAAAGCTCGAAAATAAAACTAAGTGGTCATGCCAGATGAATATCCACTAGTTATATGAAAGTGACAAAATAGGAGACTCTCTATCATGAAGATCATGGTGCTACTTTGAAGCACAAGTGTGGAAAAGATAGTAGCATTTGTCCCTTCTCTCTTTCTCTCATTTTTTTTATATATTTTTTTATTTTGGTGGGCACCTTTGGCCTCTTTTATTTTTTTGTTTGGGCTTCGCTGGCCTATTCTATTTTTTTGTGAAGTACGGATACTCATCCCAACTTGTGAGGGAGTCATGGCTTCCATCATCCTTTTCTCTCACGGGAAAATGCTCTATTAACGAAAATCATCACACTTTTATTTACTTATAACTCAAAAAGAAAATTACAACTAGATACCTAGAACAAAGTATGACTCCATATGCAATATGACGTGATGGTGCATGTCATGAAAAACTAAATGGTGGAAATTGCATGGCAATATATCCAAAGTTGTCAAAATCGTGACTCAAGTCTTAGAATCTTACGATCTTACGATCCAAAATGTCCCCTCTGATTCTACGATTTTCCCCATAGAATCTAAGTTTTTACGATCCAGATAGTTAAGATTCTACGATTCATGATCCTAGCAGCGGAGCTCCAATCTGATTCGGAATCATGATTTCGACAACTTTGAATATATCTCAGAATGGCTATGGAAATGCCATAATAGGTAGGTATGGTGGCTATTCTAAGGAATATATGGTGGCTGTTTTGAGGAAGGCGGGTTTAATGTACCGGCGAAAGTTGCGCGGTACTAGAGAGGCTAGCAAAGGTGGAAGGGTGAGAGTGTGTATAATCTATGGACTCTACATTAGTCATAAAGAACTCACATACTTATTGCAAAAGTCTATTAGTCATTGAAGCAAAGCATTAGATGCATGTTCCTAGGGGAGAGGTTGGTAGGAGTTAACCATCGCATGCTCTCAACCCTCACACAAAGGTTCACAATCATTAAACAAATCATGCTCCGATTTCGTGACATAATGGTTCACCATACATGCATGCTAGGGGAATCACAAACTTTAACACAAGTATCTCTTCCAATTCACAACTACTCACCAGCATTACTCTCATATTACCATCTCTATTATCTCAAAACTATATGCAAGGAATCAAACTTCCCATACTATTCAATGCACTTAATATGAAAGTTTTTATTATATCCCTCTTGGATGCCCATTATATTAGGAATAAATTCATAACCTCAACAAATTACCATGTTGTTTTAAGAAACTCTCAAAATAATATAAGTGAGGAACGAGGGTTCAATAATTTCTATAAAATATAACTAGAGCAACATTGCCTAGCTCAAAAGATATAAGTGAAGCACTAGAGCAACATTGCCTAGCTCAAAAGATATAAGTGAAGCACATAGAGTATTCTAATAAATTCATGATTTAGCGTGACTGTCTCAAAAGATGTGTGAAGCAAGGATGATTTTGAAAAAATAAAAAGCAAAGACACATATCATACAAGATACTCCAAGCAAAACACATATCATGTGGTGAATAAAAATATAGCCTCAAGTAAATTTACCGATGGATTGAAGATGAAAGAGGGGATGCCTTCCGAGGCATCCCCAAGCTTAGGATTTTTGGTATCCTTTAATATGTCTTGGGGTGTCTTTGGAATCCCCAAGCTTAGGCCCTTGCCACTCTTTATTCCATAGTCCATCAAATCTTCATCCAAACTTGAAAACTTCACAACACAAAACTCAACAGAAAACTCATGAGATCCGTTAGTATAAGAAAAATAAATCACCACTTTAGGTATTGTTGTGAAGTCATAGTTTACTTATATTTGTGTAATACCTACTATATTGTAACTTATCCATGGTTCATACCCCCCGATACAACCCATAGATACATCAAAATAAGCAAACAAGACAAAGAAAATAGAATCTGTCAAAAACAGAACAGTCTGTAGCAATTTATAGACTTCGAATACTTATGAAACTCTAAAAATTCTGAACAATTAGGAAATTCGGGGAAATTTGTATATCAATCTTGTTAAAAAATTCAGATCAATTCAAAGCTCTGAAAAAATTAGAAAATCCCTGGACTAAGCGGAAAAGTTTCTATTTTTCAGCAAGATCAAATCAACAACTACCATAGATCACCCCAAAGGTTTTACTTGGATCAAACACTAATTAAAACACCAAAACAAAATTAATATGTAATTAATAATGTGCAAAACACACCAAAACATAATCGAAAAAACAGAAAGCAAAATAAAATTGGGTTGCCTCCCAACAAGCGCTATTGTTTAACGCCCCTAGCTAGGCAAAACACAATAGATCTAGGTATTGTCATCTTTGGTATGCAATCCAAAAGTATATCTCACAATAGAATCATAAGGCAATCTTATTTTCTTTATAGGAAAGTGTTCCATGCCTTTCCTTAATGGAGATTGGAATCTAATATTTCCTTCTTTCATGTCAGTAATTGCACCAATCGTTCTAAGGAAAGGTATACCAAGAATAATTGGACATGTAGGATTGCATTCTATATCAAGAACAATGAAATCTACGGGCACATAATTCCTATTTGCAACAATAGGAATATTATGAATCACATGGAAAGTATATTTAAGTCTAACCCAGTTCCTATACATAGGGATTTTGTGAGCAAACAAATTATGGGAACAAAAATCAACTACCATAGGAAGACAAAACAAGCATAACTTCCAAACTTTGAACACATAGAGAGAAAACTTGATATTATTGCAATATGTAAAAGCATATGTTCCTCTCTCATATTAATTTTCAGTAACATCATGAAGGAATCTGTAGCGACCCGACTCAAAATGAGTCAAGCCTTTGTGTGTTCTGTGCCATCCCTGGATCAGTATGCTGGCACACACAGTACTTCAATGTATATATCAAAGTGCAATCACATGTAATTAACGTAAAACTAATATATACCTATTAATCTCAGCGGAAACAGTCAATGGGAGTGGAGTCCCAATGACACCAATGGCAGGTTGAGTGTAGACCGTAACCCTGAATCGTACTCTTACCCGTCGTAGAGCTTATCTGCAACATAAGACGTTGCAGCCGTGTAGGTCAGTACATTGAATTTACCGGCAAGATCACCATAGCAGAACAGAAGATAAAAACTATTCTATATGCAGCAAGGCTTTGTGGCTCTGTGTCTGAGTTTTTGCATAAAAGCTGATTTTATTTTTTCCTACAACAAAGGAATATCATGGAGTTTTCACTACAAAGTTACCTAACATGACGTGGTTCCACCAACCGATGTCGTAATGCCCACAAGTATCATAAGTTGCCCACAATCAATTATCAGTCCAGTGTTGAGAGTTCAGAGATAGATCCAAGTCCAGAGGCTCAAATTGTCCGTAACCGGGGACACGGCTAATCGATTAGGTTTAACTCTTCAGAGTGTTGTGTACTTTACCCACAAGATTCATTCCCTCGTGGTAAGTCCTCGCACTTCCGAGTGTTTGAGAATAGGACGAACGAAACATGGTCTTTCAGAGTGTTTCCCTGACTATTGTCAGTGCCCATCCATTCCTAACGTCGACTACATCTCGTAGCACTGCCCAGCCAGAGTCACAACAAAGATCAACCAAGCTAGAGCCCATAATGCCTTGTGGCTACACAGGTAAGCTTTCGGGCATGAAGTATTCATCCGTCTCTTTGAGTCTGGGTGAAGCTTTCCGCAAGATAACATGGCGCTTCTCCATGCATCCCGGCCATCCACTGGTTACTCCAAGAATGCCCAATTAACCATCCTTCACCCAGTAGTGTGTATTGAAAACTTGTTTCTCGAGTCTCAAGTCTTGAGGTCTTGGAGATGCAGGACTTGAAGATGCCTTCATGAAGTTGTCGTCTTGACGTGGAGTCCTCCTTCTCACACCACTCACGAACACTCATACCAGACCCCGTGTACTTTAGCATAGCATAAAAAATAACTAACGTTCACGGGGCTTTAGTAACAAGTGGTGGGTTCCTACCTCATGCATTCTACTCAACTACAAGAATTTGAATAACACTACGGGGGGGATTTGTTGAATGATATCACTACATGCAATAAAACATAGGTATGAAATAGATGGTCAAAGTGAACTTGCATGTACTGTTGATGAAGAATAACATGGCTCTCAGAAATTACTTGATAGTCTATTCGTCACTCTCCGATAAAAACCTATAATAATCAAACATTGCATTCATATAAGCATTCTTACTAGCAATCAATTCTAACACACAAGAATAACACAAGAGTAAACACCAAAGTGTTGTGATGAAGGAAATACTTAAGACAAAACTCAAAACAACAAAACTTCATCAACACAACCAAGGGTTGGTTTTCTCTACAAGTGATCCTATTTTCAAAGGTAACAAAACAAAACAAAGAAAGATATAGCAAAAGTATTTTAGTAAATATTTTACTAGTAAAAAGAATTACTTTTGAAGAACAAGTAAGAACTAAGATATATAACACACTAAACACTATAAGTTTTCTAGGTAATAATCTTAACAACAAGTAAAATAAAAAAATAGAATAAGAGAAAACAATTTATAAAGCAACTAAGTTAATAGAAAGTAGACTTACAAAAAAAATTATAAAACTATTTTCAAAAAAAAGGAAACCAAACTAGCAAATGGAAATCAATTACAAGTTATAATTAACTAGAATTGATTTTCATGCAATCAACTAATAAAATAATATTTGTTTGTAGGGCTACAGTTATCTAACAGAAAACTTTCCAACTAATATAAAAGAAAATAAATTAAAACAATTTAAAACCAAAGAAATATAAATAATCCTAAAAAGAACTAAAACAGAATCTGTTTTGTTAAACATACTAATTTAAATTATTCTAAAAATTCTCAAATAAAGCAGGATGATAAACCTAACTACTACAAAACAGTGGCAAAAATAATCACTCAAAAATAAGTTTTTAAACACAAGTTATTCAAGTTTTAGTGATTTGATCAAATTTAACAAAATTAAAATTTAGAAGTTAAAATTTGAAAACTAAGACTACACATAGAAACTACAAGTAATTTGTGACATGTTGCAAAAAAAGAATCATGCAAAAACTCTGGATATTTTAAAAGATATAACAAAAATAAAACAGAAATCCTTCTGTTTTCTAAAACAAAAACAGAAAAAGAAAATATTTAGCTAACGGACTGGGGCTACGTGGCGGCTTCCTATTGGTCGAAAGAGCGCGCGTGCGGGTGTTTGTGGGCTGATGGCCGAAGCTTAAAAGAAAATGGTTCAGCCTTTAATCCTTCTAATTTAAACCGTTGACTCTAGATCCAATGGATATGGGAAGGCGCAGGGCTTACAGAGGTGGAGGTCGAGGTTTCCGGCGGGGTCAACGACGGCCGGAGGTCGAAGGTGGTCGGAGATGGTGGTGCGGTGGTCGAGGGTGGCGGCCAAAGTGCTCAGGCGATGGTGGTGAAGCTCCAACATCAAATGGTGGCGTCGGACGGGGCTGGGAACGATGGAGGCGATGGCCTCGTTCTCGGAGGGCTTCGGTCGATGGCCGAACTCCGGCGAGGTGGAGCGGTGGCGTTTGCGGGCAAGGGCAGGGGCGTTCGGGGGTGGAACAGAGTGCGGAGAGGCGGGGCTACTTATAGGCATGGTACAGGGTCGGGAGAGGGAGAGAGGAGCGAGATCCGGGGAGGTGGGATCTCCGACGAGGTCGACGGCGAGGGGAAGGTGATGAGCGCGGGGATGGCGCGGTTGGACGGTGGGTCCCGCGTGTTAGTGAGAGTGGGGGCGGGATCAGCGGCGTCGGTGACCGATCCGGAGGGATCTCGGGGTTTAAAGGTTGTGGGCCGGCCGGTTTTATATTAAAACGTTTAAATTCATTTCCTTTTCTATTTTTTCCAGGGAATTTAAAACTCTTTAAGGCATTCAAAACATTTCCAACAATAGGATATATATATATCAATTTGATTAGGGGAATAAATGCTATTTAATGAACATTTTTCCACTATCAAAATGAATACTTTTAAAAAATTTATTTTCAGAATTGATTTTAAATTCTTTTTGCAAATAATTTTCAAATAACCCCGTGGGTTTTATGGTTCAAATACTTCACAAAATAACCCCTGGTGTGGAGTGTCATATTACTCCTCTCAAATTTTAGTCAAGGGGTTTTGAATTCTTTCAAACATCAAATTGGAAATTCAAATATGAAAGGAACTCCATATCAGAAAATTTTCAGATGGTTTCAAATCCACTCTTCAAATCTTTTTTATATTGAAGAAGTCATGTCATCTTCTCTCATTGATTTGAAATGTAAGAATTTGAATTCAAAGGCATATGGGAAAGTCATGTTAGTCCCTCGCATTCAAAAGTTTTAAAAAATTCAAATTTTCACTCAAATTTCAATCACTCAATCAAACAAACAATCATCCTAACATTCCAAAATTTGGGATGTTACAGAATCTCACAATATAACTATCACACAAAGCATTCTTTTCATGATCAATTATAGAATACGTGTCATCGCCAAAACTTGGGGAACAAAAAATATCATCTTCATCAAGCATAGCATCCCCAAGCTTGTAGTTTGTCATATCATTAACATAATTGAAATTAATAAAATTTATAACAATATCATTGCAATCATGCTTTTAATTCAAGGAAACATCGTGAATCACTTCATCACAATTTTCAGATTCACGAATATCAATCAAAACTTCATAGAGATAATCAAGTACACTCAACTCACTAGCAATTGGTTCATGATAATTTGGTCTTTTGAAAATATTAGCATTTGCATGAGGATCCATAACAATAGTTTTTTAGCAAGCGAAGATGCAAGCAAATAGAAAGCACATGGCAACTCAAGCAAACAAAAGAGACCCAGCGAGAAAAAGGCAAACAACAAAGAGGGCGAATAAAATGGAAAATTGGTGAAGTGGGGGAGAGGAAAACGAGAGGCAAAAGGCAAATAATGTAAATGCAAGAGATGAGTTTGTGATGGGTACTTGGTAGGGTTGATGTAGATCTCTCCGGCAACCAAACTAGAAATTCGCAAGTTGACGAGAGAGTTCTTATCCTGACTTGTTATGTATCTCCCCGGCAACGGCGCGCCCCGAAGAGAGAGTTCTTATACAAGGAATATTGGGGAATTTATAGGCCGAAGATTAGGGTGAGGAGGGCTTCCATGGGCCCATAAGCCTACAGGGCGTTCCCTACCCCCTTGGGCGCGCCCCTAGGTCTTGTGCACCCACGGTGGCTCTCCTGCCTTGGTCTCCAAGCTTGGTGGTATCCTTCCGGTCCAGAAAAAATCATTCCAAAGGTTTTATTCCGTTTGGACTCCGTTTAATATTCCTTATCTGCAATTCTCAACAACAAGGAAAAAACATAAACTGGCACTAGGCTCTAGATTAATAGGCTAGTCCCAGAAATAATATAGAATAGCATATTAATGCATATAAAACATCCAAAATAGATAATATAATAGCATGGAACAATCAAAAATTATAGATACGTTGGAGACGTATCAGCGGGCATCGCAACGGCGAAGGCATCTCCGTGACTATCCTTGGTGTGACCACCACATTGCCCGCTCCCCCATCCCGACATCCTCCTGCCAACCATCCACCCAAGGCCGTTGGACCAAAGTGGAGGCCGAGCATGGAAACAAGGGGAGGACCCTATGGTGGCTGTTATGCTCACCAATCCTTTCCCCCTGATCATCAGGGGGACAGGCGCGGGTCAAGACAAGGAAGCAGAGGAATGAGCTTTGTGGATTCAGACTCAAGGAGGAGGAGAGGGTGGATGAGCATCACCTCTCAAGACCTCCCAATTTATAGGGGAGGGCGCGGCGGCTGGCTCTCCCTTGCTCCAAGCGTCGCCGCCCATCTCCACCAATTCCACTACGCACGATCATGGGCGAAAAGGTAACTGTCCCATTGCTCCAATCCATGGCGCTATGGTTTTTGACATGACCAGAGCTTTAAGTCACGCGCGTCTGTTGTTAACTCCCCGCTATGCATGTGGCGCGCGTGGCGGAAACGACCTGAGGTAGTGGGTCGATGCTGACCAGTAAATTGGCAGCTACTCCCTTACGTTGTGCACCTATGCATGAACTTCTGTCACACCCTATGTTTCTATCAATTTGCTATGCTTGGATTTACAAAATTTGGGACCAATTAAATTTTTTACAGTGCATCAGCTTGTTTAATTGTTGCTTGTTTGGTTTTTTGTATGGCACTCTTAGGTTCTACTCCTCTCCATATTCATCTTCCTTGATCCAAACTGCATGCCCAATGATCATGCCATGTGAATAATGCCCAAAACTATTTTTATCAAATATTATTTTTGGCCAAAAAGGATTTATTCAAATTAGGTATTCAAAAGTCCCTGAATTGAGGTTTGTACTACAAGTCCTCAAATTGGGTGGATCCTTTTTCCCCAAAGGCCTTATTTGTAACCTACTATATATCTATATATATATATGACAACCACAAAATTATATTTTAAAGATTATTTTGCTATTTCATTTAAAGGCTTTTCTTATGGTCAGAAATGGTTTTTCATAGGGATAAATTATTTAAATGCTTTAAAAATATTTTAGAAAATTTAGGGAAACTAAGTGGACATATATTTTCCATATATATGAGTTTCCACACATCGTCATGTTCCAAATCAAGGGCAAAACCCCTCAAAATCCTTTCTGCTGAAATAAGCTTATGAAATATTTCTACAAGGAATATTCTCAATAAATTTCAGGAAAATTCCAGCAAGTGACACATGTCATATGTGATGATCTTGCAAAGTTCCATCTAAATCCCAATTGATTTCTTTCATCAAAATATTCCAAAACCATTGCTGTCGAAAGCCAAATTTGAACAACTTTACATTGTGAAGTTTCTTCCCTTGACCCCAAACTTTGTAGGCATGTGTTAAACCCCAAATAATGATGCCACACCAAGTGGTGGATTTGTGGGAAGTGAAATGCATGCCTGGATTTACAAAAATCTGATTTTGTTGATTTCTATGGTTTTTACAAAGTTACATTGTTAACTTCTTAAATAAAGCTCAAACTTGCTGATCCTCTCTATTTATACCTATATTTTCATACTGTTAAATCTCATGGGAAGCAAACTACATTTGCCTGCCCAAAACTTCATTAAACACCTTCTGGCAGATTTATAAAAACCATGTTTCCCCCTCTTAACTTGTTCTCCTTGACCCCAACTTTTTACCACAACTTCTTATTATGTTCCTTTACCTTCAGTAAGAGATCCCAGCTCTTGCTCAATTGTCAGATGAGGTAAAACCCTAATTTTCACCCCTAGACAACAAGAGTCTCTCTCTGTCCCCTTCCCTCTTAATCTAGTAAGCCCCCATAGCATCATATGCCATTTCCCCTTTGTCTAATACCCCTTGGACCCACTGGATATGGTTGGCCGCACCTAGGATGTTGTTGGCATGCCAAACGGACGCTCCAGAGCATGCTACAGTGCCCGACCGCACTGTAGCCACCGCCCACTGCATGGCCCCGGTAGCCTCGGGCCTCCCCCTCTCTCCACTTGGCTCCCTCGACGTCCAGGACACGCCTCCTTATCGGCCCCCTCCTCTCTCCCCCTCCTTCTCCCTCCTCCCGCACGTGTCGAGCGCCGCCCGACTCGGCTAGTAAGCAGGATCAAACACGCGCGCTCCTCTCTCTCTCTCTTGCTCCCGCTTGTCGTAGACCAACCCCAAGAGCATCCCAGGGCAAGCCATGTGTGCTCCACCCCCTCAAGCGACCAGCTCGACCTTGCCGGCACACGGATCCGTGGTGAACTCGTGTCCTGGCTATAAAAGGATTCCTCGAGCCCCCCCTCTCTCTCTCCTCCTATGGCCCTCTCCCACTCTCAATAGTGCACCAGAACCACTTCCTCCTCCTTCCCGAGCACTAGTGCTTGAGATCGACCAAGGCGTCGCCGCGTCGGGGCTCTGTCGATCTCGGGACACTGGCACGGTCCGGACCTCCTTCCTCCTCCTTTGAGACTAAAGTGAGCACCCATCACTCCTTCACCTCTTCCCTGCCCTTTTCGTTGCAAGAAACACGAATGACGAGCTCCTCCCGAAGTGGCTCCGCCGTGTTTCTTCGTCGCCGGCGATTGGGGCCTCCCCGCCGGCTGCCTCCACCTCCAGAGGAACAACGACTCGATGTTGGGCCCGTTCCTTCCCTCAACTCTCCTTATCGTGCCCGCCTTCATTGCCGGTTAGCCCTGCCTCCCTTTGTCCAGAGGAGGGAGACGAACCCGACAAGTGCCCCCCACCTGTCAGCCTCCATCCCGCCCGTCTCTCTCTCTCACTGGCACCTGGGCCCCGTCCGTCAGGTTTGAACCTGGCGAGCGTGAGCGTGCCAATTTGCATGGGGCTGATTTGCATTGGGCTGGCCTAGTTGCGGCCAGATCTAGGCCAGGGCACAATGCCCATTTTCTTTTTCCTTTTCTGATAAGTTTTCCAAAATTCCACTGGTCAAAATAAAATTCCAATGCCAAATATTTTTTCCACCACAATTCATGCAATATTTTGTAGAATTTTACAGTGCCATTTGTATATTTTTTGAAAACCTTTTATGTATTGTTTTATTTTTTTAAACCTCTTTTAGGTATTTTTAGCCTCTATTATACATAGTTTTGGAAACCTTTTTAGCAAAAAAAACTTAGACAAACATTTTTAGAATTGCTTGTAGTATTTATCAGAATAGAGTAACATTTTCTAAGTAGACTTTGTGCTATGTTTGTGTGTGGTGCTTATTATTATTGTTAGTTATCACGACGATAGATTGCGCTGTTGACGAGGAAGTTGGACCCGAAGGTTTCGAAGACCCCGAAGACTTTTTTGAGCTAGGCAAGCAGCCCTTTGACCATGTTAAGAAACCATTTTCATGCATGTCATATAGCACCTTATTCCTTGTTGTTAATCATGTGATGTGGTGACCACTCCGGTGGGATGCCTCCGTTACTTTTACTGTTGATACCTACATCATGCATGACCCTACCTCCTTATGAGGGTTGTGCATGTTGGAGTAGATAGGAAGCTTAGTAGAAGCTACGCAAATGGGA
The DNA here is from genome assembly GCA_022496015.1 of Hordeum marinum. Classification (NCBI taxonomy): domain Eukaryota; kingdom Viridiplantae; phylum Streptophyta; class Magnoliopsida; order Poales; family Poaceae; genus Hordeum; species Hordeum marinum. The sequence goes on along the minus strand of CM039675.1, from coordinate 206,147,764 downwards.
AGGGATATGCATGGTGATGGAAAAAAAAGTGTTTTCAAAGACTTTTTCGAAAACCCCGTAGGGTGTCACTAATGCTCGAGGTAGATGATGTTGTTTTAGGTAACCACTTCAGAAAGAAGTGGTGTATCGGAGCAGGTTGTGTGTGTGTTATCGAAAACGGAGAGATTTAAGATTTACTGACCATCCCAACCTTACAGATACAACCACCTTACCCCTTATGGGACGAGGCTTTGTTGATTACTTTGATGGGTACTAGTATAGAGTCCGCATTACTGGTGGCGGGAGTGACATGGTCACTCTCGATACGGGGTCGTGCCGGTAAGTACGATCATGCGATGTCTTCACATGCACCGGTCACACCATGGTCCCTTCATGGATGGTCCGATCTGGAGCGAGTCTCGTATGATGTACATCATGAGGGATGTGTACCAATCGAGCGGACTCTTTGTTTAATATCATTAGGGGAAAGTCATTGTTTGGGTCCTTACCTCGAGTATGTGATATACCGCGAGTCATGGATGACACAGAAGTTCCTCGAGTCTTGTGGGTAAAGTGTGCAACCTTTGCAGAGTGTCAAACTATTCGAATAGCCGTGTCCACGGTCATGGAAAGTTGGAGGTCCTTCTTAAACTACGCCTGATGTTTTCACAAAGCTGGTGTGTGTGTGTTGGTGAGAAAGGTGGTACTTGAGCTAAGTCTGTTGACTTAGCATGATGATGAACATGAGATGTTTAACCCTGCTTATGATGATAATTGTGTCTTGTTCTTGTGAATACATGTCAACTGTTGATGCATGCTTGCTTGCGTTACTTGATCATCTCATTGCACTTAAAACTAGCCTTTTACAAAAGTTACCTACTTAGTGATATATCAAGCATTATTAAACCTTGTCACAAACATGGGTTGCTTGCGAGTACATTCAAAGTACTCATTAGCTTGCCACTGGTTATTTAATTGGCCAGGCATGGAAGAACATGAATATGGTGAAGAGATCGTTGGGAACGAACATGCGAATTAGTACGCTTCCTAGTCAGAATGCATGTAGATTTAAGGCAGACAGCATGGGTTCACGCTTTCGACCAAGATTTCCGTTGTTTATTATGTTTAAGAGTTTGGCGCTTGTGGCCCTATCTATGTAAGACTTGGTCTAGACGGCCTTTATTTGTGTAAGACAATATGTAAGGATGTAAGACTCTTGTATTATAGTTTCTGTGTGTTCAGTGAGCATTGATCTCTGGGATCACTGTGCACTTGCATTCGGTGACCATGACTTATGAGTCGGGGTCCCCACAGAGCTGGTATCAGGGCCATCCTGATTGTAGGAAGCCCTTAGTTAGCATGGACGTTAGTTAGGATAAAACTATTCTCAAAACTACATCTTGAACCTATACTTAGGAGTTTTGCATGTATTTCCTCTTCAATTCTTCACACAACACTCTGTTGACTCTCCTCCCTTCGAACCTTTGTAGATGGACATCGTACCCGAAGACCTCCTAGCATCCGGCTTTCCCCTACTCCTTGAGGATATTCTGGAGAAGTGCCAGTATCACCGACCACCCGTTTTCCTCTATCACGAGCACTGGGTCGATGCCGTCATGAAGGAGTACCATATTGATGTGGTCGAGAAGGCGAATGACTCCCTGACCAGTTGGTTCTCTGGAGGACCACACATGGAGACCCTCGCACTCGCAGTCGAGATAGCTACACGAAAGGCACTCATCCTTCAAGGAATCATCCCAGAGATGGCTGATGAACCAGCTACTCACTATCTACCCTTCAAGAGGGGTGATATTGGAGAGAGTTGGACGTTGGTTCCATCCATGGAGGATGGGACACCACTCAGATTCTAGACCTACTTCAACCTCTCCACCAATAGTCTGGATCACCACTTGATTAAGGAGTCCGTGAAGCTCCGCGAGGAACTTCACCACACCCGGTAGCTATTCCGTCAAGCCAAGACGAAGCCAGACAGGATCTAGAAGGATGGATCCCTGAAGGGATGACCAGCTATCTCTTACCAAGAAGGAGTACCCCCAGCTACAGATGCACAAACAGGTCATCGTCGCATGGGTTCGAAGGAGTACAGTGCGCTCTTCACCGACCCATTGATGAAGCGTCGTCGGGATGGACCTCCTCATTCTCCGACTCCCTCCGTCGGAGGCGATGCCCGTTCGGAGGACGATTAGGAGGAAGGCCCGGAGGAGCGTGAGTACGAGACCGAGCACTCCACCACCTTAGTCTGAGAACCCCTAGGGTAGGACCAGTCATGTACCCCTCATGTGAAGTCGAGTCCGTGTAATGGTTCATATGAAACCATGTGTGCTTGTTATTTGTTTTGTTTTTTGTGTTCCGATGCAAGTCACACTTTTCCTTAGGCAACATGTAAGCGACTCCATCATCTATCTTATCTCAATATATGTGTTGGTCTTTCAACCTTTGTTTTACTACAGTTGCACTCGACCAACCCCCTTAGGCGTGCTTCCCCATTGTTGCCTTTCCTCTTGTCTATCCCAATTGTTTGACTTGGCTGATCCAAACAGGATGGTGACCGCTACACGCAACAGCACCTTCGCCCACCTTGAAGCCGGCAACTCAAGCCAGCAACAGGGAGCTGGTGGGGCTGCTCACGCTGGAGGACACCAGGAGCAGCCAAAAGGCGACATTCCCCTGCCACCACCTCCACCGAAGAACATGACCATAGCTCAGTTTCTCCAAGTTATCCAGGAGGAATGCCAATCCAACACTGTTGATATTCAGCAGATGGCTCAAGTCCTTGTGAACAACCGGCAGCAAGGCAGGAACGGCAATGGCCGCTCCACTCTGTGTGAGTTCATGAGGAATTCGCCCCCAACCTTCACTAAGACTGTTGAACCCTTGGATGCTGACAACTGGATCCGCACCATCGAGGACCTCCTTGCATTGGTCAATTGCAACGAGGACCTGAGAAGGTGCCTTATGCCTCTCATTGCCTTGGAGGTACCGCCCCAGCTTGGTGGGATGGATTCAACGTCATGCAAGCCGATCGTGTGATCACCTGGGACAACTTTAAGGAAGGATTCTGCACTGCCCACATTCCTTATAGGATCATGGCTATCAAGAAGAGCGAATTCCGTGCGCTGAAGCAAGGAAGTGGCTCTGTCAAGGAGTACATGCAGAAGTTCAACCTGCTTTCAAGGTATGCACCTGAATATGTCAACATGGAGGCTGCTAAGATGGAACACTTCATGGAAGGAATTCAGCACACCCTACAGTATCAGCTCATAGTCTCTGATTGTTGGACCTTCTTTGACCTGGTGAACAAGTCCCTCATGCTAGAAGACAAGCATCATGCCATAGACGACACTCACAAGTGCAAGATGATTAGCAAGGGTAATTCCAGCAACCAGAAGCCTCGCCCCTAGCAGCCAGCCCCATCCAAGCCAACCTATCAGCTGCAGCAGGCTAGACCTCCTGCACCTTGTCCGAGCTACCAGCCTCGGCAGTATGTCAATCCCAGGCCAGCTTACAACAACCCCAATAACAACAACGACGGCGGGAACTACAACAATAACCCTGGACAAGTCACTTGATTTGGATGTGGTCAGCCAGGACACATCTCTAGGCTGTGTCCCAACAAGAAGCCAGATGCACCGCGTCCCAATGCGACGAACCAAGGTAAAGGCCATGGAGCGCCACCAAGGAACCCAGCTCCCTGCAACCAGCCGAACAATGGCAAGGGTCGTGTGAATCACGTCGCCGCTAAGGAAGCCCAGGAAGACCCGAACGTCATACTGGGTATGTTCCTCATCAACTCAACCCCAGCAACAGTATTGCTTGATTGTGGAGCTTCACATTCTTTTTTCACCCAAATTTTTTCCCTAGAGAGTAGCATGAAACTTACACCCCTGGGTAGTCGTATGTTGATACAAACATCGCGATCGGTTATGAAGTCCGGGATAGGTTCTAAAGGAGTTGAGATTAACATCAACGGGGTAGACTTCCTAGCAGACCTTATCATCCTAAAGTCGGAAGGCTTGGACATTATCCTAGGCATGGACTGGTTAATCAAGAACCAAGGATACTTGGACTATTCCAAGAGGACTGTTACCGTAACCAATAGCCAAGGATTGGAAGTCAAGTATGTCCCTAGTTGTGCCTCCACTTAAGCCCCTCAGATTAATTACCTATTGGGAATTGAGTTGGAACAAGTGTGAGTGGTATGCGAATACTCGGATGTATTTCCTGATGAGTTGCCCGAAATGCCTCCTGACCGCGACATTGAGTTCATCATTGAGCTAATGCCTGAAGCAGGACCCATCTATGAGAAGCCATATAGAATGGGATCCGAAGAGTTGGCTGAATTGAAGAAGCAGCTCGGAAAATGATTCATTCGCCCTAGTGCCTCTCCTTGGGGATCACCTATTCTATTTGTGTCAAAGGGGGACGGAACTATCCGACTCTGTGTCGATTACCGTTCTCCCAATGAAGTCACAATAAAGAACAAGTACCCACTCCCCAAGATTGAAGACCTATTCGATCAGCTGAATGGAGCTAATGTGTTTTCCAAGATTGATCTCAGGTCTGGGTACTACCAATTGAAGATCAGACCCCAAGACATTCCCAAGACGGCATTTGTAACCCGATATGGCATGTATGAATACACGGCCATGTCATTCTGGTTGACCAATGCCCTTGCCAACTTTATGTACCTCATGAACAAAGTCTTCATGGAGTACTTGGACAAGTTTGTTGTCAACTTCATTGATGACATACTCATCTTCTCCAAGTCCTAAGAAGAGCATGAGCAACATTTGAGATTAGTCCTAGACAAGCTTCGAGAGCACCATCTTTATGCCAAGTTCAGCAAGTGTGAATTCTGGCTGCATGAACTTGGATTCTTGGATCATGTGTTGACTGGAGAAGGATTGTCAGTGGCTCCTACCAAGATTCAAGCCGTGACTGAATGGCAATCCCCAACCAATGTGAAGGAAGTTAGAAGCTTCCTTGGACTCGCAGTATATTACCGCAAGTTCGTCGAAGGGTTCGCAAGCATTGCGCGAACCATGACTCAGCTCTTGCAGAAGGACAAGAAGTTCGAGTGGACGCCGAAGTGTGAAGAAAGCTTCCAAGAGCTCAAGAAGAGATTGACCACAAGCCCAATTTTGGCCACCCTGGATATTCACAAGGAGTTTGTGATGTACTGTGATGCATCGAGAACTGGGCTTGGAGGTGTTCTAATGCAAGAAGGCAGAGTCGTAGCATATCTATCCAGACAGCTACGTCCTCATGATGAGAACTACACTACTCATGATCTTGAGTTGGCAGCCATGCCTTGAAAACATGGCGACGTTACCTTCTGGGGAAGCGATGTGAGATATACACAGACCACAAGAGTTTGAAGTGTATTTTCACCCAAAGGGAATTGAACATGACGCAACGAAGATGGTTGGAGTTGATCAAGGACTATGACCTCAGTGTTCAATACCACCCTGCAAAGGCTAAAGTGGTGGCAGACGCCTTAAACAAAAAGGCTTGTTTGAATGCTATGATTAAGGAAAGGCTACCTGCCCTATACGAAGAACTTGAGAGCTTCGTCTTGGAACTAGTTGCACCTGGATTCCTAACCAACCGCAAAGCAAAACCTACCTTGATGGATGATATCAAAGAAGCTCAGAAAGGACACAAGACCACTGAAGGCATTAAGAGGAAGATCAAGGCAGGCAAGGCTCCAGGATTCTCAATGGATGAACAAGGATTTGTATGGTTCGAGAATCGCATCTACGTACCCAACAATGAAGAGCTCAAGAACATGATCTTACAAGAAGCTCATGACACTCCGTATTCCATCCATCCTAGAGGAACCAAGATGTACGAAGACCTCAAGACAAGATTCTAGTGGCATGGTATGAAACAGGAGATAGGCACCTTTGTCGCTCAGTGTGACATATTCGAGAGAGTCAAAGGTGAGCATCAGCGACCCACTAGACTATTGCAACCTCTCAAAGTGCCTGAATGGAAGTGGGACAAGATCGGGATGGATTTCATCACTGGATTACCAAGGTCAGGCAAAGGACATGATTCTATTTGGGTCATTGTCGATCACCTGACCAAGGTGGCCCATTTCATTGCCGGCAAGACCTCCTATGATGGTAACAAGCTAGCCAGCCTTTACATCGAACGTATTGTGAGCCTCCATGGAGTTCCAAAGCAGATTGTGTCAGACCGAGGAACTCAATTTACCTCAAGGTTCTGGTAGAAGTTTCAAGAAGCAATGGGAACCAAGCTGTCCTTCTGCACTACTTTTCACCCCCATACCAGTGAACAGATGGAATAAGTAAATCAGATAATTGAGGATATGCTCCGTGCTTGTGTTCTAGCATACGGAGCCAAGTGGGAGGACTGCCTGCAATTTGCTGAGTTCTCCTACAACAATAGCTACCAGTTAAGTCTTGAAATGGCACCATTCCAGGTGTTGTATGGGCACAAGTGTCGTACTCCCCTCAACTGGTCGGAAACCGGAGAGGGACTAGTCTTTGGACCAGACATCCTCCGCGAAGCAGAAGAGCAAGTTCAAGATAAAAGAGTTGCGTCGACTCTCACCGCCGAGAAATGAACTTCTGTGCGGTGACCATGTATACCTCCGAGTCACGCCTCTCAAAGGAACCAAACATTTCCACATCAAGGGAAAGCTTGCACCAAGATACATCGGCCCTTCAAGATCACTGCCAAGCACAGAGAAGTTGCGTACCAGCTAGAGCTACCTTCCGAGATATCATAAGTGCACAACATTTTTCACGTATCACAACTCCAAAAGTGTCTTCAAGTTTCCAACCGCCCCGGCCTCTACAAATACATCGACCATCAAGCCATCGACCTTCAGCCAGACCTCACTTATCATGAGAGGAAACTTCATATTTTGGATGAAGTTGAGCCTTGCACTCGAAGCCGCACCATCAAGTACTTCAAGGTCCAATGGAGCAACCACACTGAAGCAGAAGCAACCTGGGAGCATGAAGACTATCTTAGATCTGAGTTCCCTTATCTTTTTAGCGCTTAGCCTAGGAATCTCGGGGACGAGATTATTGTAAGGGGGTAGGTATGTCACACCCTGTGTTTGTATCACTTTGCTATGCTTGGATTTACAAAATTTGGTACCAATTAAAATGTTTTCAGTGCATGAGCTTGTTTAATTGTTGCTTGTTTGCTTGTTTGGTTGTTTGTATAGCACTCTTAGGTTCTACTCCTCTCCATATTCATCTTCCTTGATCCAAAATTCTTGCCCAATGATCATGTCATGTGAATAGTGCCCAAAACTATTTTTATCAAATATTATTTTTGGCCAACAAGTATTTATTCAAATTAGGTTTTCAAAAGCCCCTGAATTGAGTTTTGTAGTACAAATCCTCAAATTGGGTGGATCCTTTTGCCCCAAAGACCTTATTTGGAACCTACTATATATATGACTTCCCAAAACCACCAAATATTAATTTTAAAGATTATTTTGATATTTCATTTAAAGGCTTTTTCTTATGGCAGGAAATGGTTTTTCATAGGGAAAAATTATTTAAATGCTTTAAAAATATTTTAGAAAATTTAGGGAAACTAAGTGGACATATATTTTTCATATATGTGAGTTTCAACAAACATTCATGTTAAAAATCATGGGCAAAACCCCTCAAAACCCTTTCTGCTTAAATCAAGCTTTTGAAATATTTCTATAGGAAATACTCTCAATAAATTCCAAGAAAAATCCAGCAAGTGACACATGTCATATGTGATGATATTGCAAAGTTTCATCTCAATCCCAATTGACTTGCGTCATCAAAATATTCCAAAACCATTCCTGTCTAGAGCCAAATTTGAACTACTTTACATTGTCAAGTTTATTCCCTTGACCCCAAACTTTGTGGGCATGTGTTAAACCCCAAATAATGATACCAGACCAAGTGGTGGATTTGTGGGAAGTGAAATGCATGCCTGGATCTACAGAAATCTGATTCTGTTGATTTCTAGGGTTTTACAAAGTTACATTGTTAACTTTCCTAAATAAAGCTCAAACTTGGTGATCCTCTCTATTTATACCTATATTTTCATACTATTACATATAATGGCAAGCAAACTCCATTTTCCTGCCCAAAACTTCATCAACCTTCTGGCAGATTTGTAAAAACCATGTTTCCCCCTCTTAACTTGTTCTCCTTGTACCCAACTTTTTACCACATTATGTTCCCTTACCTCCAGTAAGAGATCTCGGCTCTTATTCAATGGTCAGATGGGGTAAAAGCCCAATTTTTACCCCTAGACAGCTAGTATCTCTCTCTCCCCATTCCCTCTTAATCAAGTAAGCCCCTAGAGAATCCTATGCCATTTCCCCTTTGTCTAATACCCCCTGGACCCACTATACATGGCTGGCCGCGCCTAGGATGCCATTGGCATGCCATGGAATGACAAATACAGAGCTCGACCACACTATAGTCGCCGCCCACTGCATGGCCCAGACAGCGTCGGGCCTCCCCCTCTTGCCACTTGGTTCCCATGACGTTCGGGACACGCCTCCTTGTCGGCCCCCTCCTCTCCCCCTCCTTCTCCCTCCTCCCGCACGTGACGAGCACCGCCCGACTCAGCTAGTGAGCAATCTCACACGTGCGCGCTCCTTTCTCTCTCTCTCTTGCTCCCACTCTTCGTAGACCAACCCAAGGAGTAACCCAGGGCAAGCCCTATGTGCTCCCTCCCCCTTCAGCGACCAGCTCGACCTCGCCGGCCCACGGGTCCACGGTAGACTTGCATCCCGACTATAAAAGGGTTCCTTGACACTCCCCTCTCCTCCTCTGTCCCTCTCCCACTCTCAATCGTGCACGAGAACCACTTCCTCCTCCCCGAGCACTAGTGCTCGAGATCGACCGAGCCGCCGCCGGTCGGGGCTCTGTCGATCTCGGGACACAGGCCCGCTCCGGCCCTCCTTCCTCCTCCTTTGAGACTACAGTGAGCACCTGTTGCTCCTCCACCTCTTCCCTGCCCTTTTTGCTGCAAGAAACGCCAACGGCGAGCTCCTCTTGAAGCGGCTCCGTCGTGTTTCTTCGTCGACGGCGACCGAGGCCTCCCTGTCCGCTGGCTCCATCTCCAAAGGAACGGTGGCTCGACGTTGGGCATGTTCCTGCCGTCAGCTCTCATCGTCGTGACTGCCTTCGTCACCGGTGATCCCCGCCTCCCTCAATCCAGAGGGGGGCGACGAACCCGACAGGTGGCCCCCACCTGTCGGCCTCGGTCCCGCCCGTCTGTCTCTCCTTCTCTAACTAGCACCCGGGCCCCGCCCGTCAGGTTTGAACCTAGAGAGCGCGGGCGAGCCAGTTTGCCTGGTTCTGATTTGCTCTGGGTCGGCCCAGTTGCAGCCAGATCTGGCCCAGGGCACAGTGCCCGTTTTCTTTTTGCCTTCTCTGATAATTTTTCCAAAATTCCACTAGTCAAAATAAAATAACAATGCCAAATATTGTTTGACCACACTTCTTGTAATATTTTGTAGAATTTTACAATGCCATTTGTATGATTTTTTGAAAAACTGTTATGTACTATTTTATTTTTAAAAACCTCGTTTAGGTATTTTTAGCCTCTGTTATAAATAGTTTTAAAACCTTTTTAACAACAAAACCTTAGGCAAACATTTTTAGAATAGCTTGTAGTGTTTATCAGAATAGAGTAACATTTTCTAAGCAGAATTTGTGCTCTGTTTGTGTGTGATGCTTATTATTACCGTTATTTATCGCGACGATAGATTGCGCTATTGACGGGGAAGGTGGACTCGAAGGTTTTGAAGACCCCGAAGACTTTGTTGAGCCAGGCAAGCAGCCTTGTCACCATGTTAAGAAACCATTTTCATGCTTGTCATATAGCACCTTATTCCTTGTTGTTGATCATGTGATGTGGTGCCCACTTTGGTGGGATGTCTCCATTTCTTTTACCGTTATTACTTGCATCATGCATGGCCCTACCTCCTTATGAGGGTTGAGTGGGTGGGAGTAGATAGGAAGCTTAGTAGATGCTACGCAAATGGAATGGGATATTCATGGTGATGGAAACAAAAGTGTTTTCAAACACTTCTACAAAAACCTCGTTGGGTGCCACTATTGCCCGAGGGAGATGATGTTGTGCTAGGTAACCACTTGAGAAAGAAGTGGTGTACCAGTGCCGGTTGTGTGTGTGTGTGTTTTCAAAAACGGAGATATTTAAGATTTGCTGACCATCCAAACCTTACATGTACAACCATGATACCCCTTATGGGACGGGACTTTGTTGTTTATTTTGATGGGTACTAGCATAGATCCCGCATTACTAGTGGTGGGAGTGACGTGGTCACTCTTGATACGGGGTTGTGCCGGTAAGGACGATCATGCGCTGTCCTCACACGCACCGGGCACACCGTTGGTCCCTTCATGGATGGTACGATCTGGAGCGAGGCTCGTATGATGTACATCATGAGGGCTGTATACCGATCGACTGGACTCTTTGTTTAGTGTCGTTAGGGGAAAGGCATTGTTCAGGTGCTTACCTCGGGTATGTGATATACCGCGAGTCATGGATGACACGGAAGTTCCCCGAGTCTTGTGGATAAATGTGCAACCTCTGCAGAGTGTCACGCTATTTGAATAGCCGTGTAGTCATGGACAATTGGAGGTCCTATTTAATCTACATCCGATGTTTTCACAAACATGGTGTGTTTATGTTGGTGACAAAGGTGGTACTTTAGCTAAGTCTGATGACTTAGCATGATGATGAACATGAGATATTCAACCCCTACTTATGATGATAATTGTGTCTTGTTCTTGTGAATACCTGTCAACTGTTGATGCATGCTTGCTAATGTTACTTGATCATGTCATTGCACTTAAAACTAGCCTTCTGCAAAACTTACCTACTTAGTGCTATACCATGCATTGTTAAACCTTCTCCCAAACATGGGTTGCTTGCAAGTACATTCAAAGTACTCATTGGCTTGCCACTGTTTATTTAATTCTCTAGGCATGGAACAACAGGAATACAGTGAAGAGTTCGTTGGTGACGAACATGCGAACTAGGATGCTTCCTGGTCAGAATGCCTGTAGGTTTAAGGTAGATGGCATGGATTCACGCTTTTAACCAAGATTTCCGTTGTTTGTTATGTTTATTTAAGAGTTTGGCCCTTCCGGCCCTGTCTATGTAAGACTTGGCCTAGACGGCCTTTATTCGTGTAAGACGGTATGTAAGGATGTAAGACTCTTGTATTCCAGGTTCTGTGTGTTCAGTGAGCATTGATCTCTGGGATCAATGTGCACTTGCATTCGATGACCATGACTTATGAGTCGGGGTCCCCACAACTTTAGGCCTGGCCCAACATCACTTGGCAAGAGCGTATGGGCGAGACCCAGGGGCTCCTGTCGGTGCTCTAGGACAGGGGTACCCAGTGCCCCTGACTTATGCAGAGGCGGTAGTAGCTGAACCCTTCGACGTCGAGCCAAACCTGGCGAACGACCAAGACAAGACTCCAACAAGCCTGACGTGGCAGTCCAAGCCCGGACTGATGCGTGCCAAGCGCGTCCCCTGTGCTTGCTGGGGATTAGTATGTGCGCCCCTCCACGAAGACCAGACAAGCCATCCTCGACAGGCGTGAGCTGGTCTGCCACTGCTCCACCTCATCGCATGGCCAGTCACTTGTCAATGTGGTGTCGAGCCCCCAGGTGACTAAGTGGCTCTTACTAAGCACGTGGCGACACGCTGGAAGATAAATTACTCCCCCTTGACACCCGTCCATAGGTGTGTCAAGTTGTGGTATGACAGTTAGCTAGAGCGGTGGCCTAAGCTTGCCGGGGATGCGCCCCCGCGTGCCACCTAGACTAGCAATGATGATATTTTGTCCCTAATGCCAGAGTTAGGTATGATAACCACTGTTAGCTATCTAATCATCATAAAATGTCTGTTTGCCACTGTGGTTCCCCTTGTACTATAAAAGGAGGCCCGAGGCAACCTAGCTTAGGATTCGTACTTTTGAACACTTGTACATGCTTAGTGACTCCCCCAAAGGCAAACCTTGTAGGGCTAGAGTGTTGCACATCCTTCGTGTTCCTCTAATCAATCCACCCACAAAGCAGAAGTAGGATTTTATGCTTCATAGTGGACCGAACCTGGGTAAATCGCTGTATCGTCTCACTAACTCTGCTCTTTGCGTTTGCGTCCACACCCCCGCCGAACCACAAAGGGGCTGATGGCCCCATAGGTGATCGAGTGCATCGAGCCTTGATAGCAACATGCTAGAACATTTAAACATGGATGAAATTGTCACTAATAGATAGTAGACAATATGTAGAACCAAATTCATATAAGCCACATATTCATACGATGTCTAGAATTGAAAAAATATGCCAAATAGAAATAGCTAAATAGGCAAAAGGGTCTGGGTTTCAAACCCAGGATGCCTAGGATGTGTGTGGGCGTGCTAACTAACTGGGAACCTAACTGATTGTGTCAAAAAAAGATGTTCTATTCTATTTGAAGCATACAATAGAGTTGAAACTCTGCAGAGATAATAAAACACACAAAAAAATAGAGATGCGGAGACAGGTATTAGATCCCAGGATCCCTCAGGTAAGGGCACACACCGACGGCCAGCTGACCTGGTTACTGATTGTGACAAATTTGACACAGCCTAATATAAATTTGATCGGGTTTGGAATAAGTAAACAAAAACACATAGGCAAAAATATTGGTGCTATCTAGGACTTGAACCATTGATGGGTTGGGTGAAGGACCAAGTGGCGAACTGCTGCGTTGATGTTGTGCTAATACTATACAACGGTGCTGCCTTTATATAAGGGAACCGCTAGGGATCAGACTACTGATCCCTAGCATCCCATCAGACCACTCTGTAGCCGTTAGATTGGACTTTTAATGGATGATGGATGAAGCACCGTTGCATGCTTCCCACCCCTCATAATGTAGTTTCCAATACAGAAAATAATTAGTGTGGAGTTTCCTAAACAGAATCAATTAGCATATGTAGTGGTTTGAGTGCTTCCTAAAATCACTACTATTGATGGTTTTTTGATAATTGATTTTGGATTTTAAGGAAACTAATAAAATCTGGCAGTTTGGTACTTACGGTATGCATTGGTATTATTTTTAGGAAACAAATCAAATCCAGCATCGTGTTTCCTTTCCAAGCAAAATTTGTGTCCGCCACAGGTAATACGTGCATCAACCCTTGTTTGTAACCTTGTCTACCAGTTCGCTTTCTTTACAACATACTAATTCATGTTTCGTTCATTGGAGAATTTGCTTCATTTTGGACAATTTGCTTATGTGGTAAATGAAAAAAAATCGATTCATTTGAAAGTTTATATTTTTCGTAATGTGACATTTTGTTTCAGAAGCATCACTATCTTGCTTCTATAAAGTAGAGAATTTGATTAAACCTGCTTCCATCAAAAAGGAAATATTCCAAATGTTTGAGAAGCATCACAATCTTGTTTCCGTAGACTAGAGAATTGCTTCCAACCAAATATTATATTGCTTCCACCAAAGAGAAAGATATTTCTAGTCATGATTACACATGGTTATAATTCAAATTAAGGATTTGGTTGCAAAGACAGAAAACATGCTAATGTCAAATGGAGAGTATGCTTTAAGGCAAAGTCAAATTGCTTTGATGCATCAAATTTCGCTAATTTAAATGTGACCTAGACATCATGTGATGCAGGGGTGTTATCCATGGCGCCAATGGGTACAAGCTGAGGTGACCTTGCCCGAGTGCTTCAATCTTCATTGTGATGTCCATGTGGTTGTATACCCTGGTAACTCAGACTTTTGAACCATGGGGGTCTTTGAGTGAATTCGACTCGTCGCCTCATCAGTAGACGCATCATGCATCGATCCCATAGCGCCCCCTTGTCGGCATGGAAACATATCTGAGAAATCAGAAGGTAGAAAGCATGGGTAACACAAATAAATGATCTGATGCTACCACACACTAAACTAGTAGAAATTTGATATAAGAAATCTACGTGCTTGGCAGGCAATGGGTACACAAACTTAATGTTCACGAAACATTGTTCTGTTGTGGTGCTGCATGTCTACATGAGAAGCATGTATTAAAAATGAAGGAAGCATGATTATCAAGAAGCCACTAATTTGGTGCTACTTAACGGGTTGTTATTCACTAATTGTAGCATACACTATGGACTGAAGAAGCATATATATTACAGTAAAAATCAAGGACGAGTGATTAACAAGAAGCATATGTATTACTGTAAAAATGAAGGAAGCATGATTAAGAAGAAGCATATATATTGCAGTAAATATCAAGGAAGCATGATTGACAAGATGCTGCTAATTTGATGCTATTCAACCGGTCGTTATTAACTAATTGAAGAATACTCCATGGACAAAAAAACATTGATAAGAAGCATGAAAATATATATGCATCACTTTGAAGCATCGACATTTAACAAGAAGCATATGTATTATAGTATAGAAGCATAATGGATAAGAAGCATGAAAATAGTGCTCTCTATACATAAGCAGTACTTTGAAGCATTGACATTTGAGAAAGAAACGAGCAATATATGCACAATCCAAATACACGTATAGTCTTGGTGGTTTAGTTATCCACTACATATTGTACAAAACGAAATCAGCCTCGAAGTAGTGAGTAAAGCAATATATGCACATAGAGATATCAAACAATATAATATGAAGGCATGATACCATTATGAGGATGGATCTGTTTGTGTTGCCACCACACAAACTGAACCTATCATAAACCATTATAAGATGAATGCTTGGAAGCAATTTTCTAGATGACAGTAGCAAAATGAGTACAATGTAGAAGCAGATTGGTAAGAAGCTTGGAAATAATGCAAAAGGTGGATTGTTAGTGTTTTGTGTTAGCATGAAATTTTGATAAATAAAACAAGAGACGTTTTGCTGCCAACCGTGGATACATATTTTTGGATGCCGTGTATACATGACACATTGAAAGAAATTTGTCTTAACATTTGTCATCTCCATTGTTTAGAGGAAAAGGGCTCACGTCCGGGCTCCATTTTACTGAATAAAACAAAGCCAAGGATTCAGATACAAATGCATGCAGAGGAAAAAATGTACTGCCTTAGACAACACCATAGTTCAGAATAGGAAGACAAAAACTACAATGATTTAAAGGAAATTACATGATTTCATGATATTAACAGGAAGCCAGAACTTCTGGATGTCTTTTTTGTCAACTCCATTGGAAGCACCGAATACTAAAAGTAACAAATAGGCACGATTGCTACGTACATGGACATGGGTTATCAAATTATGACCCTATCAACACATGAATGACCTAGTAGATAAAAAATACAATACTAGGCATACCATGAACATAAATAGCAATGAGTAATTGGTTGTTGGAAGAATTGAAAAAAATTGCATTGCAAAAATTATAGATCATGGGTGATCCATGCAGCCGATTCCAATAGGGGGGAATTTTTGCAATCCATTGCCGGTTCCCCAGACGGCCGGTGCTATTCCGGGGGCCGATGCAGCCGATTTGTAACCTGCCAAAGCACAAATCATAGTTGAGGATGGGAGGCTCGGCCCCCTTATGGCAAGATGGCGCACCTCCTATCTCGCCAGGGTTCACATCGGTGGAGAGGAGGATGTGATGGCCGTTCTGCTCAATTATGAGGTTAGAAGTTGGAGCAGGGGTTGATCTGACCGGTGCATGCTGTGCTGCTGGACAAAGAGGAGAGGGGATCTAGGGCATGTGAGATCGGGTGCGCTCAGGGTGGTGCGTCTTGATTGCAATCTGGAGGGATTACGGGCAGAGATTTACTCACGGTGTTGCGGGGCTAGCTTCCCATCGATTTATTTTATTTTTCTTATTTACATAGGGAGGACAACTCTGGAGCGTAAAATGTTAGTTAGATCAACGGCATGCGTGTGGTCTAATGCTACCATCTTATCAGACTATAGATAGGAAGTGATTCCCTTTATATAAACAGCAAAAGCGCGAGCTTTTTTCTGAGTGTCCGGAGCTGATTCTGGCGAACAACCATGGTGGCGTTTTTGACTGTTGAACATCGGCGGGGGTGCAAAAAGGTTCCACTGCAACCTGCAGAACGTGTGGGGGCGAGGTGCTCGGGATGGAGGTCAGGCATGTGCTTATTGCCCTGGATGCAAAGCACGGCGAGGCAGGCGGCAATGGCGTACAGGGCAGCAACGGCTCGAGGTGCCGAGCACATACGAGCGTGCGGGAATAGGGGTGTGGGTGCACGCATGCATGAGTAATAGGCAAGGCACGGGAACTACTGCTCACTAGAGCTCATGTTGAGCTCGCCTGGGCTATAATGACGACGCGCGACATTGGGGGAGTGCGGCTTGGCTTGGCGGGCACGGCCTACATAGCTGCAGTGTGGATTTGTGTGAGAGTGCGCTGGGGTCAGCAGTCAAGGGATACCGGAGCGGGGGTACATGAGCTGCTCGGAACCTTGAAAATAAAAATGTAGAATTTGGCAGGAGCGCAAAGAGCGCGAGGATGGTATGGTGCGCGCGTAGCCTATAGGGAGTACTCAACAAAGGAAGACAGCCGGGGATGAGAAGAGGAGGTCAAGGACAAGACGGAGACGTCGCGAGGCCCAGCAGAATTCTAGTGCGTCTTGAATCCGTACGCAGGGAAGAAGATGGTGAAAGTGAAGGAGCTCCTGGTTGCTAGAGTCGCTTGCGTAGATGTAGAAGACGGTAGGGACTCCAGGGCTTCGATCCACATCGTCAGGGAGGTCGGAGACGGTGCAGATGGGTTACCCCGAGCGCGAGCTCAAGCTCGAGCTCGACCGGAGGGTGGTAGGCAGGACGACAGCGTGAGCATGGGAAAGACTTACCGGCAGTGTTGAGGGAAGGAGAGGGACAGAATGTGTCGAGAGAAAGCCCTAGGGTACCGGGGACATGTCTTATAGGCCTCTCGGGCGTCGGACGACCATCAAATCGACGAGCTCGTCGGGGTGGCTGATCTAGATGTCCTACCATACAGGATGTTGAGGACAATCATGTAGATTGACTCTGGTGGGCTAGGTTTGTTGCTGTTGGGATGCGCCAGGTGAGGTAAGTAGGCTAGCATGGGCTCTCTCTCTCCCTTACATTTTCCTCTTTTCATAAAACAAGAGAACGCTTTCTCAAAAAAATAAGAGAATGAAAGAAAATGTTCAGAAAAGTTTGGTCAGGATTAGAGAGAAAACAAAATAGTTTTGAGATGGTGGCATAATCTACAATTTACCAAAAATTTGTTTTGGAATTTTTAGAGACAAAAAATTAACACACGTTTGAATTTAATATAAACTAGATTAATTCTTTTGTCCAACCAAAACATTTCCCATTGAGCCGAAACTTGAGGGAGGGGGTTCTGGTCTGATGTAGAATTTAAAGGAAAAGGGCAAACATTTTTATGAGACAGGAAAATGTCACTTAAAATTGGACGGAAAAGAAGACGGGAAAGATGAAATTTGGCCTTGATTTGAAACTTGGTGAATGCACTAACTTGAAAGAGGGGAGTCACTCACAGCATATTTTATGACGCATGATGCAATGCAACCAAATGACATGAGGCACAATGCAAACATGTAGCAGAACAAGTGAGGTAAACATGACATTAACCAAAGAAAAAATAAGCAAAACAATGATGATGATGATTATGACACTCATATTAATACCCACAAGGGAAGATAACACGACATGCAAAATGAAAAACACAAAGAAAAGAAAGTATGGTCATGAGTTGATGTGATGATGATGTGCAAGATGCAACACAGAAGACAAACATGGCATTCATTCAACGTGATGGTCTCAAGAATATGATTACAAGCTTGGGTTACACTTGAGCCATTACGATTACCCATGATCACTTCTGAGGATTCCTCTGCTTGAGCTAAGTTGACCATGTTCACTCTAACTGACTTGGGATTGTGCTTCACCATAGCATTTCTAGGCCTGATGGCAAGATAAGGCGGAACGCGCCGCTGGTTGGTGTACTTGTTGGAACAGTGGCCCCTCTGACCACACATTTGACAAGTAACCTCTAACATCGAACGGAAGTTGGCCGGAGGAGGAGGGACTCCTGACCTAGGCACTTGAGGCCTCTGTTGGAATCCTGGGTTGGACGGGTGGGAAGAACCACGACCACCGTGCTGCTTCTGTTTCTGAGAAGGATGAAACGGAGGAGGCAGGGAAACAAAATACTTCTACTGCTTAGGAACAATCTAGGAGGAGGACGAAGAAGGGTGAGAGTGTGTGAACCACTTCTTGGAATTCTCGGCCTTGAGTAAAGCTTCATTATACTTTAGAGACAATTTATAGAATTGATCAAACTCAGTGGGCTCCTGAAGGATGATAGCAAGCTGAAGATCTTCTCAGAGGCTACCTCTGTAAATCTTGCTCTTCTCATTGGGAACATCCTGCTTGGCATAATGGGCAAGATTCTCGAACTTGATGTTATACTGATAGAATGACGAGTTTCCCTGCTTGAGGCTTCTGAAGTTATGATGCATACCCTCGACAACACTCGTCGGGATATGATGAGCTGTGAAGTCACGGTAGAAGTCAACTCAGCTGACCACACGGTCACCTCTGAAATCCTTGTATTGCTGCCACCACTCTGCTGCCTGGCCCTTTAGATGGAAGGTTCTTAGGCCTGACATTGTTGCACTCGAAATGCTTATTGATGTCGATGAGCCAATCATCCGCATCAAAAGGCTGAGTGGGTTGATTGGCAAGGAATAGATTCAGAGTTGCGAACTAAGAACGATTGTTAAAATTTCCTCGGTGGCCTTGATTCCCTTGGTTTCTCTCTTGCAACCTCTGAAGCAACATCTAAGTATTAGAATTGGTCACAGCCATCAGAGCTTTCCAAGCCTCCGGAGGTGCAGGTGGGGGTGGTGAAGGGTCTGATTGCTCTCCTTCACAACTAGGATTCTGCCAAGTTGCTAGAGCCATCATGGAGATGGACATGATTATTAGATCACAATTGACAAGGTGAAGCACATAAGCTTAATTAAAGGCTCGAAATATTGCAACATGAATCTTAGCCATTTGCATTCAACTAGAATTAGTTAGAATGCTTCCAGAGATTAGCGACAACATCATGAGATTTGAAATCCACTTGCAATTCAACAAAGTGTTGAGCTAAAAATGCTCGGAACAAATGTGTAACCTGTCATACATCTGTTGGAGGAATTTTCTAGGTGACTTCTGGAATTCCCACCTGAGAACTCCCGAAATCTTTCGGTCAGGCAATCAGGTCCACGGATGGAAGGACAAAAAACTCACACAACTCCTAACATGATACTACACTCCAATGTAAGACATCCGTGAACACATAACCAGAGGAATCAAAAACTCGTCTACCTCAGACCCTCGCAATCACCATGATACTAATTATGGCAGTACATATGGACGCTCTCCCAAGTACCAGGTGAAGCCAAACTCCTCTCACCACACAGAGTGTGGAAGGAATTTCGAACATCCTCGTCCTCAAATACTAAGGAAACTAAATGATAACGATCTGTCAAGAATCCCTTGGAACTCTACTCCCCGAAACAAAGTCAATTCAAATAGGTGGCACCAAGAACAAAATTCCATCACATCGGCATCATGGAGGTTCCAAAATACTCGTGTGATCCTAAAAAATCCCAGGTTAGGATTCCTCACCAGAGCATAGAAGAGGAGTAAAAATAATCCTACTCTCTGATATATAATTAGGCTCAAAACATTTTAGTAGCCTTGACTCGTCCAAGTTCAATCAAGCAAGGGGGGTCTTATGGTCGGTATGGCTCTGATTACCTACTTGTAATGCCCCCCATGTGTCTGAGGCGTTACAAGTTGGTATCAGAGCCGACCCTCATGGCTACACAGATGTTTGCTAACAGGTGTGTGGTCATGTTGTTCATGACGTTTATGACCCATTGTGGCACACGACATGGCACATGTACCAGAGTGGACACACAGACGTATGTGGCAAGAGGAAACGTTCTTGTGACCAGACGAGGACGTTAGTTCCTCTGAGTGGGGGTGTATGTGATAGCTTGGCTTGTTAGGAATGCTAGACTACTCATATCAATCAGGAATTCCTTCTTTTTTGGCAGCCCATTTGAACAGAAATCCCAAGTTAAGCATAGTTGTATTGGAGTAGTTCTAGGATGGGTGACCGACCGGAAAGTTGCTCCCGGGTGCGCGCGAGTGAGGACAAAGTGCACATAAAATACTAGTGGTGATCTATGAGTCTGCTCTAGATATCGCCCGGAGTAATGACCACCGGCGGGTGTGTTCCTACTCGTGCTATTGTTCAACATTAATTATTCTCAACGCATGACTATGACCGTTGTCACTCTCTAGCAAGACGCTTCCCAGTCTATTTGCTAGCCTACACATGTACTAAGAGGGAACGCTACTTGTGCACCCAAAATCATTAATTCAAAGTTGTTCCAGATGAGTCCACCATATCTACCTATATGCGGTATTACCCTATCATTCCAAGTAAATTTTCATGTGCCACCTCTAATCATGCAAGTAAAAGACTATTTTGTATGCTTTTACCGCTCATGGAGTGATGGGGTGGTAAACATATGATATGTATCCAACGTATAGATAATATATGAAGTATTCATGCCATATTTGCCTATGTTTTTAATACTTTTATATGATTTTGATGCACTCTATCTAATTTATTTGTAATTAACCAGGACTGGCGTTGTTTTCAGCAGAATTATTGTGGTGTTCTTTTTGTGCAGACAATAAAAGTTCTCGGAATCGCCCAAAATTTTTTTATGATTTTTCTGGGAAAAATAAGAAATACCATAGCGAAGAACCACCGGAGGGGAGCCACCTGTGGGGCACAAGGCAACAGGGCGCAGCCACCCCCTAGGGGTGCCCTGTTGTGTGGTGGGGCCCATGTGGCTTCGACTGGCGTGTTTCCGACGCTGAAAATTCCTATATATACCAAAACCCTCAGAAATAAACAGAGAACTTCCGCTCCACCGCCGCAACCCTCTGTATCAAAGAAAAACCCATCTGGAGCCTTTCTAGTGCCCTGCTGCAGAGGGGAAATCATCTCCGTGGCCATCTTCATCATCCTGGCGAAGGCCATGACGAGGAGGGAGTAGTTCACCCTCGGGGCTAAGAGTATGTACTAGTAGCTATGTGTTCATTCTCTCTCTCTCTATCTCTCATGTTCTGGAGATGGCATGATCTTGATGTACCGCGGGGTTTGTTAATATAGTTGGATAATATGGAGTTCTTCCCTTGCTTTCTTGTTGTGATGAATTGAATATTTCCTTTTGAAATCTCGTTATGTTGGATTGTATACTTTGGGTTTGAGAACACTTTATGTATGTCTTGCATGTGGATACCCGTGGTGATAATGGGTTATTCTATCGATTCACTTGATATATGTTATGTCATCAACTTGCGGATTACGGAGACCTTGGGGATCTATGCATAGGGGTTGACTGCACGTTTTCATCCTACTTCCTTCAATAAAAATCTTGGGCTGCTCCTTGGAGTTCTTTGTGTTGGATTGAATATGATAGATCTAAAATTGTTTTATGCATGTCACATAATTTATCCATGGATACTTGAGCTGACATTGGAGTATCTAGGTGACATTAGGGTTGATTGATATGTATCATTGGTGTTATTTTACTATGAACTCTAGGGCTTTTGTGACACTTATAGGAATAGCTCAAAAAATTGATCGGAAAGAATAACTTTGAGGTGCTTCTACTACCTATGTCAATTTCATCATATGTTCTCCGCTACTCATGAAACTTTGGAGTGATTCTGTGTTGCATGTTGAGGTATTGTTATATGATTCAACTCTGTTAACATTGTTGGTACATTAGACTAGTGACATGGCTTGAGGCTGCGTCGGTATTCCGCAAAGAGGAAGGGACGATGCAGCA
Source organism: Hordeum marinum (assembly GCA_022496015.1). Taxonomy (NCBI): domain Eukaryota; kingdom Viridiplantae; phylum Streptophyta; class Magnoliopsida; order Poales; family Poaceae; genus Hordeum; species Hordeum marinum. The sequence goes on along the minus strand of CM039675.1, from coordinate 206,125,832 downwards.
CACCGACGGTAAGTATTTCCCTCAGTTATGAAACCAAGATATCAATTCGTAGAGGAAGATCACACCCCCACATAAATAGCACCTGCACACAAAGAACAAATACTTGCAACCCGACGCGAAAGAGAGGTTATCACGCTCTCTACGGTAGTAAGATAGATTAGGTCATGATAGTTTTGGGCAATAGATCTCGCAAGAACACAAAGTAAAATAAATATACAAAAAGTGAAGCAAGGTATTTTTTTGGATTAATAGATCTAAAAACAAAAGTTGCAAATAGTAGATCGGAAAGCAATATGTTGGAAAAGTAGACACGGGGGGCGTAGGTTTCACCAGTGGCTTCTCGCATGAGTATAGCACACGATGGGTGAACAAATTACTGTTGGGCAATTGATAGAAGATCAAATAATCATGATGATATCAAGGCAATGATCATTATATAGGCATCACGTCCAAGATAAGTAGACCGAAACGATTCTGCATCTACTTCTATTACTCCACACATCGACTGCTATCCAGCATGCATCTAGTGTATTAAGTTCATGGGAAAATAGAGTAAGGCAATAAGAACGATGATGTAGACAAGATCTATTCATGTAGGAATAGACCCCATGTTTTTATCCTTAATGCCAACGATACATGCGTGTCTTGCCGCCCCTTTTGTCATTGGGAAAGAACATCGCAAGATCCAACCCATCACAAAGCACCTCTTCCCATGTCAAGAAAAATCGATCTAGTTGGCCTTACTAAACCAGAGATTCAAAGAAGAAATACGAGGCTATAAGTAATCATGCAAATAAGAGATCCAAGAAGAATCAAATAATATCCATGGATAGAAAATGATCATGAATTCAAAATTCATCGAATCCCAACAAACACACCGCAAAAGTCATTACATCAAACAGATCTCCAAGAGACCATTGTATTGAGAAACATAGAGAGAGAGGAAGCCATCTAGCTACTGCCTACGGACCTGTAGGTCTATGGTGGACTACTCACGTATCAACGGAGAGGCACCTATAAAGAAGATGATGCCTTCCGTGATGGTGTTAGATTGGATCTCGAGGTTCTGGAACTTGCGGTAGCTAGAATTGTGTTTCGTCGACTCCCTTAGGGTTTTTGGATTTTATGGGAATTTATAGGCTCGATAGTTGGTTGAGGGGGTGCCCGAGGTGCCCACCCTCCACCAGGCCGCACCAGGGGCCTCTGGCGCGCCCTAGTGGAGGGTGGCCACCCTGGGGCCCCTCTTTTTGTGTTGTTTGGCCTATCTTCTTCGTTCTGGTCCATAAAAAATCCACAGATATCCCCACAGCGTTTGGGCTCCATTTGGTACTGATTTTCTATGAAGTAAAAAACAACAAAAACAACAAGTGTCACTTTCGCACTATGTCAATAGGCTAGTCCCAAAATAATATAAAGTTGCTATAAAATGATTGTAAAACATCCAAGATTGATAATATAAGAGCATGGAGCAAGCAAATATTATAGATACATTGGAGACGTATCAACATATTCAAGCTTAATTCCTACTCGTCCTCGAGTAGGTAAATGATAAAAATAGAATTTATTATGTGGAATGCTTCCTATCATGTTCATCACATATTCTTTTCTTTATATCATGGACATTTGGACTTCTCATATGGTTCAAAGCAATAGTCTAGTGTTTACATGAAAACTTTAATATTCAAGCATATCAACAAGTAACCATGTCTTTCAAAATATCAATGCTAAAGCAAGTTATTGCTAGCCCATCATGCTCAATCATTGATCCATTCACAATACACATTCAAATATTAGCTACATCTAATGCTCAAGTACGATCACAGTGCCCCCCTAGTTGGTGCTTTATAAGAGAAGATGGAGACTCAAATTGAAAAATAAAAATTGCATAAAGTAAATAGATATGCCCTTAGCAGAGGGGAGTAGGGATTTGTAGAGGTGTCAGAGCTCAAGTGTTTAAATTGATAGAGAAAAATATTTTGAGTGGCATGCCTTTCCTCTCAATGAAAATGACTGAGATATTTCAATATATTTCCACACTAGATGCATCATAGGCGGTTCCCAAACAAAAAATAAAGTTTATTCCTTTTTCCACCATACTTTCACTTTCCATGGCTAGCCGAATCCACGGTTGCCTTCCATACCAACACTTTCCAAGGAATTTATTATTTGATAACATAAAGTAAATTTCTTTTTTTCTTTTTCATTTTGGGACTCGGCATCCCTATTACCTCCATACTCTCATGCAATGACAAGTGAATAAACACTCATCTTGAGAATAACACACCTAGCATGAAAAAATATCGGTCACCCCCTATGTAACCGCCCAAGACTGATGCTCCAGAAGATTCCCCTTTTATTTCCTTTCTCGTCATGTGATTCGTCTGGTTGTCTCATTCATTATTGCATAATTCTCATCATCTGCATAGCATCGTCACCCATTTTTTAAAAACTTGCATCCGTCTATAGTTGCCGGTTCTCTCCGTTCTCGTCGCTAACCATTTTGAGACCAACCACACATGCACGCGCCCGTGGCATCGATAAAATATTGTTTTTAAAGTGCATATGAAATATTCTGTGATCAGGTCGAAACTTGGCATGTCATCTTGTTATAGCGTAGGTAGACCGCTTGTCAAATTTCGTCGCGATCGGAGGTCGTTTGGTACCTCAACGGATGGCTTGAGCAGTGTGGTCATCAGTTTATTTGTTGGTTATTTCGGTATTTGAAAACCTCGTGTCACGGCTGCAACCATTCCCTATCATCCCCAACAAGCCCCTCTACACAGCCCACTAGCCCATCCTAGCCTAACCCCGCAACCGGAGCCGTCCGATCGTGATCGGAGGGTCCAAAAACGGGCTAAACCCCCTAACCCTAGTACCCTTGCCTATTTAAGCAAGTCCAACATAGAAAAATTTGGCTCATACTCGATTTTGGCACCCCCAATCCTCAGCCGCCGCCACTCTACCTAATGTCCCCATCCACTAGTTGTAGGCCCGCCCGAGCCTGGGGCTAGCCCGCCAAAGCCCATCTGGGCCCGCACAGCCGCCGCATGCCCGAGGCGCGCCCGAGCTCCTTTGCCGCGTATGGAGCCCCCCCCCTTGCACCATGCATGCCTCCCGCGGCCCCTAGCCGGAGTGGCACCGACGATGAGCTCCTCCCCTAGGCCAGCACGTCGGCGCCATGATCCCTTCCCTCGTTCTTCTCTCTCTCCTCACTAACCTCGCCCGTTCTCTTTTCTCCAGGAGATTTTGCCATGGACGCCATCCCGGAGTTCTAGACGTCGCCCTGCCAGTGGTAATTGCTAGATCCTGTCGGTCCCTACCATATCTGCACGCCCTTGCTCCCTTGCTCACCGCCCAACACCGACGGTGGCCGCCGTGAAACAGCGTTGCCGCCTGCTGCTCATCAATTCGAGTGGGAGTGCAAGTGCATGAGCCTCCCCGACGGGCGTTGACCACGCATGCCTCCACGTGTGCCTCTCCTTGGCCCAGGTCACCAGGCCCACCTTGCGCCAAGTCTGGCCTCCGCCTCTGCCGCTCCACCGACGGGCCCAAGGCCCATGGCTGAGCCTGCCCCGCGCCCTATTCTCCGCCTTGTGCGCAATATTGTAGCTAGCGCCCATGACTGTTGTGGCCCACTTTCCTAGATTCGGCCTGATAGCATTTTTTAAAAAGTCCTGCGTATTTGTCAATTAACTAATGAATTATAAAATATAGAAAACCCCCCATTCTTCATGCATTTAATAACTTTTCAACCGTGCATTGTATGTAAAAACTTTATATATGTAAAATGACTAGAATTTCGTGGAGTTTGATAATAACCAACTTTCATCCATGTGAAAAATATTTAACTTCTTGTTTTCATATAATTTGCATAAATGCCATGCTAAAACGGTTTTCGTCATAACTAAATAACCGTAGCTCCGATGCAAATGTTTTATATATGTAACTTGACTAGAAAAGAGTTTAGAATTTCATGGCACGCTTGATATTACTGCTAAACAAAAAATGTGTTGAGGACAGATCTGGACTAAATCATAATATGCATATGAGGTTGTTTCGGAAATGCTATATGTTGCTTTCATCCTCAGTTAAAATGCCTAGATGTTGTAGTTGTTGATGTTTCACCTCTTGCCTTGTTTAACAACATTTAATATTGTCGTGTACCTAAACAAGAGTGAACTAAATAATCAATCATGGAGTTTCGTCAATATACAACTCGTTGCATATTGAGCTTCACTTTAATGTGTAGTAGTTGTTTGATGTGATTTGCCATAACTCGTTGCATATTGAGCTTGCATACTTAAACCGGACATGCAATATATTTGATTGCGCATCATGTCATACATATGTTGTGGTGTGTCGTGTGTTGATTGTTGTTTTCGGATTGTTCCTTCTCGATAGAGTTCCGAAAGCGTTCAGAGTGTGAGGATTCATTCGACTACGTTGGCTCGTCTTCTTCAAGGACTCATTCTTCTTCCAAGCGAGATCTCAGGCAAGATGACACATTTCCCTGGATACCACTACTATCATTGCTATGCTAGTTGTCTCACTTCTATCGTTATGTCTTGCTACCTACCACTTGTTTGTCAAGCCTCCCAACATTGCCATGATAAGCCTCTAACCCCTCCAAATCCCAGCAAACCTTTGTTTGGCTATGTTACCGCTTGCTTAACCATTCTTATATCATTGTAGCTGCAGGTGCAATCGCTTCCATGTGACAACATGGACATTCTTTTGTTAGGTAACAATATTATTGATATTTAATTTAATGCACATATATACTTGGTAAAAGGTGGAAGGCTTGGCTTTTTGCTTGGTGGTTTGTTCCACTTTTGCCGCCCCTGGTTACTTGTGTACAAGTGTTATGTTCCATATGGAGCGCTCCTAACATGCTTGGGGTTCTTATGGGGACCCCCTTGATTTTCGTTTTAGGATAAAGCTTGTCTGGAAAGGCCCGACATTGGTACTACATTTGCCTAATAACTAATAAACCTGCATAGCGAGTAATTAACCCGAGGATCTTTAATCAACAACCCGGGCCAGTGCTCCTCATGAGTGTTGGTCCAAAATGGGCTGCCTACGGGTCCTCCTCAAGGAAACTTGGGGATTGGTTTTCCCTATAGCTAGTACCATCCGATCGTGTCCTGAGAACGAGATAAGTGGCTCTTATCGGGTTCGTTGACACGTCGGGCGGCCTTGCTGGATTTTTTTACCTTTCTTGAGAGTCTTGCGCATGGGATTTTGACGAAACGTCGGGCTATCTCGAAGTTGAGATTTTCCATCGGGATTCTGCAAATACTGTGGGTGATTCCGTGCTTGAGTAATTCCAATGTGGTGTGTGGTTAATTTGTGATCGATGAGTTGGAGCACCCCTGCAGGGTTAAATCTGTCGGAAAGCCGTGCCCGTGGTTATATGGCAACTTGGAAACTTTGTTTAACACCCGGTCATCGCAAACTTGAAGTAAACTCAAATAACATACACCAATTGTGTGCGTAACCGTGATTGTCTCTTCTCGTGAGTCCTTATCTGAGAGATAACACAGTGGGGTTATGTTTGACGTAAGTAGGTGTTCAGGATCAGTTAGTGATCATTTCTAGTTCATGTCTGTTATTTGTAGACCACCATACTTTACTTTGTGTATTCGTAAGTTAGCCACTCGATAAATGCTTAGTTGCTTGCTGCAGCCTCAGCACTTAACCATACCTCACCCATTAAGCTTTAATAGTCCTGATACTCTTGGAAATGAGATTGTTGAGTCCTTGTGGCTCATAGGTTACTACAACAACAGTTGCAGGTATAGGTAATGTGATGCTTTGACGTGAGAACGATGCTTGTTTGATTTGGAGTTCTTCTTCTTCTTTATCAATCTAGGATGGGTTCAAGGCGGTAGCCTGGGATAGCAAGGATGGATGTCATTTTATCGTTTGATTTCGTCCGTAGTTGGACCCTGCTCTTCTGTATGATATTTGAATATGTTGTTGTATTTATGTGATCTTGATGTAGCTTGTGGCGAGTGTAAGCCAATTCCATATACTCATCTCTTCTATAAATGTACTTGTAATGATATCCATTCTTGCAACATGACAAGATGTGTTTCTATCCCTGTCGAGGCCCTCGTGCCAAAATAAGGATAGGATCGCATCTTGGGTGTGAAAAGTTGGTATCAGAGCCTGGTTACGACCAAGGATCCCCCTTGATTGATCGAACTTGTCTGATTCGAGTGTAGAGAAAAAAACTATTTTGAGTCTAGTTATATCGAAGGGGAGGATTCTTTTTACTCCTCTTCTATGCTCTGGTGAGGTATTCAACTTAGGAATTTTATTCTACTCCTCTTCTTGCTCAAAAAAAATTTAGGGTCATGCGGATATTTTGGAATCTATAAGATGCCGATGTGACGTAGTTCTGTACTTGGTGCCTCCTCTTATCGAGGAGTAGAGCTTCGAGGGATTTTGCACATCGTTATCATTCAGTTTTCTTAGTATCTTAGGATGGAGGTTGTTCGAAATTGCTTCAATACTTCTCGTGGTGAGATAAGGTCGGAGTCACCCAGTACTGGGGAGGTGTCCGGGGTACTGCCATGTTTGGTATCATTGTGTTTTCGAGGCTCTGAGATAGATGGAGTTCTGAAGCCTCTGGTTATGTGTTGACGTACGGATACAGTTGGAGTGTAGGGCTTGTTAGTTGTGTGAGATATTTTTCCTCCTTGTATCCCCAACACCCAATTGCATAAACAAAGATTTCGGAAGTTTTTAGGTGGGAATTCAAGTAGCTACCTAGGATTATCCTTCCAACAAATGCATAGTGGGTTATGTATTGTTTCCGTCTTACGAAAGCCTCGTCCTTTTTTTTATTTTTGAATATGGTAATTTGAGTTGCTTCGATGTCAAGTGGTGATTTCATATTTCCTAAGATGCATGCTCATATTCTCAGGGAATGCTAATTCTTTTGCTCAACCAAGTTGGCATATCAATTCTTTTCATCCGGTGTGCTCTCTTCAAGTGAATTCAATCCTTTCAATATTTGCAAGATCAATCCTCATATTTCTTTCTGGTGTTCTTCATATCGTTTTGAATCTCTAATGCTTCCCCATATTGGAAATTCTCTTCAAGCATCTCTTGGTTTTCATATCTCTCTATTCTATCCAGAGTGTTGAACATATCACAGAAGTTTCGTGTTTTTCGTTAAAATCCTTTCATTCATTCTAAGGTGCTCACCTCATCGAGTTTTAATTCTTACCGATGCCATCTCTTCCTAAGCAATCATTTCAATGGTGGTTTCTTTGAGTTGGCCCTCAACCCACAGGTTTTTTCTCCAGGATCTTACCTGGCTGTTCTAATCTTTCCGGAGGTGTCCTCATGTTCTTTTCAATATGACGTAAGAATGTATTTCATCAGTCATATTTGTTCTCCAAGATCGCTTCGAATTATTTTCATCATTGGCTCAACCGTTCTTTATTCATTGTTTCGGAGTGTCTCAGTAATTCATGAAGTTGTTTCTCATCATCATTTTGCTCATTCTCTTGAAGATTCATGTTTTCAACTCTTGCTACTATCTTAAATTGTTTTTGATCATGAGTAATTCCATACTTATCTATCTGGTGCATTCCAGAGTTGTTCTCATTTCTCGATCCTCCGAAGGCCATCATTTCAGAAGATTTCTTCGTTCTCAGCTTGCAGCTTTCATTCTTGAATTCTTCTCAATTGTTGTCCCTTCGTTCATATCTCAATTATTCCCGTGCTTCAATCAAGATTTCTCTAGGCGGATCATGATCTCTTCATCCTCGTGCCATGTATCTACATTCATTCGTAGTATCTTCATTCATTTCAAATTCTTACCGGTGTCTTGTTCAAGAGTTCTTCAAGTTCATGGTATTCTCTCTTCAATCTTTCAAGAAGAATAAGTAGTATGCAAAATCTGTTGCATGTCATGAATTTAACTTGATGAAGGATAAGCATAACACAATTCTTATTCTAGTTTCATCAAGGTGATTTCAGTCCTTCTTCCGAATTGTTCATGGCATCAAATTCTTGGTGATAAGTGGTTCTTCTTTTCTTTTTCAGAAGTTCAAGTTATTGAATTATCTCTTCGCGAAGCTTCATCTAAATCATAGCAAGGCCTCATCTTGTCTTTTCGCAAGCTTCAATTATTTTCTATCATCCTTTCATTCCAGAGTTCATCCCGATGGTTCTTCATGGTGGTTTGTTTAGGATGTAATTCTTCTCGAATTGTTCTTCAAGATTCTTGTTGGAGGTGCTCAAGTGTTCTTTATCTTGGATTTCTAAGTTGAATTCCTTCTCATTGTCTTTTGGGATGGTTTTATTAAATTCTTGAGGAGTCTTGAAGGTAAATTGTCAAGAATGAGATAAGTAACCCATCATGTCTTCTCTTAGTTATCTTGGGTTGGATTTCAGCTAAAGCATTTCCTAAGGATTGTTGCTATCATGGTGTCATAAATGATCCAAGTTTTCTCCTCCTCTTCTTGGTGAAAGAAGTTTTTCATCTCTGGTTGCTCTCAAGCAATCAATTGTTTCTGTTGTGGCATGTTGTCACCTAATAATTTTGAGATGTTTTCCACAAGCCCATAACAAGATATTCTTTTCGTTGTTGATTCTCCATCAACTCCTTTCACCGTATGCTTCTCAAGATCAATGGTGGTAGAAGTGTTGTTTTCTTCTCCGTTCTTTTCCTTCCAATGATCTAGTTTCTATTCTTTTCTTCTGGAGGGGTTGTCATGTTGCTCTCTTCCAACCATCATCTTGTTTTATCAAGATCATGTTCTGTCTTGCTTATTCATTTTACCGGAGTGTTGTGTTCTATGTTCAAGTTCTTTCCATCTTATCAAATTTTGCCTCTATCTTACCGAAGTGCTGCCAAAATTTCTTCTGAAGTCTTGCTTGTTTCTCATATCATTCTTCATCTCTTCCAATCCTTCAAGTTCATGTGGGTTCACCCGTTTGTCGAAGAAGCAACTAAGTTTTACCTCTTGCTCTTTCTCTTCCCCTTCTCATTCTAGATCTCGGGACGAGATCTGCTTGTAGTGTGGGAGAGCTGTAACAGCCCGACACCAACGCTCCAGAAGATTCCCCTTTTATTTCCATTCTCGTCATGTGATTCGTCTGGTTGTCGCATTCATCATTGCATCATTATCATCATCTTCATAGCATCGTCATCCGTTTTTCAAAAACTTGCATCCGTATGTAGTTGTCGGTTCTGTCCGTTCTCGTCGCTGACCATTTCGAGACCAACCACACATGCACGCACCCGAGGCATCGATAAAATATTGTTTTTAAAGTGTGTATGAAATATTTTGTGATTAGGTCGAAACTTGGCATGGCGTCTTGTTATAGCGTACGTAGACCGCTTGTCAATTTTCGTCACGATTGGAGGTCGTTCGGTACCTCAACGGATGGCTTTAGCCGTGTGGTTATTGATTTATTCGTCGGTTGTTTCGGTATTTTAAAACCTCATGTCACGGGCCGCAAACATTCCCTCTCATCCCCAGCAAGCCCCTCTATAAAGCCCACTAGCCCATCCTAGCCTAACCACATGACTAGAGCCGTCCGATCGCGATCGGAGCGTCCGAAAACGGGGTAAACCCCCTAACCCTAGCACCCTTGCCTATTTAAGCAGGTCCAACACAACCAAATTTGGATCCTCCTCGATTTCTGCGCCCCCAATCCTCATCCGCTGCCACTCCACCTCCTATCCCCCTCCTCCAGCTGCAGGCCCGCCCAAGCCCAGGGCTAGCCCGCCAAAGCCCATTTGGGCCCGCGCAGCCGCCGCCATGCCTGAGGCATGCCTGAGCTCCTTTGTCACGTATGGAGCACCCCCCCCTCATGCCCTACATGCCTCCCGCGGCCTCTCGCTAGAGTGGCGCCGCTGACGAGCTCCTACCCTAGGCCAGCACGCCGGTGCCCTGCTCCCTTCCTTTGTTCTGCTCTCTCTCCCTAACCTATCCCGTTCTCTTTTCTCCAGGAGCTTTTGCCATGGACACCATCCCGGAGCTCTAGACGTCACCCCTGCCACCGGTAATCGCTAGATCCAGCATGTACCAACCAGATCTACACGCCCTTGCTCCCCTGCTCGCTGCCCAATGCCGGCGGTTGCTGCAGTGGTCTAGCGCTACCGCCTGCTGCTCATCAAATTGAGCGGGAGGGCGAGCGCAGGAGCCGCCTCAACGGGCATTGGCCGTGCATGGCTCCGCATGGGCCTCACCTTGGCCCAGGTCACCAGGCCTAACTCGCGCAAAGCCCAGCCTACGCCTCTGCCTCTCCACCGATGGGCCCAAGGCCCATGAGTGTGAGGATTCATTTGACTATGTTGGCTCATCTTCTTCATGGACTCGTTCTTCTTCCAAGCGGGATCTCACGCAAGATGACACATTTCCCTGGATACCACTACTATCATTGTTATGCTAGTTGTCTCGCTTCTATCGTTATGTCTCGCTACCTAACACTTGTTTGTCAAGCCTACTAACATTGCCATTATGAGCCTCTAACCCCAACACATCCCAGCAAACATTTGTTTGGCTATGTTACCTGTTGCTCAGCCCTTCTTATAGCGTTGTAGCTGCAGGTGCAATCGCATCCATGTGACAACATGGACATTCTTTTGTGATATCACAATATTATTGCTATTTAATTTAATGCACATATATACTTGGATAAAAGGTGGAAGGCTTGGCCTTTTTCTCGGTGTCTTGTTCCACTTTTGCCACCCCTAGTTACTTGTGTACCGGTGTTATGTTCCATATTGAGCGCTCCTAACATGCTCGCAGTTGTTATGGGGACCCCCTTGATTTTCGTTTTAGGATAAAGCTTGTCTGGCAAGGCCCAACATTGGTACTACATTTTCCCAATAACTAATAAACCTACATAGGGAGTAATTAACCCGAGGAACTTTAATTAACAACCCGGGCCAGTGCTCCTCATGAGTGTTAGTCCAAAATGGGCTGCCTGTGGGTCCTCCTCAAGGAAACTCGGGGATTGGATTTCCCTATTGCTAGTACCATTCGGTCGTGTACTGAGAATGGGATACGCGGCTCTTATCGGGTTCATCGACACGTCGGGCAACCTTGTTGGATTTTTTTACCTTTCTCAAGTGTTTTGCGTGTGGGATTTTGACGACACTTCGGGCTATCTCGAAGTTGAGATTTTCCATCGGGATTCCGCAAATACTATGGGTGATTCAGCGGTTGAGGAATTCCAACGCGACGTGTGGTTAATTTGTGATGGATGAGTTGGAGCACCCCTACCGGGTTAAATCTTTCGAAAAGCCATGCCCACGATTATGTGGCAACTTGGAAACTTTGTTTAACACCCGGTCATAGCAAACTTGAAGTAAACTCAAATAAAATACACCAACTATGTGCGTAACTGTGACTGTCTCTTCTCGTGAGTCCTTATCCGAGAGAGAACACGGTGGGGTTAAGTAGGTGTTCAGGATCAGTTGGTGATCATTGCTAGTTCGCATTAGTTATTCATAGACCACCATACTTCACTTTCTGTATTCGTAAGTTAGCCACTCAATAAAAGCTTAGTTGCTTGCTGCAGCCTCACCACTTAACCATACCCCACCCATTAAGCTCTAATAGTCCCGATACCCTTGGAAATGGGATTGTTGAGTCCCTATGGCTCACAGATTACTACAATAACAGTTGCATGTACAGGTAATGCGATGCTTTGACGTGAGAGCGATGCTTGTTTGATTTGGACATCTTCTTCTTCCTCATCAATCTAGGATGGGTTCCAAGCGGCAGCGTGGGATAGCAAGGATGGATGTCATTTTATCATTTGATTTCTCCCATAGTCGGACCCTGCTCTTCTGTATGATGTTTGAATATGTTGTTGTATTGATGTGATCTTGATGTAGCTTGTGGCGAGTGTAAGCCAATTCCATATACTCATCTCTTCTGTAAATGTACTTGTATGATATCCATTCTTGCAACACGACGAGATGCGTTTCTATCCCTGTCGAGGCCCTCGTGCCAAAATAAGGATAGGATCGCATCTTGGGCGTGACACCCTATCGTTTCATGAGCGGTACAAGCACACAAAAAGGAAACTTTATTTTGATAGTTTAGAGATGGCACATACAAATTTGCTTGGAACGGCATGGAAATACCGTATATGGGTAGGTATATTGGACTCACATGGCAAAACTTGGTTTAAGGATTTTGGATGCACAAGTAGTATTTCTACTTAGTACAAGTGAAGGCTGGCAAGAGATTGAGAATCATCCAACCAAGAAGCAAAAATCACATAAGAAAGCATTAAGCATAACTAACGCTGAATAATGCACCATAAGTATGATGTAATTTCGTAGCACAACTATTGACTTTCGTGCTTGCATCGGGAATAACAAACCTTAACACCAATATTCTTACTAAGCATAATTACTCATCAACATAACTCACATATCACTATTTGCATGTCTCAAAACTATTACAAAGAATCAAGTTTAATTTGTCCAATGATCTTCATGAAAGTTTTTTTTATCCCTCTTGAATATCTATCACTTTGGGACTAGTTTCATATATTGCAATTGTTGTTGATTAGCTCACATGGATATAAGTGACGAACATGAGCATATAAGTTTCATCTCTCAAAATAATATAAGTGAAGCATGGGACGATTTCTTCAAAATTACGAACTCTCAAATTAATATAAGTGAAGCATGAGAGCATTTCTTCAAACATGTAAAAGCACGCCGTGCTCAAAAAGATATAAGTGAAGCACTAGAGCAATTCCTTTGCTCAAAAGTTTTAGGTGAAGCATAAAGAGAAACTTTAACAAATCATAGCATAATTAGGCTCTCTCAAATAGGTGTTTGCATCAAGGATAATAGAAAACAAAGCAAGGATACAAGACGCTCCAATCAAAACTCATGATATGTGACGAATAAAAATATAGTTCCAAGTAGTATACCGACGGTTGTTAGAAGAAAGAGGGGATGCCACTCGGGGCATCCCCAAGCTTAGTTGCCTGTTAATCTTTGGATATTACCTTGGGGTGTTGTAGAATCCGCGGTGTTTGACTCTTCTAACTCCGTATTCCTTCATCCATCGTGATCTCACCCAAAACATGAAAACTTAAATCACATAAAACATTACAAAATTCTCATGAGACCCGTTGGTATAATAAAGAAAATTACCACTTTAGGTAATGTTTTAAACCATTCATATTTTATTATTGCATTATATATACTGTATTCTCACTTTACCATGACTTATATCCCCCGATACAAGCCATGGATTCATCAAAACAAGCACATAATGCAATGAAAGCAGAATATGTTTCAGACATGACAGTCTGTAGTAATTTGTAATCTATCCATAATTATGCAACTCTAACAATTCTGAAAAACTAGGACAACATAAGAATTTGTATATAAATACAGTGTAAATATTTCAGCTCAATATCACATTCCGGTAATGAATGAAAATTCATGCACTGCAAACAAAGTTTATGTTTCAGATTCAGCATTGCTTCTACTCATCTTATTGATCATCCTATGGCACAAACACAAAGTAAAACATAAAAAAATCATATGAGAATCATAATTGTGAAAAACACTCAATAACATAAATCAAATGTTGGGATCTCGATCCTAAGCCATAAGAATCTAGCATGTAACACGTCACATCACATTGCGGCTTCACGCATGGTTAACTCCACGTATGCCACCTTACCTAGGCCGGGAACATTTGTGTGTTTTAGCTCACGTATATGAATATGGCTGAGCGAGTCCTGGATTAGGGGGTCCTCGAATATCCGACCTGTTGTCTAGGGGCTAGACTATATGGGCTACTCACCGAGCAGTGGATGGTTTGAAGGCCCAGTTTCTTGGGTGGAGGCTTCGAGGAACACAGCTTGCGCTCCATGTTTGATGTAGTAATAGGCATGTTTATCTCTTCGGCATGTAACCAACCATGTGTAAACCCTAGGCCTCCTCGGCATCTATATAAGCCGGATGGTTTTAGGGCATAGAGGCAGGATAACTCATCTAGGGTTAGTCATACGATCTCGAGGTAGATCAACTTTGTATTCCCATTCACCATCAATACAATCTAGAAGGACATAGGGTATTACCTCCATTGGAGGGCCCGAACTTGGGTAAACTCGTGTCCACTTCATCTCCTGTTACCGTCGATCCTAGTCTCACACTTCGGGACCCCCTACCCGAGATCCGCTAGTTTTGACACCGACAATGACGCTAGCATTCAAATGTCAAAGAACCCGGGTCGATATGACTAGTCGTAGAACCCAAGTGGCACATCCGTACAGGGACACACATACGTAACCCAGCAATGCAGGTGTCGGCCTCTAGCGTGTGTAGATGAGTCATAGCAAGCTACAAGGACTCCATTACGCCGTGGGACATAAATGTCATCACTGCACGTAGACGAGTTGTAGTAGGCTAAAGGGACTCCATTACACTGCGAGACATTTTCCCGAAGGGACAAACACGATAGCAAAGAAGGATACATGCCGGTCAATCAATGTGTCCGGAGCAGTAGCAAGCTACCAAGGCTCGATGGAAGCACAAAGAGGCATTTCCCCGTAAAGATTACTGTAAGTGCATCTAGTGCCCCTTAGTGATTTTGGTGTATTGAAGACTTATAGGTTAAGGAACTAATGTGTTTGTGAGTGTACACAGGCTCTATAAGTCGATGAGGAGTTTGATATAGTCAAAGATTACCGACCCCCAAAAATGTATGTCTTCAACTAAAGACTTTGCTGAAGACTTTGTTATTCCCTGAAGACTTTGAGAATGAAAAAGTTGGTGTGACCTTGAAGATATGAACAAGGACTATGAAGCATGAAGAATTTTGTTTTCGTAGTTTCATTTCCTTTCTTTGAGTCATAGGAAGCACCGTACTGTTAAAGGGGGCTGAGGTAATACTAAGGAAAATTTCCAACTGATGCTCAACTCAAAATCCTCAACCTATCCAATCCTTCGAGTGAAGCCTTTGGAAATCTCTTGCAGTTCAGTCTAGTTCTTCAGTGACGGAGACAAAGTTCTTTTGGTCTCTGATGAAATTGATCTGACTGAGGAGTTAGGATTTCACCAGTGTGAATTGCCTACAAGTGAGGAACATGATAAGCCTGAGGACTTTCATAGTTTGAAATTCCGACCTTTGTTGTGCTTAGCGCAAGCTGTCCCCAATCATCTTATCCACATAACGTTCATATCATTGGGGGCATTTCTATCTTATCATGTTAGGTTGCACCCTTGTTCTGTGTGATTTTGGTTTAACCACCTGGAGTTCTGTGTGATGAATTTGTAAAAATCGTCTATTCACCCCCCTCTAGTCGATATAACGCACTTTCAATTGGTATCAGAGCAAGGTACTCCCTTGTTTTGTGTGATTCTGGTTTGACCACCTGGAGTTCTAGTTATGTCGAATGCAGGTACAATCAAGGTTTCCATAGGGTGTCCTACCTTCCATAGGACGGATTACCCCTACTGGAAGAACAAGATGCGCATGCATCTTGAAGCTATTGACAACGATCTTTGGTACATTGTGGAAAATGTTGTTCCCTGCATTTCTCCATCTATTACTGCTGCTGATACGAAGAAATTCAAGCAACTCGATTCTCAAGCAAAGAATATCATTTGTGGCCATCTGAGCAAAGGTCAGTATGGCAGAGTGAGTGCTTTGGAGTCTACTAAGCTTATCTGGGATAGGCTATCCAAAGTCAACGAAGGTGTTTCCACTCAACGTGACTGTCGTCTTGACATTCTTCGCAATCTCTTCAACCGCTTCAAGAGACTCGACAATGAAAATATTCAGCAAACTTTTGATCGTCTCACTGATATCTCCAATGAGCTTCAAGCACTGGGTGCTACTGATATAACCGACCATGAGGTGGTGAAGAAACTGCTAAGATCTCTTGATTCCTCATTTGATACTCTGGCTTTGATGATTCAAGAACGTAGAGACTACAAGTCACTTGATCCTGCTGACATTCTTGAGAGACTCAATACTCATGAATTCCAACAAGCTAAGAAGAGAGGCCTCTACGGGCCAAGCTATGGAAGATCTCGTGCTCTGAAGGCAAAAGCAATTTCCTCATTCGAAGGCGAAGATTCTAATAGTATCCTTGGTGATCCTCTAGGGCTGTGGAGGCACGTCGTTTAATGAATGTAATTCAAAGCATCGGCGGTCCACCGGATATATACCCATCGCTGTCAGTGAAACCGATTTGATATTTTCGGTGTCACCGAGTTTCACAACTGTCAGCTGATAGGGAAACTCGGTGTAATCGAGAATATGAAATCGACAGTACCGAGATTGGAAAACTAGATCAAATCTAGGCATTTAGTGAGACCAAGAATTGTGGGTTGGTTCCATCGAGATGCACTTGGGAGGTTTTAATGGTCAGTACTTGACAATAAGGAACTTCGCGTGCTCCTCACATAGAGAGATCGAAAAGTACTTGTTCAATTTTTTTATGGAGCATGAATAGAGTAATAGATCAGAAAGCATAGATAGCTAAAGGAGTGGTCCTAGGCACTCCTGTATATCCAATTGGCAAGAATAAAATCATAAGCCAAATAGAAACAATTGGATATCCTCTAATGAGTAAATAAATGTAGACCAACATGCTCACACAATAAGATGTCGAATGAAATCATGGCAAACATGCACAACCACAACAGCAACTAACAAGCACTTTGGCGATAACGGGGTCATCTATATATGAGTATATTGACTTAGGAGCCAAGTAAGAACACCTGATCATAGGTCATACTCATCTTTTAAGCACAAGTGGGATTACCACTTTTACATACAGCATTTAATGTTGTCACATACTAAGAGATTCTTTGACTCAAGTCTTAGAGTAAAGCTCCCCCTTGATGTGACATCCCCCCAAAAGAGGGACAAACTACCCTTGGGTTTTGTCAATGACGACTTCATGTTGGTGAGGTAGTGGTGGATGCTCAAGGTTGATGAATATCACCAAGAGTTGGGACCATATGTGTTGTTTCCTTACTCTTCTCACCTACATGGGTTAGTATCAAGATAGAAGAGACAAATACAAGGATATCTATGGATAGGGAATGCAAAGCATATGTGATGATGTCCATTGATTTGTTGATTACCTTGTCCTTTGCTTACCTTTGAGCAAATGTGTGACTCCTTGAACTATTGCATAAGGTTGATGTTGATAACAAATAGTTCTTGCCAATAATGAATGTGAGTGAATTTCATTGGCGAAGTCACCCCTAAAGAATTTCTCTAGTTCTTCTTATTGGGGACCCACATCAAGTTGATGGGTATCCTTGGAGTTGAAGTAGCACTTTTAGTAGCCTTGGGTACCCACTTCACCAAAGCTTGGGATTCATCTTCATATGATTCAATGTCCTCTTGAAGGTTGTTCTTGTCCTTGAGCTTGGGGTCTTGTGGTGGAAGGTCATCTTGAGCTTTTGTTCCCTTGGGGGGAGTATTTTCATACATATCCTTTTGAGGAACAAACTTGGGATTGGGGTATTGACCATATTCACATTCAACTCCATTAGCATTGAAGTAGCCAACACCACGATTCTACGATATCCTCCGTGCTTGTGTACAATCTCCACAAATTGTTTGCACACTTTAAGACTCTTGTACATACCTTTCTCTATAATCCCTTTCAAGAGTTCATTTTCTTGCTCAAGTGTAACTTTGGTAAGAGAATAGTTAGTGGGATCAAGAGAGCTACTAGAAACAATATCATTTGATTTATCATTTTTATTGCTACTAGTTGAAGAACCTTTCTTTCCTTTGTTACTATCTTGCTTAGACTTAACTTGTGGCATGAATGTACATAAGAGAAGTTGCTTGGCTAGATAAGAGGAAGTCGTCTTTTCAAGATTGTCATTGATAGCTTTAAGGAACTCATGCTCTTGCTCTAAGTTGAGCTTCTCTAAGTTGAGCTTCTCGAAGCATAGCTTCTCATGTATCCTTACAAGCTCTCTATGATCTTCTAGGGTTAACTCGTGAGCTAACTTAAGAGTTTTTAGTTCTTGAGTTAGTTGTTCTATTTCCAACTTATCATCATCACACGAATTTTCTACACTAGAGTGAGTACTAGCAAGTTCATTTTGACTAATATTACTACATTTTTCAAATAGCAAGTCATCTTCAATTAACAAATCATGTTTATCACTATTGAAATCGAGATACTCAGGGTGTGATACCTTGGGGCCTTTATCCATGAAGCAACGTCCACTCCCTTCATTTGGTGAATCAAATATGTCATAGGATTCGGTTGTCACTTGTGCAAGTCTGGCAAAACCTTCATCTTGACTATGGTCGGAGTTGGAATGATAGCTTCTCTTGGAGTGGTTGTCGGATTCGGAGACGGAAACCCATTCACCAACATGAGCTTGATGTTTCCTTCTCTCTCTTCGAGGTGACTCGTCTCTTGACCTTCGTCTTCTTGGTGACTCTTCTTTCCTCTTGTAAGGAGTTGTGCACTCATTGGAGTAGTGTCCGGGCTTCCCACAATTGTAGCAGTTTCGGTCACGACTTCTATTCTTGTAGAACTTGTTGAATTTCTTGACCATGAGGCTTATCTTTTAATTTGTGACAATTTTGTCGCTTGAGGTAGCGAGAGCATCACTTGTGGCTTTGTAAGCACCACTAGACTTGTGGTGAAGCTCTTCCTTGTCTTTGAGTGTCATCCGATGAGCAACAATTCTTCCAATCACTTCCGTTGGCTTGAGATCTTTTCAGTTGGGCATCATTTGGATCAATGTGCAAACGGTGTCATATCGATCATCGAAAGCTCAAAGTATCTTCTTGATGATGAATTTGTCAGCCATTTCTAAGCTTCCTAAGATGGCAATCTCATTGGTGATGAGAGCTAGCCTAGAGAACATCGCAGAAACTCCTTCAACACCCTTCATCTTGAACTTGTCAAGTTGACTTTTAAGAACATCCAACTTGCATTCTCTCACAGATTCTGTACCTTCATGCATATCAATCAAAGTATCCCAAATCTCTTTTGCATTCTCAAGACGGCTGATTTTGTTGAATTCTTCGGGGCATAGGTAGTTGAAGAGAATGTCACATGCTTGAGAATTTAGTTGCAACATCTTCAATTCATTCGCAGTTGCTTCGCGATTGGGTACCCTTCCTTCCAGAAAGAATTCACCTTGCATACCAACACGAACAACAGCCCAAATGGCGGGGTTATGAACAAGCAATGCATTTTCATTTTGTGCTTCCAACTAGCAAAATTTGTGCCATCAAAGTACGGACAACTACAGTGATAATTTCCCTCACTAGACGCCATACTCTCCTAGGTTGTGAGACCAATGCAATGGACACCAATGTTCTGATACCACTTTTAGGATCGAAAGTAGTGCTAGAGGGGGGTGATTAGACTACTTGACCAAATAAAGTCTACCTTTTCCCAATTTTAATTTTTGGCAGATTTTAGCATTCATAGTATGTCAAGTACATCCTACACATGTATATCGAAGAGTATAGCAGCAGAAAGTAAAGACAAGCAAGTAAGTAAAGAGAGGGTAGGAAGTTCAAACGCAATTGGTGACACGATGATTTTTCCCATGGTTCCAATAGGTCGCGCTATCGTACATCTATGTTCTTGGAATCTTCAACCCACAGAGGGTAATGGTAGCGACAGATAACGGAGGGATCTACCCACGGAGGGTTCCATGAAGAAGCAACTGTCAGGACCCCGATCCTAAGTCATATGAATCCAGACTATAACATATCACATCACTTTACGGCCTCACGCACGGTATGTTCCACGGCTGCAGCCTTACCTTAGCCGGGACCGTTTGCATCTTTTGGCTCACGTATGTGAACATGTCACTGGCAATCAAAGAACAGAGAACTCGGGCTGATATTACTATTCATAGAACCCAAGTGGCACATCCGTACGGAAACAGGCATACGTAACCCGGCAATGCAGGTGTCGGCCTCAAGCGTGTGTACATGAGTCATGGCAAGCTACAAGGACTCCATTACGCCATGAGACGTAAATGCCATCATTGCACATAGACGAGTCATAGCAGGCTACAGGGACTCCATTACACTGTGAGACATTTCCCCGAAGGGACAGACACAACGGCAAAGAAGGATACATGTAGGTCAATCAATGTGTCCGAAGCAGTAGCAACCTACCATGGCTCGGTGGAAGCACAAAGAGGCAGTTTCCGGTAAAGAGTACTACTAAAGGCACACAACTAGGTGTCAGATCCCATACATACCGTTGCACGTCACACATACGCACGACATGCCTGATATGCATAGATACAACCATGGCATCACAACATAACCATACAACAACTTTTATTTAAGAGGCTTAGACAAGACATGCATAATATGTTCTTACAGATAGGGGTCACATGACCCAACGCTCAAGTCATACAAACAAGTCCATACAAATCAAGCGGAAGCATAAGCTGTCTGAGCACAGACAGATGAAAGGTTAAAAAGGCACATGGCCTGACTATCTACAGCCGGCCACACGACATAGGGTCGTAGCTGGGACACCAGCTATTCGGCATCGTCGACATCTAGAATGAACCCACCCGATGGGTCCTGGGTCTCATCTACAACATTTATTAAGCAAACATGAGTACAAACGTACTCAACAAGTCTTTAAAGCAGACCTAGTTTATTCATGCTCATGTATCAACAAGGGGGGTGGTGGAGTTTATGCAGCAATGCCAGCTTTGACTCATGGCTAACCTACACTACACAATTTTAACTCTTTTTTTATATTTTAGATATCGCACATGAGTCCATTAACTCCATGACAATACACCACCATGGATTCACTTCCCTCTCTTGGGAGAGTGCCATCCACGGTACTCACACTTGTCTTGATATTTTTATGAGTGTCCATATGATTATCTATGAACAGCATAAGCTTTCCAGGTAGTCCATATCCAAGGACGCGGCTATTCGAATAGTTTCATACCTTGCAGGGGTGTACTTCTTCACACACGCTCGCGCCACTTATCGTTGTGTGCTCATAAAACCATGCACCTAGGCAACCTTCAAGCAGAAGCCCAGCGAGGGAGTCGGCCACAACCATCGATCACATAAGACCTCTAGTCCAGGCTATCGCCTATTTGAGATTGAACCCGCACAATAGTCCGGCCGAAGTTTCCGCTACGACCCCAAACGATGTGCGCAGGGTTCCCAAGCCCACCATTCGGGTGACCCTTGGTACACCGTGCCACTGCCTACCGTGTCATAACCCACCCTAGGGTCAACGCTATGCACGGCCTCCAGCATGGTATAAACACCAAAAACTACTTGCAACTCCTGGACTAAGGAGTAAGCGACTGATAACTCGAGAGGGGTCAAGTTACCGAACCCAATGTGTGGTAGTAACTAGCCTTGGATCACAAACATGGAACTCAGTTCCTAAGAACGGTCCCAATGAGACAACCCGCTATGTACTCCTACATAGCCTCTCATCGCTACCTTTACCAAATCCGGTTCATCATAAGCTTATCACATCGGAACAACAATGTTTCACTCCAGTTCATCACCTAGATGAATCAGACCTAACATAACTCTAAGCATAGAAAGCATAGCAGGCAAAGTAAGATAAGCACATCATGGCACAAGCATCTACCAGGTATGCTAGGTTGCAAGGTTTAGCTATTTACTGTGACAATGACAGGTCATGCATAAGAATAGGTTCATCTACCGTGTATGACAGACAAGTGAGCATTTGAACTAATGCAATAAACAAGAACAGGAGTGAGAGAGTGGGATGTTGTCAGAATGATCAAGGGGGCTTGCTTGCCTTGCTGGGTAGCGGGAAGGTTCTCTCCTTCGTTGGAATTCTCGGGGGTATCCTCAGAAGTAGGGCCTACCGCAATGCAGATAAATAGCAATCAATACACGCAAGTGCAACAATATGATGCATGATCATGGCATGGCAGCATATATGGATGAGGATACCCTGATGCTAGCCACGTCGGCGCCCACCGGAGCGGGGCTGGTGGCGACCATCCACAAGGCAGCGACTCGCCAGAATTGCACCTCCGGCGACCATTTGGCGCGTGGAGAGTAGCGGGAGGTAGCCCGTGCACGCGCGCGTCTAGCAGGGTAGCAGAGGGGGCTCGAGGGCCACCAGAGACGACGGCCACGTCGAGCTGAGCGATGACGATGGCTCGGGCTGGACCTGCTACGGCGCTACGGGCTGCGGGAGGCGGAGCTAAGGGCGGCTACGGTCTCCTGGGAGCTCTACGAGCACGAGCCCGTGGTCGGGAGCGAGCTTTGGACGTTGTGCCCACGGCTACGCCATGGCCGGTGGCGAGCTCCGCTCGGCTCTGTTTATAGGCGGGGCTAGAGGAGGGGAACGGCATCAGGACCAGGGGGAAACGGACCGGAGCCTCACCGGAGGGTCTTCTGTCGCCTTGGCGTGGTCGGGGACGGGCGGGAGACGGTGAATCGGCGGCGTCTTCAGTCCGGCAAGGAAGAATAGAGGAGAGGAGGAAGAGAGGAATGGCGAGGGGGAAACAGGCTCGGGCGGCGGCCGATCCTATCCTCTCGCCAGCGCAACGAGGAGGCGGCCAGGCAGGCAGGGCGGAGGTGGCCATCGCGCAGCCATGGCCGGCCGCGGGGGTGGCACGTAGCTGCTTCTCCTGATGGCAGGAGGAAGAAGATGCTACTGCCCCCCGTGGGCTGGGCCTCTTCTTCAGGTAAGCCCAGGCGGGCTTTTCTTCCCCCCTTTTCTTTATTTATTTTCAGGCACATATGCTATTTTAAAATATCCCAAATATTTTATATATTGAGGTTTGAATATTTCAAACTTATCTAAAAAGTTTCAGGATATTTTGAAAACTAAAATAATGATAATGCTTTATTTGATATTTTCAGAAGCTTTAACATTTATTTTTAAATTGCTTTAGTTGTTCAAATATTTAAAATGGCCTGTGTTATAATCATGTCCATATTTATTAGACATAGGGAACATTTTGGTAGGGCATTTTGGATTTGTTGAATTTTCACCAACTTGAATTATTTTGATTCAATGTGAGCTTGGGGTTTCTTTTAATCCTCATTTCATGTTGATGCAAAATTGAAACATGAGGCACACATATGCTATCCTATGACATCTAGCTAGGGATGTGACAACTCACCCCCACTCAAAAGAATCTCTTCCCTAGATTTTGAAGTCGTCGGGATGAGCGCGGGGTACTCTAGTCGAAGACGATCTTTTCTTTCCCATGTGGCCTCCTTCTCAGAATGGTGTGACCCTTGAGCCTTGAGAAAATTGATGTTTTGACATTGAGTGGTATGCTCAGCTTGATCAAGAATATGAACAGGGTATTGTCGATATGTAAGGTTATCTTGGAGATCAAACGCTTCGTGGTCTACTTCACGGACAGGGTCCGAGAAGCAACGCCTGAGTTGCGTGGTGTGGAAGACATCATGAACCTTGGAAAGATGCGGAGGAAGTACCAATTGGTAGGCAACCTCTCCTCGTTTAGCAAGAATATGAAAAGGTCCAATGTAACGAGGATCCAACTTGCCCTTGATACCGAATCGATGGGTACCCTTCAGAGGTGTAACCCGAAGGTAAGCCTTCTCGTCAACTTCATAGGTCACTGCCTTATGATGGCGATCATATTGGCTCTTTTGATGCGATTGGGCTGTTTTCAACTTTTCACGAATAATGCGAACTTGCTCCTCTGCATCCTGGATCATATCCGGGCCAAAGAGTTGCCTCTCTCCGGTTTCTGACCAGTTAGGAGGTGTTCAACACCTTCGTCCATAGAGAACTTCAAAAGGGGCTTTGCCCAAGCTTGATTGATAACTATTGTTATATGCAAATTCGGCAAATGGAAGACATTTATCCCAATTCATACCGAAGGATATAACACAAGCTCGGCGCATGTCTTCAAGGATTTGATTGACTCGCTCAACTTGACCACTTGATTGCGGGTGGAAAGCAGTGCTAAAGGATAGATGAGTCCTCATAGCGGTTTGAAAATTTTCCCAAAATCGGGAAGTAAAGATACTTCCGCGATCTGAGTTAATCTCCAAAGGAATACCATTAAGAGAAACTATTCGAGAAACATATAACTCCGCTAGCTGGCTAGCAGTTATACGCTCCCGAACAGGAAGAAAATGAGCCACTTTAGAAAGGCGGTCAATGACCACAGAGATAGCATTATTCCCTTTCTTGGTCCTGGGAAATCCGGTAATGAAATCCACACCGACCTTATCCCATTTCCATTCGGGAATAGCTAAAGGCTGAAGGGCGCCAGCAGGCCTTTGATATTCTGCTTTCACGCGACAACAAACGTCGCAGTTAGCAATGAACTGGGCAATTTCTCTCTTCATCCTAGTCCACCAGAACCTCTAGCGTAGGTCCTGATACATCTTGGTACTACCCAGATGAATTGTGAGAGGAGAATCACGAGCCTCCTTAAGGATCAACTATCGTAGATATTGCTTCTTCGGGATCACCAAGCGGTTCTCAAAGAAAACAACACCTCGATCATCTACCGAGAAGCACCTAACATTACCCTTCTTAATGTTTTTCTTGATCCGAGATATCCTGGCATCATGCTTCTGGGCTTCTATAATTTGATCCGTAAGAGTTGGTTTTGCCACCAGGTTGGATAGGAATCCTTGAGGAACAAGGTGGATGTTTAACTTTCGAAATTCCTCATGGAGAAGTGGTTGACCTTGTTGTAACATCAAGTTGTTACAATAAGACTTACGACTTAGTGCATCAACCATGACATTGGCTTTCCCCGGGGTGTAAGTTATCCCAAAGTTGTACTCTGTAATCAACTCAACCCACCGTCTTTGCCTGAGATTCAAATCCATCTGGGTGAAAAAATATATTTCGGACTTTGGTGATCAGTGTAAATTTCGCAACGATTACCCCGAAGGTAATGTCACCAGGTTTATTGTGCATGGACCACAGCTGCTAGCTCAAGTTCATGTGTTGGATAATTATCCTCATGTGGACGCAACTATCGAGATGCGTATGAAATCACATGATGATCTTGCATGAGAATGCAACCTAATCCTTGTCGCGAGGCGTCACAATAGATAACAAAGTCCTTAGAGAAGTCTGGTGGCATCAGAACGGGAGCAGAGGTCAGTCGTCTTTTCAACTCCTGAAAAATGTGCTCGCATGGTGGAGTCCACTCAAACTTTTTATCTTTCTTGAGGAGTTCAGTCAGAGGTTTCACAACCTAGGAGAAATTCTCTACAAAGCGACGACAATAGCTCGCTAGGCCAAGGAAACTCCGAACTTGCTTAACCGATTCAGGTTGAGTCCAATCAAGGACGGCTTGAACACTCTCGAGATTGACAGCAATACCTTTACCAGAGATCACGTGGCCTAGATAGTTCACTTCTGGCAACCAAAATTCACAGTTGGAGAATTTGGCATACAGACGGTGCTCTCGAAGTTTCATTAGTACCAGCCTTAGATGCTCGGCATGTTCCTATTCGTTCTTCGAGTAGATGAGTACATTGTCGAGGTAAACCACGGCAAATTTATCCAAATACTCCATGAAGATCGAATTCATCAAGCGAGAGAAGGTGGCTGGGGCATTGGTTAAACCAAAGGACATGACGGTGTACTCGTATTGGCCATAACGAGTAACAAAAGCCGTTTTTGGAATGTCCCCGTTTCTAATTCTGATTTGATGGTATCCCAACCTCAAATCCATTTTGGAAAAGATAGAGGATCTAGCGATTTGATCATACAAATCATTGATCCTGGGGAGTGGATACTTGTTCTTTATGGTAACCAGATTCACTAGCCGATAATCCACAACCATTCGATCCGATCCATCCTTCTTCTTGACAAAGAGGACAGGACAAGCACAAGGAGAAGAACTAGGACGGATGAAACCTTTATTCAAAGCCTCATCGAGTTGGATCTTAAGCTCGGCTAGTTCTATGGGAGCCATCCTATAGGGTCTTCTGGCTATTGGGACAGTCCCTGGAATAAGCTCTATCACAAACTCAATATCTCTGACAGGAGGAATTCCTGGCAGTTCTTCTTGAAAGACATCCGGAAAGTCACGGACTACCAGAATATCTTCTAGTTCTCGAAGAGGGCTAGCATTAAGGGAATAGAATTGGCACTTGGCTGCTCGAGTGGAGACATTAACTATCTCACCTGATGGATGTGTAAGTTGAACATTCCTAGTATGAGTATCAATCTTAGCATTGTGGGCTTTCATCCAATCCATGCCTAGAATGATATTGATGTCCGAAGACTTAAGGGATATCAAAGATGCTAGGAAGACTAGCCTATCCACCAGAATCTCATTATCATGGCTCACTCTAGAAGTTTGCCACTTTGAACCAGGAGTCTGAACTACTAAAGGAGTAGGCATATCACAAAAAGACATGTTATGCAACTGTGCATAACTTTCTGAGATGAAAGAATGAGATGCCCCAGTATCAAATAGAACAGCTGCTGGATGACTATTGACAACGAGCATACCTAGGATAACATCAGGATCCTCATAGGCTACCTTAGCAGAGACATAATTCACTCGTCCACGAGCAGGAGCTGGCATCACATAGAAGGCTTTTCCCGGCTTCCCATGTCCAGCGGGCTTAGCATTGCTCTAAGGACAATCATGAGAGTAGTGTCCTGGTTCCCCACATTTGTAGCAGACCATGGTGGCATAGGGAGCAACATTGACAGGCGGACCTCTAAATGGTCTAGCTGGAGGATTGGGCTGAGCTAGGCGAGGCGCCTGGAACGATGGCCTCGCGGTGTATCTTGGTGGCAGAGCTGTGTTGGGCACCCAGACCCGGCGTTTGTTGGAGCCTGAGCCAGATGTGGGGCTGAAGTCACGGTTGTGCTTCCTTGTGGCCTCATAGTTAGTCTGTCCAGACTCGGCGTTGATAGCCTTGTTGACGAGATTCTGGAAGGTTGTGCACTCATGCAGGCACAAATCTCGACGCAACTCAGGGTTAAGTCCCTTGCGGAACCTAGTCTGTTTCTTGGCATCTGTTGAAACTTCCTCCGGAGCATAGCGAGCAACATTGCCGAACTCACGGCTATAGACATCCACTGACAGTCTGCCCTGGGTGAAAGCACAAAATTCCTCTCTCTTGCGATCCATCAGCCCTTCTAGGATGTGATGGGTATGGAATGCTGCACTGAATTCTGCCCAAGTTGGTGCGGGGCGTGCGGGACGCATGGCTTCATAATTTTCCCACCACAGATTGGCGGGTCCTTCCAGAAAGTAGGTAGCAAAGGTCACCTTGTTGGCCTCTGACACGTTGGCAGACCGGATCTTGCGGAACATGCTAGTCAGCCAGTCAGCCCCGTTGAGTGGGTCGACCGAATGATGATACTTACGTGGGCATAGCTTGACGAAGTCACCGAGGGACACACCATCATTGTGTTCATTACAGGGAGCACGCGGTGTGTTCTGCTCAATTCATTCTAGCAGCCTGTTGGTCTCCCTCTTGTTCCTTTTAGCTTCAAGTATCACTTCTACCAAAGAAGGCGCATGTGGCAGATCCTCTTGCCTTGGCTGGCTTCCCTCGCCCTGCTCGGGGGCAGGCACAGGGTTATTCCTAGTTGTCACCATCCTATGAAAACAAACCCACAGCTTAAATATAGAGGACATCAACTCTAAGGCATGAGGTAAGGAATGTACTAGACTACATCGCATGTAGGGTAAACACCTAAACCACATGGTAATAGCAACTGCCATATGAACACCATGATTCATACACACCATGACATAGTTCAATACAAGCCCACGCTGAAAACAAACTACAGAGAGATGACACAACTCATCGGAGGCATTACAAGCTTCCTATACATTATCTATCTACACCTCAAGAACTCAACTCTCAACCTCAATCATATCCCACAAGACACGGAGGACTGTGGCGATACGACTACTACCATACTGGTACTAACATCCACGTACTCAAGCATCGCCGTAGAATGCCTCATACAGGTTACCCCCATGACCCGGGACTTGAACCTGTGGATCCGGAAACACTCTAGCCAGTGATCCCTGGGTATCGTAAGGACAGGGATGTGGCCTTGATCCCCTTGTTGGCAGCAATAGCGGTCCTCGAAGAGGGGTGATGCCTCCAACAACAGGCCAGTCTACCTGTGCTGGCAGATGAGTCCGTGATGGGGTCAGCATCTCCAAATCTCCATAGCCTGTCTGCACGACAGGTGCCAACTGTGTTAGGGCTGTCCAAAGACGTGGACAGGTAGCATAAAGCTCCATGCAAAGGTCACGTGCATCACGATCCCTGTTCTCCAACATCTGAGCGGTCACCTGTAGCCTAGGGTCCTCATGGGAATGATCACAGTAGGCTGCGCTAAGATAACCATCCTCTCCTCCCATGGAAGCAGGAACATAACAGAACTCTGTGTTCTGAAGCAGACCATGGTGAAACCTCATGATAGTCAGCATGGTGTAGGCGGCCTCCTGAACTGCCATATCTATGGTGACACCTAGTCCATAAGTCCAGTGAAGCGGCTCTACAGCTCCAGGATATGAAGAATATATCTTAACAGTACACAGATACTGACTCTGGTTGAAATCTCGATACTGTTCCTCCACTGTGTAC
The DNA here is from genome assembly GCA_022496015.1 of Hordeum marinum. Taxonomy (NCBI): domain Eukaryota; kingdom Viridiplantae; phylum Streptophyta; class Magnoliopsida; order Poales; family Poaceae; genus Hordeum; species Hordeum marinum. The sequence continues at coordinate 206,097,252 of CM039675.1, read as the reverse complement.
TTTGGGTACCAACGGTAACCAGCCTCCATCATAACTCTAACCAACATGGCCGTGTGACCTAGTACATCGATGCACCTGGTCAGACGGACCACCTGACGAGAAGGACGAGGGGGCATCTGAAACAGAGAATGACGCAAAGACATTAGAGACTCTAGCAGGAATTGGACATCATAATGGTTGTAATTGCTCAAAAAGGATTTTAAGACAACTTCAAAAGATTGGAAAAGCATAACCACTCGACTTTCTAGACTCAAATCTCTTCTCCATCTGATTGTCACACCAACAATACTTGAGTACCGACGTTCTCTTGCAAACAAGCTAGCTATTAGTCCATGGTTCGTAACTCGTCATCCTAAGCAATAGATGAGAAGCCTAGTTCTTATCCCCATAGAAAAGATGAGAATGACTCAGAATAGAATAACTTGGGAAGAGGAGTAAAAAGAGCCTTACATTCCCTTCCACAATCAATTCCCCTACTTTTCTATAGTGTTTCTAGACTCAACTTTGACTGGTTTGGCTTGGTAGTCCTACAGTCAGTCAGGCTCTGATACCAATGCTATCGGGACCCTGATCCTAAGTCATATGAATCCAGACTGTAACATATCACATCACTTTGTGGCCTCATGCACGGTAAGTTCCACGGCTGCAGCCTTACCTTACCAAGGACTGTTGGCGTCTTTTGGCTCACGTATGTGAACATGTCGCTGGCAATCAAACGACAGAGAACCCGGGCCGACATGACTAGTCATAGAACCCAAGTGGCACATCCGTACGGAAACATGCATACGTAACCCAGCAATGCAGGTGTCGGCCTCAAGCGTGTGTAGATGAGTCATAGCAAACTACAAGGACTCCATTACGTCGTGAGACATAAATGCCATCACTACACGTAGACGAGTCGTAGCAGGCTACAGGGACTCCATTACACTGCAAGACATTTCCTCGAAGGGACAGACACAGCAGCAAAGAAGGATACATGCCGGTCAATCAATGTGTCCGGAGCAGTAGCAAGCTACCATGGCTCGATGGAAGCACAAAGAGGCAGTTTCTCGTAAAGAGTACTACTAAAGGCACACAACTAGGTGTCGGATCCCATGCATGCCATTGCACGTCACACGTACGCACGACATGCCCTATATGCATAGATACAACCATGTCATCACAACATAACCATACAACAACTTTTATTTAAGAGGCTCAGACGAGCCTTGCATAATATGTTCTTACAGATAGGGGTCACATGACCCAACACTCAAGTCATACAAACAAGTTCATACAAACCAAGTGGAAGCATAAGTTGTCTGAGTACAGATAGATGAAAGGTTAAAAAGGCACATGGCCTAACTATCTACAGCCCGCCACAGGGCATAGGGTCGTAGCTGGGACACCAGCTATTCGGCATCATCGACATATAGAAAGAACCCACCGATAGGTCCTGGGTCTCATCTACAACATTTATTAAACAAACAAGAGTACAAACGTACTTAGCAAGTCTTTAAAGCAGACCTAGTCTATTCATGCTCATGTATCAACAAGGGGGGTGGTGGAGTTTGTGAAGCAACGCCAGCTTTGACTCATGGCTAACCTACACTACACAATTTTAACTCTTTATTTATATTTTAGATATCGCACACGAGTCCATTAACTCCATGACAATACACCACCATGGATTCACTTCCCTCTCCGCGGAGAGTGCCATCCACGATACTCACACTTGTCTTGATATTTTTATGAGTATCCATTTGATTATCTATGAACAACATAAGCTTTCTAGGTAGTCCATATCTGAGGACGCGGCTATTCGAATAGTTTCATACCCTGCAGGGGTGTACTTCTTCACACACGCTCTCGCCACTTATTGTTGTGTGCTCATAAAACTAGGCACCTCGACAACCTTCAAGCGGAAGCCCAGCGAGGGAGTCGGCCACGACCATCAATCACATAAGACCTCTAGTCCAGGCTATCCCCTATTTGAGACTGAACCTGCACCGAAGTCCGTCCGAAGTTTCTGCTACTGCCCCAAATGATGTGCTCTGGGTTCCCAAGCCCACCATTCGGGTGACCCTTGGTACATCGTGCCACTGCCTACCATGTCGTAACCCACCCCTAGGGTTAGCACTATGCACGGCCTCCAGCATGCTATAAACACCAGAAACTACTTGCAACTCCTGGACTAAGGACTAAGTGACTGATAAGTCGAGAGGGCTCGAGTTACCGGAACCCAATGTGTGGATGTAACTGGCCTTGGATCACAAACACGGAACTCGGTTCCTAGGAACGGTCCCAATGAGATAACACGCTATGTACTCCTACATAGCCTCTCATCGCTACCTTTATCAAATCAAGTTCATCATAAGCTTACCACATCGGAACAACAATGTTTCATTCCAGTTCATCACAAAGATGAATCGGATGTGACACAACTCTAAGCATAGCAAGCATAGCAGGCAAAGTAAGCTAAGCACATCATGGCAGAAGCATCTACCAGGTATGCTAGGTTGCAAGGTTTAGCTATTTAATGTGAACATGACAGGTCATGCATAAGAATAGGTTCATCTACCGTGTATGACAGATAAGTGAACATTTGTCCTAATGCAATAAACAAGAACAGGAGCGAGAGAGTGGGATGTTATCGGAATGATCAAGGGGGGTTGCTTGCCTTCCTAGGTAGCGGGAAGGTTCTCTCCTTCGTTGGAATACTCGGGGGTATCCTCAGAAGTAGGGCCTACCGCAATGCAGATAAGTAGAAATCAATACACGCAAGTGCAACCGTATGACGCATTATCATGGCATGGCAGCATGTATGGATGAGCTAATGCAGCTTTAATTTGAAGTGAGTTTGAATATAGGTTCAAAATCATTCTTCATTTCAAATTCCATTTTTTAACCTATTAGCAAATGTCAATGTTCTTCTACATAGGTTGCTCTAACATGCATGATAATAGCACCATTGGATTCATTGGATTTTTCTGATAAATTTTCATATATAAATTAGTTTCATCTGATTTACAAATTAATTTATATGCATTTTAAAATTTTAAATAATTTCTGGAATTATTTTTAAACTGGAAAAGGATTAATGGTGTCAGCCTGACGTCACCACGACGTGAGCTGGTCGGCTGACCAGGCCAGGTCAAATCTGACGTGCAGGGCCCGCACGTTAGTGACATGGCCGTAAACTCCGCACTGACCAGGGGTTTGACCCACCCTAGGGCCCACTGGTCAATGGCAGGAGGCCTAATTAATCAGGGGGATTAGCCCCTGATGCTGGCCATGTCAGGGTCTACCGGACCGGGGCCAGCGGCGACCATCTGCACAGCAGCGACTCGCCGGAATCGCGCCTCCGGCGACCATTTGGCGCACGGAGGGCAGCGGGAGATAGCCCGTGCACGCGCCCATCTAGTAGGGCAGCAGAGGGGGCTCGGGGGCCACCGGAGACGACGGCCACATCAAGCTGAGCGGTGGCGACGGCTCGGGCAGGATCGGCTACAACGCTATGGGCTGTGGGAGGCGGACCTATGGGCGTCTACAAGCTCCTGGGAGCTCCACGAGCATGAGCCCATGGTCGGGAGCATGCTTTGGGCGTTGTGGCCACGGCTACGCCATGGTCGGCGGCGAGCTACACTCGGCTCTAGCTATAGACGGGGCTAGAGGAGGGGAACGGCGTTAGGACCAGGGGGAAACGGACCGGGGCCTCACGAGAGGGTCTTCTGGCGCCTTGGCATGGTCGGGGACGCACCGGAGACTGCGAATCGGCGACGTCTTTAGTCTTGCGAGGAAGAACAAAGGAGGGGAGGAAGAGAGGAATGGCAAGGGGGAAACGGGGTCGGGCAGCGACCGAGCCTATCCTCTCGCCAGCGCAACGAGGAGGTGGCCAGGCAGGCAGGGAGGAGGTGGCCAACATGCGGCCATGGCTGGCCATGGGGGTGGCATCCAGCTGCTTCTCTTCCTCGCAGGAGGAAGAAGACGTTGCTGTCCCCCGTGGGCTGGACCTCTTCTTCAGGTAAGCCCAGGTGGGCTTTTCTTCCCCCCTTTTCTTTATTTTATTTCTTTCCTAATTTATGACATTTGTTTTATTTTATTTTCAGGTACATATGCAGTTTTAAAATATCCCAAATATTTTATATATTGAGGTTTGAATATTTCAAATTTATCTAAAAAGTTTGAAGATATTTTGAAAACTAAAATAATGATAATGCTTTATTTGATATTTTCAGAAGCTTTAACATTTATTTTTAAATTGCTTCAGTTGTTTAAATATTTAAAATGGCCCCTGTTATAATCATGTCCATATTTATCAAACATAGGGAACATTTTGGTAGGGCATTTTGGATTTGTTGAATTTTCACCAACTTGAATTATTTTGATTCAATGTGAGCTTGGGGTTTCTTTTAATTCCCATTTCATGTTGATGCAAAATTGAAACATGAGGCACACACATGCTATCCTATGACATCTAGCTAGGGATGTGACAACAACCTTGACTATGCCATGACGTCCTACGTACACGGAGGACTAGCCTAACTCGGGGTAGATCTTCACGAAGTAGGCGATCTCCTTGCCCTTACAAACTTCTTGGTTCACTCCACATCACGAAGTAGGAGGCTCCCAAGTGACACCTAAACACTCTAGGAGGCACCACCCTCCAAATGTAATAGGCTCGATTGTGTTGATGAAGTCCTTGCTCTTGTGCTTCAAGATGATAGACTCCTCAACACACAATCACTCTCTCACAAATTTGTCTTGGTACAACAGATTGATTGGGTGGAAAGCAAGTTGGGGAGGATATAGATCAAGATTCATATGGTGGTAATGGAACGGCATGATCTCAACACATGAGTAGGTGGCTTCCTCTCGAGAAATTAGTAGGTATGAGTGCGGAACTGTTCTGAGTATTTCTCTACCGAGTGAGTGGTGGTAGAGGGGTATATATAGACATCTCCGAAAATCCAACCGTTACACACAAAATGACCAACTCGGTGACACCGATGTGTTAATCTCGGTGGTACCGAAGTTACCAAAAGGTGGTAACTTTTGAATCTCAGTGAGACCGATATAGTAATCTAGGTTGCACCAATAAGGTAACCAACGGTCAGAATGTACAATCTCGTTGACACTGATTCAACTATCTCGGAGGGACTGAAATTATGAACTTGCATAACAGAAAGTTGGCAGCCTAACTCGGTGGCACCGAATGCAGAATTGGTTGCACCCAAAAGCTAGGGTTTGGCTAAGTCTGACTAGGGTTTTGAATCGGTGATACCGAGTGAAAAATGTTGGTTGCACCGATTTTGAATATTTGGCTTTGTACATACTTTTGTGGAAGAGTTTGTGGGTGTATGTTGTGACTATCACTTATGCACGTATGAGCATTTTGTTCACAAACAAAACCTTACTCCCTTTTAATAGTATTGGCTTTCCTATGGACTCAAAGTGATTTCTTACAAATGTAAAATGTAGAGTTCTTTGCTTGAAGCTTTGCCAATCTATTCCCTTGCATCTTGGGGTATTCCACAATCCTTTTCCCAACCCATCATTGAACTTTTACTGAAACATACTAGGTAGAAACATTACTTCAATGACATATATGTTGTTATTAATTACCAAAACCACCAAGGGAGCAAACATGCTTTCACCGAGCCAACCAGGGGGAGCCACATCGCCCCTGGCTCTCCCCCCGCCACCGTGGCATGCGGGGCCCGGACAAGGCCCTCCCGGGCCCATCCTCCGCCGACGCTCGACTACGTGCCTCAACCTCCCATCCTTGAGCAGCGCCGCCACCTTGGCCTCACCTCCGCCTGACCTCCGCCAGGCTACCGCACCCTCGCCGCAAGTGCGCTGCGTTGTGCCGCCTGACCCAGTCTCCATGATGCGCTGCTCGAGCCGCCAACCGCCGTCGCCGCTCTGATTACCCCGCACCGCCCTCCGCCTGCCGGCCGGCCGCCGCCTCGAGCTCCTTAGCTAATAGTCGCCCCATCACCCTTTAGCCCGGATCCGGCAAGATCCGGCCGAATCAGCTCACCCCACACACCACCGGCTTCCTCCAGCCCCGCCGGCGGCGCGAGGCTCATTGTTGTCATGGCCTCGGCCCGCCTCGCCGCTAATCTGGACCGGCCCGTTCTTGGATGCTGGGATCCACAGATCCAAACAAGGCCCGGACCCCCCTGCACGTATCCGTCCCATTTTCTAGCGGGGGTAATTTTCTCTAAGTCCCTAAAAAAACTGCAAGCTAATGGCATCATTGCATTTGTGTGCCTTGTATCTCATAATCCGTGCATCGTATGAACATGTGCTATATATGAAAATTATTCTACTCTTCAAGATCTACAGGATGGTATATTTTTTGTCCGTATTAGGATCCATCAATGTGCTCAAAACTCTATTGCAAAATTGCTTCGTGAATTAACCGTAGAAAATGATTATTTTATTCAAGGTTTTTATCATTTATGCCACTAGTTGTGTCTCGCTACTTAGTTTTGCCACTAGGAATTTTACTTGCTCAAAAATGTCATCACTTTGTTAGGCGCATGCTCAAAAACACCATTTGACACCATTATTGTGAGCTCAAATCTTGTTTCCATGTTATAATGACAAAAATACCTATAGACCAACATATGAGCTCTCCCTCTATCTCATTACAATAAAGTGTGGTCTAACAATAACAATGTCTAATGGCATGTTTGAGCAAACATCTAAAAAATGATGGTATTCTTGAGAAGGAATCTCATATAACGATGGCATTTTCGATTAGTTGCAACTTCTAATGGAAAAACTAAGTAGTGGGACATAAGTAGTGGCATAAATGATAAAAACCCATTATTCAAACTTGCTTGGATGATTGCATCTAATCTGTAGGCCCTATGCATGTGCATCCTTCATGAGAATTGTTGTATGTGATGTCTACTTTGATACCATGCCTCTGGTTGTCATATAAATCATCATTAGTATGTACATTTGTTGCTCTAAGGGTGCTATCATGTTAAAAATGCTAATCTATAACGATAAGTTCTATTTTGTGAGAATCATATTAAACAATACATGCCTTTTTGAGTTTGTGCCTAAGGAGTGATTCGAGGTATATAATGTCTACTTTCTCCTAATATGTTTGCCATGCCATGATATAATTTAGTTATAGTCTTCATCACGTGAACATGCGTACTCACTGCTGCTATTTTGAGATGTCAAAATAATTCTAAGTATAAAACAGTTATATTTTGTTGTTGTGTTGCCATGTCATTTGCCATTGATCTACAGCTCCTTTGGGGTAGTCCCCATGGTGTGTTTGGGACTAATGTTATTCTCTATCATTTTATGTCATTAGTTTCCATGTATAGTATTGGCATCATAGATAATTCTGTTGTGAGACATGCCAAACTATTAAAAACTGTTAAACATGCCCTGCCTACACGGCGCCACTCGCGAGGCTGCTCAAGGGAGGCTCCTGAGGCCTTCGATATGTAGCATCGGGGAAACTACCAAGTTTACCCAAATAACATAGCGGGGCGTGCTCGTGGGGTCGCTTTTGGGTCTTACGCGAGGAGGCAAGAGCACCAAGTACCTGGTGAGGTGACGTATAGGGGAGCACGCCTACGAGCCAGAGCTCACTTGCTTGGATTTAAAAGTGCTACAGGTACTTGCCTGAGCACAGACACGGGGAGATCGCGAACACGTGCCCTTCCTGAGGCGTATCGAGCTGCAAGGACACAAAATTCTAAAGGAAATGAATTTAATTGATGCATGAAGCTGGTTCATTACATAATAGAAAGATTCATCATGTCATGTTTGAAACGGGTCAGCTTGAGGGTGCGGACAAGAGGCACCCTCCAAAGGGTGAAAAACGCTATCGTGACGGACGCGGGTCAGCCTCAGGATAATGCAGCTGAAAAGCGACATCATTGTCAAAAAGTCCTCCATCACTAAGCATGGGGTGTCCGCCATCACTGAGCATGGGGCTTCCATGAGAGTGGGAAGGGGCTCTCTTGTGCTGCCTTCAGTGTGGGTAGAGAGATCCCCGGAGTGTGTGTAGCTCTGTCTCACCAGTATCCGTGGAGCACGGACAGGACATACAGTGATGTCTGGCATTTCATGTGTTTTTTACCGGAACACCTGGCACCGTCATGGGCGGGGCTGCGATGGGCCGGTTGGGGGTGCGTCACACGCGACTCCTGTGTCCTGGAGCATGCTGACTTCCTTGGTGACGACTTCATGCTTATTGGGTGCCTGATGCTATTCATTGTGATTTGGGGGCCACGTGCTCCCACGCGTGGCTGAGTGGTGCTCAACCACCTCCCTCTATAGGCCAGACATGCCTGATGTTGTCCAAGCCGACGCATCCGAACTTGCACCGAGGGAGGTGGCAAGCACGACTTCCTACTTGGGAAGTGGCTGCCATTGACGGCAAAAGAGGGGCATGCGTCTCCCCCATCTGACGATGCTTTCTTGGACTCGGCCTACTCCTGACGGAGTAGGGGCTTCTTCTTCGCTGGTGCCTCCTCGGCAAGCATAGGGATGTCCTCATAGGGTGGGTACGCGACGGAGGACGCCTTGTAGGCGTGCTTGAGGGTGCGCATTGCATCCTTCTCATTGCAGTGGATGGTGAGGGTGTCGCTGCAACAAGGCATCCTGATGAGGCTATTGGAGTGGTGGGTCACAACCATGAACTTGGTGAGTGCTAGGTAGCCCAAGATGGAGTTGTAGGTGAGTCCGATGTCAGCCACATCGAAAACAATGAACTTCGTACGGTAGTTCTTGTGGGTGCCAAAGGTGACGGGAGGTGCACTTGCCCCAAGGGAGAGTGGAGTTGTCGGTGACGCCCAAAAAGGACCTGTTGTGCATCATGCACTCATAGGGCACTTGAAGTGTCTCGAAGGTTTGCATAGAGAATACGTTGAGGCCTGCCCTGCAGTCGATGAGTGTCTTGCTGATGGCCATGTTGCTGATAGTAGGAGTGCATAGCAGGAGACGGCACCCACGGCCCTTGTGGACTTGGGTTGGTCGCTGTCGTCAAGGGCTAGGGGGAACTCTAACCACTTGAGGCGGCTAGTGGACTCGAGCGCCGGGAGGGCCGCATGCACCTCATGAGAGAACGACTTGAAGGACCAATTTTATGGATGTGCCTAGGCCCCACGGAGGATGAATGCCACCCTACGGTGCGTTTGGTAGCCCTCGGCATTCTCAACGGGAATGAGGTCATTGACGCACAGTGGGGCAGCTTTGGCCTGAGGGTCAACCTGCCGCGGTTGGTTTTGCCAACCCTGATGATTATTGCTGATGATGCCATTGTTGTTGTTGTTGACCAAACGGCCGCCTCCGTGGCCTCTGTCGTGGCCCTTGTCATGCTCCTTGTGGCTGTCATAGTGTTCTGTGCGACACTCGCGAGGGTTTTTATGCTTGTAGCAGTCCTCGGTGTTGTTGGATATCACGTTGCGCGACACTCGCGAGGGTTTTTATGCGCAAGGAAGGCAGCCATCTATCTTATCCTCGTCAGGGTCGCGGTCACGCTTGTTGTTTGATTCTACCGCAAGCACAGAATGTCCCTTTCGCTTGGTGTCCTTGCCCTTGGACTTTTTTGTGCCGGGCTCGATGTCAGGGTCGTTGTGAAGGAAAGGGTACCTTTCTTCAGCCTTGGCACAACGGGTGGCGAGGATCAACAGCTGTGTGGCGGAGTCGAGCTCGTCCCTGGTACAGAGCTTCTCGTAAATCTTCATGGCCGTGACACCATTGGTGAAGGCGGAGACAATCACGGCATCGGACGCCTTTAGTATCCTCTTGTGTAGCAGGCTAAAGCGCTGGATGAACTTGCGAAGGGGATCGCCACGGCACTGGCACACAGGCCGTGGGTCATTGAGCAAGAGGGGACAGTCGCTCATGCCTGTGAAGTTGGCAACATACTTCTTGCACAGGTCCTCCCATGAATAGATGGATGCCTTTGGGACGTTCATGAGCCATGTGTGTGTAGTGGCCTTGAGAGCCATGGAAAACTAGTTCGACATGACGCTATCGTCCCCCTTACGGCCTAGATGTTGATGGTGTAGATTGGGAGGACCTCTGTGCGGTTGACATTGCCTTCGTAGTGGGTGGGGAGGTCTTTCTTGAACTTGTGAGACCGCACCACGCGGTGCACCCCGAGCGCAAGGGTCGGTTAGCCCCCGATGGTGACGACGCCTCCGTCAAGGGCCATGCAGTTCTGGCATCGGCAATGGCGATGTCATGGAGAACACGGTCCTACCGATCACACGTGTGTCCGGGGCACGCAATGAACGATGTGGCAGTTGTCATTGTTGCTAGATGGCATGTATGAGTTGTGGGACGTTTCCGGAGCATGCGCCGCTAGATGGCACCCATCCGCGTCCTAAGCCGTGGAGCTGCAGGAGGAGCGTCATGCCCAACCTGGTAGGCTTCCGATGGCGGAGGAGGCAGGGAGCAGGAGCGTGCCTGACCATCGTGAATCGCGTCAACAAGCTCGGTGATGTGCCCAAGCCAAGCGTCGTAGCCATCCTTAGTGGGGCGGTTGTGCACCAGCACCTGCTCCATGAGGAGTGCAACATGCGGTGCGGGAGGGTCACGAGGGGCCTGCAAGGAGATGGCGTCGGAGTGGCTACACACCTGGTCGTTTATCAATGGGTGACCTGAGGAGGCACCTCCCTCCTAGACAAGCTCGGTTGTGGCATGACGATGGCGCCTCAGGGTGCCACAACCGGTGGGCGCCGTGTCGACCCTTGCGGCAGCTTGGTGGGCAGTGCGTTCCCGGCGAGCTCTAGCATCGTCCATGTCGATGCTAGAGTCGAGGTCGAAGGTGCCAAGATATAAAGTCCCCCTACCTGGTGTGCTAAATGTCAGAGTCTCGGATCTTTGACCGTTGGGGGGCTTTGCTTTGCAGCCTAAGACGGGACGACAACTATAGCAAGACGACGGCGAGTGCACTCACTCTTACCGGACACGATGAGGATGTGTGAGATAGCCAGCTTAAGGCCATCGTGTTGTGTAATACCCTACTCCCTCCTCTGTTTCATTGCAATGGAGAGCTTGTGCTCTGAGTACATGAGATGTGGCGGAGAATTGGTCCATTCTCCTACATAGCAGCAGACTTGTCCCCTTTGTAGTGCCTCTGTCCTCTTGCCCAAAAAATTAGCAGGAAAGGGAGTCCACAGGGCAGCAATTCAAAGGGGGACAAGAGCCGAGGCCTATCCTAAAAAAGGTGGTCTTCGCCGACAAAGCTACCACGCATGATGTGCCGATGGACTCGACAATGACTTCCGTCCTAGGGAGTCGCGTCAGCAGGGTCTTCTTTCACCGTAATAGCAACCTTTGGGGACCTGCTTTTAAGGAGGTAGACACCACCTCTTGTTTAGCAATAGAACGGAAACTAGCTTGGTCACGCCTCGTCGTCCTTGTCCTGATAGCGGGCATCATACATGTAAGGGGCACGGAGCCCCATGGCTTGCGTCGTACGTTCATGAAGAGACCTCGCAAGGCGACTTGGTAGTTGGCAGCGAAGACAGGGCCGGACTCGTTCTAGAAGGGCCTCGCAAGGCCTGCCCCTCATGAGGCAGCTTCCTCCTAGGCATCCTTGGCCGAGCCATCTTCCGAGGGATGGCCCCAGTGTCGCCTCCTAGGCCAAAGGCATACATAACGTGGTACCCTAGTTCCCACTAGGCCGACAATATTTATTGAATTAGTAACTCAAATTCAAATATGTTACAGAGTTAAACCATAGCCCAAACATCACTTTAAAAATATGCAACATTTTTGTTGAGGCATTTAAGTTTGTTCCAAAAATGATGAACATTTTAGAAGTCATTTTGGGTTCATTTGAGAAATTCCATTTGAATTGTTTTTTATTGGGATGATCTTCCAGGGTTTATGCAATCACCATTTCAATATTTCAAAAAATTTGAAATATGATGCAACATGGAAGCTATCCTGCTGCATACCAAATACTAGGGATGTGACAACTCACCCCTCTAAACAAGAATCTCATCCCGGGATTCAGAACCCGTCGGGAAGAGGGCGGGGTACTCAAGTTGAAGATGATCTTCTCGCCCCCAAGTTGCTTCATCCTCAGAATGGTGAGACCAATTAACCTTGAGAGACTATATATTGCGACATCGAGTTCTACACTAGGCTTCCTTAAGAATACGAATAGTATATTCTCGACCTGAGAGGTCAACTTGGAGATCAAGCATATCGTGGTCTACTTCGCGTATCGGATACAAGAAGCAACACATGAGTTGGGAAACGTGGAAGACATCATGAACTCCAATTGTTAGGCAACCTCCTCTTGTTTAGCAACAATGCGAAAAGGACCAATGTAGCAAGGAGCCAATTTACCTTTGATACTGTAGCAATGGGTACCCTTCAGAGGTGCATTCCAAAGATAAGCCTTCTCATCAACTTCATAGCTTACATCCTTATGATGCCGGTCATATTGGCTCTTTTCACGAGATTGGGCTCTATTCAAATATTCACGAATGGTGCGAACTTACTCTTCTCGCTCCTGAATCATATCTGGTCTAAAGACATTTCTTTCACCGGTTTCTAACCAGTTTAACGGTGTTGGACATCTTCATCCATACAGAATTTCGAAAGGAAATTTGCCCAAAATAGATTGGAAGTTGTTATTAAAAGAAAAGTCGGCAAATGGAAGACATTTCTCCCAATTCATTGCGAATGAGATAACACAGGCTCTAAGCATATCTTCGAGAATTTGATTGACTCTTTCTACTTCACCAGTTGACTAAGAGTGAAAAGTTGTGCTAAAGGAGAGATGGGTCCCAATAGCATTCCAGAAACTTTCCCAAAATGAGAGGTGAAAAGACTTACATCGTCTGAATTGATCTCAAGAGGAACCATGTAGAGAAACTATTCGAGAGATATACAAATCTGCTAACTGACTAGAAGTTATACTTCATCAAACTGGAAGGAAATGAGCAACTTTGGAAAAGCGATCGATGACCATGAAGATGGCATCATTCCCTTTATTAGTCTTTAGAAAGACGGTGATGAAATCCATACCGACCTTATCACATTTGAGCGTGGGAACAACCAAGGGCTAAAGAGTGCCAGCAATCCTTTGGTGCTCTGCCTTAAATCCATGCCAAACATCATCGTTAGCAATGAATTGAGAAATTTATATCTGTCACACCCTGTGTTTTGCCTCTCATGACTAAGTTAACATGACTCGAAAATTAGGGCCAAATAAAACGTTTTGAGTGCACTTGAATGTTTGAATTGTGTGTTGTTTGCTTGCTTGTTTGATTGCTTGCTAGTGCTCTATAATTCATAAAACTCTCTCCTACTCTCAAAACTCTTTTCCTTGACCTAGAACCCTTGTCAAATGATCATCCCATGTGCATAGGACTTAAAACTATTTTTATCAAATATTATTTTGGGCAAAAAGCATTTATTTAAATTAGGTTTTCAAAAAAACCTGATTTGAGATTTGCACTACAAGTCCCCAAATTGGGTGAATCCTTTTTCCCCAAATGCTTTATTTTAAACCCACTATATATAAGACTTCCCAAAACCACCAAATATTATTTTTAAAGATTATTTTCATATTTTATTTAAAGGATTTTTCTTAAGGCCACAAATGGTCTTTTATAGGGAAAAATTATTTCAATGCTTTAAAAATATTTGATAAAATTTAGGAAAACTCAGTGGACATATATTTTCCATATATGAGGATGTCAACACATGGTCACGTTCAAAATATTCGACAAAACCCTTCAAAACCATTTCTGCCTATTCCCAGCATTTGAAATATTTCTATAAGAAATATTCTCCATGAAATCCAGGAAAATTATAGCATGTCACATATGATATATGTGTTCATCTTGCCAACTTCCATCTCAATCCCAATTGTTTTGGTTCACCAAAATAGCCCAAAACCATTCCTGTCCAGAGCCAAATTTGATCAACTTTACATTGTGAAGTCTCTCTTATTGATCCCAAACTTTGTGGACATGTTCTAATCTCCAAATAATGATGTTACACAAATTTGTGAATCAAGGGGATTGGTTTAACCCAACTAGATCTACAGAAACCTTGTTCTGTTGAATCATAGGGTTTACCATGTTTACATTGCAAACTTTCAGAAAATCATCTCCAAAATTGTGATCAGGACCAAATGGACTTGCCGTTTACCCCTGATAAGTTTTAAGGTCATAGGATTCCCCTTCGTAGCCCAATCACAGCACAAGCACCTTCAGCCATGAACTTGTGGATAAGCAAAGTGGGCCCAAAAAGATTCTCCTTGCCCCCAACTTTTTACCACTACATTGTCTAGACCCCTTATACCTCGAGTAACATTGTCATGCCCTCTGATCAATTATTTGGGGGATAGATCCCTCATTCTCCCTCTCTTTTACCATGGCAATACCTCTTCTTTCCCCTCTCCCATTATTCTGTTCATAACAATGCCCCCAAACCTTTCCAAGGCATCATTTGCATCAACCCAAACCCAAATATGGAATACTCATGTGGGAAACTTGAGTAGTAACTCTAAAACTAGATTATGGCAGTAAAAATAGCTTTGAACTGCAAGTGTCCTATGCACTCTTCTAGCTGAGCTGAAAATGGGTGGTTATGTAGTCCCTCCATACCCATGACCACTAGACATGGATTGGTGCCAAGAGGCCCACAGTAAAAACATCTTGGATAAGCTCCCAGTTTGCTGCTGCAAACTTCCGAGCAGTGAAAACCCATTTCCACCAGCTCCAATTCCCTTGAAAATTTACCAGTAATCTATATCATGCATTCCTTGTCCTCGTCTTGTAGCTCGTGTCCGGCAGCGATAGAGTGCCACAGCATGTCGGGCATCTTCCATTGGCCTCGCACGCCCCTCCCTGACGCTCACAAGCTTCCAAGACCCCTCTGGCACGGGTGCTCCCCGGGCCTGAAACTCATCCGAGGACACCCGAGCGTCCCCTTCGCCGCCCTCCTGCATATACCTCGCCCCCGAGCCTCTACTTGATCCCTGGCACTCTCTCCCTCTCCCTAACGTCCCGAGCCTGCCCATTTTTACCTCCTGTGGCCTTCTCCTCCTCCCATGATCGCCATGCCCGACACGGCCACCACTCGGGTTCGAGCTCCCCCGTGCCTCTCATTTCCCTTGAGCCTCACCATGACACCTCCCAGCATGGCCACACCCCCACCCGCTCTCTTTTTCCTTTCCCCGGTGGCTGGAACACGCTTCCATGGCCGCCCACCACCGGCCCCCGCCACGACCAAGACCCCGCCAACTCCAACGCTTCCAGCAAGAAATGAGACCCCCGGGTGGGTGTCGATCATCTGCATGAGCGCACCGGTGGCCGGACCATCGCCAAAGGTGGCCAGATCCACCGGGGCGAGCGTCGGCGCTGCTCGGGCCCGCCTCGTCTGCCCTCCTTGCTCGAGCGGGAGGTGGGGGACGGCTCCAACAGGCGGGCCCCACGTGTCGGCCACAGGCCAGCCGGGCCCCCAGTTAAGTGGAAGCGCCCCCACGGTTTCCCGCCACCTAGCACAGGAGGCGTACTAAGCAAAATACCCCTTCAGCATCGCCCGACCCTTGCTAGATCGAGCTAATGGGCCAGCCCATTCTCTATCCAGCGCTCGATGCACACTTTAGCCCATAGGGTAAGCCTTTTCCATTTTGTGTTTTTATAGAAACTCGTAAAATTCATAATAAATTCATATGACCTCCAATTTTTATGATTCAAATTTCTAAATACTCCTATAAATTCCACCTATCTCAGGATATAACTCCCATAATTTTCCACCACAAGTCTCTGCCCTATTCCTCTTGCAAAATCCCTAGAGAGTTCAATTTAACTCTAAATTGGGTGATCCCAAATCCTAGATGGCTATAATGTCATTACCTATTTATCTAGGCATGGTTAACATTTTTCCCATGCCCCTATTCTGTTGGATCAAATAAATGAACCAGTTTCCATTTATTCCATCTTTGGAAAATCATAGGAACTTCATACCAACTCCAAATCCAGTGAAACCACTTCGCACATGTTGCTAAAATCATGCCCTATTTTATGAGTGCCTCCACTCATTTTTATGAAAATATTTTCAGTTGATATCTTGAAGGGTCATTCCCACCATTCAAAACTTCCCCTTGACCCTCATCCATCAAAATCTCCTTAGTTATTTTTCTCATGACCAGAGAGTACTAGAAAAATAAAACTCCTATTTACAGAGCACTTTATTTTCTGCTTGTTGTGTTGCTTATTGCGGTTGTTTCCGGTGATAGTTGGCAAAGTGGACGAAGTGCTCGGAGAGGACAAGAAGCGTGTGAAGACCTCGAAGACATTGCTGAGCCAGGCAAGCAGCCCTTTGACCATGTGAAGAAACTTTTCATGCATAACATATAGCCCTTGTTGTTTTGATGATTGATCATGATGTGGTGTTTCCCCTTTGGTGGGTTGCCTCTGATACTTTTACCATTGAAAATTGCATCGTGCATGACCCTACCACCTTATGAGGGTTATGCGGGTGGGTGTAGATAGGTTGCTAGTAGATGCTACGCAAGTGGGTTCAGGTTTATGCATACTGATGGAAAGGAAGAAATGATTTCAAAGACTTTTCGAAAACCCTGTCGGGTGCCACTAATGCCCGAGGGAGATGATGATGATTTGGGTCATCATTTGAGAAAGAAGTGGTGTGCCGGAACAAGTTGAGGATGTGTTTTCGAAAATGGAGGGTTTAAGATTTTTCAACCGTCCCAACCTTACATGTGCGACCACGATACCCCTTATGGGATGGGGCTTTGTTGAATACTATGGTTGGTGCTAGAAGGGAGCCCGCATTACTAGTGGGGAGGGTGAAGTGATCACTCTCGAGATGGGGTCGTGCCGGAAGTGGAAGGCGATGCGCTGTCTTTACAAGCACCGGGCACACCATTGCGTGCCATCATGGATGATACGTGTGATGTACATAATGAGGGATGGCACCAACGAGTGGACTCTTTGCTTAGTATCACTATTGGAAAGGAATTGTTCGGGTGCTTACCTCGGGTATGTAATATACCACCAGTCGTGGATGACACGTAAGTTCCCCGAGTCTTGTGGGTAAAGTTTGCAACCTCTAAAGAGTGTAAAACTATTCGAATAGCCGTGTCCACGGTCAAGGATAGTTGTGGGTGCTGCTTATGCCACGTCCAGATGTTTTCGCAAACTTGGTGTGTGTGTTCGGAAGACAGAAGGATGATACTTGAGGCAAGTCTGAAGACTTGATGTGATGAATGAACATGAGATGTTCAACCCCTGCTTATGATGATATATATAACTTGTTAATATGGATATCTGCCAACTGTTGATGCATGCTTACCCATAGTTACTTGATCAATGACATTGCATTCAAAATTGGCTTTCCGCAAAATACCTACTTAGTGCTATTTCATGCATTGTTATTGCCATGTTCCAAACATGGGTTGCTTGCAAGTACATTCAAAGTACTCATTGGCTTGCCACTGGTTATTTTATTGGCCAGGCATGAAAGATCAGGTTATGATGAAGATTACCTTGGTGACGGACATGCGAGCTAGGACACTTCCCAGTCATAATGCCTATAGGGTTAAGACGGATGGCATGGGTTCACGCTATCATTGAAGATTTCCGCTGCAGTCATATGAAGACTTGGTCATAAAGGCCATATTTCAGTAAACCAGTATGTAATGGATGTAAGACTCTTGTTATTCAGTTTATGGGTGTTCAGTGAGCATTGATCTCTGGGATCACTATGCACGTACTTCGGTGATCACGACTTATGAGTCGGGGTCACCACAATCTCTTCATCCTAGTCCACCAGAACCTCTGGCTTAGGTCATGATACATCTTAGTGCTACCAGGATGAATCATGAGAGGATATTCATGAGCTTCTATTAAGATCAATTGTCGTAGGTTCGATATATTGGGAACAACAAGACAGCCCTCAAAGAATACAACACCTTGAACATTTACAGAGAAACATCCAACAACTCCTTTGGCAATGTTGCTCCTGACCTGGGAAACCCATTTATCATACTTCTTGGCAGATATGATTTTATCATCAAGAGTTGGTTGCACCACCAAGGTAGAGAGGAGTCCTCGAGGAACAATGTGAATATTAAGATTACGAAATTCCTCGTGAAGAAGCGGTTGACTTTGTAGCAACATGACGTTATTACAATAGGATTTATGACTTAGTGCATTAGCCACGACATTGGCTTTACCTGGGGTGTAAGTATTCCTAATTCGTAATCCGTAATCAACTCGACCCAACATCTATGCCCGAGATTCAAATCTGATTGGGTGAAGATATACTTGAGACTCTGGTGATCAGTGTAAATTTTGCAATGATTACCTGGAAGGTAATACCGCTAGGTTAAAAGTGCGTGAACTACAACGGCTAGTTGTAGATCATCTGTTGGGTAATTTTCCTCATGTGGACGTAACTATCGAGAATCATAGGCAATCACATGACGATCTTGCATAAGGATGCAATGTAGTCCTTGTTGCGAGGCATCATAGTAGATAATGGAGTCCTTATACAAATCTGGTGGCCCAGGTACCGAGGTAGTAGTTAGTCGTATTTTCAACTCCTGAAAACTTTCATCACGTTGTGAGGTCCAATCGAACTTCTTATGTTTCTTGAAGAGTATAGTTAGAGGTTTGGAAACTTTGGATAAGTTCTTGACGAAGCGGTGACAATAGCTCGCTAGGCCAAGGAAACTCGTAATTTGCTTTAGTGTTCAGGTTAAGTCCAATCAAGAACATCCTAACCTTTCATGGGATTGACAACAATACCTGTCGCATAGATTACGTGGCCTCTAGCAACCAGGATTCACACTTAGAGAATTCGGCGTAAAGGCAGCGCTCTCAAAGTTTCATCAATACCAGCCTAAGATGCTCGAGATGTCCGTCTTCATTCCTCAAATAAATCAGTATACAATCGAGGTAACCCATGAAAAATTTACCCAAATACTCCATGAAGATCGAATTCATTAAGAGGGAGAAGGTGGCTGGGGCATTGGTTAGACCGAAGGACCTGATGGTGTACTTGTCTAGGCCAATAACGATTGACAGAGGTCGTCTTAGGAATGTGCCCATTCCTGATTTTGATTTGGTGATAACTTAATCTCAAATCCAGCTTGCAAAAGACTATAGATCCAGCGATCTGATCATACAGATCATTGATCGTAGGGAGCAGATATTTATTCTTTAGCGTGACTAGATCAACTAGTCGATAATCGACGACCATCTGATCTATACTATCCTACTTCTTAGCTAAGACGACGGGACAAGCCCATGGAGAAGAACTTGGGAAGATGAAACCTTTCTTCAAAGATTCATCAAGTTCGGTATTAATCTCAACTAGATCTTGTGGGGAATTATTATAGGATCTTCTAGCGATGGAGTGGTCCTCAAATAAAATCTATGACAAACTCTACTTCTCTGGCAGGTGGAACACTTGGCAGTTATTCTATAAAGACATCTGAAAAGTCACGAACTATAGGTATATCTTCAAGGTTTGGAAGATGATTGGCATTAAGAGCATATATTTGGCATTTGAAATACAAGTCAGAACATTGACTATCTGGCCATAAGGATGAGTAGATGAACAGACTTCGAGAAACAATCAATTTTGGCATGATGAAGTGTCATCCAGTCCATTCACAAAATGATATTGATGACTGAAGTCTTGAGAGTTATCAAAGAGGCAAGCAATACTACACCATTAACAAGAATTTGGTTCCCATGGCTTACTGCATTTGTTTTTCATTTGGAAATTGGAGTTGGAATTACTAATAGAGCAGTCATATCGTTGAAAGCAATGTTATGCAAGGAGGCATTACGTTCAGAGATCAAAGGGTGGGATGCTCCGGAGTCAACTAGAACTGACGCTAGATGTGAATTGACAAGATGCGTCTTAAGCACCACGTCAGCATCATCTTGATCTTCTTCTATAGATACATGGTTCACACATCCACGAGTTAGAGTAACTAACATGTCATTAGACTTTTGGATTGGTGGCTTGAAAAAGTCAACACCAATTACTCAAGAGGCTAGAACATAGCCACATAGAGGACACTCTCTCAAGTAGTTTCCTGGCTGGCTACACTTTAAGCATGCTCCATAAATGGTACATGGATCTAGGTTGACCAACTGATGGACGAGATTCTTCTGGGGAACACATGACATCGGTAGGCTAGACACCACATAGGATGATAGCTATGCATATCCCGGAGGAAGAGCAATGTTCGGGATCCATATTCTATGCTTCTGAGATATAGAAATTGAAGATGATCAAACATCATGGTCGTTCTTGCGGGATTCATCATAGGTCATCCTAGTAGTTTCTACTTTGATGGCTTCGTCCACAAGAACCTTGAAACGAGTGAACTCATTCAGACTGAGATCATGATGAAGCTTTGGATCGAGACCTTTCCTGAACATAGCTTGCTTTTTGGCATTTGTGGATACCTTTTGTGGTGCATAACACACAAGGCGTCCGGACTCACGACTATAAGAATCCACATCCATGTTGCTTTGACTCGGATTGAAAAACTCCTCTTGCTTAGTACCTATGCGGGTCTGCGGAATATGATACTCCTGAAAAGCCCCACAGAACTCCTCCCATGAAATATCTTGGCCTGCAGGACGCATGGCCTCGAACTTCGCCCACCATAGGCTAGCGGAACCCTCAAGATAATATGTGGCATAGGTAACCTTGTATCCTTCAGCCACGTTTGCATAACGTAGCTTGTTGTTGATACTACAGAGTCAATCATGTGCGTCTGGTGGCTTAATGGAGTGGTGGAAAGTGTGTGGATTTAATTGATGAAGTCTTTGGTGGATACTAGCTCATTGCGCTCATGGTTTGTATTCTGCTCGATGTGCTTGAATAGATGGTTGGTGGATCGCTTGTTCATTTCAACTTTTAGCATAACTTCTACCAACGAAGTCGGGTCGGGAGGATCTTCTTAATCCCTACCACCTTCATGGTTCTGACCACGACCAGCAAACCTTTGGTAACTGGCGACATCCTGACGGAAACAACGAGGGTTCAAAAAACAAGGAACAACACTCACTACTGCGGGAATGCCTAGTAGTGGTGGGTGGGAAAAGCCTAACAGTGGCGGGGCAAGGCTCTCAGGGTCACCTGCAACTGCTAGAACACCATCAGCGGTGGGCGCCCGCCAGCCACTATTAGGCCAGGAGCAGTGGCGGCCTTAGGTCTTGCCTACCACAACACTTGGTCCCACTAAAGGATTTGCATGGTATTGTGGCATTCATTCTCAAAAGAAAGCCAATGCTATTGCTGCAAGCCGACATGATTTATTACAACATATTCCACCTGGATCATATCATCATATTGCATTTGATACAAATATTTTGGTTTGATATCCACATACATGCACCACATAATAATAATCCTAGATTAATTAAAATTAGTACTTATAAAATATAAAGTGCATTACAATAATTAATAAGAATTTATATGAGTGAAATGAGTGTCGTCCGGTGTTCAACACGCCGAATGTTAGTAGAAGCTGCACATACTACATGAATTAGTACTTGATGGAAAGAACGGGGACCAACAGGCCGCTTGCTATGGAATTGGAGATTTGGCCTCTCGAATACCGCATTGCACAACCTTGGTGGGTGTGGGTATGGTGGTTGGACTCATACCAAACCAGATCCTCAACCTATCATCCGAGGTTGCCTCCACAAGGATGCACACTACGAGGGAAGTGAACCGCCTCTCTGTAATCTTCTCAATCTCTCAAAGAGAACAATGGGACATTAGAACACTTTTGGCACAAGCTAACATTGCCTCCTTGAGGTGCTTTGCCCGATAATTTTCCATATCCATAGAAAGACCTTGTCCATGTCCGTCGTAGAGACCCCCTCCCACAAATCTCTTAGCAGTCCCATATGTTATTTTTAGCAGACAATAACATTCAAAATATATACATATAGAAAAGATCACAAGGTTAATATATAAAAATATAACAGGCATACATATAAAGTAGAGATCACAAGGTAACAATCATTGTGTCATAACATAGTTTAATGTTTTTCATGGTTTACTAGACTACAGAGGAGCATGTATATCGCCATGTTGATGTCTCATTCTCCTTGACTCTCTTCCACATAGTTGAAAACAACCTCATCCCTCACTACATGGCGAGTGATGATATTCATGAGCACTATCTGAAGGTGCTCGTGCTTTGTCCAAAAGTGATCTAGATTAACCTCCTTCTCATTGTCTTTAGACCATTTCTATGACATTGAATCACTTCTTCACTATGGTCCTGCATGCACATAGTCATCCATCGATACCATGGCACAGTAGCGAGAATTGTGCATGGTTTCGCCTTTTGGTTGTTGCCTGCAATAGAAGCTAGTGTTAAATTTGTACTGTGAATGCGGCATGTTCTTACGGTCGGACTTATGACACCTAAGAAGAGGAGAACTAGGAACATTATTTAGATCGGTCCACGGCTTCTTAGGGTCTCTCCTGGAATCAAAGAAATAAGCCCGGTCGTCCTGGGGCATCACTGCGATGACGATCCAATGTTCATTGCTGCGCAAAACAATTAAACCATGCAATATTAATGAGATTGACATAAAAGTACCCACGTGTATATGTGCAAGAAAAAAACAAATGAAGTCATGTTGCTAAGTAAGTCATGATTCATGACCCCTGTTCAAGAATTCATCCGATTAACTAGTTAACTTGCCGATTAATCCCTACTCGTAGGGTCACCGAGTAGCCGATTAATTGAGAAATCCCTCGATTAATGGATTAAATAGCCGATTAACTTATCGATTAGCCTATTAATCCCCTGCTTGCCAACCAACCGAGCAGTTACCAGTTAACAATTTCCTCAACAATGCATGATAAAGTTATGCTTTTGACGAGGACTATGAAGAATGGCCTTGTGGAGATAATTCTCCATAAGACATTGGCCTTTTTTGGAATCCACATTGGCCCAATGCACGATATATGGATCAAGGAAGCAAACTTCCTTGGTCTAGAGTAATGGATTTGTAGCATGCCAGAGCGACCAAAGCCTCATTCAAGATGGCTTTATTATTTCCACATACAAAATATTGTCGTTCACCAAACTATAAAGTCCACGATATATTTTATCAGATGGGTACTCGTCGACAAATCCAAGACCCTCTATAACATTGGTGGTGTAATACATCTCATCGTTTCCTGGCCTAGCTACTACGTCTTTGTGTAGAAGCTAAATGACAATGCTTAGTGCACTCAAGGTGTGTTATGGCAACATTGCTCCACCGCGCTTAAACATTCTCATGAAGCACCGAGTGACAGAAACATTCACCACACCATCTCCTGGTACCTTACTGGCGGTACGTTTATTGGCTGATTTCTTCTTTCGCTTTTTGCCCTTTTTACAACGCTGGGCTGAGGGGTCCGTAAATGATGGTTCTCCAGAATGAATTTGTTGCGTTTGCTGAAATTTAGTGTGCAATTATCAGTCATGTTTCATAAAAAATGGAAGAAAATTTTTGACATGACATTTGCTAAAAAGATGATATAACAAGTGCCAGAAATTTGGCGAAACGGAAATGAATCCACATTTCTCCAAAACACTAGCACTCATGTCGATACTTGCAAATATAAGCCAATGATACTACAATTGATTATAGTTAAAAAATTAAAGAAAAATTCAGCATAACCTTTGCTAATAAGAGGATATAATAAGTGCCAGAAATTTGGTGAAACCGAAATGAATCGATGTTTCTCCAAAACATTGGCACTCATGTCGATACCTGCAAATACAAGCCAACGATACTACAATGGATCCTAGTTAAAAAATGGAAGAAAAAATTGGCATGACCTTTGCTAACAAGAGGACATAACAAGTGCTAGAAATTCGGCGAAACGAAAATGAATCGAGGTTTTGCCATAATAGTGCCACTCATGTTATAACGTAAAACTATAATTCAACCACACTAGAACGATTCCTACGCATAAACTTACCAAATATTTCTAAACTACAAGTGTATATTTACCCTAAACACAGATTTGACCATCATACAAAATAGCACTAAGAAACATTTGCATGTATTTCTAAACTACTAATATTTCTAGTAGGCAAAAATCTGACAATGCATACCGGAGAGGTAAAACGCTTGGAGTTCAAATGCAGCCCGACGTCTTTGATGTAGGCA
Organism: Hordeum marinum; assembly: GCA_022496015.1. NCBI lineage: Eukaryota > Viridiplantae > Streptophyta > Magnoliopsida > Poales > Poaceae > Hordeum > Hordeum marinum. The sequence goes on along the minus strand of CM039675.1, from coordinate 206,073,073 downwards.
GGGGAGGAGGACATGCCTGCACCACTAGCCATCAGGGTTGAGCTCGGTAGTGGCGGCGGCGGTGGCAGCGATGAGACACCTCCTCCGATGTTAGAGGAAGATGCCATGAGCACCCACGGAAGCTCAAGGAGGGTTATGGGGGCAACGAGGGACGCGATGGCGACGAGGGTCGCGGGGGATAGGGGCGACGAGGGCACGCACAGCGGGGAGGGACGCCATGGTGACGAGGGGCATACACGACAGCGAGGAACGATGTTAGCGAGGGGCGCGGCAGTGACTTGGATGAGACCCTGGGGGAGACGGCACGGGGAGAATGGTTTTTTTTGTGAAAATTGAACATCCCGCGTAGTGTAATTACGAGTGGTGGATGGTGTATAGGGACCGCCACACGAACAGCAACAAGTTGCGGCGGTCCGTAACACGAGTCCGACACTACTTAAATGACCTTCTGGGACACCCATCCCAAAAGTTACGGCCATTTAGTTATGGCGGCTGCAGAGGCGGGCCCACCAAAACTGATAGAAGTAGAAGTGGTGGGCATGACTCACTGCCCACCGCTATTGTGCTTCATCACGGGATAAGATTTGGAATGGTTCACCGGTGGCGAGCGCATGCACATGCTCGCCACTACTATGTGTCCACTAGTGGCGGGCACGGTCTCTTACCCTGCTAGTGCAACATTTCAGAATTAGCAACGGCGGGTGCCCCTCCTAGCCCGCCACTTATTGGGGTTGACCTATAAGCCTTTTCCGAGTAGTGCATGGAACATATGAAAACCTAAGATAACTCGGGCAGCATAACGGATGTATGAGGCGACCTACAAGAGATTTGAGAAGCATGACAACTCAACATCATCGGTTCAAGGTATAGTGAGATCATAGGCATCACTTGCATGACGACTCTGGGGGGGACAAGATTTTACACACAACAACAGTCCTATAACTCTACGGATGCAGTAACTCGTGATCCTGATAGATAGGTAAGAAGTCTAGTCCTTGATCCCCCAGAGAAGACAAGATTGTAACTCAGAATAGAGTGATAGGAGGAAAGGAGTAAAATTTATCTTACGTTCACTTCCACAATCAATTCACTTATATAACTAATGATTATGTCGCTAGCATCCATACGTTAGAGAACCCGAGTCGACATGACTAGTTATAGACCCAAGTGGCACAACTGTACAGGAACATGCATACATAACCTAGCAATTTAGGTGCTCGTCATCAGCATGTGTCGATCAGTCATAGCAAGCTACACAGACTCCATTACATGGCGTGACATTTCCCTGCAGTGATAGACACACCAACAAAGAAGGATAGATATCGGTCAATCTGTGTGTCCAAAGCAATAGCAAGCTACTAGGGCTCAGTTGAAGCACAAAGAGGCATTTTCCTGTAAAGAAGGCTACCATAGGCCTACAACTAGGTGGTGAATCCCATAGAGTCCAAGGCATTTCAATCATACACGCAATATGCATGATATGTGTAGATACAATGTGGCATCACAACATAACTCTAAAACATAAAATTTATTTAGAAGGATCCGGAGAGTAACATAGTAAAATGTTACAAGCAGGGGATCACATGACCCAACATTCAGAGCATCCAAACAACAAGAAGAAGTTCAACATGTCTGGGTACATACATCTACTGGAACCGGCTGGAAGAACCTGAAGATCTACAACGACCCTCCCAAAGGAGCCAGACCGCTATTTGGGTTCCCAAGCTACTCGTCGATGTCAACTTCAAGAAGGAAGTGTAACATGAACAACGTCTATCTCTATAAAAATCTAAGTAAGAAATAGTGAGTATGAAGGTACTCAACAAGACTTACATCAGAAATAACTCTTTATGCACAATGTATAAATGAACGAATTGTGGGGTTTAGTGCGCAAATGCTAGTTTTGTCCTTTGGCTAACTTGAACTATGACAAAGTATCCTCCCTCTCTCGTCTCCCTACGAGAGAGCGCACATGAGTCCATCTAGCTAGTCACCACATCAAATCACTATTATGGATTCTCTCCCGCCTTCCTTCGAGAAGGCCATCGATAACACTCACACTCATTTTAAATTATCCATTTCAATTGTCTATGAATTGTATAAGCATCCAACTAGTCCATATATGCAGATGCGGATATTCAAATAGATAATTTACTCTGCATGGGTGTACTCACGAGGGTGTCGGCCACAGATGTTAACTTACAATGACTCATGTCCAAGTTAGTCACCTATCTGAGTTGGAACCCATAATGGATGTTTGGCTAAGGTTTCCAATACGGCCTCAAACTGTGTGAGCGACGCCCCAAGGCGGTCCCCGTTGGGTCATTCATCCACTTCGTTTGTTGTGCCACAACCTATAAACTTTTTAAACAATTACGACTCATGGACTAAGGACATGGCAACTTAATAGGCCGAGCAGTTCAAGGTCGCTGAATCCTCAAAGTGCGGTACTAACTAGTCTTGGAACACAAACGCAAGATCTCACGTCCTAAGTGTGGCATCAATGAGACAACCCACCATGTACTCCTACACTACCTCTCACTACCTCTACCCAAATAGGTTCACACACACTTCTCCCACCAGTAGGACATGTTAGTTCCAACTTATCACCAGGATGGGTCAGACCAACTCAACTCTAAGCATAGCAAGCATTAAATGGATGAAGCGTCACAACATGGCTCAAGCAACTCCTAATCATGCTAGTAAAGTTTAGCTATTTACTATGACAATGACAAGTCCTACAAAGGAATGGGTTTATCTACCTAAACACAAGTAATAGTTGAATCATGTTTTCCTAGTGCATTTTAATGATAGCAAGAGCGGGAGATTGGGATTGTATTGAAACATTCACGCGGGGGGGGGGGGGGGGTTGCTTGCCTGAAAGTCGGGAAGAACAAGGCTATTCTTCCATGTCGTCCATAACTACGTCTCGCAAGTCTATCGAAAAGGCCAAACAAGGAACAATTTAAATATGGCAAATGCTTCACAATGATGATGATAATGGCATGTTAACAGGGTGCTTGATTTACCTAATGCAACTTGTCATAGATTAAATGGAGTTCATTTCATCAATATAGATCAATTCGAACTCCACGTATAAGCATTTAAATGCCTTTAATGAAACATTCCCAAACAGCGTATAAGTTCCAGCCTGAAAATAATACAGATGGAAAGATTGGATTTTCTAATCTTTTTTCATATAAAAATTATTTTATTTGGGTCTACGATTGATTTTTTGTGAATTTTTGAAGTTTGAAATAATTTGTAGAATTTCTTGGATTGTATAAAATCTAGAAAATCATTAATGATGTTAGGCTAACAACATCATGACTTCAGCAGATCAACAACACCAGGTCAGGGTCAAACCCGGCTGTGGGACCCCCATGTCATAGGCACAAGGTTAAGCAAAATTAATTAACCCTAATTGAAACTATTAGGGTGCCTGGGCCCACCTCTCAATGACTCATGCGGGGGTAGTGGCTAATATACTCTAGCTGCGCCAATAGCATGGGCTCGAAGCAAGGTGAGGCTACAACACGAAAATGAGTGCATAGAGTGAGGAAAAAGGACAACAAGCTTACGGTGGTCACGAAGAGCAACTGGGCGAGCTCGGGGATGACCTAAATGAAGCGAATCAATGGCGGATGGCTTCGGTGGCCGGCGACAAAAATGGTGATGATAGTGATGCTATAGGGCCTTCGCTCTTGCGTGCTTCGTCTAAGGAGAGAAGGATGTCACAGCGGACCTTCTTGACACGAAGACGAGGCAAGGCAATGCCAGAGGGTGCACGAACAGCGAGCTACAGCGTCGGACGCGCTCGAGTCCGAGGTGAGGAGCGAGCGAGGAGGAGGGGAAAGTGATTGGGGGAAGAGTATGAGCACGAGGAGTATCACAAGCCTCTCCCGGTGGGGAGATGAAGATGAGGGGATGGCGTCGGCACGAAGCAGGAGGTGGCGTGCTCTCGCTCATGCAATGACTCTCCCTCTGCCTACTTGCAGAGGTTGAAAGATGACTAGTGACGTGGGCTGGGCCAGCTTTGCTACCACATAAGTCAGGTCGTACCTTTCCCTTTCCTATGTATTTCAAACTTTTCTATTTTATTCAATATGTTTTGGTTTAAATAAAATATCAAACAATTTAATGAAGTCCTTAAAATCTTAATGTTGCCTGCTAGAATATTTCCAAAGACACCTATGTGTTGGAAATATGCCCTAGAGGCAATAATAAATTGGTTATTATCATATTTCCTTGTTCATGATAAATGTCTTTTATCCAAGCTAGAATTGTATTGATCAGAAACTCATATACATGTGTGGATACATAGACAACATCGTGTCCCTAGTGAGCCTCTACTAGACTAGCTCATTAATCAAAGATCGTTAAGGTTTCCTAACCATAAACATGAGTTTTCATTTGATAACAGGGTCACATCTTTAGGAGAATGATGTGATGGACATGGCCGAAATCGTAAGCATAGCATTTGATCGTATCACTAAGTTTATTGCTACTAATTTCTTCATGTCAAGTTTTTGTTCCTAAGACCATGAGATCATGCAACTCCTTGACACTGGAGGAATGCCTTGTGTTTATTAAATGTCATTTCGTAATCGGGTGATCATAAAGGTACTCTAGAGGTATCTCCGAGGGTGTCTGATGGGTTGGCATGGATTGAAATTGGGATTTGTCACTCCGTTTGACGGAGAGGTATCTCTGCACCCTCTCAGTAATACAACATCACAAGAAGCTTGCAATCAATGTGACTAAGGAGTTAGTCAAGGAATATTGTATTGCAGAATGAGTAAATAGAGTTGCCGATAACAAGATTGAACTAGGTAAGGAGATACCGACGATTGAATCTCGGGCAAGTAACATACCGCTAGAGAAAGGGAACTGCATACGAGGTTGATTGAATCCTTGGCATCCTAGTTCAACCAATAAATATCTTCATGGAATATGTGGGAACCAATATGTGCATCCAGGTCACGCTATTGGTTATTGACCGGAGAGGTGTCTCATTCATGTCCACATGATTCTTGAACTTGTAGGGTTCGCACGCTTAACGTTCGTTGATGATATAGTATTATTGGTTTATGTATTTTGGTGAGCGATTGTTGTTCGGAGTCCCGGATGAGATCCCGGATGACACGAGGAGCTCCGGAATGATCTGGAGGTAAATATTTATATATGGTAAGTCATATTTTGGTTACCGGAAAAGTTTCAAGTTTTTTCGGTATTGTATGGGGAAGCTTCTAGAAGGTTCAGGAAACTTTTGGAGGAGTCTGAAAGTCCACCAAGGGTTCCACCACGTCCCAAGGGTTTAAATGGGCTGAGGGGAGGCACCCTTACCTTATTGGGCCAAGCGCATAAGTCCCTTAGGGCCCATGCAGTTGGGAAAGGTGGAATGTCCACCTTTGTATGGAAGGGAAGGAGGAGTACTAGGATTCCACCTCCTCCCCCTTGGCGGCTCCCTAGGGATTGGAGAGGCTATTCCCCCATGCCCCTCCACCTATATATAGAGGGAAGGGGCGCCCCAAAAGGACGTACAAAGCCCTTGGCGCCCTTCTCTCTCCCTAGACCATTTTCTCCTCCGTTTCGGTTTTGGTAGCGCTCGGCGTAGCCCTGCCGGGATAGATCCACCACCATATGCACCATGTCATCGTGCTGTTTGAGGACACATCTACTACTGCGCTCTCACTCTCTATATCGAGAAGGCGAAGACTATATCTTGCCGCACATGTGTTGATCGCGGAGGTGTCGTCCGTTCGGTGCTGGATCGGATTGGATCGCAGTTGGATTGTGAAGAGTATGACTACATCAACCGCATTATATATGCTTCCTCTTAGTGATCTACAATGTTTTGTCGATACACTTCCCCTCTCGTAGCTATGCATCTCCATGGATAGATCTTGTGTGTGCCTAGGAAATTTTTTGTTTCCCATGCAACGTTCCCGAACAGTGGCATCATGAGCTAGGTCTATGCGTAGATGATATGCACGAGTAGAACACAAAGTGTTTGTATGCGTTGATTTTTAGATTTGTTACCTCCTTAGTCTTATTTTGATTCGGCGGTGTTGTGGGATGAAGGGCTCAGACCAACCTTACTTGTCCTCGCACAAGAGACCGGTTCCATCGACTGACATGCAACTTGTTTGCATAAAGGTGGTTAGTGGGTGTTTGTCTCTCCTACTTTATTTGAATAGTATTCTACAAAGGTGGTCCTTGTAGAAGGTTAATAGGTAACTTGAATATCACCGTTGTGGTTATGCGTAGGTAAGAACGGTTCTTTCTAGTTTCCCGTAGCAGCCAAGTAAAACTTGTAACAACAAAGTAGAGGACGTCTAACTTGTTTTTGCAGGGCATGTTGTGATGTGATATGTCCAAGAAGTGATTTGATATATGTGATGTATGAGATGATCTTTTTTTGCAATAGTTATCATGACTTGCATGTCGATGAGTATGGAAACCGGCAGGATCCATAGGGTTGTCTTTAATTTATTTCTTACATTTGCTTTACTTTATCGCTATGAGATAGCAATAGTTGTAGGAGCAAAAGTTGGCGCATCAACCACATGAAGACACAATGATGGAGATCATGATAATGGATATCATGGTGTCATGTTGATGACGATGGAGATCTTGCTGGTGCTTTGGAGATGGAGATCAAAAGCACAAGATGATGATGGCCATATCATGTCACTTATATAATTTGCATGTGATGTTTATCCTTTTCTGCATCTTATTTTGCTTAGGACAATGGTAGCACTGTAATATGATCCCTCACTAAAATTTCAAGATAAAATTGTGTTCTCCCCAAGTATGCACCTTTACGAAGGTTCATCGTTTCGACGCACCTCATGATGATCAGGTATGATAGACTCTATATTCGCATACAACGGCTGTAAGCCAATTTTACACATGCGGAATACTTGGTTTAAACTTGACGAGCCTAGCATGTACAGATATGGCCTCGGAACACAGGAGACCAAAAGGCCAAACATGAGTCATATAGTGCATATCATCAACATGGAGAGGTTCACCATTGAAACCACCTCATCTCACATGATGATCGGACTTGGGTTGGTGGATTTGGATCATGTCACACTTAGACAACGTGAGGGATATTGATTTGAGTGGGAGTTCATTAGTAATTTGATTAACTGAACTAAATATCATGAACATAGTTAAAATGTCTTTGCAAAATATGTTGTAGATTAATATCTCGCGTTGTAGGTCCCGTGTTTTTGATATGTTCCAAGAGAAAACCAAGTTGAAAGATAATGGTAGAAATTATCCGTACTGAGTCCGTGGTCTAAGGATTGTCCTCATTGTTGAACAGAAGTCTAATGTTCTTGACGCCACCCCCTCAAGCGTCGTCCATGGATGTTGTGAACATCTGACATGCACATTCAGTCCGCCATGCTTTATGGCTTAGAACCGGGGAACCAAAGACATTTTGAACGTCATGGAGCATATGAGATGTTCCAAGAGATGGAACGGGAATTTCAGGCTCATGCCCATGTTGAGAGGTATGAGACCTCTGACAAGTTCTTTGCCTGTAAGATGGAACAGAATAGCTCAATCGGTGAGCATGTGCTCAGATCGTTTGGGTTCTACAATCGCTTGAATCAAGTGGGAGTTAATCTTCCAAATAACATAGTGATTGAACTTTGTCTCCAAGTAAATGCCACCATGCTAGTAGATCTTTTGTGATGAACTACAACATGCGAGGGGTGGCAAAGATGATCCGTGTTATTCATGATGTTTTACATCACGAAGGTAGAAATCAATAAGGAGCTTCAAGTGTTGATGGGTAGTAAAATCACTAGTTTCAAGAAGGGAAAGGGAAATAAGGGAAACTTTGAGAATTGCAAGCCAGTTGTCACTCCGGTGAAGAAACCTATGGTTGGACCCAAACCCAAGACTGAGTGCTTCTTTTGTAAGGTGAACGGTCACTGGAAGCGGAACTGCCCCAAGTACTTGGTAGGTAAGAAGGTTGGCAACTTTAAGAAAATTATATTTGATATACATGTTATTGATTAGATATCGGTTCAGTTGCTAATACTGGTAACTCGAAACAAAAGATGCGGAACAAATGGAGACTAGCTAAGGGCGAGGTGACGATATGTGTTGGAAGTGTTTCCAAGGTTGATGTGATCACCATCGCATGCTCCCTCTACATTCGGGATTAGTGTTGAACCTAAATAAATGTTATTTGGTGCTTGTGTTCGGTATAACATTATATTAATCTTGGTTATTGTGATATGGTTATTACTTTAAGTAAGATAATAAATGTTCTTTCACGTGATGGGAAAGTGGAAGAGACTAAGGTAAATGGCTACGGGAATAAATTGTGTCGAACAGCCTGGAATTTTGGCACATCTGCATGGTAGTTTTTGTAGCGCTTAACTGCATGGTGGTGTTGGGAGCAGCGAGACCGCATGCATACGGTGCGTCAAAAATGACCGCTTGCTTTGTAATAAAACGCAAACGGTTTTTTATTATTAACGGTTTGTGTACTTGTCATTTCTCCCACCTCCGTCTCATCTTGTCACCGCGTTGCCTCCCAAGGATTCCAATGCACACTTCGAGAGCGCGCAGGTTCCCGCACAAGCTTTCTGTCCGGCTCGCTGACATCCCCCAGACACCTAATGCTTAGGGAGCACGCAACGTTTCTGTTGGGCTTCCCGTTCAGCGCAACCGCGCAGGAACGCGTGCAAGCTTCCCGCCCGGCTCGCCTTGGCTGCCTGCTTTATCAACCCTCACGACTGGCGTCCCCACATTGTAGTCATCCCCTCCCCGCTCATAGCTTCACCAAGTTTGCTTCTCCCCCAATCGCCAATGGCACCTATCCATCAGTGTCGCTCCACCACTCCGCCAGAGGGCAGCTCTAGCTGGGAGGTTGCACCACGTTGGCAATGCAGTACCAGGAAGCTTGTAGTGCGTGTGGCGTCATTTCTAGTTGTACACATGGCACCCACCACACGCTCATCCACCTTTGCCCGAATGAAGCTGCCGTCGGCGAACATCGCCGTCCCCACAACATCGTCGGTCGGCGTTTTTGTAACCTCACCAGCGGCCTCCTTGGCCGCCACCAAACCAGCGTCCGCCATGGTTGCCACCCCATGGTTAGCCACCGACGCCATCACCCGCTCCGCCTAGGCGGTCCGAAGGAGGGAGTAGGAGGCCGCTATCGAAGCCCATTCGCTCGGCTTTTGCATACCGCGCTACATTAACTTCCTACATGAGGAGGAGTGCCAGGTCGAGCACGCAAAGAGGCTCACGCCATCGTGGCCTCAGCAGACGCCAGAGTTGTGGCGTGGAATGAGGAGATCTATGCCGAGTCCTGTCGCTTGGAGGAGGCGCGTTAGGAGCGGTTGAAGGCAGCAACAGTAGACGACGAATTCGACTCCTCCAGCTTGTAGGTTGGTTGCTCCTCCACTTCCTCTTACTAAACGCGCTCGGCAGAGGGTAAGGCAACTGGCAGTAGCACATAGCCCCTCCATAGTAGTATTTAGGGGCTATTTTGTTCTGTTCATCTAACTATAGATATGGTTGGACTATCCCACCTACTTTAAATTAGCTAGTATATATAGTTGAACTAGCTATTTCAGTACGTGGTTGTCAACAAATGGGGAAAAGTTTGTTCGATACAGCTATCGAGTTGAACTATTTTGTACAAAGACCAATGCTTAATATATGAATGAAATCTATGTTTATTGAATTTCAGTTGTAAAATTGCATCATAACAGTGATTTTGTTCCAGATAAAGTTTGACAAGTGAAAATTAACCCAATATGACAGATTCAAATCTTACCTCTATGTTACTGCCAATGCATTGATCCGTGCTTAGATGGGGTCCTTAGTGTATTAAATGTCTTAGCAACTCAAGTGCACAATGCTTTGTTGCTAAGGTCCCTTCATTTAATGATTTAGCAACTAAACTATTGCATGCATTGGTGAGTCTCCTTCATTGAAGTGCTTTTCCAAGGTTCACATGCTTGGCATTGTTTCTTCATGTGACCACCAAACTCATATCTCTCCTCTTAATTACCTTCCCACATCAGATTTTTTTTGCATCCATGGCAACCTTAGCAGTTAGCACTAGTACATGGTGTAGCATTGGGAAGAGCACACGAGTCATCATTCACAACTATTTGCAATGAACCAATGAAAAATTCCTTCACGCCAGATTTTTGCTTGGCGTAGTAAGGAAGGAACCATTACCCTTGGTTTGCGTACGGGTATTCAGTCCAAAACGTCTTTGATGACTGTTAAAGGACACGCCTCTCTGATCAGTGTGCAGAGGACACTGCTCGCACGCCACCCATCTACTCAAAAACCTGTCCACACACTACCTCCTTTCAAATACAAAGAGCGATAAGTCCACGAATTATAAATAATACACATGTTTTTTATGGTAACGTGATAGATTTATGTTCCAAAATGCCTTCGTTGGTTATTAATAATGCTTGCTTTCCTCTCAAAGTGGACACTAAAATACCAAAGCATATTTGTCCTTCACATGAACAGGCCCTGCCCAACATAGACCTTGTGACTGTAATTCATATTCGAACTATGTGCATTAAATGCACATAAAACTCAATTAGTGTATAAAAAAGTCATACGAAACCTTAATAATTTCATATTTTTGCAGTACATGCCTATTGCTTTATGCTGTTTTAGAAGAAAAACAAGGAGAGAAGAGGCATCGGATGTCGTGTCACCTGCAGATGTGGCATGCATATGTTCCCCATCGGAACCACGTAGCTTATGGTGTGAGAAGCTCTGGTTAGTAAAAGGCTTGTGACAAAACATGTCCAAGTTGGTTTTTTTTACCATAGCATATGTGTGCCTTGTCATGACACCGTTCCAAGTTTCATGAATTTTTGATGGAGTTTTGGACTTACGATAATTTAAAAACCAAGTTTATTGATGTTTATGGTCAAGCCAACATGCTAAGATGTTTGAAGTCATTCTCATTTCTTGCATGTGACCTAACACATGCATCCAAGGACACATATATGATTTTTCAACCCATTTTGCTACCCCGGGCCTTGTGATTGTAGATAAAATTTGAATTATGCACATTAAATAATGAATCAAAAACTCACTTGATGTATTTAAAAGCCAGATGATCCCATAATTTCTTCATATATTTGCACTTCGCACCTACATGTCTATGTTGTTTCTATAAAAAAATCAGGGAGAGAAGAGGCATCAGATGTCTTTTTGCCTGCATATGTGACATGCATATATAATTTTCCCTATTGAAACCACAAAGCTTCTTATGAGGAGCTCCGATTTGTAAAGGGATTGTGCAAGAACATGTCCAATTTGGACAACTTTTTACCATGGCATGTGTGTGCCGTTATCACGACAACATGCCAAGTTTCCTAAATTTCTGAGGAGTTTTGGATTTACGGGAATTTGAAAACCAAGTATCTCAACGTTTGTGGCCGAGCCAATAGACAATGAGATGTCAGAAATCCATTCCCATTTCTTGTGTGGAACCTAAACATGCATCCAGGCAAAGGCATGTGATTTTTTAACCAATTTTCATGCGCTTGACCTTGTGATTGTAGTTCGAATTTGAATTATGCACATTAAATGGATGGAAAACTCAATTAATGTATTAAATAGGTCACACGAACCCCAGAAAAAAATCAATAGTTTAGCTTGACTATCATGTTGCTCTATAGAGACTCTAGAAATAAATTCAAGGCGAGAACAGACAGCGGATGTTGTTTCGCACATAAAAGGTGAACTTTCCCTATCGGAACACCCGAGTTTCTTGTGAGAATCTCCAGTTTGTAAGAGGCTTTGTTCCAAAACTTGTCCAAAATTGGGCAATGTTTTTTTCCACAACAGACACACACAATAGGGAATTGATTACACAATGCCCAAATTTCATGAATTTCTGTCGAGGTTTGCATTTGCATGAATTTAAAAACTAAGTTCCCCAATGTTTGTGGTCGAGCCAAGACAATGATATGTTTGATATTCATTCCCATTTTTTGCATGGGACCTAAACATGCGGCCAGGGAAAGTTTCATGCCACCATGAGCCATGACACACATGAGCCATGACATGCCACCATGGAATGTTTCATGCCACCATGAGCCATGACACACATGGGACCTAAAAATGCAAACCAAAACATACATGAGCCATGACATGCCACCATGGAAAGTTTCATGAATTTTAGATGATATTTGGATTTAATTGAATTTTAAAACACGGCTTCTCAAAGTCTACGACCAAGCCAAAATACCGAGAGGTTTGGAATTCATTTAATTTCCATTTCGTGCATCGGACCAAAACATGTATCCAGTGACACATACATGATTTTCAACACATTCAGGTGCACTCTAGTATGTGCTTAATTGCAGTTAAAATTTGAACTATGCACATGAGATGTCTAAAAACTATTTAAATGTTTAAAAGGGCCCAAATAACCCTGAATAATTCCATATTTAGTAGATGCTCCTATAGTTACACGTTCAGTGCAGATAAATGTTATTGCCATCCAAACACCTTCAATTGTCGATGATACTTCATTTTTTGTTTCCAAACAATATGAAAATAAAATACATCGCAAAAAGTTCTTGATCATGAAACGTGTGTGATGTGGTATGAAAATATCTTGGGCGAATCCTCATATATGGCTTAGGCTACAAGCTTCAGTCCACCACCGGCGCGTCAACCACACAGCCACACTTATTCCCCAAGACCACGGTGATGTTCAAGCGTCCCCGATGAAAGATGGGGATGTGGATCCGCATCCTGAGGGAAACTTCGGTGACCCATTAAGGTCCGAGAGTGGCTGCATCATCCATGAATGCGCTCACAACATCCTCGAGTGCGACCAGAATCTCTGACAGGGCGGCTGTAGCTGCTGAAAGGGCAGTTGCTCAATCAGAGATGGAAGCAGCAACATCCGTGACCGCGATAGCAAATGGCAAGAACGGCACAGCAGTTGTCCGTTCCTCGATGGTCGTTGTAGCCCTTATGGCAGCTGCCCATGCCTATGTAGAGGCCGCCCACTCCCAGCTCATGTCGGTCACCGCACAAATAGTAGTGGCCTTCTCCGACAATGGTTGGCAACCTACGTTCGAAGAGTTGGCAATCGCCAAGAGCGCTCGAGCAGCCGTCCATTCGTCGACAGCCTCCCTTGCCAAGATGGAGGCCGTTAATGCCCAGACCGTGGCGGCCCACATAAGACTCCCCGAGGCCTTTTCCAAAGCGATGGCGGACGCGGACTTCGAGATGCTTGTGGAGTTTCTGGCGATGGATGTCGTGCAGCCCCTTCCCCTAGAGGTCATCGAGCGCGAGCTAGTCATGGAGGATGCGGCAGAGATCGATGAGCGTCTGGTGGAACATTAGTCTTTGTTTAGAGCATTGGTAATTTGTTAGAGTAATGTTTAGTTTAGTCAGCTCTGTTTAATTGCTCGATTAAATAAGTGTGGGTTGTGGTGTAGGATCTTTTGTGTAGCACCCAAATTAGCAATTGATGTTAACCTATGCGACGACGTGGATGACCACTATAACCAGGGAAATTCGGACCAAAAATTTGCCGCCATATCCCCATTCCATTTTCCAATTGCAAATGAAACTGAAGTTCATCACACACAATTTTTTGGAGTGAACTATGTGCAATGTAGTACCCAATCTTACATTGGAAGCTTGGAGACAAACATTTGCACGTCCAAGTTCATCACACACAAGGTATAGCACAGGCTTCATTTGTGATGTGTTGATATCGAGAACTATTCTCAAAAATTGGCACATTCAAGTTCATCACACACGGGTGAGGGAGTCCTGGTTTAAGGGGTCCTTGGACGTCCGACATATTTCTGATGGGCCGGACTCATGGTCCGCTTGTTGAGCATAGGATTGACCGAAGGCCCGGTCGCCGGAGAGGAAGCCTCAGGAGTCGTGGCATGTCTTCAAAGTTTGGGATAGTAGATAGGCTTGCTTTTCCCTTAAATGTGCAAGCAACCATGTGTAATCCTAGGGACACACGACGTCTATATAAGCTGGCGGGTTTTAGATTGTAGGGCAGAAAAGACTCATCTAGGGTTCTAGCTATCTGATCTCGAGGTAGATCAACTCTGTAACCTTCATACCATTAATATAATCGAGCAAAACGTAGGGTTTTACCTCCATAGGAGGGCCCGAACCTGGGTAAACATCGTCTCCTTCGTCCCTTGTTACCATTGATCCTAGTCTCACAGCTCGAGGGGCCCTACCTGAGATCCACCGGTTTTGACACCGACATTGGTGCTTTCATTGAGAGTTTCACTGTGATTGTCAAAGGAATCGATGCCTCGCTTTGTCATAAGCAATGAGATATATAGCTAGGATGTCCCTATCCCTGGTCAGATCTTCATGAGCGGCGACATCTTGTCGTGTGGCGACCAGACCGGCAATCTTGGCCAGATCAGAAGCTTCTTCCCCTATCAAGAAATCAGATTCGGAACCATAGAGTTCGTCACTGATTCACGAGGAGACCTTATCTTGATGGAACCCTCAGATCTCATGGAGAAGCTCGTAGATCCCGACGCCTCGACGCCGGTAGCATCGGGCCCTACCTCTGAGGTGGCCTCACCCTCGGGCTGTCCAGAACGCCCAATCCAATCGTTGTGCATGGATCCGCCCCGGCCGAACATAACCTAGATTCGCTGTCAAGCGACACCGGAACCACAATGTTGTGGATCGACCCCTTGCACTTCGGCGACATGCGTCTGACCGACGCCTCATCCCTAAACGATATATTTGATCGGATTCACTCCATGGGTATGACCAACGACCAGACCCCGGTCTATGACCAGATCGGGCTTAAACACGATGATAGGGATATTCGCACCCCCTCGGTCACTCACTTAGTCGCCACCATCGAGTGTCCAGCTGGGAGCTCGTCCCCCCAACGACCAGAATTAAAGACGGTTTATATCCCTATTTCCAGTCATCAAAACCTCGCTTGTAACCCAAACTATGGAGTTCGCTCCGGAGATAGATCAGGATCGATTCCCGATCTAGCACACAACTCGGAACCCGTGATTCTGGACTTACATTGTGGTGCTGAACCAATGTTTCTCCCACCCACCACCCAAGTCGAGCTCTCAAGCATCGCAGGAGATTCCAAGTCTAGGGACCTACTGAATGTTTATCAATTACTAGGAGAGACGGTCCATCATTTTTGGGACTCCTCCTCCTCATTAGAGACAGAGTACGAGGTTCTAGTGACCAGGAGATAATGGCAAACTTCGTTCACAATTGTCATGACAAATGCATCCTCAACGCCTTGGCTCATGGACACATTTGCAACTTCACCGAGCTATCGGACTTCGTACAAAAATATTGTGTCATGGAGGGTACCTGGCAAGCCAAACGAATACTTTCGGAACCAATCTTTACCGAATACCCTCAAGGAGATCGACAAAATCGGATACTTCCGAAGCGGCTAGCCGAACACGAACCCACCAAGAAGAGAAATAGACCCCCTATGGGGGTCAAAACTATCCTTGACGGACTGTTGGACAAGCCATGCCCTATTCATTCTGTATTGCTGAACACAAGCCCGACTCACAGCCTCAGAACTTGTTGGGTCGTCAGGCGGGTCGCAAAAAGTGGTGAGGCCATCCTCGAGGCACTACCGCCGAACAGGCACTCCACATCACCACCAGAATACAATGCTAAAGTCCTGACGATCTACGAAATGTTCCCCTCAATGAACATTAGGAAAAGATCTCTTAGAGAACTCGAATAGGTCTACCATGTGGTAGCAACAAGTTCATGGGCAGACATACCCATCAACTTTGGAGATACTGACCAACCAACCATATGTCCCGGTCATACACCTCTCGTGCTGGTCCTAAACCCCATCGTCAATGGTTTCAGGCTACAGAAAGTGCTAATGGATGGTGGCAGTGGTTTGAACCTCATCTACGAAGACACCCTGGAAAAAATGCAGTTCGACCAATCTCGCATCGAGCATAGCAACACAACCTTCCGAGGGGTCATTCGTGGGACAGAGGCGCGTTGTTCAGGACGTATCACCCTGAGCATAGTGTTCGGCATGCCCGAAACCTACCATTCTGAGGAACTTCTCTTCCATATCGTGCCCTTCCCCAGTGGCTACCTTGCCCTGTTGGGACGTGACACATTCACAAAATTCCAGGCTATACCACATTACGGGTATATGAATCTCAAGATGTCGGGCCCAGACAGGGTCATCATAATCCCCAGTGATCCGAATATAGCCCTTCGAGCTCACAAAAAAATAGTAGCGCTAGCCCTCGAGGAATTAACCGCACTGCGGTCAACAGTGGACAAGGACGATGTGATCCTTAGCGAAAGTCCCAAACCCACGTCCTTTAAAACTACAGAATAATTTGTTAAATTTCAGGTCCACCCAACTAACCCCAATAAGACAGCATCCATTAGATCTCAACTGGACATGATGACGGACGAGACGCTATGAGCATTCTTATGAGAAAACTGGGACATCTTCGCCTGGCATTTTTCTAATATGATAGAAATCCCACGGCGGCTAGCAGAACATAGTCTGAATATAATCACAGGCTTCAAGCCATCAAATAAACTATGTGCCGCTTTTTCGAGCCCAAACGACAAGCTATGGGTCAAGAATTAGCCAAATTGTTAGAGGCCGGATTCATACGGGAGATCAAGCACCCCGAATGGTTGGCAAACCTGGTGATGGTACCAAAGAAAGATAAATCCTGGCGGCTATGCGTCGACTTTGAAGACCTCAAGAAGGCTTTCCCTAAGGACCCATTCCCCTTACAATGAATAGACTAGATTATTGATGCCACAGCCGAACACGACTCATTATGTTTCCTTGATGCTTATTCCGGATACCATCAGATCAAAATGAAGGAATTCGATCAAGCCGCGGCCGCATTCATCACCCCTTACGGGCCATTATGCTTCAACATGATACCTTTCGGGCTAAGAATGTTGGGGCTACATACCAGCACATGATCCAAACTTGTCTCGCAAAACAGGTCGGTAAAATAGTCGAGGCATACATGGAGGCCTAGCGCTACTGAAATCGCAAACGAGGGAGAAAACGATATAGGGAGAGAGTGGAGTGCCAAGGGATTCTCGTGTCCTCTTGGGGCGCCCCCTCCCCTCTATATATAGTTGGAGGGGCATGGAGATCATCCCCTCCAAGCCCTAGGGAGCAGCCAAGGGGGAGGAGTTGGACTCCTAGTCCAGTTCCCTCCCTTTCCACAAACAGGTGGACTTTCCAACTCTCCCAAGCCACATGGGCCTTGAGGGACTTGTGCGCCTAGCCCAACAAGGTCAGGACGGCTCCCCTCAACCGATGCAAACTCTTGGTATGTGTTGGAACCCTTGGTGGACTTCCAAACTCCTCCGTAGTTTCCGGAACTTTCTAGAAGCTTACCGGTACAATACCGGAAAAATCGAAACTTTTCGGGTATCCAAAATATGACTTTCCCATATATAAATCTTTACCTCCAGACCATTCCTGAACTCCTTGTGATGTCTGAGATCTCATCGGGACTTCGAACAACTTTCGACCACCAACATACATAACACAATAATATCGAAACGTCACCGAACGTTAAGTGTGCAGACCCTGCGGGTTCGACAACTATGTAGACATGACCGAGACACCTCTACGGTCAATAACCAATCGCGGGACCTAGATGACCATATTGCTTCCTACATATTCTACAAAGATATTTATCGGTTGAACCTCTATGTCAAGGATTCAGTTAATCTGGCGCAGTTCCCTTTGTTCTTCGGTATGTTACTTGCCCGAGATTCGATCATCGGTATCTCTATACATGCTTCAATCTCCTTGCCGGCAAGTCTCTTTACTCGTTGTGTAATACAACATCACGTGGCTAACTATTTAGCCACTTTGCTTGCTTGGATCATTGTGATGTTGTATTACCGAAGTGGCCCTGAGATACCTCTTCATCACACGGAGTAACAAATCCCAGTTTTGATCCATGCCCACTCAACACACATCGTCGGAGATACCTCTAGAGCATTTTTTATAGTCATCCAGTTATGTTGCAACGTTTGATACACAACAAGGTACTCCTACGGTGTCAGTGAGTTCCTTGATCTCATGGTCATAGGAACAGATACTTGACATGCAGCAAATTATAGAAATAAACAGACATGAGCATATGCTATGTTTATAGTTTGGGTCTTGTCCATCACATCATTCTCCTAATGATGTGATCCCGTTACCAAATGACATCTCATGTCCATGGCTAGGAAATCTTGGCCATCTTTGATCAACGAGCTATTCTATTAGAGGCATACTAGGGACATGGTGTTATTTATGTATCCACACATGTATCTGAGTTTCCGCTCAATAAAAATGTAGCATGGATAATAAACAATTATCATGAACAAGGAAATATGCTAATAACTAATTTATTATTGCCTCTAGGGCATATTTCCAAAAGTCTCCCACTTGCAATAGAGTCAATAACCTAGTTCACATCACCATGTGATCTACACCCAATGAGTTCTGGGGTTTGATCATGTTTTGCTTGTGAGAGAGGTTTTAGTCAACGGGTCTGCAATATTCACATCCGTGTGTACTTTGCAAATATCTATGTCATACTGTAGATGCTGCTACCACGCTCCACTTGGAGATATTCCAAATGACTGCTCCAGTATATGTATCCCGACTGCTACTCAAAGTCATCGGGATTGGTGTCAAATCTTGCATCAACGTAACCCTTTACGATGAACTCTATGACCTCCATAATCGAGAAACATTTCCTTAGTCCTCCAGTTACTAAGGATAATTTTCACCATTGTCTAGTGATCCACTCCTGCACCACTCTTGTACCCCTTGACAGACTCATGGCAAGGCAAACATTAGGAGCGGTACACAGCATGACATACTATATACAGCCTATGGATAAGGTATAGAGGATGACCTTCGTCCTTTCTCTTTTTTCTTTCGTAGTTGAGCTTTGATTCTCACTCAACTCTACACCTTACAAATCAGGCAAGAAATCTTTCTTTGACTGATCCATTTTGAACTCTTTCAAAATCTTTTCAAGGTATGTACTCATTGAAAGTCTTATCAAGTGTCTTGATCTACCTCTATAGATCTTGATGCACTCTTTTCAAAGTAGCTTTATTAAGATCCTCCTTTGAAAAACTTTTTTTAAACAATCATTTATGCTTTCCAGAAATTCTACATCATTTTGATCAACAATATGTCAACCACATATACTTATCAGAAATTCTATAGTGCTCCCACTCACTTTCTTGTAAATACAAGTTTCTCATAAACTTTGTATAAACGCAAAAACTTTGATCACCTCATCAAAGTGTGTATTCCAACTCCAACATGCTTGCTTCAACCCATATAAGGATATCTGGAGCTTGCACACCTTTTAGCATCCTTCGGACTGACAAAACCTTTTGGTTGTATCACATACAACCTTTCCTGAAGGAAACTGCTAAGGAAACAATGTTTTGACATCCATCTGCCAGACTTCATAATTGAAAAATGCAACAAATGCTAACATAATTCTAACAGACTTCAGCATCGCTACCAGTGAGAAAGTCTAATCATAGTTAACTCCTTGAACTTGTCGAAAACGCCTTTGCGACAAGTCGAGCTTCATAAATGGTGGCATTCACCACTAGCGTTTGTCTTCTTCTTAAAGGTCCATATGTACTCCATTACCTACCGTTCAACAGGCAAGTATACCAAAGTTCGTACTCGGTTTTCATACATGTATCCTTTCTCGGATTTCATGGATCCTAGCCATTTGTCAAAATACGTTCCCACCATTGCTTCTTCATAGCTCGTAGGTTCACTGTTGTCTAACAACATGACCTCCAAGATAGGATTGATGTACCACTCAGGAGGGATACGGGTCCTTGTCGACCTACGAGGTTTGGTACTAACTTGATCTAAAGCTTCATGATCATCATCATTTCCTTCCTCTTCACTTGGTGTAGGCATCGCAGAAACATCTTTCTGCGTCGTGCTACTATCCAACTGAAGTGATGGTTGAACAACCTCATGAAGTTCGACTTTCCTCCCACTCAATTATTTTGAGAGAAATTCTTTCTTGAGAATGGGCCCATTTTTAGCAACGAACACTTTGCCCTTGGATCTAAGATACAAGGTATACCCAACTATTTACTTAGGGTATCCTAGGAAGATGCACTCCTCTTCTTTGGGTTCGAGCTTTATCAGACATAAGCGTCGCATTCCCAAACTCTGAGAAATGACAACTTAGGTTTCCGACAAACCATAATTCATATGGTGTCATCTCAACGGATTTAGATGGTTCCCTATTTAAAGTGAATGTAGGTGTCTCTAATGCATAACCTCAAAATGATAGTGGCAAAATGATAAGAGACATCATAGTACGCACCATATCCAATAGAGCACCACCACGAGTTCGGACACACCATCACACTATGGTGTTCCAGGTGGCATGAGTTGTGAAACAACTTCCATATTGTCTTAAGTTGTATACCAAACTCGTAACTCGGATATTCACCTCCATGATCATATCATAAACATTTTATCTTCTTGTCATGATGATCTCAAACTTCACTCTGAAGTTGCTTGAACTTTTCAAATGATTTAGACTTGTGTTTTATTAAGTAAATATGCCCATATCTACTCAAATCATTAGTGAAGGTAAGAACCCAACGATATCCACCGCATGCTACAACACTCATTGGACTGCATACATCAACATGTATCATTTCCAATAAGTCACTTCCCCGCTCCATCAAACCGGGAAATAGGGTCTTAGTCATCTTGCTCAGGAGGCATGGACCGCATGTCTCAACTAATTCGAAATCAAGTGAGTCCAAAGATCCATCAGCATGGAGTTTCCGCATGTCCTTTCCACCATTATGACCTTTAGCGGTAGTGCCACAAGTATGTGGTACTATCATTATTAACTTTGCATCTTTTGGCATCAATATTGCGAAGATGTGTATTACTATGATCGAGATTCAATAAACCATTCTCATTGGGTGCATGACCATTGAAGGTATTATTCATGTAAACAGAATAACCATTATTCTCTAATTTAAATGAATAACCATATTGCAATAAACACGATCAATTCCTGTTCATGATCAACACAGACACCAAATAACATTTATTTAGGTTCATCACTAATCCCGAAGGTAGAGAGAGTGCGATGGTGATCACATCAACCTTGGAAACACTTCCAACACACATCGTCACCTCACCCTTAGCTAGTCTTCGTTTATTCAGTAGCTATTATTTCAAGTTACTAACATTTAGCAAGTGAACCGGTATCTAATACCCACGTGCTACTAGGAGTACTAGTAAGGTACACATCAATAACACGTATATCAAATATATTTCTGTTGACGTTGCTAGCCTTGTTATCTACCACGTATCCAGGGTTGTTCCACTTCAGCAACCGTTCTCCTCATAATAGATGCACTTAGTCTCGGGTTTGGGTTCAACCTTGGGTTTCTTCACCAAAGTGGCAACTGGCTTGTCATTCATGAAGTTTCCCTCCTTGCCCTTACGCTTCTTGAAACTAGTGGTTTTACTAACCATCAACTCTTGATGCTCCTTCTTGATTTCTACGTTCGCGGTGTCAAACATCACGAATAGATCAGGGATCATCTCTTCCATCCCTGGCATGTCTATAGTTCATCATGAAGCTCTAGTAGCTTGGTGGCAGTGACTTGGAGAACTATATCAATCACTATCTTATCTAGAAGATCAACTCACACTCGATTCAAGCGATTGTAGCACCTAGACAATCTAAGCACATGCTCACCGATTGAGCTATTCTCCTTTATCTTGCAGGCAAAGTATATTTGTTGGAGGTCTCATACCTCTCAATGTGGGCACGAGCCTGAAATCCAATTTCAGCTCTTGGAACATCATATATGCTCCGTGACGTTCGAAACATATTTGGAGCCTCAATTCTAAGTCGTAGTGCAAGACGCACAGAACTATCAAGTAGTCATCAGAATGTGCCTGTCAGATGTTCATAATATCTAGAGTCACCGCTTGAGGGGGTGGCGTACCGAGCGTTGCATTGAGGACATAAGCCTTTTGTGCAGCAACTGAGGATAATCCTTTGATCACGGACCTAGTCCGCATAATTTCTACCGTCATATTTCAACTCTATATTCTCTAGGAACGTATCAAAAACACAGGGGAGCTACATCGCGAGCTATTGATCTACAACATAATGTTGCAAAGACAACTTTAGACTATGTTCATGATAAGGACTTTAGTTAATCATATTACTTAAAAACTCCCACTCAAATTGACATACCTTAGGTGATTCAAGTATTACACGATCCAAATTCACCAACCCATGTCTGGTCATCACGTGAGATGAGGTGGTTTCAATGGTGAACATCTCCATGTTGATCATATATACTATATGACTCATGTTCGACCTTTCGAACTCTTGTGTTTTGAGACCATGTCTATACATGCTAGTCTCGTCAAGTTTTACCCGAGTGTTCCTCATGTGCAACTCTGGCTTGCACCCGTTGTATGTGAACGTGGAGTCTATCACACCCAATCATCAAGTGGTGCTTCAAAATGACGAACTTTCACAACAGTGCACACTCGGGGAGAACACAATTTTATCTAGAAATTTTAGTGAGGGATAACCTTATAATTCTACCATCGTCCTAAGCAAAATAAGATGCATAAAATGATTAAGATCACATGCAAATCATAAGTGACTTGATATGGCCATGATCTTGTGCTTTTGATCTCCATCTTTAAAGCACCGGCATGATCTCCATCATCATCGGCATAACACCATGATCTCCATCATCATGATCTCCATCATTGTGGCGCCATCAGGGTTGTCACACCCACCATGCTTCTACTACTATTGCTACCGCTTAGCGACAAAGTAAAGTATTTCATAGCGCTTAATAATTGACACGCGGGTCATACAATAATTAAAGACAACCCAATGGCTCCTGCCGGTTGTCGTACTCATCGACATGCAAGTCGTGATATTCTATACAAAACATTAGCATCCCGTACATCACGTATATCTCATCATGTAATTGGCCATATCATATCACAACATACGTGGCTGCTACTGGTATCTAGCAAGAACGATTCTTACCTACGCAAAAACCACAACGGTGACACAAAAATTGGCATTCAACCTTCTCAAGGACCGCCTTTGTCGAATCCGATCCAACTAGAGTAGGAGAGACAGACACACGCCAGCCATCTTTATGCAAGAAAGTTACATATGTCAGTCGATGGAACCGGTCTCTCGTAAGCGTACGAGTAAGGTTGGTCGGGGCCGCTTCATCCCACAATATCACCGAATCAAGAAAAAGACCAAGGGATGAACAAATCTAAGCATCAACGCCCATAAACGCCTTCGTGTTCTAATCGTGATCTCATCTACGCATAGACCTAGCTCATGATGCCACTGCTAGGTAACGTTGCATGGGAAACAAAAAAATCCTACGCACACACAAGATCTATCCATGGTGATAAGCATCCACTAGAGGGAGAGTGAATCTCCATACCCTTGTAGAACTCTAAGCAGGAAGCGTTAAGAAACACGGTTGATGTAGTCGAACATCTTCGCGATCCAAATCGCAAGCCGTCCCGTGATCCGATCACAATCCGTCTCACGATCCAATCACAGTCCTTCCGATCTAGCGCCAAACGGACAATGCCTCCATGTTCAGCACACGTACATCTCGATGACGATCTCCACCTCCTTGATCCAACAAGCAAGGGTGGAGATCTAGATGATTTCCCCGGCAACATGACGGCATGGTGGCAGTCGTGGTGGTGCTATCCTCGGCAGGGCTACGCCTAGCGCTACCAAAACCGCGAACAGAGGATAAAATGATATAAGGAGAGAGAGGCGTGCCAAGGGCTTCGTGTGTTCTCTTGGGGCACCCCCTCCCCTCTATATATAGCTGGAGGGGTGTGGGGATCAGCCCCTCCAAGACCTAGGGCGCAGCCAAGGGGGAGGAGTTGGACCCCTAGTCCAATTCCCTCCCTTCCTACAAACAGGTGGACTTTCCACCTCTCCCAGGCCACATGGGCCTTGAGGGACTTGTGCGCATAGCCCAATAAGGCCAAGGCGCCTCCCATCAGCCCATGCAAACCCTTGGGACGTGGTGGAACCCTTAGTGGACTTCCGGACTCCTGCGAAAGTTTCTGGAACCATCTAGAAGCTTCCCGTTACAATATCAGACAATCCCGAAACTTTTCCTGTAGCCAAAATATGACTTCCCTGATATAAATATTTACCTCCGGACCATTCTACAACTCCTGTGACGTCCGGGATCTCATCACTCGGTAGTATCGAAACATCACTGAATGTTAAGTGTGTAGACCCTCGGGTTTGAGAACAATGTAGACATGACCGAGACACCTCTACGGTCAATAACCAATAGCGGGACCTGGATGCCCATATTGGTTCCTACATATTCTATGAAGATCTTTATCGGTTAAACCTCTATGTCAAGGATTCAGTTAATCCCGTATGAAGTTCCCTTTGTTCTTCAGTATGTTACTTGCCCGAGATTTGATCATCGGTATCTCTATACCTAGTTCAATCTCCTTACCGGCAAGTCTCTTCACTCGTTCCATCATACAAGATCTGGAGACTAACTCTGTAGTCACTTTGCTTGCAAGGCTCATTGTGCTGATGTATTACGGAGTGGGCCTGGTGATACCCCTTTGACACAAGGAGTAACAAATCCTAGTGTTGATCCATGCCCACTCAACACACACCCTCGGAGATACCTGTAGAGGAAACTATAGCAATAAACTTACACGATCATATGTTATGTTTATAGTTTGGGTCTTGTCCATCACATCATTATCCTAATGATGTGATCCCATTATCAAATGACATCTCATGTCCATGCCTAGGAAACCTTGACCATCTTTGATCAATGAGCTAGTCTATTAGAGGCATACTAGAGAAACGGTATTGTATATGTATCCACACATGTATCTGTGTTTCCAATCAATACAATTCTAGCATGGATAATAAACGATTATCATGAACAAGGAAATATGATAATAACTAATTTATTATGGGACAAATGCATTTTTGACCCTAGTTGGAACCTACCCACATGGTTTGCCCTTACTTTTCGACTCTGCTCAGTTTTACCCTTAGATTTGCCTCTAAGGTCGCCCGAATGCCCTTTAACCATTTGACCAATACTTTGAAAATTCAAAATAAATTCATATGAACTCAGAAAAATGCAAATAAGTTATTGAAATGTTCATAAAAGCATTGCCTTTATGTGTGTATCATTTCCATTCAGGACCATAGTATCATTTAAACAAATAAATGCTAATAATATTATTAACATTTAAAAAATAAAAAGGTGTGAACAATACTTTTTCGTGGATACAATTCACATGCAAATGTAGGTGATGTTTTATGAACGTGTTGGTATCTTATTTGAATTTTTCTGAGTTCATATCAACTTGTTATGAAGTTTCAAACGACTTTGACCATTATTTTGAAAATTCATATCAAGTTGATATGAACTCAGAAAAATGCAGATAAGATAATAGGATGTTTAGAGAACATCATCTACATTTGCATGAAATTTTTATTCATGCAAACATTATTCTTTATACCTTTTATTTTTAATAATGTTAATAACATTAATAATCATGGGCAGTTTAAATGGTACTTTTGTCATGATTGAAAATGAGATGTACATAAAGGTATCGTTTTTCCGAACATTTTGATATCTTATTTGCATTTTTTAGTTCATATGAATTGTCAAAGTATTGGTGAAACGGTCAATGGGCATTTGGGCGACTTTGGAGGCAAATCTAAGGGCAAAACTGAGCAGAGTCAGATATTAAGGGCAAACCCCGTGGGTAGTATCATGCCCAAGATGCGATCATATCCTTATTTTGGCGCAAGGGCCTTGACAGGGATAGAAGTGCATCTCATCGTGTTGCAAGAATGGATATCGTTACAAGTACATTTACAAAAGAGATGAGTATATGGAATCGGTTTACACTCGCCACAAGCTACATTAAAGTCACATCAATACAACAACATATCCAAACATAATACAGAAGAGCGGGGTTCGACTACAGACGAAATCAAACGATAAAATGACATCCATCCTTGCTATCCCAGGCTGCCGCCTGGAACCGATCCTAGATTGATGATGAAGAAGAAGAAGAAGAAGAACTCCAAATTAAACAAGCATTGCTCTCACGTTAAATTATTGCATTACCTATACTGCAACTTTTGTTGTAGTAATCTATGAGCCACAGGGCCTCAACAATCTCATTTTAAAGGGTATCAAGACTATTAAAGCTTAATGGGAGAGGTATGGTTAAGTGGTGAGGCTGCAGCAAGCGACTAAGCATTTATTGAGTGTCTAACTTACGAATACAGAAAGTAAAGTATGGTGGTCTACGCATAACGGACATGAACTAGAAATGATCACTAATTGACCCTGAACACCTACTTACGTCAAACATAACCCCACCGTGTTCTCGCTGGGATAAAGAATTCACGAGAAGAGATAGTCATGGATATGCACACAGTTGGTGTATTTTATTTGAGTTTACTTCAATTTTACTATGACCGGATGTTAAACAAAGTTTCCAAGTTTGCCACATAACCATGGGCACGGCTTTCCGAAAGATTTAACCCTATAGGGGTGCTCCAACTCGTCATTCACAAATTAACCACACGCCGTGGGAATAACCTCAACCACGGATCTTGTTATCATCCTAGGCAATTCCAAAGGAAATCCGACACCCCGAGATAGCCCAAGGTAGATCAGAGTTCCTCACGCAAGACATTCAAGAAAGGTAAAGCAAATCCAGCAAGGCCCCCGATGTGTCGATGATCCCGATAGGATACGCGTATCTCGTTCTCAGGACACGGTGGATAAGCCAGTGTAAAGTGGCCTGATAGAAATCACCCAAGTTGCCCTGGAGTGTCCCCGCATAGTGCTCTAGTTTGGATCAACACTCATAAGGAGCACTGGCCTGGGTTGTTGATTAATTATCCGTGGGTGCCAGCGGGTCCCTATGCAATTTTATTAGTTAGTAGGCAGATGTAGTACCAATGTTGGGCCTTGCAATACAAGCTTTATCCGAACACGAAAATCAAGGGGGTCCCCATAACAACCCCGAGCATGTTATGGAACATAACACTGGTTCACAAGTAACTAGGGTGGCAAGAGTGGAACAAAACACAGAACAAAAGGACAAACCTTCCACCCTTTACCAAGTATATATGTGCATTAAATTAAATATCAATAATATTGTGATAAAAAAAGGATGTCCATGGAAGCAATTGCACCTGCAACTAGAAATGCTATAAGAAAGGTTGAGCAAGCGGTAACATAGACACACAATGGTTTGTTGGGAGGTGGAGGTTAGAGGCTTATCATGGCAATGTTGGGAGGCTTGACAAACAAGTGGTAGGTAGCAAGACATAACGATAAAAGCAGGACAACTAGCATAGCCATGATAGTAGTGGTATCTAGGGAAATGTGTCATCTTGCCTGAGATCCCGCTTGGAAGAAGCACGAGTCCATCAAGAAGACGAGCCAATGTAGTCGAATGAATCCTCACACTCTGAACGCATACTGAACTCTATGAAGAAGAAGCAATCCGGAAACAACAATCAACACACGAGAACACCACAACATATGCATGACATGATGCACAAATCAATATGATGCATGTCCGGTATTAGATATGCTAGGCATGGTAAATCACATCAAACAACTACTACACATTAAAGTGAACCTCAATATGCAACGAGTTTCATATGGACGAAACTCCACGTTTGAATTATTTAGTTCACTCTCGTTAGGTACTCATCAATATTAAATGTTGTTAGACATGGCAAGTGGTGAAGCATGAACAACTATCATCTGGGCAATTTAAATGAGGCCAGAAGCAACGAATAAATATTCCGGGACGACCTCATATGCATATTTTAAGTTGGTCCATATCTGAACTAACCATATTTTAGAGTTCTCAAACAGAAAAATAAATGTCACCATGTGATTCTACACATTTTTCTAGTTAAGTTACATATATAAAACATTTGCATCGGATCTAGGATTAATTAGTTGTGATATAAATCATTTTAGTATGGCATTGGCGCAAATTACATGAAAACAACAAGTTAAACATGTTAAACATATGTGAGAATTGGTTATTGTGAAACTACACGAAATTCTAAGCACTTTCCATATATATATATATATATATATATATATGTATGTATATATATACATATATATATATATATTATTTTCATTGGATGCACGGTTTGTGAGATATGATATGCATGGTGTTTAGGGGCTTTTCTGCAAATCTGTTAATCAGGATAATGGATAAATTCTTAGCACAGAGAAAAACCCACATTGGGCCGAATCTGCAATAGGGCCCGAATAGAAACATGGGCACAGGATAGCTACACAGCGCATCGGGCGGGGCTTAGCGAGGTGGCTCACCGGAGGGCCACTGGGCCACCGGAGCGGCGCGGCCCATGCGCAGGGCGAGGCGGAGCTGGGCCAGTGCGGCTGGGAGAGGCCCATGTGCGGTTGGGGCGAGGCTGGCCCAGGCACAGGTCAACGGGGGGGTCGTTCTTGTGCTCCTGCACGATAGGACAATGGCAGCAATGGTGCCGGGCGGCGCGGGTCAGTCCGGCGAAGGGGAGGCGCACGGGGGCCGGGAACGGGTTGGGGGCGACCGGATCTGGCGATCCCCGGCCAGATCGGGCGGCGGTGAGCGGATGGAGGCCCCTTGGCAGCCATGTTGATCGGGGCATCCTATGGGGAAGAGAGGGGCAACGGGAGGTTAGGGAAAGGGGGAGAGGTGGAGAGGAGGAAGAAGGAGAGTGAAGGGAGAGGAGGTTCGGCGGGGACTGGCCTCCGGCGAGGCAGCTCACCTCGTGGAGCTGTTAGTGGCATTGGTGTTCGATTGGGAGATCCTCTCCCGATCCAGATCGGGACCGAGGGAAGGGTCGGGCGGTTGGGACCTGGTGGGCTCCTGGTCGTTGGATCTTGATCTGACGGCCTGGATTTATAGATGGCTGGTTGGATCTGAGGGGACTGCCAAGTGGCCAGAGGAGTTGGGGCAGCGCGGAACTCAATGCATGGGGTTAGGGTTGCCAAATTAGAAGGGGAGGGGATTATGGGGAAGGAGGGCTAGGTTAGGGGTTTTCATCCATTTTTGAACCGTACATTGTCGATCGAACGGCTTCAGAAGCGGGGAGGGGGCTAGGTGGGCTGATTGGTTGTGTAGGAGGGGGTGTGGGCTGAGACGAGAGGGAAGGTGGTAGCCCGTGACATAATTTCAAACACCGAAAAACGTGTGATGATAAACCGATGACCACACTGCTATGACTAACCGTTCGAGTATCAAACAAACTCAAAATGTGACGAAATTTGTCGGGCGGTCTACCTACGCTATAATAAGACCGCACGTTAAGTTTCGACCCAATCCGAGAATATTTTTCGCGGGCTTTAAAAATAGGTTTTTTAATGATGTCGCGGGCATGTGTGTGTGGTTGGTCTCGAAATATTGATGGCACGAACAGAGAGAACCGGCAGCTACTCACGGATGCAAGTTTCTGAAAACGAGTGATGATGCTATGCAGATGACGCGAATGATGCCATGATGAATGCAACAACCACACGAAACACAGCCGAGAACGGAAATAAAAGGGGAATCTTCTGGAGCGTCGGTCCCGGGCTGTTACAACTCTCCTCCACTACACGAGGATCTTGTCCCGAGATCTAGAATGAAAAGGGGAAGAGAAAGTGCAAGAGGTAAACGTAGTTGCTCCTTTGACAAATGAGTGAAACCAATGAAACATGAAGGTTGGAAAGATATGAAGAACGACATGAGGAACAAGCAAGAATTCACAAGAAATTTCGGCAGCACTTCGATAGGATAGAGAGGAAAATTTTGACATGCTGAAAAGAAATTGAAAGAGAGACACCAAACTTCGGTTGGATTAGGATCAAAACTTCATAAGATGGAAGGATCATGAAAAGATTTCACAACACTCCGGTTAAATGAATAAGCAAGAAGGAACATGATCTTGACAAAATAAGATGATGGTTCGAAGAGAGCGACAACACCACACCTCCGGAACAAAGAATAGAAGCTAGATCTTTGTAGAGAAGAGAACGGAGGAGGAAATGAAAACTTCTACGACCAATGAATTTGAGAAGCATGGGGTGAACGGAGTTGTTGAAAAACCAACAACAAAATAATTTAGCTTGATGTGGGCTTATGGAAAACATCTCAAAATTATGAGGTGACAACCTGCCACAACAGAAACAATTGATTGCTTGAGAGCAACATGATATGCAAAACTTCTTTCACCAATAAGAGGAGGAGAAAACTTGGATCATTTATGACACCTTGATAGCAACAATCCTTAGGAAATGCTTTAGGTGAAATCCAACCCAAGATAACTCTGAGAAAACAAGATGGATTTACTTATCTCATTCTTTCGAGACTCCTCATAATCAAGAATTTAATAAAACCATCTCAGAAGACAATGGAGAAGTAATTGAACTTAGAAATTCAAGATAAAGAACACTTGAGCATCTCCAACAAGAATCTTGAATAACACTTCGAGAAGAATTACATCCTTAACAACCCACCATGAAGAAGCATCCTGTAGAACTCCGGAAACAAATGATGATCAAATAATGAAGGTTTGGAAAATTAAGATGGAAGCCTTGCCATTAAATAGATGAAGCTTCGAAAAGAGATATTTGAGCAACTTGAACTCCGGCGAAGAAAAGAAGAACCACCAGAATCGAGAATTAGATATCATGAACAACTCCAGAAGAAGGATTGAGATCACCTTGACCAATAAGAATAAGAACTATGTTATACTTATCCTTCATCAAGTTAAATTGATGACAAGCAACGGATTTTACACACCACTTATTCTCGTTGCAAATAATTGAAGAGAAAAGAGAGAGAGAGATCACAACCTTGAAGAAGTCTTGCACGAGGACACCGGTAAGAATTCACAATGAATGAGGATACTATGATTGAACGAATATACATGGGAACGAATATATCATGATCCACCTATTGGAAAACTTCACAAGGCACCAGAATAATTGAGATACGAACGAAAGGACAACAACTAAGAAGAATTTGAGAACGAAAGCTGAAAGTTGAGAACGAAGAAATCTTCTAAAATGATGGCCTTCGGAGGATCGAGAAATGAAAACAATTATGAAATGCATCGGATAGATATGGGAGGAATAACTCATGATCAAAACAATTTGAGATGATAGCAACAACCTGAAACCATGAATCTTTGGAAGAACAAACAACGATTTAAGAGGAAACTCTCCTTCGATCTTCAATGTTGAGAATGATGACGAGAAGCAACTCCATGAATTACTAATACACTCCGAAATAATGAAGAAAGAAATGTTGAGCCAATGATGAAAATTATTTAGAAGCGATCTTGGAGAAGGAATATGACTGGTGGAATTCATTCTTACGTCACATTGAAAAGAACTTGAGGACATCTCCGGAATGATTAGAAGAGTCAGGTAGGGGGGAAATCATGTGGGTTATGGGCCCATTGAAAGGAAACCACCTTTGAAACAATTTCTTAGAAGGGGGATTGGACCGATATGAATGAAAACTTGATGAGGTGAGAACCTCGAAATAATTTGAAAGGGTTGAATGAGACCAAGAATCTTCTAGGATATCTTCAGCACTCCGGATAAAACAGAGAGATATGAAAACCACGAGAGGCTTGATAAAGAATTCCAACACGAGAAAGCATTTAGAGAATCAAAAGGATATGATGAACACCAAGAACTTGAATTGAATCCACCGGGGAAGAAAACAAGAACGTAGAATGAAGAACTTGAAGCTCCTGGCATCTTCACACTAAATCACCGGAGACAATACGAAAGAAAAGATAGTGGAAGCACCACATGAATAGAAAAGGTAGTTGAATGAGAATTTAATCATTGAAGAAAAGTGCGGGAGGGTGGGGAAAACAAAGATAACTTGGAACAGATAAGACGAACTTCTGAAAGAAATATGAGGATTGATCTTGCAATTATTGGAGAGGATAGAATTATCTTGAAGAGAAGCACACCGAATGAAAGAATTTATATGACAACTTGATTGACCAAAAGAATTAGCATTCCCAGATAAGATGAGAACACTTCTTAGGAAAGATATGAAATCACCACTTGACATCGAAGCAACTCGAATTACCATATTCGAAATAAAACAAAGGATGAGGTTAATGAAACAAGCCACAACAAATGCATAACAAAGATTTCACTTGATATTTTCGTGGTAAGGTTCGCATGGGCTCATCTTATAGTATCCATCATATGCAAGGCAGTGCACACGACATACGATGCGTCCCCATGTCGTAGCAAGCTACAAGGACTCTTTAAGACACAACGAGAACCATTGTAAGAAAGACCATGAACAAACGAATCCACTAGATGTCGAACCCTAACCTCACATCATGATCTGTTGGAAGATAGCCTAGGTAACTACTTGAATTCCCACATAAGAACTCCGAAAATCTTCCTGCTTATGCAATCTGGTGTTGGGGATACAAGGAGGAAAATATCTGACACAACTAACAAGCCCTACACCCCAACTGTATCCATCCTTCAACACATAACCAGAGGCATAGGAACTCCATCTATCTCGGACCCTCGAAAACACAACGATACTAAGAAT
Organism: Hordeum marinum; assembly: GCA_022496015.1. Lineage (NCBI taxonomy): Eukaryota > Viridiplantae > Streptophyta > Magnoliopsida > Poales > Poaceae > Hordeum > Hordeum marinum. Next base: position 206,040,303 of record CM039675.1, on the reverse strand, counting down.
AGCAGTACATCCCAACTCTCTACATGAGTACTGGGGATGTCGGACTCCTCTCGCCACTACTAGTATTGAAGCAATTTCGAACATCCTCTGTCCTGAGATATTAAGGAAACTGAACGATAACGATGTGTCAAGAATCCCCTTGAGCTCAACTCCACGATAATAGGAGGCACCAAGTACAGAACTCCGTCACATCGGCATCATATAGCTTCCAAAATATTCGCGTGATTCTAAAAAAATTGAGTGAGAAGAGGGTAGAAGCAAAATTCCTAAGTCGATTACCTCACTAGAGCATAGAAGAGGAGTAAAAAGAATCCTACTCTCCGATATAACTAGACTCAAAACAGTTTTTTCACTAGACTCGACTCGGCCAAGTTCGATCAATCAAGGGGGCTCCTAGGTCGGTACAGGCTCTAATACCAACTTGTCATGCCCAAGATGCTATCCTATCCTTATTTTGTCACAAGGGCCTCAACAGGGATAGGAGCGCATCTCGTTGTGTTGCAAGAATGGATATCATCACAAGTACATGTACATAAGAGATGAGTATATGGAATTGTCTTACACTCACCACAAGCTACGTCAAGATCACATCAATACAAAAACATATTTAAACATCATACAGAAGAACAGGGTCTGACTACGGACGAAATCAAACGATAAAATGGCATCCATCCTTGCTATCCCAGGCTGCCGCCTGGAACCCATCCTAGATTGATGATGAAGAAGAGGAACAATAACTCCAAATCAAACAAGCATCGTGCTCACGTAAAATTATCGCATTACTTGTACCTGCAACTATTGTTCTAGTAATTTGTCAGCCACGGGGACTCAACAATCTCATTTCCAAGGGTATCAAGACTATTAAAGCTTAATGGGAGAGGTATGGTTAAGTGGTGAGGCTGCAACAAGAGACTAAACATTAATTGAGTGGCTAACTTACAAATACAAAAAGTAAAGTATGGTGGTCTACGCATAACGGACGTAAACTAGAAATGATTACTAACTGATCCTGAACACCTACTTACGTCAAACATAACCCCACCGTGTTCTCTCTCGGATAAAGGATTCACGAGAAGAGATAGTCACGGTTACGCACACAGTTGGTGTATTTTATTTGAGTTTACTTCAAGTTTACTATGACCGGTGTTAAACAAAGTTTCCAAGTTTGCCACATAACCGCGGGCATGGCTTTCCGAAAGATTTAACCCTGTAGGGGTGCTCCAACTCATCCATCAAAAATTAACCACACGTCGCGGGAATAATCTTGACCACGGATCTCATGATCATCCTAGGCAATTCCAAAGGAAATCCGACACCTCAAGATAGCCTGAAGAAGATCATAGTTCCTCACGCAAGACATTCGAGAAAGGTAAAACAAATCCAGGAAGGCCTCCTGACGTGTCGACGATCCGGATAGGAGCCGCATATCTCGTTCTCAAGACACGGTGGATAAGCTAGTGTACGTTGGCCTAATAGAAATCACCCAAGTTGCTCTGGGGTGGCCCCGCACAGTGCTCTAGTTTGAACCAACACTCATGAGGAGCACTGGCCCGGGTTGTTGATTAATTATCCGCGGGTGCCGGCGGGTCCCTATGCAATTTTATTAGTTATTAGGAAAATTTAGTACCAATGTTGGGCCTTGCCAGACAAACTTTATCCTAACACGAAAATCAAGGGGGTCCCCATAACAACCCCGAGCATGTTAGGAGTGCTCAATTATGGAACATAACATCGGTTCACAAGTAACTAGGGCAGCAAGAGTGGAACAAAACACCGAGCAAAAGGCCAAGCCTTCCACCCTTTACCGAGTATATATGTGCATTAAATTAAATAGCAATAATATTGTGATAACTAAAGGATTTCCATGTTGTCACATGGAAGCAATTGCACCTGCAGCTAGAAATGCTATAAGAAGGGTTGACCAAGTGGTAACATAGCCACACAATGGTTTGCTGGGAGGCGGAGGTTAGAGGCTTATCATGGCAATGTTGGGAGGCTTGACAAACAAGTGGTAGGTAGCGAAACATGATGATAAAAGCGGGACAACTAGCATAGCAATGATAGTAATGGTATCCAAAGAAATGTGTCATCTTGCTTGAGATCCCGCTTGGAAGAAGCACGAGTCCATGAAGAAGACGAAGAAACATAGTTCAACGAATCCTCACACTCCGAACCCTTTCGGAACTCTATCGAGAAGAAGCAATCTGGAAACAACAATCAACATGCGAGAACACCACAACATATGCATGACATGATGCACAACTCAATATGATGCATGTCTGGTTTTAGATATGCAAGACATGGTAAATCACATCAAACAACTACTACAGATTAAAGTGAAGCTCAATATGCAACGAGTTGCATATTGACGAAACTACACGTTTGAATTATTTAGTTCACTCTCGTTAGGTACTCATCAATATTAAATGTTTTTACACATGGCAAGCGGTGAAGCATAAACAACTATATCATATAGGCAATTTAAATGAGGCCGGAAGCAACGAATAACAATTTCGAAACGACCTCATATGCATAATTTAAGTTTGGTCCAGATCTTAACTAACCATATTTTAGAGTTGTCAAACAGCAAAATACATGTCACCATGTGATTCGACACATTTTTCTAGTCAAGTTACATATATAAAACATTTGCATCGGAGCTACGATTAATTAGTTATGATATAAATCGTTTTAGCATGGCATTGGTGCAAATTACATCAAAACAACAAGTTAAATATGTTAAACATACTTGAGAGTTGGTTATTGTGAAACTACACAAAATTCTAAGCACTTTTAATATATATATTATTTTCATTCGATGCGCACTTTGTGAGATATGATATGCATGGTGTTTAGGGGCTTTTCTGCAAATCTGTTAATCCGGATAATGGATAAATTCTTAGCACAGAGAAAAAAAACACATTGGGCTGAATCTGCAATAGGGCCCGAACAGAGACATGGGCGCAGGATAGCTACACAGCGCACCGGGTGGGGCTTAGCGGGGTGGCTCACCGGAGGTCCACTGGGCCGGCGGAGCGGTGCGGCCCACGCGTGGGGCGAGGCGAAGCTGGGCCAGCACGGCTGGGAGAGGCCCATGTGCGGCTGGGGCGAGGCTGGCCCTGGCGCGGGTGAATGGGGGGGTTGTCCTCATGCTCCTGCACGACAGGACAATGGCAGCGATGGTGTCGGGCGGTGCATGTCAGTCCGGCAAAGGGGAGGCGCACGGGGGCCGGGAACGGACTGGGGGCGACCCGATCCGGTGATACCCGGTGGATCTAGGCGGCGGCGAGCGGACATTGGCCCCTTGGCAGCCATGGAGGGCGAGGCATCCTGCGGGGAAGAGAGGGGCAACGGGAGGTTCGGGAGAGGGGAGAGGAGGAAGAAGGAGAGGCAAAGGAGAGGAGTTCCGGCAGGGACTGGCCTCCGATGAGGCGGCTCACCTCGTGGAGCTGCCGGTGGCAGTGAGGATCGATCGGGAGCTCCTCTCCCGATCCAGATCGGGACCGAGGTAAGGGTCGGGCGCTTGGGACCTGGGGGGCTCCTGGTCGTCGGATCTTCGTCTGGCGACCTGGATGGATAGATCGCTGGCTGGATCTAAGGGGGCTGCCAAGTGGCTGGAGGAGGTTGGGGCGGTGCAGAATTCGATGCAGGGGGGTTAGAGTTTCCAAATTAGGAAGGGGAGGGGATTATATAGGGAAGGAGGGCTAGGTTAGGGGTTTTCATCCATTTTCGGACCGTACGATGTCGATCGGACGGCTTCGGAAGCGGGGAGGGGCTAAGTGGGATGATGGGTTGTGTAGGAGGGGTGTGGACTGAGACGAGAGGGAAGGTGGCAGCCCGTGACATAATTTTAAACACCAAAAAATGTCTGATGATAAACCAATGACCACACTGCTATGACTGAATGTTCGGGTATCAAACGAACTCCGAATGCGACGAAATTTGGCACGCGGTCTACCTATGCTATAATAAGACCGCACGCCATGTTTTGACCCAATCCTAGAATATTTTTCGCGCGCTTTAAAAACGGGTTTTTTAACGATGCCGCGGGCGTGGGCGTGTGTGGTTGGTCTCGAAAGGTTGACGCCACGTACGAAGAGAACCGACAGCTACTCACGGATGCAAGTTTTCGAAAACGAGTGATGATGCTATGCAGATGATGTGAATGATGCAATGATGAATCCGACAACCAGACGAAACACAGCCGAGAACGGAAATAAAAGGGGAATCTACTGGAGCTTCGGTCCCAGGCTATTACAGGTAGGTTCCAACTAGGGGTAAAATTGCAATTGCCCTATTTATTATTGCCTCTATGGCATATTTCCAACACACAGGTGGTGGCATCATTATGAACTATACAAGCTATGGTCTCGGTGTTCTAGGATCACCTTGATCACCACTATGGTCGAGCTATCTGACCAAAAACAAGTGCTTCGTGGGAGGCAACACACACGAATAAAGTAGACGAGTAAGTTTTTAGTTTTGGTTTTTACTAAAAGAGTGATTGAAGTTGCACATGAGGAAGGGAGTTGGATGAGTTGTTCTAGTCAAGGCTTGCCTTGTACAAGATGATACAATTATATTTGGAGGCCTGGATATATGTCTATGTATTGTTATGGAACTAACACTGCATGAAAACAAAGAAAAAGAGAAGTTTCAGAAGAAACGGAACAAAAGACAACCTATCATGTGACCGCAGCGGTCGCGTGGGAAGTCATTTGACCTATAGGAGGTTCCAACACAAAACAACCGCACAAACTTGAGAGAAAGACGACATATCATGTGTCATACCCTGTGTTTGTACCACCTTGTTATGCTTGGATTTATAAAATTTGGAGCCAATTAAAACTTTTCAGTGCTTGTTGCTTGTTTGAATTGTTGCTTGTTTGCTTGTTGTGGTATGTGGCACTCTTAGATTCTATCCCTCTCCATATTCATCTTCCTTGACCCAAATGTCCTGCCCAATGATCATGCCATGTGAATAGTGCCCAAAACTATTTTTGTCAAATTTTATTTTTACCATAACGGAATTATTCAAATTAGGTTTTCAAAACCCCCTGAGTTGAGGTTTGCACTTCAAGTCCTCAAATTGGGTATATCCTTCTCCCCCAAAGGCTTTACTTCAAACATATTATATATATGACTTCCCAAAACCACCAAATATTAATTTAAAGATTATTTTAATATTTTATGTAAAGGCTTTTTCTTAAGACCAGAAATGTTTTTTCATAGGGAAAATTATTTAAATCCTTTCAAAATATTTGAGAAAATTTAGGGAGACTCAGTGGACATATGTTTTCCATATATATGAGTTTCAACACATAGTCATGTTCAAATTCATGGGCAAAACCCCTCAAAACCCTTTCTGTCCAAATCAAGCTTTTGAAATATTTCTATAGGAAATATTCTCAATAAATTCCAGAAAAATTCCAGCAAGTCAAAACTATCATAGGTGATGATCTTGTAAAGTTTCATGTCAATCCAAGATAATTTAGTTCGTGAAACTATTCCAAACCCCTTCCTATCCAGATTCAAATTTGAACAATGTTACATTGTGAAGTTTCTTACCTTGACCCCAAACTTTGTGGACATGCTCTAATCACCAAATAATGATCCTACACTAAGTGGTGCATCAAGGGATTATCTTAGCATGATTGGATCTACAGAAACCTGATTCTGTTAGTTTCTAGGGTTCACAAAGTTTCTATTGTCAACTTTGCTCATTTGAGCTCAAATTTGGTGATCCCTCTCATTTTTACCTAACATTTGACCCTGTTGAATATCACAGTAAGTGGGTAAATTTTTCTTGCCCAAACATCCATCAAAGACCTTTTGGTGAAATGGTAAAGCTAATGTTTTCACCCCTTTGGCTATTCCTCTTGCTATAAAAAATTTACCACAACCCCTCAGGCTTACCAGCTACCTCCAGTAATTCCTGTGTGGCCTCAGCTCAACAATCGGTGGGGTAAAACCCCCATTTTTCACCCCCTGGGCAAAATTGGCAGCTACTTTTCTACCTCTCCCCTACTCCCTTTCTTCTCCCCTACCTATCCCCTAGCTCCTCCTAGCCCATGGGAATCTCCAGAAACCCCAACACACTAGAGCACACGCTGGTGGGCATATTTTATGCCATGGCATGCCATATGGGCGCTCTGGAGCGCGCTATAGTGCACCCGAGCATTGTAGCCGCCCATGCCCGGTGCCTCCCGACCACCTCGGGCCTCCCCAGTGCGCCTGCCGAGGGGCCTCAGCGCCCCTTGCCCCCTCTCCTCTCTCTCCCTCCTCTGGCCCCCCTCACACGTGTCGTGGCCGCCCGAGCCGGCCAACCATGGGGCTCGCACGCATGTGCGTCCCCTCTCCCTCTCTCGTTCCCCGGCTCGTGGAACTACCCCAGGAAGGCGGCAGACACACCCTGGCCTCCCCCCGTGGCCTCCCTTGCCCATGCCAGCAAACCCCGATGACCACGTCCACGGTGCACCGACGCCTGACTATAAAAGCCCCCCCCCCCCCGAGCTCCCGCTGCTCTCCTCTCGCTCCCTCCTCCCCTAAGTTGCTCTCCCGTGCCTAGCCCCTTCGTCCCCGTGGTCGGGAGCTCAAGCCCGAGCCAAACCCTCGCTTCGTGCGGGTTTCCCCCTCGCCGGCGATTCCCTCAGCCCCGGCGACCGCCTCGACCACCCACCGATGCGTGGTAAGCCCCTGAGTGCACCGGTGCCCTCTGCTTGAGCCGCCGTGGCCCGAGCCCCGCCGGTGAGCCCCTCTACTCCCTGTCGTGAGGTGAGGGATGACAGGTGGGGCCCACCTGTCATGCCCTCACCCTTCCCCCTCTCGCTGCCAGGATCGGCCCGCGGGCAGGTTTAAAAATAAACCTGCTGCGCACGGCGTCTCACCCTGGGCCGGCTCCCCTTTGGGCCGGCTCGGCTGCGGTGCTTTTGGCCCGAGAGGGCACAGTGCCATTTCCCTTTTTCTTTTTCCCCCCTGCTCCCAAAATTTCCACAGACGAGAAAATAATTCCAAATCCAATAATTTTTCCACCTAAAATCTTAGAATATTCCCTAGAAAATAGTGCCTTTTGTGTAAATTTTTGAAAATCTTATATATTGTTTTATTTTAAAACCCAAATTAGGCATATTTTTGCCTCTATTAAATAGTTTCACAAATGTTTTTCATAACAAAATCTCAAACAAATATTTTTAGTATGAGTTTTGGTATTTATCTGAATAGGGTAGCATTTTTCATATTAGCTTATGTGCTCTATTTTTGTGCGATGCTTATTTTTATCGCTTTTATTCGTGACCATAGATTGTGCTATTGACGAGGGAGTTGGACCCGAAGACTTTGAAGACGCCGAAGGCTTTGTTGAGCCAGGCAAGCAGCCCTTTGACCATGTTAGGAAACCATTTTCATTGCATTTCATATAGCACTTTACTTTCGTTATAATTGATCATGTGGAGTAGTGACCACTTCGGTGGGCTGCTTCCGACACTTTCACCATTGACACTTGCATCGTGCATGACCCTACCACCTTATGAGGGTTATGCGGGTGGGTGTAGATAGGATGCTAGTAGATACTACGCAAGTGGGTTTGGGATTTATGCATAGTGATGGAAAGAGAGGATGATTACAAAGACTTTTCGAAAACCCTGACGGGTGCCACTAATGCTCGAGAGAGATGATGATGAGTTGGGTAACACCTTGAGAAAGAAGTGGTGTACCGGAGCAAGTGAGTGTGTGTTTTCGGAAATGGATTAGATTTAAGGTCTGCTAACCGTCCCAACCTTACATGTGCAACCACGATACCCATTATGGGACAGGGCTTTGTTGATTACTATGGTTGGTGCTAGCAGGGAGCCCGCATTACTAGTGGCAAGAGTGAAGTGGTCACTCTCAAGATGGGATCGTCCCGGAAGTGGAAGGCCATGTGTTGTCTTTACAGGCACCAGGCACACCGTTGCGTGCCCTCATGGATGATACGTGTGATGTATATCATGGGGGATGGCACCAACGAGTGGACTCTTTGCTTAGTATCACCATGGGAAAGGCATTGTTCGGGTGCTTACCTCGGGTGTGTAATATATCGCGAGTCATGGATGACACGGAAGTTCCCCGAGTCTTGTGGGTAAAGCGCGCAACCTCTACAGAGTGTTAGACTATTCGAATAGCCATGTCCGCGGTCATGGACTATTGGAGGTCCTTCTTAAACTACGTCCGGATGTTTTTTCACAAACTTGGTGTGTGTGCGTGTGTGGATGGCACAGAGATGACACTTGAGATAAGTCAGACGATCTGACATGATGATTGAGCATGAGATGTTCAAACCCCTGATCATGATGATATCTATAGCTTGTTCACATGGATACTTACCAACTGTTAATGCATGCTTACCTAGTTATTTGATCATGTCATTGCATTCAAAATTAGCTTTCTGCAAAATACCTATTAGTGCTATATCATGGATTGTTATGCCTTGTTCCACAACTTGGGTTGCTTGCGAGTACATTCAAAGTACTCATTGGCTTGCCACTGGTTATTTAATTGGAGAGGCATGGAAGAACAGGAGTATGTTGAAGAGTTCGTTGGGGATGAACATGCGAACTAGGATGCTCCCCAGTCAGAATGCCTGTAGGTTAAGGCAGATGGCATGGGTTCACGCTTTCGATCAAGATTTCCGCTGCTTTTTGAGTTTATGTATTTGGTCCTTGGGACCCTACCTATGTAAAACAAGACCTTCATGGTATTTATTTGTGTAAGACGCTAAATGTGGTTGTAAGACTCCTGTTATTCAGCTTCTGTGGGTTCAGTGAGCATTGATCTCTGGGATCACTATACACGTGCATTCAGTGATCACGACTTATGAGTCGAGGTCCCCACATCATGAAAGCATCCATGCTCGTTTTTGTGCTCATTTTGTTTCTCTATAGAAACAATCGAGGGGTGCATAGCATTCGACGACGATCGTTTGAATCTTTAACTAGAAGCACAAAAAGAATAAATCGTTCATCAGCGTTCCATATAGATGATGGCATTTGTTTCCGCGGTCGTTTCGTCTACATGCAGGCAAAGGTAAGTTAAACCGATTTGAAGACAGCATGGGCGCTCGCGCCCATATGAGCGATCATTTCGCAAGCTGGTGGCTCCAATAAGCCTGAGGAAGGAGGTATTTTGCCACCATCTCTCTCTCTCTCTTTTCTTCTTCTTTTTCCTCCAAACCTCTTCAAATCAGAGCAAAACTTTTCTCGATCTCTCTAGTCATTCGTTTTTAGTTCAAATCCTTCCATGTGATCAATTTAACGGTATGTTTGTCGTACAATCCCCAAGTCATTTTTCGTGAATCTCGTTCTACATGCCTAGCATTGCCATGTCTAGGATATGCATATTTTTGATTCAAACTTGAGTTTGACATGGATTTGTTGATGTTTTTAGAGGAGTATGATGTTGTGAGTAATGTAGGATTATTAATGTATAATTGGATTGGACTGAAAAAATGTTTTATAGATGTTTGCATAGAGGTCTTCTAGCTTACGCGGTGGTTCGAATTCATCCACGACACAGCTACAACAAGTTTTCACTCACGGGGTCGTCTTCACCGACCATGGAGCGAGGAAGAAGTTCCAAAAGCTCACCACAAGAAAGATTAAAGCAAGCATATGGGCTTGTGCAAACACCCTCGCCAAGCTTGGTATCACTCATGATTTTAATTTTATTTGTCATAATGTTGGGTTGCATTATTTTGTTTATCAGGGATGTGAGACTTATGAACAATTGACGCTTGAGTTTCTTAGTACTATCTTGCATGATGTTGGACTATTGCCAAATGAACAAGAGCAGGAGAGGATCAATTTTTTTATCATTGACCAAGACTTCGACATCACTCTTGATGAGTGGTGTAACAACTTTGGCTTTGCCAACAATGATGATTCTAGATATGTTTATGATTTTGATGACCCGCACCCAAGGCAATCCTTTTACCAGATGATTCAGCATGGCTCTAGGCAAAGAGCCAGTTGAAATTTTTTTATATGTTATTTCTACTATGTTATCACTAACTTGCTGCAGGCACAAGGAGAAGTTTCTAAGGTGAATGATGAGAACATGCTAGTTCTCGGGGAAAGCAGCAAACCTGGACGTCGGTTATTCACCCAACTTAGGGGCAATACTTTTGCTACACCCAGCGCATCAAGCAAATCATGCAAAAGGAGATATCGTTTGTGGGGAGTGATCACCATGTTGGCCAACTCCCTTGGTCTCAACTACAATCATCCCCGCATTGTCAGTAACACCCATGTTAACATCCGTGTTCTTACTAGCGTTGGCATGGTAGTAGTTCGTAATGGTCGTCATTGCATCAAAATTCCTGGAGTGGTGTACTTTTTATCCACACATATGCCTAACCGTTTCTCCATAGAGAATGGGCAATTACATTATGTTGCAGAGGTAGGAGATGGAAGTTTTGACCAAGAAATGCCAAAACCAGAACAAGTAGATGAATAAGAACCTGCCACCGTCAAAGAGGGTAGGAGTTCCAACAAGAATACACCACCTACGCGGACCACAAGAACATCTAGGGCTCTATCCATTGTATGAGAAACCTTGCAGCATCCCTGAGAGGCTCGTCCACATACAAGAACATGAACTTCTCCAACTAGAGGCAGAAGTGGGCTCCTAACCAACCGCCACAATGATCTCACCAGTTCGGTGGTTGCAAAAGCCTAAGATTGGGGGAGCTTATCACCACTTCTGCATCAAGATGTGATGGTATTTTAATAAATTGTAATGAGGTCGTACTTAAGCTCGAGGAGCCCCAAAACACTCGTGTTGGTTTCTTCCAACACTTTGATTTTTATTTTGCTTTTGCTTTTATTTTTTGTCGTTGTCATTTTTCAGTTGCAAGTTAGTTTTCAAAGAACCAAAAACCAAAAAATAGAATAGGCTTTGCTGTGTTCCTTTTATTCATTTAGCCCCTTGGAGTTGTTTTTCATTTTTTAGAGTAGTTTCTCTATGCCAGACAACAAGGAATGCAAGAGTAAGGAAGAGAAGTGTGTAAATTCACAACCGTGAAGGTATGTCTTGTTGGGGAACGTTGCATGGGAAACAATTTTTTCCTACTAACACCCAAGGTCTGTCTATGGATATCAACATCTACGAGAGGTAGATTGGATCTACATACCCTTGTAGATTGCTAAGTGGGAAGCGCTAAGAAACACGGTTGATGTACTCTAACGTCTTCGCTGTCCAATCACGATCCGTCACGATCTAGCGCCGAATGGACATCACCTCTGCGTTCAGTACACGTACAGCTTGATGATGTCTCTGCCTCTTTGATCCATCAAGCAAGGGAGGAGGAGTAGATGAGTTCCACGGCAGCACGAAAGCGTGGTGGCGGTGGTGGTGGAGTTGTCCCGGCTAGGCTTCGCCAAGCTCTACCGTGACGAACTAGAGGAGAAATGATCTAGATAGAGAGAGGGAGGGATGCATTGTGGATTATGGTGTAGATGAACTCCCTCCCCTCTCATATATATAGGGGCAAGGGGGAGGTGCGTCCACCCTAGGGTTTCCCCTATGGTTGGGCACGATGGCCTGGGGGTTGCCTTGGCCCCCAAGCCAGGGATGGCCACCCCAAGGCTAGCCCTTGCCCTTCGGACGGATGGGACCTTGGGAGGTAGGGTGCCCAGCCCAACAGGGACTGGTGCGCCTCCCTATAAACCCATGGGAGCCTCCTGGGCAGGTGCCCCCACCCAGTGGACCGCCAAAACCCTTTCTGACACTCCTAATGAAATCTGGTAAACTACGAAACTATTTTGATGCCCGAATACCAACTTCCCATATATGAATCTTCACCTTCGGACCATTCCGGAACTCCTCATCACGTCTGGGATCTCATCCGGGACTCCGACCTACTTTTGGTCACCAACATATATAAATCAACAATACCAAATCATCATCGAACGTTAAATGTGCGGATCATGTGGGTTCGAGAATGATGCAGACATGACCGAGAGACTCTTCGGCCAATAACCAATGGAGGGACCTAGATGCCCATATTGGTTTCTACATATTCCACGAAGATCTTTATCGGTCAAACCATGATGTCAAGGATCTAGACAATCACATGTATAGTTCCCTTTGTCCATCAGTATGTTACTTGCCCGAGATTTGATCATCGGTATCTCCATACCTAGTTCAATATTGTTATCGTCAAGTTTCTTTACTCGTTCCTGTTGGGGAATGTTGCATGGGAAATAAAAAAATTCCTACGCACACGCAAGATCTATCCATGGTGATGAGCATCTACAAGAGGAAGAGTGGGTCTACATACCCTTGTAGATTGCTAAGCGGGAAGCGGGAAGAAACGCGGTTGATGTAGTCGAACATCTTCGCAATCCAAATCGCCAGGCGTCCAGCGATCCAATCACGATCCGTCCCAATCTAGGGCCGAACGGACGGCACCTCCGAATGCAGCACACATACAGCTTGATGACGGTCTCCGCCTTGTTGATCCAGCAAGGGGGAACGGAGAGGTAGATGAGTTCTCCGGTAGCGCGGCAGCGTGGCAGCGGTGGTGGTGGAACTATTCCGGCAAGGTTCTGCCTGAGCACCATCGAAAAACTAGAGGATACAATCTATCAGGGAGAGGGATTTGCACCATGGCTTAGGGTTTTCTGGTGTGGCTGACCTCTCTCTCCAGTATATATGGGAGTGAGGGGAGGGAGGTTAGCGCCCCTAGGGTTCCCCCTAGGAGTCGGCCAAAGTGGTGGAGGTGGGCGAGTCCACCTCCAATCCTACTCCTAGTGGATTCCACTTGGAAACCTTCACACTCTTTGGAGTTTTTCCTCCTCCCACCTCCTAGCCGCATGGGCCCTTAGGGGATGTCTTGCCTAGCCCACTAAGGGCTAGTGAGCCACTCCTAAGGCCCATGTGGCATCCTGGCGTGGGTGGCCCCTCCCGGTGGTCCCCCGGAACCCTCCCAGCACTCCTGGTACACTACCGAAGTACCAGACACTTTTTCGATGACCAAAACAGGACTTCCTATATATCAATATTTACGTACGGACCATTCCGGTGCTCCTAAGTGACGTCCGGGATCTCATCTGAGACTCTAAACAACCTTCAGTCACCACCATACCTAACTCAATACTACTGAAACGTCACCAAAACGTTAAGTGTGCAGACCCTACGGGTTCGAGAACTATGTAGACATGACCGAGACACCTCTACGGTCAATAACTAATAACGGGACCTGGATGCCCCTATTGGTTCCTACATATTCTATGAAGATCTTTATCGATTGAACCTCTATGTCAAGGATTTGGTTAATCCTGTACGCTATTCCCTTTGTTCTTCGGTATGTTACTTGCCCGAGATTCGATCGTCGGTATCTCTATACCTAGTTCAATATCGTTACCGGTAAGTCTCTTTACTCGTTTCATAATACAAGATATCGTGGCTAAACACTTTAGTCACATTTCTTGCAAGGCTTCTTGTGATGTTGTATTACTGAGTGGGCCCTAAGATACCTCTCCGTCACACGGAGCAACAAATCCTAGTCTTGATCCATGCCCACTCAATAGATACCTTTCGGAGATACCTATAGAGCATCTTTATAGTCGCCTCGTTATGTTGCGACGTTTGATACACACAAGGTATTCCTCCGATGTTAGTGAGTTGCATGATCTCATGGTCATAGGAACATATACTTGACATGCAGAAAACTACAGCAATAAACTGACATGATCATATGCCATGTTTTATAGTTTGGGTCTTGTCCGTCACATCATTCTCCCAATGATGTGATCACATTATCAAATGAATCTTATCTCTATGGCCAAGAATCCTTGACCATATTTGATCAATGACCCAGTCTACTAGAGGCATACTAGGGACACAGTGTTGTCTAGTATCCACACATGCACTTGAGTTTCCAATCAATACAATTATAGCATGGATAACAAACGATTATCATGAACAAGGAAATATAATAATAACCATTTTATTATTGCCTCTAGGGCATATTTCCAACAGTCCCCCACTTGCACTAGAGTCAATAATCTAGCTCACATCACTATGTGAGTTACATTGTAATGAATCTAACACCCATACAGTTCTAGTGTTGATCATGTCCAGCCCTTAGAAGAGGTTTAGTCAACAAGTCTGTGACATTCAGATCCATGTGCACTTTGCAAATATTTATTTACTCCTCCTTGATGTAATTGAGGATGGAATTGAAATGACACTTTATGTGTCTGGTCCTCTTATGAAACCTTGGTTCCTTGGCCAGAGCAATGGCACCAGTGTTGTCACAGAACACAGCCACTGGATTCAGTGTACTGGGCACTACTCCAAGATTTGTCATGAACTCCTTCATCCAGACACCTTCCTTCGCCGCCTCCGAGGTTGTGATGTACTCCTCTTCGCATGTAGAATCAGCTACCATGCTCTGCTTGGAACTGCACCAGCTTATCGCTCCCCCATTGAGAATAAATATGTGTGTTGTTTGTGAGTTAGAGTCATCCATATCAGTGTCAAAGCTTGCATTGATGTACCCTTTACGACGAGCTCTTGATCACCTTCATAAACGAGAAAATTTTCCTTAGTCCTTTTCAGGTACTTAAGGAAATTCTTGACCTCCGTCCAATGCTCCATTCCTGGATCACTTTGAAACCTTCCGGCCATACTTATGGTAAGGCTGACATTGGGTCTTGTGTAGAGCATTTCATACATGATAGAACCTCTGGCTGAAGCATAGGGGATGACACTCATCTTTTCTCTATCTTTTACAGTCACTGGGCATTCAGTCTTACTCAACTTCACACCTTGCAACACAGGCAAGAACCCCTTCTTGGACTGATCCATTTTGAACTTCTTCGAAACTTTGTCAAGGTATGTGCTCTGTGAAAGTCCTATTAAGCGTATCGATCTATCTCTATAGATCTTGATGCCTAGTATGGAAGCAGCTTCGCATATATCCTTCATTGAAATACTCTTGTTCAAATATTCCTTCACGCTTTCAAACATTTCTATATTGTTACCAATCAGCAATATGTCATCCACATATAATATTAGAAACTCTATAGAGCTCCCACTCACTTTCTTGTAAATACAAGTTTCACTCACTTTAGTCACATTGATTGCAAGGCTTGTTGTGATGTTGTATTATCGACTGGGCAATGAGATATCTATCCGTCACATAGAGTAATAAATACCAGTCTTGATCCATGCCCACTCAACAAACACCTTTCGGAGATACATATAGAGCACCTTAATATTCACCCAGTTACGATGCGACGTTTGATATGCACAAGGTATTCCTCCGGTGTCAGTGAGTTGCATGATCTCATGGTCATAGCGACAAATACTTGACATGCAGAAAAGTATATTAATAAACTGACACGATCATATGCTATGTTTATAGTTTGGGTCTTGTCCTTCACATCATTTTCCAAATGATGTGATCCCATTATCAGATGAAATCTTATGTTTATTGCTAGGAAACCTTGATCATCTTTGATGAACGATCCAGTCTACTAGAGGCATACTAGGGACACAGTGTTGTCTACGTATCCACACATGAAATTAAGTTTCCAATCAATACAATTATAGCATGGATAATAAACGATTATCATGAACAAGGAAATATAATAATAACCATTTAATTATTTCCTCTAGGGCATATTTCCAAAATTTCAATAATACAAGATCGCGTGACTAACTCCTTAGTCACATTGCTTGCAAGCTTGTTGTGATGATGTATTACCGAGTGGGCCCAGAGGTACCTCTTCATTACACAGAGTGACAAATCCCAGTCCCGATCCATGCCAACCCAACAGACACCCTCAGAGATACCTATAGAGCACCTTTATAGCCACCCAGTTATGTTATGATGTTTGATAGACACAAGGCATTCCTCCGGTGTCGGGGAGTTGCGTCATCTCATGGTCGTAGGAACGGATACTTGACATGGATAATGCAATAGCAATAAACTAACATGATCAAATGCTATCCTTATGGTTGGTTCTTGTCCATCACATAATTCTCCTAATTATGTGTTCCCTTTATCAAATGACAACTCATGTCTATGGTCAGGAAACCTTGACCATCTTTGATCAAGGAGCTAGTCTAGTAGAGGCTCATCAGGGACACCGTGTTTGTCTATATATCCACACATGTATTTGAGTTTCCGATCAATACAATTCTTGCATGGATAATAAAATATTATCATGAACAAAGAAATATAATAATAACCACTTTATTATTGCCTCTAGGGCATATTTCCAACAATCTCCCACTTGCACTAGAGTCAATAATCTAGTTCACATCACTATGTGATTTACATTTTAATGAATCTAACACCCATAGAGTTCTAGTGTTGATCATGTTTCGCCCATGCAAGAGGTTTAGTCAACGGGTCTGCTACATTCAAATCTGTATGTACTTTGCAAATGTTTATGGAGTCCTCCTTGATGTAATCGCGGATGGAATTGAAACAACGCTTGATGTGTCTATTCCTTGTGTGAAACCTGGGCTCCTTGGCTAGTCCCATGGCGCAAGTGTTGTCACAGAAGAGGGTCATTGGGTCCAGTGCACTGGGCACAACTCCAAGATCTGACATGAACTGCTTCATCCCTACACCTTCCTTCGCTGCTTCCGAAGCAGTTATGTACTCCGCTTCACATGTAGAATCTGGTACCATGCTTTGCTTGGACCTGCAACAGCTTACCGCTCCACAATTCATAACAAATATGTATCCAGTCTGAGACTTAGATTCATCTGGATCTGTGTCACATCTTGCATCAAAGTAACCCTTTACGATGAGCTCTTGATCACCTCCATAAACGAGAAACATGTCCTTACTCCTTTTCAGGTACTTAAGAATATTCTTGATCGTTGTCCAGTGTTCCATTCCTGGATCACTATGAAACCTCCCTGTCATAGATATGGTGAGGCTCACATCTGGTCTTGTGTAAAGCATCACATACATGATAGAGCCTATGGTTGAAGCATAGGGGATGACACTCTTCTTTTCTCTATCCTCTGTAGTCGCCGGGCATTGAGTCTTACTCAACTTCACACCTTGTAAGACAAGCAAGAACCCCTTCTTGGACTGATCCATTTTGAACTTATTTAAAACCTTATCAAGATAAGTGCTTTGTGAAAGTCCTATTAAGCGTCTTGATATATCTCCATAGATCTTGCTGCCCAATATGTAAGCAGCTTCTCCAAGGTCTTTCATTGAAAAACTCTTATTCAAATATATCTTCGCGCTCTCTAAAAGTTCTATATTGTTTCCAATCAATAATATGTCATCCACATATAATATTAGAAAATCTATAGATCTCTCACTCACTTTCTTGTAAATACAAGCTTCTCCATAAACTTGTATAAACCCAAACGCTTTGATCACCTCATCAAAGCGAAGATTTCAACTCCGAGATGCCTGCACCAGTCCATAAATGGATCGCTAGAGCTTGCACACTTTCTTAGCATTTTCAGGATTGACAAACCTTCTGGTTGCATCATATACAACTCTTACTTAAGGAAACCATTAAGGAACGTTGTTTTCACATCCATCTGCCAGATCTCGTAATCGAAAAATGCACCTATTGATAACATGATCCTGGCGGACTTAAGCATCGCTATGGAACTTGTGAAAACCCTTTTGTAACAAGTCGAGCTTTATAGACGGTGACATTACTGCCCGCATCCTTCTTTTTCTTAAAGATCCATTTATTCTATATGTCCTTATGACCATATGGTAAGTCCTCCAAACTTTGTACTTTGTTCTCATACATGGATCCTATCTCAGATTTGCTGGCCTCAATCCATTTGTTGGAATCTAGGCCCAGTATTGCGTCTTCATAGCTCGTAGGTTCACTGTTGTCCAACAACATGACCTCCAAGACAAGATTGTCGTACCACTCAGGGGTGGTACGAGTTCTTGTTGACCTATGAGGTTTGGTAGTAACTTGAGCCGAAGCTTCATGATCATCATCATTGGCTTCCTCTTCACTTGGTGTAGGCGCCGCATAAACATCTTTCTGCGTCATGCTACTATCCAATTGAAGTCATGGTTCAACAACCTTAGCAAGTTCTACATTCCTCCCACTCAGTTCTTTCGAGACAAACTCTATCTAGAGAAAGGACCCATTTTTAGCAACAAACACTTTTACCGTGGATCTGAGATAGAAGGTATACCCAATTATTTCCTTAGGGTATTGTATGAAGACACACTTGTCCGGTTTTGGTTCGATCTTATCAGGTTGAAGCATTTTCACATAAACGTCACAGCCCAAAACTGTAAGAAATGACGGCTTAGGTTTCTTGGCAAACCATAATTCATACGGTGTCGTCTCAATGTACTTTGATGGTGCCCTATTTAAAATGAATGTGGTTGTCTCTAATGCATAATCTTAGAATGATAGTGGCCAATCAGTGAGAGACATCATAGATTGCACCATATCCAATTGAGTATGATTACAACGCTCGAACACACCATTACATTATGGTGTTCCAGGTGGCGTAAGCTATGAAAGAATTCCACATTGTCTCAAATGCATGCCAAACTCGTAACTCGGATATTCACCACCATGATCAGATCGCAAAAAACATTATCTTCTTATTATGATGATTTCTATTTCACGCTGAAATTGCTTGGACTTTTCAAATGTTTTGGACTTATGTTTCATTATGTAAATATACCCAGATCTACTCAAACCATCACTGAAGGTAAGAAAATAGCGATATCCACCGTGTGCCTTAACACTCATAGGACGACGCACATCAGTACGTATGATTTCCAACAAGTCACTTGACCTCTCCAATGTACCGGAGAACAGGGTTTAGTCATCTTTCCTAACAAGCAGGGTTCGCGTGTATGAAGCAATTCAAAATCGAGTGATTCAAATAGTCCATCATCATGGAGCTTCTTCATGTGTTTTACACCAATATGCCCTAAGCGGCACTGCCACGAGAAAGCAGTACTACCATGATTAACTTTGCATCTTTTGGCATCAATGTTATTAATGTTTCTATCACTACTATCAAGATTCAACAAGAATAAACCATTCACATTTGGTGCATGACTATAAAAGATGTTACTCATATAAATAGAACCACCATTATTCTCTGATTTAAATGAATAACTGTCTCGCAATAAACAAAGTCCAAAATGTTTTCTCTCAACGTAGGCACCAAAAAACAATTATTTAGGTTTACTACAAACCATGATGGTAATTGAATAGCGAGCGTGTCAACGACGATCACATTAACCTTCAAACCATTTCCGACGTACATCGTCACTTCATACCTCGCCAGCCTCCGTTTATACCGTAGTTCCTGTTTCGAGTGACAAATATGAGCAACCGAACCAGTATCAAATACCCAGGCACTACAACGAGAGCTATTGAGGACCACATAAATAACATGTATATCAAATATACCTTTGTTGACATTGCCAGCCTTCTTATCAGCTAGGTACTTGGGGCAATTTTGCTTCCAGAGGCCAGTCCCCTTGCAATAGAAACACTTAGTCTCAGGCTTGGGTCCACCCTTGGGTTTCTTCACGGAAGCGGCAACTGGCTTGCCACCCTTCTTGAAATTTCCTTTCTTTCCCTTTCCTTTCTTGAAACTAGTGGTTTTATTCACCATCAACACTTGATGCTCCTTTTTGATTTCTACTTCCGCGACTTTCAGCATCGGAAATAGCTTAGAGACTGACTTGTTCATCCCTTTCATATTATAGTTCATCACAAATCCTTTGTAGCTAGGTGGCAATGACTGGATAATTTTGTTAGTCACCGTTTCGTGCGGAAGCTGAACTCCCAAATTAGTCAAACGGTTGTAGTACCCATACATTCTGAGTAGGTGCTCACTGACAGAACTATTCTCTTCCATCTTGCAGGCAAAGAACTTATTGGAGGTGTCATACCTCTTGATCCGGGCATTTGCTTGAAATACTAAATCCAACGCCTGGAACATCTCATATGCTCCATGGCTTTCAAAACGCTTTTGATGTCCCGATTCTAAGCCATACAATATGGTGCATTGAACTATTGAGTAGTCATCAGCACGCGTCTGCCAGACGTTCACAACTTCTGCAGACGACATAGGAGGGGTGGCGCACCAAGTGGCGCATCAAGGACATAAGCCTTTTGAGAAGCCATGAGGATAATCCTCAGATTACGTACCAAGTTCACATAGTTACTTCCATTTTCTTTCAGCTTAGCTTTCTCTGGGAACACATGGAAATTCAGGGGAGCTACTACACAAGCCATTGATCTACAACATAATTTCTAAAGACGGATTAGACTATGTTCATGATAATGAGTTCAATTAACTATATTACTTAAGAACTCTCACTCAAATCAACATCCCTCGGGTTGTCTAAGTGTGACATGATCCAAATCCACCAACCCAAGTCCGACCATCACATGAGATGAGGTGGTTTCAATGGTGAACATCTCCATGTTGATAATATCTACTATATGAATTATGTACGACATCTCGGTCTCCTGTGTTTCGAGGCCATGTCTGTACATGCTAGTATCGTTAGGTTTAACCCAAGTGTTCTGCATGTACAAAACTGGCTTACACCCATTGTATGCGAACGTATAGTCTATCACACCCGATCATCATGTGGTGCTTCGAAACGACGATACTTTGCAATGGTGCACACTTGGGGAGAATACAATTTTATCTTGAAATTTAAGTGAGGGGTCATCTTATAATGCTACCATTGTCCTAAGGAAAATAAGATGCATAAAAGGGATTAACATCACATACAAATCATATACGTGACAAGACATGGCCATCATCATCTTGTGCTTTTGCTCCATCTCGAAAGCACCAGCATGATCTCCATCGTCACCGGCATGACACCACGCTCTCCATCATCATGATCACCATCATCATATCGTCACGTGATTGTCTTGCCAACTATTTCTTCTAGAACTATTGCTAACTCATAGCGATAAAGTAAAGCAGAAAGGCGAAAATAATTAAAGACAACCTGCGGCTCCTGCCAGTTGTCGTACTCATCGACATGCAAGTCGTGATAATATATAAAAAATATGGTCATCTCATACATCACATATATCACATAATGTCTTTGGCCATATCACATCACAACATGCCCTGCAAAAACAAGTTAGACATCCTCTACTTAGTTGTTGCAAGTTTTACGTGGCCGCTATGGGCAACTAGTAAGAACCTTTCTTTCCTGAGCAAAGGCACAATACTGATAATCAAGTTGCCTTTTAACCTTCTACAAGGAGTGCCTCTATCAAATCCGACTCAACTAAAGTGGGAGAGACAGACACCAGCCAACCATCTTTATGCAACAAGTTGCATGTCAGTCGATGGAACCGGTCTCTCGTACGTGGACAAGTAAGGTTGGTCCGACCGCTTCATCCCACAATACCGCCAAATCAAGATAAGACTAAGGAGGTAAGCAATCTGAAAATCAACACCCACAAACTCTTTTGTGTTCTACTCATGCATGTTATCTATGCATAGACCTCGCTCATGATGCCACTGTTGGGGAACGTTGCATGGGAAACAAAAAATCCTATGAACACCCAAGATATTTCTATGGAGATCAACATCTATGAGAGGTAGAGTGGATCAACATACCCTTGTACATCGCTAGGCGGGAAGCATTATGAAACATAGTTGATGTAGTCGAACGTCTTCGCAATCCAATCATGATCCATCCCGCGATCCAGTAATGATCCGTCTTGATCTAGCGCCGAATAGACGGCACCTCCGTGTTCAACACACGTACAGCTCGATCACGTCTCCGCCTCCTTGATCTAGCAAGCAAGGGCGGAGTAGTAGATGAGTTACCCGGTGGCACGCCGGCGTGGTGGCGATGGTGGTGGTGGAGCTGTCCCGGCAGGGGTTCACGAAGTGCTACTTCAGCAAACTAGAGGAGAAACGATCTAGAGTGAGAGGGAGGGCTGCGTCGTGGCTTATGGTGCAGCTACCCTCCCTCCGCTCTCATACATATAGGGTCAAGGGGGAGGGCAGCCACCCTAGGGTTTCCCCTAGGGTTGGGCATGGTGGCCTGGGGGGTTGCCTTACCCCCCCCCCCCCAAGGCAGGGAGCGGTGGCCACCCCAGGGCCAGCCCTTGTCCTTCGGATGCATGGTTCTTTGGAAGGCAGGGCACCCAGCGCACCAGGGGCTAGTACGCCTCCCTCTCTGCCCATCGGGCCCTCCAGGAAAGGTGCCACCCAACCCCCGATGGACCCCCCCGAACCCTTTCTCACACTCCCGATGAAATCCGGTAAACTCAGAAACTATTAGGGTGACTGATTACCAATTTCCCATATGTGAATCTTTACCTCCGGACCACTTTGGAACTCCCCGTGGCGTCCAGGATCTCATCCAGGACTCCGAAAAACTTTCGCTCACCAACATATATAACTCAACAATACCAAATCGTCATCGAATGTTAAGTGTGCGGACCCTGCGGGTTCGAGAATGATGTAGACATGACTGAGACACTCCCACCAACAACCAATAGCGGGACTTGGATGCTAATATTGGTTCCTACATATTCCATGAACATCTTTATTGGTCGAACCACAATGTCAAGGATTCAGACAATCCCATATACAGTTCCCTTTGTCCATCGGTATGTGTAGGATCGAAAGTAGGTCTAGAGGGGGGTGATTAGACTACTTGACCAATTAAAGGTTTTTCCTATACCAAATTTTATGGTTGACAGTATTTAGCATTTCATAGCAAGTCAAGTACACCCTACACATGCAAGTCTAAGAGTATATCGAAAGGGAAAGTAACAACAAGCATGTATAGAAGGGATAGGGTAGGAAGATCAAACGCAATTGTGGACACAATGATTTTTCCCGTGGTTCCGATAGGTGGCGCTATCATACATCCACGTTTATGGAGTCTTCAACCCACGAAGGGTAACGGTTGCGAGAGTCCACGGAGGGCTCCACCCAAAAGGGTCCACGAAGTAGCAACCATGACTATTCCATATGGCTTTCGTCCACGAAGGACTAGCCTCACTATGGGGTAGATCTTCACGAAGTAGGCGATATCCTTGCCCTTACAAACTTCTTGGTTCACTCCACAACATGAAGTAGTAGGCTCCCAAGTGACACCTAACCAATCTAGGAGGCACCACCCTCCAAAAGGTAATAGGCTCGGTAATGATGATGAACTCCTTGCTCTTGTGCTTCAAGATGATAGACTCCTCAACACACAATCTCTCTCTCATGGGTTTGGCTTGGTAGAAGAGATAGATTGGTGGAGAGCAACTTGGGGAGGCTAGAAATCAAGATCCATATGATTTGAGTGGAAGATCTTGACCTCAACACAAGGGTAGGTGGTTCTCTCTCAGAAAATCTGATAGGATATGTATGGAATAGTTCTGAGTGCTTATCTTTCGAGTGAGTGGTGGTGAAGGGGTATATATATAGGCATCCCCAAAAATCCAACCGTTACACACAAAATGACCAACTCGGTGACACCGATGTGTTAATCTTGGTGGTACCGAAGTGACCAAAAGGTGGGAACTTTTGAATCTCGGTGAGACCGATATAGGAAACTCGGTTGCACCGATAAGGTAACCAACGGTCAGATTTCCAATCTCGGTGACGCTGATCCAACATTCTCGGTGGGACCAAAAATGTGAATTTGCGTAATAGAAAGTTGGCAACCTAAACTCGGTGGCACCGGTATGGAATCGGTTGCACCGAAGTGGCTAGGGTTTGGCAGAGTCTGTCTAGGTACTGGAATTGGTGGCACCGAAGTGGGATAGTTGGTTGCACCAATTTTGAGTGTTGGGTATAGAATAGATTTTTGTGGGAGAATTTTTTGGATGTTTTTGGCGACTATCACTTGTGCACGTTTGAGCATATTCTTCACCAACAAAACTTTACCCCCTTTTAATAGTATTGGCGTTCCTATGGACTCAAAGTGATTTCTCACAAATATAAAATGTAGAGTCCTCTTGCTTGAATCTTGGCCAACCTATTTCCTTGCATCTTGGGGTTTCTCCACAATCTCCTTTTTGCCAATCCTCTCATTGAACATTTCCTGAAATATACTTAGTGGAAACATTAGTTCAATGACTTATATGTTGTTATTAATTACCAAAACCACCAAGGGAGCAAATGTTCTTTCAGTATGTTACTTGCCTAAGATTCGATCGTCGGTATTTCCATACCTAGTTCAATCTCATTACCGGCAAGTCTCTTTACTCGTTCTGTAATACAAGATCCCGTGACTAACTCTTTAGTCACATTTCTTGCAAGCTTCTTGTGAGGATGTATTACCGAGTGGGCCTAGAGATACCTCTCCATCACACGGAGTGATAAATCCCAATCTTGATCCACGCCAACCCAATAGACACCCTCGGAGGTACCTATAGATCACCTTTATAGCCACCCAGTTACATTGTGACATTTGATACACACAAGGCATTCCTCCAGTGTCAGGGAGTTGTGTGATCTCATGGTCGTAGGAATAGATACTTGACATGGATAAAGAAGTAACAATAAACTAACACAATCAAATATTGTGCTTATTGTTGGGTCTGGTCCATCACATCATTCTCCTAATGATGTGATCCCATTATCAAATGACAACTCATGTCTATGGTCAGGAAATCTTGACCATCTTTGATTAACGAGCTAGTCTGGTAGGGGCTCACCAGGGACATAGTGTTTGTCTATATATCCACACATGTATTTGAGTTTATGATCAATACAATTCTAGAATGGATAATAAACGATTATCACGAACAAATAAATATAATAATAACCACTTTATTATTGCCTCTAGGGCATATTTACAACCTGTCTTATGACCCCTGTCTTTTGCACTTGGATACTTAGAGTAGATGTAGTATTTGTATGTGTGATATGTGCAGATGGAAGTAAGTCTTGATATTTTCATACAAATATTTTGCTCTAGTAGCGAAATAAGTTTGTACCTTTGTTTTCTTTAGTTTAGACAACTAAGACTCGTTGTGGGATAGTGTTTACATGAAATGTTGTTAACCAAGTAGGACTTTTAACAAGAGAAACTTTCTCAAGACTTTGGGAGTTGAGAAATTGTAGTGGAAGTGATGCTTAACATGCTCAACCCCATGTTTTTAATTTTAATAGACTTGATAGCACTTGTGGATTAAATTTTCTAGAGGAACTTAGTTGAAAGGTGGGTGAGATTATGACAAAAATTTGCGTTGTATAGCTCGATATGGTGTTACAGCCTCCAGTTGGTGCCATGGCATTTGCTACTATATACGCATTTACGTGTGTAAATGTGGCTTTGTCACCCTTATTGATGTTATGGACTTTGTTGTCCAATGGCGATCCACAAAGAGCGACATCTTGGATTTTGGCTATGAGTTTGTTACCGTATGTAGTGGCAACACTACAAATTAATATTATTCGGCTTTCTCTTGAGTGGTGTAGATGTGGTAAATAAAGGGGACTGGTCAAAAGAGATCTAAAGAGACATTATTGCTAAAGTTCCATAGTTCCCAAACATCAAGCCACAACGAAAACCTATGCATGATCACTTATTCGACATAATCTCCTTTACGTGAAAATCAAAGTTACAACAAACAATGATTGAAACAAAAAAAATTGAAAAGCAAATCAAAAGAACCAAATGTTAAAAAGACAAATCTCTCTCTTGCTCGAAGCCTATAGATCTATATACACTTCTCCCCCTTTGGCAACAAGTTACCAAAAAGTTCAAAGGCATACATCTAAGTGTTCTTGGGCGCATCTCCTCCGGTTGTTGATGAAGGAGTCGAGATGACGGCATTGGCGAACATCTCTCCAGATGTCGTAGATGGAGCTGGAGTGGTCACTGATGGAGCTAATGTTGATGGAGCTGATGGAGCTGTTGGAGCTGGCACTGAGTAGTGAACTGAGTGTCTAGCCCTAGAGGTGAATCATCCTCATCATCATCATCATCCTCATCATCTAAAGTAGAATAAACCCAAGGGATTTTCATGGAGTCAACTTCATGCTAAAGTTCTGTGACTATCTTCGTCAGCCCGTCCACTTTATCAGTAAGGGACTTGATTCTGGTCTCAAAGATCCTGACAAGACTGTTTTGGTTATCCAGAATCCCCTTAATGTCCTTTTGCATGCTTTGAACAGATGATATCAGCAAATCCATTTGTTCGCTCCTGGATCGAGGGGCTTGAGCACTAGTGGCTCTCACTGTCTCTGTTGCTTCCTGAGTTGCAGCAGAAGTGGGATGATCAGCTTCCATCACCACGATGTTGTCCTCTAGATCTGGCTGTAGGGGCAAATGTGGGTGATCCAGGGCAAAGATGTGCTTCTCCAGTCTTGAGTTTATGAGCATCTAGATGTAGGGTGCATAATAGCATGAGCGCTTCTGATCAGCAGCAACCCTCTTGATTGTCTCTATAATCAAGACCATGAATCTGATCCTGGTGTGAGTGTCAAGATGGATCAATAGGTTGATGGAGTGGCTTCCGGACTTGGGCATCAGGGTATGCCTCAGAATGGTGTTGATAGTGCATAGGCTAGCCTGGAGAAAGTAAATGGACCCTAGCTGGTGAGACTTCACTTTGTCAGCAGGGATCTCCTTATACATGTTGGACATAGCATTGTGACTAGCCTTGGATTCTGAGTAGACATCCAGGTCACCATCCTGTGCTTCAGGAACTCCTAAGATCTCTTCCCATTCCTTAATAGTTGATTCATATCGGGCACCTTCAGTCATCCACACAATTCTACCATCTCCGTAGAAGTATGCAGTGGAGTAGAACTGCATGATCATATCGTCATTCCATGCTGTGAATTCTCTGTCTATGAATTCATCAAGACCAATGCAATGGAAGTTGTCCTGGACACTTGGAAAGTAGTCCTCATTCTCCTTGATGTACTTCCAATCAACGTATCGCATATCGCTGACAGCTAGACTCTTGTCAAAGAGCATACTCTCATAGAAGTCTTGTTGCTCCTTGGTATAGAACCTGTAGTCCACAACTGGTTTCTTTCTTTGGGCATAAGGATCAATAGCTCTCCATGCCCTCAATCCTGAGTCCTTCCTCTTCTTCATGTCCTCAGCTACTGGATAGCTGGCATTATGAACAGGGAGGTGTGGTCTAAGCTTCATTAACGTTGTCAGATCATCATCAGCTTCAGCTCTGGAGGCATTTCCTAAGTTCTTCTCAAAGGCTGGAATCTGCCTAGTGGTCCTCTTGGGCTTCTCAGCAGCCTTCTTGGATGTGTTGGTTTTGGGAATCGCATCATACATCAACTTCTTTGCCTTCTTCTTGGGAGGAGCCTTTGCTGGCTCAACCTCCTCTTCCTCAACATCAGCAGCTTCTGGATCCTCAAACATGGAGGTAGGCCTGCCAGTCACATGAATGATCCTCTTCCTGGCCTTTTTCTCTCCTGCCTTCTTAGGCATAGATTTCTTGGGGATCTCAACAGAAATAGTTTCTCTGGCTGTCTCGTAAGCCTTGAAGGTTGAGGCTGGTGCATATATTTTGCTGACAACCCTTCTAGAGGAAGTAGCTTTAGTTGCAGCTTTCTTGGTAGCCTTCTCTTGCTTCTTAGCAAGAACTTCCTCAGGGACAAAGTTTGAATCTTCTTCTTCTGAGTTCAACCTCTTTCTAGTTCTGGTGGCAGCCTTGGGCAACCCATGTGAGCTAGGGGTGCCTGAATCTGAGAATGAACTGGGCTCTGGGCTTGTGCCTGAACTCATGTCTGCTCTCTGCTCTGACCTATTTTGACTGTCTTCTGAACCTGACATGCTGACCCTGTGAATAGAGTGTAGATGAGCAGAAGTAGATGAGTCATCACAAAATGAGACTATTTTTTGAAATTCGAGCAATGAGTTTTTCAAAAGTTTTGCAATCTATCACATAAATATCGGTACAGCCAAAATGAAATTTTTGCTGGGGTCGAGACAGACCAAATCCTTAACAGGAACTTGGCAGCCTTTTCGGTAGGACCGAAAAGAGCCACTCGGTTCCACCAAATCAGTTCTCAGCAACACAGAAAAGTATATCGGTGAGACTGATATTTTTGTTTCGGTTCCACCGAGATGTATCGGGCGGACAGCAAAACCCTAGAAAATCCATCTAACTCGAGATTTTGCAATTTCTGGTGAATAGATGAATGAGCAATAGGTGGCTTATAGAGAAAACAAAGTCCAATGCGCAAGAATCAGAATGGGAGCGCACTAGAGATCGAATCCGTACCCTAGCTTGGTGCGGATCCTCTACGGCGGTGACGTTCGTGAAGATTACGTCGACGGTGGCGATTCCCAGCGGTGGAGGAGCTCGAGAAGTCAAGGGCGATAACCAGGGGTCTTTGGAACGGCAGCTTAGGGTTTTGGAGCGCGACGTATGAAGATGAAATTTCAAAATGTTGGGGTCCAGAGTTATATACCCACCACTGTCGGTGACACTGATTCTAAGTTTTCAATGTCACCGAGTGCCTCAATTGTCAGCTGACAGGGACACTCGGTGCAACCGAGAAAATGGAATTGGTAATACCAAGATTGAAAAACCAGATCAACCCTAGGCAATCGGTGAGACCGAGATTTTGGTGTTGGCTCCACCGAGTTGCACTTGGGAGGTTTTAATGGTCAGTCCTTGTCGATACGGAACTCCGAGTGCTCCACACACAAAGGGATCGAAAAGCACTTGTTCAAATTTTGTGATGCAGCATGAATGGAATATGAGATGAGAAAGCATAGATAGCTAAATAGTGGTACTAGGCATTCTTTTCCATCCAATTGGAAAAAGATAAATCAAAAGCCAAATAGCAACAATTGGATATCCTCGAATGAGAAAATAAATGCAGACCAACATGCTCACACAATAAGATGTCAAAAGAAATCATGACAAACATGCACAAACACACTAGCATCTAACAAGCACTTGGGCGATGAAAAAGTCATCTATATATGAGTATTTGACTTAGGAGCCAAGTAAGAGTACTTGATCATAGGTCATACTCATCGTTTAAGCACAAGTGGGGTTACCACTATTTCATAAAGCATTTAATGTTGTCACATGTTAAGAGATGCTTCGACTCAAGAATTAGAGTAAAGCTACCCCTTAATGTGACATCCCCTCATAAGAGGGATAAATTAACCTTGGGTTTTGTCGGTGAAGACTTCATGTTGGTGAGGTAGTTGTGGATGCTCAATGTTGATGAAGATCACCAAGAGTTGGGAGCATCCTTGTTGTTTCCTTACTCCTCTCACCTACATGGGTTAGTCCCAACATACAACAGACAAATACAAGGATATCTATGGACATGGAGTGCAAAGCATGTGTTATGATGTCCATTGATTTGTTGATTACCTTGTCCCTTGCCCACCTTTGAGGGAATGTGTGACTCCTTGAACTATTGCATTGAGTTGATGTTGAGTGCAAAAAGTTCTTGCCAATAATGAATGTGAGTGAATTTCATTGGCGGAGTCACCCCTCAAGAACTTACTAGTTCTTTTTCTTGGGAACCCACATCAAGTTGATGGGGATACTTGGTGTTGAAGTGGCCTTTGTAGTAGTTGAGCTTGAAGTAGCCTTGGGAACCCACTCCACCAAAGCTAGGGGTTTATCTTCATATGAGTCAATGTCATCTTGAATCTTGTTCTTGCCCTTGAGCTTGTGGTCTTGTGGTGGAAGGTTATCTTGAGTGTTTGTCCCCTTGGGAAGAGTATTTTCATACTTCTCCTTTTCAGGAACAAACTTGGACTTGGGATATTAACCTTTTTCCCACTCAACTCCATTAGCGTTGAAGTAGCCAACACCATGATTCTTCCGGTATCCTCTGTGCTTGCGTAAAATTTCCTCAAATTGCCTACATCCGGCAAGACTCCTATAGATACCTTTTTCTATAATTCCTTTCAATAAAGAATTTTCTTGCTCAAGTGTAACTTGGCTAAGAGAGGCATCATTAGTAGAATCAATAGGACTACTAGAAGCAACATCATTGGATTTATCACTTTTATTGTTGCCGCTAGATGAAGAATCTTTCTTGTCATTGTTACTAGATTGCTTAGTTTTAACTTGTGGCATGAAAGTAGACAAGAGTAGTCGTTTGGCTAGATAAGATGAGGTCTTCTTCCAGAGATCGTCATTGATAGCTTTGAGAAACTCATGCTCTTGCTCCAAGTTGAGCTTCTCGAAGCGTACCTTCTCATGAGTTCTCACAAGCTCTCTATGATCTTTGAGAGTAGATTCATGAGCTAACTTAAGAGTGTTTAATTCTTTAGTTAGTTGTTCTATTTTCATCTTATCATCATCAATTGACTTATCTTCACTAGCATGAAAATTATCAAATTCATTTTGATCACTATCACTAGTTTTATCACAAAGTAAGTCATCATCACAAACTAGATCATCTTCATCACTATCAAAATCAAGATACTCGGGGTGTGATACCTTGGGGCCTTTAGCCATGAAGCAACTTCCACTCCCTTCATTTGGTGAATCAAATAGATCGTAGGAGTTGGTAGTCACTAGAGCAATTCCGGCAACACCATCATCTTGACTATAGTCGGAGTCGGAGTGATAGCTTCTCTCAGAGTTGTTGTCGGAGTTAGAGCCGGAAACCCATTCACCAACATGAGCTTGATGTTTTCTTCGTGTGTAGCTCTTGGTGTACTTGTACTTCTTCTCCAAATCTGTACTTGTCCTTGAGTGTCTTCGTTCATAATGATCATCTCTACTCCTTCTCTCTCTTTGTGGTGATTCATTCCTTGAGCTTCGTCTTCGAGGTGACTCTTCTCTTCTTTTGTAAGGAGCCGTGCACTCATTTGAGTAGTGTCCGGGCTTCCCACAATTGTAGCAATTGCGGTCACGACTTGACGAATGCTTCTCTTCATATCTTGACTTGGATTTTCTTTCTTTGCTTCTATTCTTGTAGAACTTGTTGAATTTCTTGACCATGAGGCTTATTTGTTTATTGGTGACAAGGTTGTTGCTTGAAGTTGTGGGATCATCACTTGTGGCTTTGTAAGCACCACTAGACTTGTGATGAAGCTCTTCTATATCTTTGAGTGTCATCTCATGAGCAACAATCTTTCCAATGACTTCCATAGGCTTGAGATCTTTGTAGTTTGGCATCATTTGGATTAATGTGCACACGATGTCATATTTCTCATCCAAAGCTCTAAGTATCTTCTTGATGATGAATTTTTCTGTCATTTCTTCACTTCCTAAGCCGACAATCTCATTGGTAATGAGAGCTAGCCTAGAGTACATCTCTGCGACTCCTTCACCATCCTTCATCTTGAACTTGCCAAGTTGACCTTTAAGAACATCTAACTTGGATTCTCTCACGGATTCGGTTCCTTCGTGCATATCAACCAAAGTATCCCAAAACTCCTTTGCATTCTCAAGACGGCTGATTTTTTTGAATTCTTTGGGGCATAAGCAGTTGAAGAGAATGCCACATGCTTGAGCATTGTATTGCAACATCTTCAATTCATTTGCGGTCTCTTCACGATCCGGTTCCTGTCCATCCGCAAAGAACTCACCTTGCAAGCCAACACGAACAACAGCCCAAACGGCGGGGTTATGACCAAGAATATGCATTTTCACTTTATGCTTCCAACTAGCAAAATTAGTACCATCAAAGTACGGACCTCTACGGTGATAACTTCCCTCACTAGACGCCATACTTCTCCTAGGTTGTGAGACCTAAGCAATGCAGACCAATGCTCTGATACCACTTGTAGGATCAAAAGTAGGTCTAGAGGGGGGATGATTAGACTACTTAACCAATTAAAGGTTTTGCCTATACCAAATTTTATGGTTGACAGTTTTTAGCATTTCATGGCAAGTCAAGTACACCCTACACATGCAAGTCTAAGAGTATATAGCAGCGGAAAGTAACAACAAGCATGTATAGAAGGGATAGGGTAGGAAGATTAAACGCAATTGTGGACACGATGATTTTTCCCATGGTTCCGATAGGTGGCGCTATCGTACATCCACGTTTATGGAGTCTTCAACCCACGGAGGGTAACGGTCGCGAGAGTCCACGGAGGGCTCCACCCAAAAGGATCCACGAAGTAGCAACCTTGACTATTCCATACGGCTTCCGTCCACGAAGGACTAGCCTCACTATGGGGTAAATCTTCATGAAGTAGGCAATATCCTTGCCCTTACAAACTTCTTGGTTCACTTCACAACACAAAGTAGGAGGCTCCCAAGCGACACCTAACCAATCTAGGAGGCACCACCCTCCAAAAGGTAATAGGCTCGGTAATGATGATGAACTCCTTGCTCTTGTGATTCAAGATGATAGACTCCTCAACACACAATCTCTCTCTCACGGGTTTGGCATGGTAGAAGAGATAGGATTGGTGGAGAGAAACTTGGGGAGGCTAGAAATCAAGATCCATATGATTGAAGTGGAAGATCTTGACCTCAACACAAGGGTAGGTGGTTCTCTCTCAGAAAATCTGATAGGATAGGTATGGAATAGTTCTGAGTGCTTCTCTTTCGAGTGAGTGGTGGTGAAGGGGTATATATAGGAATCCCCAAAACTCCAACTGTTACACACAAAATGACCATCTCGGTGACACCGATGTGTTAATCTCGGTGGTACCGAAGTGACCAAAAGGTGGCAACTTTTGAATCTTGGTGAGGCCGATATAGGAAACTCGGTTGCACCGATAAGGTAACCAACGGTCAGATTTCCAACACCGATCCAACATTCTCGGTGGGACCGAAAATGTGAATTGGCAACCTAAACTCGGTGGCACCGGTATGGAATCAGTTGCACCGAAGTGGCTAGGGTTTGGCAGAGTCTGTCTAGGTACTGGAATCGGTGGCACTGAAGTGGGATAGTTGGTTGCACCGATTTTGAGTGTTGGATATAGAAGAGACTTTGGTGGGAGTGTTTCGTGGATGTTTTTGGTGACTATCACTTGTGCACGTTTGAGCATATTGTTCACCAACAAAACTTTACCCCCTTTTAATAGTATTGGCTTTCCTATGGAATCAAAGTGATTTCTCACAAATATAAAATGTAGAGTCCTCTTGCTTGAAGCTTGGCCAACCTATTGTTGGGAGACGTAGTAGTAAATCAAAATTTTCCTACGTGTCACCAAGATCTATCTATGGAGAAACCAGCAAACGAGTGGGGAGAGATTGGATCTTCATACCTTTGAAGATCGCTAAGCGGAAGCGTTACAAGAACGCGGTTGATGGAGTCGTACTCGCAGCGATTCAGATCGCGGTAGATCCGATCAAGTGCCGAACGGACGGCACCTCCGCGTTCAACACACGTGCAGCCCGGTGACGTCTCCTACGCCTTGATCCAGCAAGGAGGAAGGAGAGGTTGGGGAAGAGCTCCAGCAGCAGCACGACGGCATGGTGGTGGTGGAGTAGCAAGGTATCCCGGCAGGGCTTCGCCTAAGCACTGCGGAGGAGGAAGAAGCAGAATAGGGCTGCAGCGAGAGAGAAAGAGTTCGTCG
Organism: Hordeum marinum; assembly: GCA_022496015.1. NCBI lineage: Eukaryota > Viridiplantae > Streptophyta > Magnoliopsida > Poales > Poaceae > Hordeum > Hordeum marinum. The sequence continues at coordinate 206,006,846 of CM039675.1, read as the reverse complement.
TCTCAAACCTGCCCAAACCCTTGCATATATATAGGAGGAAGGAGAGGGAGGGCTGGCTTGTCCCCTCCTCCAAGGAGGAGGGATTCGGCCGAAGTGGGGGGAGAGTCCTCCTCCCACACGGGAGGTGGATCTCCCCCTTTTAAATCCCTTTTGCCTCTATCTCCAGATCCCTGGCGCATGGGCCCTTTCTAGAAGGTATTGGCTGGCCCAATATGGGCTGGCACACCTCCTCTAAGGGCCCATGAGGTCCTTTGGTCGTCACCCCCTCCCGGGGGTCCTCCGGCACCCTCCCGGCACTCCCGGTACAATACCGATGAGCCCGAAAACTTTCCGGTGACCAAAACTGGACTTCCTATATATCAATCTTTACCTCCGGACCATTCCGGAGCTCCTCGTGACGTCCGGGATCTCATCCGGGACTCCGAACAACCTTCGGTAATCACGTATACCTTTTCCCTATAACCCTAGCGTCATCGAACCTTAAGTGTGTAGACCCTACGGGTTCGGGAGACACGTAGACATGACCGAGCCACCTCTCCGGCCAATAACCAACAGACGGATCTGGATACCCATGTTGGCTCCCACGTACTCCACGATGATCTCATCGGATGAACCACGATGTCAGGGATTCAATCAATCCCGTATACAATTCCCTTTGTCTATCGGTATGGTACTTGCCCGAGATTCGATCGTCGGTATCCGCATACCTTGTTCAATCTCGTTACTAGCAAGTCTCTTTACTCGTTCCGTAATACATCATCCCGTGACTAACTCCTTAGTCACATTGAGCTCATAATGATGATGTCTTACCGAGTGGGCCCAGAGATACCTCTCCGTCACACGGAGTGACAAATCCCAGTCTCGATTCGTGTCAACCCAACAGACACTTTCGGAGATACCCGTAGCGTACCTTTATAGCCACCCAGTTACGTTGTGACGTTTGGCACACCCAAAGCATTCCTACGGTATCCGGGAGTTACACAATCTCATGGTCTAAGGAAATGATACTTGACATTGAAAAGCTTTAGCAAACGAACTACACGATCTTGTGCTATGCTTAGGATTGAGTCTTGTCCATCACATCATTCTCCTAATGATGTGATCCCGTTATCAACGACATCCAATGTCCATGGTCATGAAACCGAGACCATCTATTGATCAACGAGCTAGCCAACTAGAGGCTCACTAGGGACACGTTGTGGTCTATGTATTCACACATGTATTACGGTTTCCGGTTAACACAATTATAGCATGAATAATAGACAATTATCATGAACTAGGAAATACAATAATAACCATTTTATTATTGCCTCTAGGGCATATTTCCAACAGTCTCCCACTTGCACTAGAGTCAATAATCTAGTTACATTGTGATGAATCGAACACCCATAGCATTCTGGTGTTGATCATGTTTTGCTCGTGAGAGAGGTTTAGTCAACGGATCTGCGACATTCAGATCCGTATGCACTTTACAAATATCTATGTCTCCCTCCTGAATGTAATCACGGATGGAGTTGAAGCGGCGCTTGATGTGTCTTGTCTTCTTGTGAAACCTGGGCTCCTTCGCAAGGGCAATAGCTCCAGTGTTGTCACAGAGTAGAGTCATCGGGCCCGACGCATTCGGAATCACTCCTAGGTCGGTGATGAACTCCTTCATCCAGACTCCCTCCTTTGCTGCTTCCGAAGCAGCTATGTACTCCGCTTCACATGTAGATGCTGCCACGACGCTTTGCTTGCTGCTGCTCCAGCTCACTGCCCCTCCATTCAAAATATACACGTATCCGGTTTGCGACTTGGAGTCGTCCGGATCTGTGTCGAAGCTAGCATCGACGTAACCCTTTACGACGAGCTCTTCGGCACCTCCATAAACGAGAAACATGTCCTTTGTCCTTTTCAGGTACTTCAGGATATTCTTGACCGCTGTCCAGTGTTCCGCTCCGGGATCACTTTGGTACCTCCCTACCAAACTTATGGCAAGGTTCACATCAGGTCTGGTACACAGCATGGCATACATGATAGAGCCTATGGCTGAAGCATAGGGGATGGCACTCATCTCTTCTCTATCCTTTGCCGTGGTCGGGCATTGAGTCGTACTCAATCTCACACCTTGCAACACGGGCAAGAACCCCTTCTTGGACTGATCCATATTGAACTTCTTCAATATCTTTTCAAGGTATGTGCTTTGTGAAAGACCAATGAGGCGTTTTGATCTATCTCTATAGATCTTAATACCTAATATGTAAGCAGCTTCTCCAAGGTCCTTCATTGAAAAACACTTATTCAAGTAGGCCTTGATACTTTCCAAGAGTTCTATATTATTTCCCATTATCAGCATGTCATCCACATACAGTATAAGAAATGCTATAGAGCTCCCACTCACTTTCTTGAAAATACAGGGTTCTCCATAAACCTGTACAAACCCAAACGCTTTAATCACCTCATTAAAGCGAATGTTCCAACTCCGAGATGCTTGCACCAGCCCATAGATGGAGCGCTGGAGCTTGCATACCTTGTTAGCATCTTTAGGATCGACAAAACCTTCCGGCTGCATCATATACAGTTCTTCCTTGAGGAAGCCATTAAGGAATGCCGTTTTGACGTCCATTTGCCAGATCTCATAATCATAAAATGCGGCAACTGCTAACATGATTCGGACAGACTTTAGCATCGCTACGGGTGAGAATGTCTCATCGTAGTCAACTCCTTGAACTTGTCGATAACCCTTAGCGACAAGCCGAGCTTTATAGGCGGTCACATTACTGTCTGCGTCAGTCTTCTTCTTAAAGATCCATTTATTTTCAATGGCTCGCTTATCATCAGGCAAGTCCACCAAAGTCCATACTTTGTTCTCATACATGGATCCTATCTCGGATTTCATGGCCTCAAGCCATTTGTCGGAATTCGGGCCCGCCATCGCTTCTTCATAGTTCGAAGGTTCACCGTTGTCCAACAACATGATCTCTAGGACAGGATTACCGTACCACTCTGGTGCGGAACGTGTCCTAGTGGACCTTCGAGTAGCAACTTGATCTGATGTTTCATGATCATCATCGTTAACTTCCTCTCTATCCGGTGTAGGCTCCACAGAAACAACTTCCTGTGCTGCGCTACTCTCCGGTTCGAGTGAAGGTACAATTACCTCATCAAGTTCCATTTTCCTCCCACTTACTTCTTTCGAGAGAAACTCTTTCTCGAGAAAGGATCCATTCTTGGCAACAAAGACTTTGCCTTCGGATCGTAGGTAGAAGGTATACCCAATAGTCTCTTTGGGATATCCTATGAAGATGCACTTTTCCGCTTTGGGTTCGAGCTTCTCAGGTTGAAGTTTCTTCACATAAGCATCGCAACCCCAAACTTTTAGAAACGACAGCTTAGGTTTCTTTCCAAACCATAATTCATACGGTGTCGTCTCAACGGATTTAGACGGTGCCCTATTTAAAGTGAACACGGCAGTCTCTAATGCATATCCCCAAAATGATAGCGGTAAGTCGGTAAGAGACATCATAGATCGCACCATATCCAATAGAGTGCGATTACGACGTTCAGACGCACCATTTCGCTGAGGTGTGCCTGGCGGCGTGAGCTGTGAAACAATTCCACATTTCCTAAGGTGCGTGTCAAACTCGTGACTTAAATATTCTCCGCCACGATCAGATCGTAGGCATTTTATTTTCCTGTCACGTTGATTCTCGACCTCACTCTGAAATTCCTTGAACCTTTCAAGGGTTTCAGACTTGTGTTTCATTAAGTAGACATACCCATATCTGCTCAAGTCATCAGTGAGGGTGAGAACATAACGGTAGCCACCGCGAGCCTCGACACTCATTGGACCGCATACATCGGTATGTATTATCTCCAACAAGTCAGTTGCTCGCTCCATTGTTCCGGAGAACGGAGTTTTGGTCATCTTGCCCATGAGGCATGGTTCGCATGTGTCAAATGATTCGAAATCAAGTGACTCCAAAAGTCCATCAGCATGGAGCTTCTTCATGCGTTTGACTCCAATATGGCCAAGACGGCAGTGCCACATGTAAGTGGGACTATCGTTATCAACTTTACACCTTTTGGTACTCACACTATGGACATGTGTAACATCACGTTCGAGATTCATCAAAAATAAACCATTGACCAGCGGGGCATGAGCATAGAACATTTCTCTCATATAAATAGAACAACCATTATTCTCGGATTTAAAAGAGTAGCCATCTCGTATCAAGCGAGATCCAGATACAATGTTCATGCTCAAAGCTGGTACTAAATAACATATATTAAGGTTTAAAACTAATCCCGAAGGTAGATGTAGAGGTAGCGTGCCGACGGCGATCACATCGACCTTGGAACCATTCCCGACGCGCATCGTCACCTCGTCCTTTGCCAACCTTCGCTTATTCCGCAGCTCCTGCTTGGAGTTACAAATGTGAGCAACTGCACCGGTATCAAATACCCAGGAGCTACTACGAGCGCTGGTTAGGTACACATCAATAACAAGTATATCACATATACCTTTAACGTTGCCGACCTTCTTATCCGCTAAGTACTTGGGGCAGTTCCGCTTCCAGTGACCGGTACCCTTACAATAGAAACACTCAGTCTCAGGCTTGGGTCCATTCTTGTTCTTCTTCTTCCCGGCAACTTGCTTACCGGGCGCGGCAACAGCTTTGCCGTCCTTCTTGAAGTTCTTCTTACCCTTGCCTTTCTTGAAACTAGTGGTCTTGTTTACCATCAACACTTGATGCTCCTTTCTGATCTCGACCTCTGCTGATTTGAGCATCGAGTACAACTCAGGAATGGACTTCTCCATCCCCTGCATGTTGTAGTTCATCACAAAGCTTTTGTAGCTAGGTGGAAGCGACTAGAGGATTCTGTCAATGACTGAGTCATTCGGGAGATTAACTCCCAGCTGAGTCAAGCGGTTGTGAAGCCCAGACATCTTGAGGATGTGCTCACTAACAGAACTGTTCTCCTCCATCTTACAGCTAAAGAACTTGTCAGAGATGTCATATCTCTCGACTCGGGCATGAGCTTGGAAAACCAGTTTCAGCTCTTGGAACATCTCATATGCTCCGTGTTGCTCAAAACGCTTTTGGAGCCCCGATTCGAAACTGTAAAGCATGCCGCACTGAACAAGGGAGTAATCATCGCAGCGTGACTGCCAAGCGTTCGTAACGTCTTGGTCCGCTGGGAGAATGGGTGGGTCACCTAGCGGTGCATCAAGGACATACAATCTCTTGGAAGCTATGAGGATGATCCTCAAGCCATGGACCCAGTCCGTATAGTTGCTTCCATCATCTTTCAGCTTGGTTTTCTCTAGGAACGCGTTGAAATTGAGGTTGACATTTGCGTTGGCCATTGGATCTACAATATAGATATTAAAGGCAATTTTAGACTAAGTTCATGATAATCGAGTTCACATAATCAAATTATTCAATGAACTCCCACTCAGATAGACATCTCTCTAGTCATCTAAGCGACACATGATCCATGTCAACTAGCCCGTGTCCGATCATCACGTGAGACGGACTAGTCATCCATGGTGAACATCTCCATGTTGATCGTATCTTCTATACGACTCATGTTCGACCTTTCGGTCTTTCGTGTTCCGAGGCCATGTCTGTACATGCTAGGCTCGTCAAGTCAACCTAAGTGTTTCGCGTGTGTAAATCTGGCTTACACCCGTTGTATGCGAACGTTAGAACCTATCACACCCGATCATCACGTGGTGCTTCGGAACAACGATCCTTAGCAACGGTGCACAGTTAGGGTGAACACTTCTCTTGAAATTTTATTGAGAGATCATCTTATTTACTATCGTCGTTTTAAGCAAATAAGATGTAAACATGATAAACATCACATGCAATCAATATAGTGACATGATATGGCCAATATCATCTTGCTCCTATGATCTCCATCTTCGGGGCACCATGATCATCATTGTCACCGGCACGACACCATGATCTCCATTACCATGATCTCCATCATTGTGTCTTCATGAGGTTGTCTCGCCAACTATTACTTCTACTGCTATGGCTAACGCTTAGCAATAAAGTAAAGTAATTACATGGCGTTTGTGATTGACTCGCAGGTCATACAATAAATAAGACAACTCCTATGGCTCCTGCCGGTTGTCATAGTCATCGACATGCAAGTCGTGAACCCTATTACAAGAACATGATCAATCTCATACATCACAATGCATCACATCACATCCTTCTGGCCATATCACATCACAAGGCATATGCTGCAAAAACAAGTTAGACGTCCTCTAATTTGTAGTTGCAAGTTTTTACGTGGTTGCTATAGGTTTCTAGCAAGAACGTTTCTTACCTACGCCAAAACCACAACGTGATATGCCAATTGCTATTTACCCTTCATAAGGACCCTTTTCATCGAATCCAATCCGACTAAGGTGGGAGAGACAGACACCCGCTAGCCACCTTATGCAACTGGTGCATGTCAGGCGGTGGAACCGGTCTCACGTTAGCGTACGTGTAAGGTTGGTCCGGGCCGCTTCATCCCACAATACCGTCGAATCAAGATAAGACTAGTAACGGCAAGCATATTAACAAAATCGACGCCCACAACTGCTTTGTGTTCTACTCGTGCATAGATTCTACGCATAGACCTAGCTCATGATGCCACTGTTGGGAGACGTAGTAGTAAATCAAAATTTTCCTACGTGTCACCAAGATCTATCTATGGAGAAACCAGCAAACGAGTGGGGAGAGATTGGATCTTCATACCTTTGAAGATCGCTAAGCGGAAGCGTTACAAGAACGCGGTTGATGGAGTCGTACTCGCAGCGATTCAGATCGCGGTAGATCCGATCAAGTGCCGAACGGACGGCACCTCCGCGTTCAACACACGTGCAGCCCGGTGACGTCTCCTACGCCTTGATCCAGCAAGGAGGAAGGAGAGGTTGGGGAAGAGCTCCAGCAGCAGCACGACGGCGTGGTGGTGGTGGAGTAGCAAGGTATCCCGGCAGGGCTTCGCCTAAGCACTGCGGAGGAGGAAGAAGCAGAATAGGGCTGCAGCGAGAGAGAAAGAGTCCGTCGTCTCAAACCTGCCCAAACCCTTGCATATATATAGGAGGAAGGAGAGGGAGGGCTGGCTTGGCCCCTCCTCCAAGGAGGAGGGATTCGGCCGAAGTGGGGGGAGAGTCCTCCTCCCACACGGGAGGTGGATCTCCCCCTTTTAAATCCCTTTTGCCTCTATCTCCAGATCCCTGGCGCATGGGCCCTTTCTAGAAGGTATTGGCTGGCCCAATATGGGCTGGCACACCTCCTATAATAGCCCATGAGGTCCTTTGGTCGTCACCCCCTCCTTGGGGTCCTCCGGCACCCTCCCGGCATTCCCGGTACAATACCGATGAGCCCAAAAACTTTTCGGTGACCAAAACTGGACTTCCTATATATCAATCTTTACCTCCGGACCATTCCGGAGCTCCTCGTGACGTCCGGGATCTCATCCGGGACTCCGAACAACCTTCGGTAATCACGTATACCTTTTCCCTATAACCCTAGCGTCATCGAACCTTAAGTGTGTAGACCCTACGGGTTCGGGAGACACGTAGACATGACCGAGACACCTCTCCGGCCAATAACCAACAGCGGGATCTGGATACCCATGTTGGCTCCCACGTACTCCACGATGATCTCATCGGATGAACCACGATGTCAGGGATTCAATCAATCCCGTATACAATTCCCTTTGTCTATCGGTATGGTACTTGCCCGAGATTCGATCGTCGGTATCCGCATACCTTGTTCAATCTCGTTACTGGCAAGTCTCTTTACTCGTTCCGTAATACATCATCCCGTGACTAACTCCTTAGTCACATTGATCTCATAATGATGATGTCTTACCGAGTGGGCCCAGAGATACCTCTCCGTCACACGGAGTGACAAATCCCAGTCTCGATTCGTGTCAACCCAACAGACACTTTCGGAGATACCCGTAGCGTACCTTTATAGCCACCCAGTTACGTTGTGACGTTTGGCACACCCAAAGCATTCCTACGGTATCCGGGAGTTACACAATCTCATGGTCTAAGGAAATGATACTTGACATTGAAAAGCTTTAGCAAACGAACTACACGATCTTGTGCTATGCTTAGGATTGAGTCTTGTCCATCACATCATTCTCCTAATGATGTGATCCCGTTATCAACGACATCCAATGTCCATGGTCATGAAACCGAGACCATCTATTGATCAACGAGCTAGCCAACTAGAGGCTCACTAGGGACACGTTGTGGTCTATGTATTCACACATGTATTACGGTTTCCGGTTAACACAATTATAGCATGAATAATAGACAATTATCATGAACTAGGAAATACAATAATAACCATTTTATTATTGCCTCTAGGGCATATTTCCAACACCTATTTCCTTACATCTTGGGGTTTCTCCACAATCTCCTTTTTGCCAATCCTCTCATTGAACATTTCCCGAAATATACTTAGTGGAAACATTAGTTCAATGACTTATATGTTGTTATTAATTGCCAAAACCACCAAGGGAGCAAATGTGCTTTCAGTATGTTAGTTGCCTGAGATTCGACCGTCGGTATTTCCATGCCTAGTTCAATCTCATTACCAGCAAGTCTCTTTACTCGTTCTGTAATACAAGATCCCGTGACTAACTCCTTAGTAACATTTCTTGCAAGCTTCTTGTGAGGGTATATTACCGAGTGGGCCTAGAGATACCTCTCCATCACAAGGAGTGATAAATCCCAATCTCGGTCCACACCAACCCAATAGACACCCCTGGAGGTACCTGTAGATCACCTTTATAGCCACCCAGTTACATTGTGACATTTGACACACACAAGGCATTCCTCCGGTGCCAAGGAGTTGTGTGATCTCATGGTCGTAGGAACAGATACTTGACATGGATAAAGAAGTAGCAATAAACTAACACAATCAAATATTGTGCTTATTGTTGGGTCTGGTCCATCACATCATTCTCCTAATGATGTGATCCCATTATCAAATGACAACTCATGTCTGTGGTCAGGAAACCTTAACCATCTTTGATTAACGAGCTAGTCTGGTAGAGGCTCACCAGGGATATAGTGTTTGTCTTTATATCCACACATGTATTTGAGTTTATGATCAATAAAATTCTAGAATGGATAATAAACAATTATCATGAACAAATAAATATAATAATAACCACTTTATTATTGCCTCTAGGGCATATTTCCAACATGTCTTATGACCCCCTGTCTTTTGCACTTGGATACTTAGAGTAGATGTAGTAGTTGTATGTGTGATATGTGCAGATGGAAGTAAGTCTTGATATTTTCGTACAAAGGTTTTTCTCTAGTAGTGAAATAAGTTTGTACCTTTGTTTTCTTTAGTTTAGACAACTAAGACTCGTTGTGGGATAGGGTTTAAATGAAATGTTGTTAACCAAGTATGACTTTGAATAAGAGAAACTCTCTCAAGACTTTGGGAGTTGAGAAATTGTAGTGGAAGTGATGCTTAACATGCTCAACCCCATGTTTTTTAATTTAATAGACTTGATAGCACTTGTGGATTAAATTTTCTAGAGGAACTTAGTTGAAAGGTGGGTGAGATTATGCCAAAAATTTGTGTTGTATATCTCGATATGGTGTTACAGCCTCCAGCTGGTGCCATGGCCTTTGCTACTATATACGCATTTACGTGTGTAAATGTGGCTTCATCACCCTTCTTGATGTTATGGACTTTGTTGGCCAATGGCGATCCACAAAGAGCGACATCTTGGATTTTGGCTATGAGTTTGTTACCTTATGTAGTGGCAACACTACAAATGAATATTATTCGGCTTTCTCTTGAGTGGGTGTAGATGTGGTAAATAAAGGGGACTGATCAAAAGAGCTCGAAAGAGACATTATTGCTCAAGTTCCATAGTTACCAAACATCAAGCCACAACGAAAACCTATGCATGATCACTTATTCGGCATAATCTCCTTTACGTGAAAATCAAAGTTCCAACAAACAATGATTGAAACAAAAAATTAAGAGCCTAGAGGAGAGACAATTTTGGGTGTGCTCATGAGCACTTTAGCATCATATTTTAATACATGCCTTCTACTCCCTAATTTTTGTTTTGATGGCTCGATCTAAAGAAACTCTTCCATGCATTCTCGGCAAGCAAGTGTTCTTTAGATGAAATGAAATGAAGTGTTGCAAACTTGTTTTATCTAGTAGTAAGAGACTACGTGTTGATTACCTTTGCTTCATTAACACTTGCACTATAATCATGCCACCTCTATATTTATGATAACTTTTCAGGTCAAGAAGTGGAGGGCTATCTAGGCATACCGACCGTAAGTGAACCAAAACCTTCTCGTTATTTAAGTTTAAACAACTGAGTTCCTTATGCTTCAGATTGCTCTCTATGTTGCTCGAGGACGATCAAGTTTAAGGTTGGCGGAATTGATGAGTGATATTTTTACACTCATTTCAACCTTGTTTAAACCGAGATATTTCATTAAACAGATATATTCGCTTCGATATTGCCACTAATGACTAATGCATGCAAAGGATTCCAAAAATCCTCTCTTTAATGTTTTTCCATGGGAAATGGGATAAAAAGGGAATAAATAATTTGGGATAATGGAAAGGAAGGAAGATGGAGAAGGAATAAGTCAACAGGAGGTGCCAAGAGGCAGCAATAGCCAAAGACAATGTTTCATGTGACCGCACGCGTTTGCGTGAGCACTCGTTTGGCATGGAAACCGAGGCAGGTCGTCAATCTGAACAAATTTTATAAAGGGTGGGGCCTTCGAAATGTCAACAAAAAACATCGAGCATAGCCAAAACATCTTCATCGATCATCTTCATCCATAAACCCTAGCCGACGCTTGTTTCATCTTCATAGCCATGTCCCCCACCATAGTGCTCTCTCGTCTAGTTCATACTTGTAGTCATGCATCGCACAAGGCATCAATTGTAGGACATATTGCAATCAATCAATCCCAAGATGTGTTCTTCAATGTTTTCTTCTTGCAGTCTAATCTCCATGTGTGAGTAGTCCGATAAGGTATGGGGTGAGGTACGAGCCTTGCAAACCCAGTTATTTGTTGAAGTGTCTCTTGTCTTGTTCGCCATCTTCATCCCTGCAGGTACCCCGAGATCATGGAGATCGAGCACCGGTGAGGCTAGGAGCAAGGGGGCCGTGAAGTGTTATACTGAACACCGGTGATAGCAAGGATTAGTAGGGTAACATGGATCATATTCTTGGGGATTCATGAGGTGTAGTCATTAAATATCCAATGCTTTTGTATGATAATATTATATTAATTATCGGTCAACCCCGCGAGACGGATAGGGACTTCGGTAGGACAACTAATTCTTGATGCAGGACTCGTATCGGTGAAGATGTTATTTGGGCACATCCCCCACTCCGATATGAAGCAAACACATCTTGATGGGTGACTTCCCGAGCACAAACTAATATCATTTTTTATCCCAATGCAAATACATGGTTGTAAGCATTAAGACGTCATCCATGTACCTTCTTTTTATTATAAGTGTTTGAATCACTATTTGCTTGTTGATCCGGTCAAAAGCTGGATTTGACACTTTGGCAAAAGCTTGCTAGTGACCATTGCTTCAAGCGAATATTCCTCTCGTTGGTTCGATACCCAGGTCACCTCCTGGGAAATAGGTGTCAGATACCCTTTTTTGTTCCAACACCAGATCAATAAAAAGGAGTTATCAAAGTGCAAGGGTGATTTACATTAAGAAAATACATGAAGATACAAGGCTCATGATCAAGCGGCAAGTACAACAGCTCGCCTCCAAGATCAATAACAACAAGAATCCCATGGTGCTCAATATGGGTGACATTTCATGGCTACACCTTTGCAAGGAGAGATTCCCTGCCAAGCGCAAGTCCAAGCTAGTACCTCGGGATAATGGAGCATTCAAAGTTTTGGCATGCTACAACGACAGTGCCTACAAGATCGAGATCCCATGAGACAAGTACAACGTGAGTGACATATTCTAAGTCAACGACCTATATTCCTTTAGTTGTGATGAGGTTATCAATCCAAGAGCGGATCTTTACCAAGGGGGGAGATGATTTGGAGCATCCTACAGTCATCTTCATGGGCACTAAACTGAGTCACCGTACAGCGAGTGGACCTATAACAAGAGATCGTGCATGTGCCCTACAAAGCAAGGTGAACTCACTCCTCTTTGAATTTAACATGAATATGGATTGCACTTTGTTTCTACCTCACAATGGAACCCTATTTGTCATTAGGTACAAGAATTAACCTCACCAAGGAACAAGGGAGCTCCACAAAGCCCAAGGAGAGGAGTGAGAAGACCGCATGGAAGAAGGAGTTCAGTAGCTAGAAGAAGAGCCAATGCCCAAACAACCCCATGCACGGCCCCTAGACCCAGTGTGCACGAGCCATCCAAAAACTCTTTGGACACACCGTACACACGGCGCTGATACGTCTCCAACGTATCTATAATTTTTTATTGTTCCATGCTATTATATTATCTGTTTTGGATGTTTTTATGCATTAATATGCTATTTTATATTATTTTTGAGACTAACCTATTAATCTAGAGCCTAGTGCCAGTTTTTGTTTTTTCCTTGTTTTTGAGTTTCGCAGATAAGGAATATTAAACGGAGTCCAACGGAATAAAAACTCCTGAATGATTTTTTCTGTAAAATATGGAAGCCACGAGACTTGAGAATCAAGGCAGAGGAGCTGCCACGGGGCCACAAGCCCGCTTGTCGCGATCGGGGGAGCACCCACATCGGACAGGCTTGTGGGCCCCTGGCAACTCCCCTAACCCTAATCTTTGGCCTATAAATACCCAAATATTCCATCATTATCAGAACGAGCCACAAAAACACTTTTCCGCTGCCAGAAGCCTCCGTTCCCGAGAGATCCAATCTTGGAGCCTTTTCCGGTAATCTGCCGGAGGGGGATTCGATCACGGAGGGCATCTACATCAACTCCATTGCCCCTTCGATGATGTGTGAGTAGTTCACCACGGACCTACGGGTCCATAGCTACTAACTAGATGGCTTCTTCTGTCTCTTTGCTTCTCAATACCATGTTCTTCATGATCTTCATGGAGATCTATCCGATGTAATACTCTTTTGCGGTGTGTTTGTCGAGATCCGATGAATTGTGGGTTTATGTTCAGATTATCCATGAATATTATTTGAGTCTTTCCTGAATTATTATATGCATGATTTCATATCTTTGCAAGTCTTTTCGACTTATTGGTTTGGTTTGGCGAACTAGATTGGTAATTCTTGCAATAGGAGAAGTGCTTAGTTTTGTGTTCAATCTTGCAGTGTCCTCACCCAGTGACAAAGTAGGGGTAGCCCAGTACGTATTGTATTGTTACCATCAAGGGTAAAAAGATGGGGTTTTCATCATATTGCTTGAGTTTATCCCTCTACATCATGTCATCTTACTTAATGCGTTACTCTGTTCTTCATGAACTTAATACTCTAGATGCAGGCAGGAGTCGGTCGATGTGTGGAGTAATAGTAGTAGATGCAGAATCGTTTCGATCTATTTGTCACGGACGTGATGCCTATATGCATAATCATTGCCTTGGATATCTTCATAATTATTCGCTTTTCTATCAATTGCTCGACAGTAATTTGTTCATCCACCATAATACTTGCCATCATGAGAGAAGCCATCTAGTGAAACCTATGGCCCTCGGGTCTATTTTCCATATTATATTTTCAGATCTAAAACCAAAAACACTAAAAATACTTGCTGCATTGTTTTTACTTTCCGTTCAAGTATCCTATTATATCTATCTCTACTAGATCTCATCCTTGCAAATAACCGTGAAGGGATTGACAACCACTTTATAGCGTTGGGTGCAAGAGTTTGATTTCTTGTGCAGGTATATCTATTGGTGGCTCGCTTGTATCTCCTACTGGATTGATACCTTGGTTCTCAAAAACCGAGGAAAATACTTTAGATCGTGAGAGAGAGAGAGATAAACACACACACACACACACAGAGAGAGAGAGAGAGAGATTTGCTCATCTATCCATCTCCTTGGAAATTCAAGACCTCTATTTGAAAAAATCATGTAGTGCATATTAATACCTCCTCCCATGAGGATTGGACAATACTGTCTTCAAGACCTCAATTCTTCTAGGGATTGGGAAGAACTATCACTTTTGTTGTTTCCCTTTGTTGTCTTATGATCTTGAATCTTGTATGTGAATGTAGATTTAATGGATGTGTCATTGGATCTTGTCATGTGAGTGAACTCCACTTGTGTTTGTGTTTGACGTTTCCCCTTTTCCACCTCCAAGCGTGAAGAAGATCACCACTTAGGGTTCTATCCCACATTCGGGTAGGGTGAGTTGGTTATGGTGGCTGCCGTCGAAAGTGAACTGTGGGGTCTACTAAGGTTTTGAGGTTTTTACACAAGCTGGGGTTGGTGCGTTTGGGGTAATTGACAATCGGTCCGAACGTTTTCGCTCGGTCTGCAGTGTCTCCCATTCCGAATGGTGCATTTGGAACTGCCACTATTGTTCCTCAATGTTCGTGCAGCATCGACATTCGAAGAGTTTCATAGAGATTATTTTTTCATACGTGCTTGCTTGATCTGGTTACAAAAAATCAAGCATAAGGATATGTCGTAGTAAAAGTAAAATGATGTTTTAAATTTTGACTGAATTATGTACTTTCCTTGTCTCCAAAAATAAATCGACATACTCGCCTACATATCTTCTCGCATGCATTAACAAGGTAGCATTCCTTGCTCATGCACCAAAACCCAAATTAAGTATGAAGACCAAAGTAAACAAAAATCAAAAGCTTCTCAAAGTTGTTTTGACTACATTACTCATGCTTCCAACTCCACAGCACAAGAAATTATTCCTGCAATGTTGACGCATTCGCTGAACCCTACAATATGAGAATCAAAACATATGCCAAACATGTCCCTTGTCAGTTTTCCTGTCAAAAAGAAAGCAACCAAGATACAGGAAGTTCTTCACCAACCAAGATGCACACAAGATCTATTGAAAAAGTTAGGAAGTTAATATATCCAAGTTAAGTTTGCAACGTTACATAACCTGACCGAACACATCCTTTGGAAATAAAAGGAGATCATACTATAGGTGTGGATAAGTCCATATGACCAGGGAGTCTAATTGTTCCATGCTAGTTTACCACAATGATAGGATTGGTACTCAGATCCATGAAATCTTGACATATGTCATTAAATCATGGCCGCTGATAAATTGCAGATCTTCTCTACTTATGATCCCCACCTTAGGATTATCAAGACCTTCATCCCTCTGATGTGATTTGGAGAAGAACTCTCTCTCTCTATCTATCTATCTCTCAAGAACTACCCTTCTATCTTTATTGCACTTACTGTTCTTCGATATTGATGAACCTCATGTATTGCTTGTGATTTGATGAGTACTTGGTGTGGATCTTGTTCAATAGTGTGTTTTGCCCTTCGATTTCTCCATGTTTTTTCCAGTGTTCTTCGTGTTCCTCAAATCGTTCGCCCATTCATGAAGATCGGGCAAACAAGAGCTTAGCCCGACATCGCACTTGTACATCCAAATGTCCATGAACACGCACAACATCTACATGAAGCGTGGCACCAATGCCAATAATGACCAACCTAGAATGGGTGGCTGCTGAATCAACTAGGATGGCGATAGTGTGAACATTGTCATACTCGGGCAAGAACGAAGCCACCCCTATCATGCCGGACTCAGCCTACTGCCACAAATGCTACCTCGTAAAATATAACAAACTAATCATACTCTAAGTAGGAGTTTGAAATTGGTCGTAATTTTCAATCAAGTAACAACGAACTGATTCTTGTTTTTTCATCTTCTATGGCCAATGAATTAGGCAATGTTCACATCCTTTCAGCAGCCAAGACATTATAATCATAATAGGAAAGGGCGAACATAAAAAGGAAGAACATGGACATGATGTTGGTGTCCACGTGAATGGATCGAAATCCATACCAAGACGTAGAGGTGGTGCCCCCATCTGCACCTCCACTCGCGGGGACGGTTCCTTCAGGCGTGCACGCTCTGTCATGAGATGGTGGCCTTACACATATGGCTTCTCGCCGCACAAAAAGCTCCCGTCCAAGTCGACCATGGTGTTGCCTTGGACAAGGCGACAATATCTCCTAGCACGAAGTACACGACGACGGCGACACTACAATCATGGCCTTCCACCCCGGCGTGAGTGGGCCAACGACCATCATGCCCTATCGGCTCCTTTGTTGTAGATCGACGCCCACGGCAACAAGGCGGCGGATCCCATGGCTGTGGCACGTGGGGTAGCGAGAGATGGTGTGGCAGAGGGAACACACAACAGAGGGGGAACACTAGCTAAGTTTCGGAGGAACAACGAAGGGGATTGCACGTGGGGGCAGCGAGGGACAACATGGCAGAGGGAGCACAAAACAGAGGGAAAACCCTAGTCGGGTGTGTGAGGAACAAAGGGGATTGATGTGAGAGAGGCATGGGTTGTTGCACGGTTAGTTGAGGACAACGTGCCAAAGGGAGCACAAAACAGAGGGAAAACCCTAGCCGGGTGTGTGAGGAACAGAGGGGATTGATGTAAGAGGAATGGGCTGTTGCACGGTTAGATGGACCGGGAACACGAATCGCTGCAACATTAACCAAGAACACGAATCACACGGGAAAAAAACCAGGGAGCGGAAGGCCAGGGTGACATGAGAGGAAAACTTATTGTTTTCAGTTTTTATAAGTTGGAGGGAGAAAATAACGAGGGTGAGGCGATGGTGGGAGGTGAGGAGAGACTACCAACTCCTCTTTAGTAGAGATTACAAGTTGGGCACAGATCCAGACGCACAATGTTGGTGCCATAAAAGGGAGGTGCGTACACAAAAAAGAAAGGGGGAGGTTGAGCACCTGATCACATGCATTTTCTGCTAAAGCTGATAAAATAAACACAAGTAATATAGAAAGGAGTAGAAGACTATTTACAGATGTCCTAAAACATACAGAATGGCTGGTGAAAAGAAAGAATGATACACCAAGGATGAGTTTGAAATTACACTTGATAAAATAATGATCAACAATCACAGGGTAACACAATCACATGGCAGTTCTTTCCAGCATTGAGGCATGGTAGTAAATGCAAATGAACAACAATCGGCGGACTTCAATTCCCCATGGTGGCATAGTTGAACATAATCCGACAACCATAGCTTCTGATTTTGCATAATATGATCTGATAGATTCTTTACGACGCATAAACATGCGTCAGTTAGATTCCAGCTGCAGCTAAAGAAGCCTGAGATGCCCGGTATCATTTAGCCTCTTTATTCGCCACCCGGTTCTAAGCGAATGTTCAAGAACCGTGACAGATGAATCGTCTATACATATCCTCTGCGACATCACAGGGTTGCAGTCCAGCAAGCCCACAAGTAGACATCGAATGGGGATTGCATGGCTGAAAATTGCAATGGAGGTTGTACAGCTCCCCAGACTTGTTTCGCGAAGGTGATGCCTTTGGTTTATGTCTTTCACGGAGAACTCATCATCGGTATCATTGTCAACCGAAGTGACAAACTGGAGACGGCTTTTACCAGATTTCTTCCTTTGGAGGCTATGCCGATTGAGCCTGTAAAGCAAATCCCAAGATGGGCCATCTTGGACGGAATTGGTGGAGCTCTGCCGAGATAAACCCTTTGCGTCATTTTGTTGTGATAGTGTACTCCCCATTGCCACCTTTTCTGGTAACCTTATGACTGTTCGGTTCAGGAACTCCATCATCCTGAACTGCACCTGCCTGAGTGACTCTCCTGAAGGTGCTGAGAAATCAGGCTGGGTGCTGTCCATCAGATTAACCATTTCTGGGGTATAAATTTCTGATTTTGGGCAGCCCTCCCACTGACCATGACTCATCTCAGTCAAAGCATCTGATACTTGGATCTGCTCCTCTGGGAAATCAAGTTCCTGCATAGAAACAGTTTCATACGTCAAAACTGTTGGGGCAAAAGCCTGATTGGATGAGATACTTTAGAAGTTGAAGGTCATGAGATATGCTAACATGCAGAAGCACAGTATGGATAATCATATCATATACAATGCCGATCCCTCTCAAAATGTATATTTTTCACTTTTGTGTTACGATGAATGAGAAACTAAACTACTCCCTCCGTTTCTAAATATAAGTCTTTTTTAGAGATTTCAATACGGACTACATATGGATGTATGTAGACATTTTAGAGCGTAGTTTCACTCATTTTGCTCCGTATGTAGTTCGCATTTAAATCTTCAAAAAGGTCATATATTTAGGAACGGAGGGAGTAGCATCATTTTGCTAATACCGAGTTCAATACTTTGAAGACTAAACGGGAACACATTGCCATCATGTTCTGAATAAATTTCAGGAAACAACAAACTAGGAAACAATAAACGGGAACACATTATTGCATCTAGGAGTACGCGCATTACAATATGATGGCTCTTATTAGTTCACCCTTACAACTAATCCATGTTGTTGCGGCCAAAAAGGACAACACTTTCAAATAGAATAGATGTCCGACGAGCATGCAATAATGCACCCTTATTAAAGCCAATAAATTCCATTATACATTCATGGTGTGTTACCTTCATTGAAATGCCAAAGGACTGTTCTTTATGATGAACAGAGAATTGCTCCAACATAAAAAGAAGACACCAGTCTCATACTTAAGATCATACTTCGCACACAGCATGTAATCTATCTTACAAATTGGGTTTTACTACAATAATGTGGAATACATAGCAAATAATTTACAAGCAGAATGCAATACTCTAAATGCTTAAAATTGCATTCAGGTCCATTGCAAGCCAAAGACAGTACAATAAGCAAGCACAGTGCAAGAGTAGAATTGTACAACAAAGGCGAAGAAGGGCTCACCCGGCAGACAAGTTCAGCAGTAGCTCGGGAACGGTCGAGGGGCGACGTCCACGCGGCGGCCAGTTGCGAACCACGGGAGCGCAGGAATACAGACAGCGCACGCGCCTGTCGCTCCCCCCGTGCCGTGAGGGCCACTGCCGGCCATCGCCCACCAACCAGGTCGGGGCGCATCGCGAACGCACATTCCCCGTGGTTAACTACAACCACCTCCAGCAGCGCCTCCGTCCTCCCCTGCTGCGAGAGGTGCTGGTGTGGCGACGGTGGCGGAAGGAGCACGTGGCAGGGGTCCCAGACCTTGATGTTGGGGCCGAGGAGGCGTGGGGTACCCGTTACGGATGGCTGCGGCGAGAGCGGCGAGTCGGCGGCTCGGCAGGGGAGCACCTCGGGCTCCTGCTCCAGCACCTTGGACGCAGAGGCCGGTGGAGCCGGCGCTTGGGCAGGAGGGGGGCGGGCCGAGGGCTCCGAGGCTGAGGCAGTCGATGGATCATCGTCGCCTTCGTCGGCCGCGGCAGATATGGAGGAGTGGGAGGAATGTGCAGAGCCCATTGTGCGCGGCCGTAGTGGGCGGCGAGATCTGATCTGGAAGTGGGATGGGTGCGAAGCGGGGTGAGTGAAGAGGTTCAAGGGCATCTCCACTGCAGTCCATCAAGAAAGTGTGGTGTAAACATTCAGACAACACGGTCCAAATAAGAAAAATGAAGTTTTATTTTGAAGTGACCGGAACAATTTCATCTGACGGTGCATCAATGGCCAGCCCACTAGATGCAAATTTAGCCCAATTGATTGGCTGGGTTGCATGAAAATCTTGCCTCACGTCAATTTTAAAGTTATTGCGGTCAAATTGACTATTCTCCCATAGCCAAGCTGAAAGTACGTTATATCGACTAGAGGGGGGTTGAGTAGGCGATTTTTATAAATTCATCACTTGAGGAATTTCAATTTGAGAAATTTGAAATGTGATGAATAACTAGCAGCGGATTAAGTACTCAAGTGCATGAGAAACATAGCAACAACATAGTCATCATGATGAAATGAAACATGTACAGATTACAAGTAGTGTGATACAGGATAAGCAAGTGAGGAACAAGGTAACTTGAAGAATTTGAGATGAGAAAATTGTGAAAGTCTTTAGTCAAAATCTTCAAACAGTAACGATCAATTTCATCAACAAGTATACGAGGAATAGAGGGGTTGAGGAAATAGGACCAGGTAGCTTGATGAAGACAATGGTTTGATGACCTAGTTCCAATTGTTGTGACAGTCGTACATCTGGTTTGTAGCGGTCTTGTCGTGGGTTTATCACGGCAGATGTCCGGGTGAATGGACTTGGATTCGAGGCCATCGCTAACGGGGTGGACTCAAAGGGGTTAATCGGGACGAAAGACACAGATTTACCCAGGTTCGGCCCCCTCAAGTCGAGGTAATAGCCTACGTCCTGCTTGTGTTTGTATTGCTTGTGTATCGATTACAAGAATCTAGAAGCTTAACCTAGTTCTTGATAACCTGTCCTCTAAGTCGCCCCGGGTCTGCCTTTATATAAGAGGTCAGGACCACCGGGTCGTTACAATTGCTAACCGAGTCTTACTGTATGTCCGAGTCTCTCTCTATCTTCTTGTCCAAGATGACTTTGAGACGGCTTACACGCCCGGGTCTTCTCTGTCCGAGCCGTCATACGGCCCACATCTTGAGCCACCTATCTTCCTTGGCCACCAGTCTTTACGGCTCACCCTTTGGCCGGCTCACGAGCCAGCAACATGACCCGGAGCCTCTAGGGCGGGTCATATCGTGGAGTTATATCCCCAACATTAGGCCCCAGGTTGAATTGAGCTTGCTCACTTCATCCTTCTCTTCTGATTTTGGCGAGTCGCCCGGAAATGACCCGGCGTGACGTCATGAGATCTGCTGACGTACCACTGAATCTTTCATTAACTGTCATCCCGAGAATCGAGGCGTCCACCTCGGTCAAACGGTGTCGTCGCCTGGATTTTCACGCCTTCCTTATTCCCTTTTTAAATACGACCCGTGCGGGTCGGAGCTTTTCATCCTCCCGCTCGTGCCTCTTCTTCTTCTTCCTGTCGCCGCCGCTCCAGCGTCCTCGTAGTCCGGCGCCGTCTTCGCATCTACACCGACCGGGCCGCTGCATCACCCTGATACGTACTAGAAACCTTCCGCCTCCGCCGCAACATCTCCGATGAGTTCTCCTTCTTCTTAGATCGCCCACCACCGTAGTAGGGTTCCGCCGAGGGCTCCGCCGCCGCCGCTCGGGCTCCGGCACCGCCACCGCGAGTATATCTCGACGCCGTTGGCGCCTTTAGATTGCGCTCTCGCCTCACCGCCGCGCGGGCCGGCCGCGCGTAATGCGCGGACCGCGATGGCTCCACTCCATGTTCTTTCCTTCTGCTGTTCATCGCTCAGTTAGGATTAAAATCATTTTTCTCCGCTTTTGTAGATCCGTAGCCATCGTAGTAGTTTACGGAATCTGTTTTTTAGGACTTAGCTGATTTTCAATCTTCCTTTCCTCTGTTGAGTCGCTAAGCTTCTCCGGCTCTCATCAATCGGGTCTTTCCACATTATCCGTAGAACCCTTAAACCTTTAAGCTGTCATAAATTTTTGCTTGCGCTTTGACTCATCACGCCTTTTACCTTGCACAGTACTTAAGCCGCCAATATGTCTCGTGTGTCCAACTCATGCAACTGGGTTGGTTCTTGCGTTACGGAGGAGTACTTAGCAGGTTATGTTGAAGCGGGTACTCTCCCTCCCAAAGAGGTCCTTAATTTGCGGGTTCTAGGTAACGAGACCCGACCTTCTCCCCAGAAAGGAGAGATAGTGGTCTTCACTGATCACATCGAGCGAGGTTTCGCGCCGCCCGGCTCTAAGTTTTTCCGGGATGTTCTTCATTTCGACAAGCTGCATCCTCAAGACTTGGCACCCAACTCCGTCTCAAACATCTGCAACTTCCAAGTTCTCTGCGAGCTTATCTGCAAACTAAGCCGTCCGTGGGGTTCTTTCGAAAGTTCTTCTATGCCAACCGCCAAACGGAGATGAAGGGTGGTCCGAGTCTAGAGCTGGGCGGCATCTATATTCAACGCCGTCGAGACATCATCTTTCCTGCCACTCCAATGCCAAGCCACCCAAAGGATTGGAAGAAGACGTGGTTCTACTGCCAAGAGACCTCTCCTGAGAAAGAGCACTCGTTGGCGGGTTACCGCCCCTCCCGTCTTAGGACAGACACAGAGCTTCCCGGCCGGCTCTCAGCCTCGGGGCGTGCCAGATACGAGCCGTTCCACGCCAAGATCAAAGCGCTCCTGGCCAACGGTTTAATAGGATTAGATTTGATCCGCTGCTGGATTTCCTGGCGGAACATGCCTTTAAGCCGCAGAGGTCGGCTTATGTGCGAGTATGAAGGCAGATATGATAGCTCGTTGTGCTTCAGCGAATCAACACTGACAGAGGATGATATTACCACTACCATCCGGAGCCTTGTCCACGAGGCCTCCGGCTCATGCGGTGCCATCGGCCTGGCGCCTTTCTGCGTCAATAATCTGGCTCCCGATGTAAGTTAATCTCTTCCCATCCGTCTCTTAGATGTTGCTTGTACTTTGTTGATTTGTTATTCATTCTCCGGGTCATTCCTATAGGCCGACTCAGACTTTTGGAAGAAGGAATATGTTGCCCCTCCAAAGAAATCCAGGAAGAAGGTCGTGACTAAGAGGGCTAAAAAAGATGCCCCGCAAGAGAATTTGTTTGACCCACCACCATCATCCAGCTCAGAGGTAATACTTTAACTGCTTTGTTTGATCTTTTACCTTCCTGCTTTATTAATGCTTGTTTTACTCGCAGGATGAAGTGGAAACCAGCCGCGCCAATGCTCCTGAGGTAAATTATGTTTCTTCCGGCTCAGAATGTTTCGTCCCCCGAAAGCCGCGGCGGGTTATCAGAAAATTTCCTCTTTCTCACCCTCTTGCTTACCTGGCTCCCGATTTTCTCTTGAGAAAGCAACAGCAGGCCGAGCATCGACAGACTCGAAGCACCGGCTCTACTGAGCTCATGTCCGGGTTACCAAATTCTCCGGCTCCAAAGAAACGCCCCGCAGAGGTTTATGTCCCTACTTTTCCTTTGACTTTCCTTTGTAAACTTGACACTTTCTTCATCTTTCTGTTTTATTCTTTTTAGAAATCACCTTCCTTCGACAACTCTTCAGTGTCAATTCTACCACCGCCCAAGATCAATCCGCTGTAAGCATTCCTTACTATGATATCCAGACATCCGGCTCTTAATATGATAGCAACATCTTTCAACTGCCGATCCTTCTATTTTGCAGTGCTCAAGCTAAGCGTCGCAAGACCAACAAGCCCTCCTCCGGCCCTGTTATCCAAGAGCCAGAGCCCAAACAACCGGAGGAGGCTGAAGCTGAAGAAAATCCACCAGCTGCTTCCACAGAACCGACTACTGTTGATATCATCATGAAGAGCCCTCCAAGGGCTCCTTCAAAACCGGTGACTCTTGCCAAGACCCCTGAAACTCCAGATGTTGTTATCACCGGGTCTGGTCATCAAACTCCTCCAGCTCATGTGTTGACCAAGCATACAGAGCCAACTAAGGACTCGAAGAAGCTGAACTTTGACTCTTCGTACGAGAAGATGACAGCCGAAGAGCTCCACGCCGGGTATATAAACCGGGTTACCACCAGCCGGGATCTGGAACTTCGGCTGGTCTCTTTAATGAAGACAAAATATGAGGTACCTTTCCTTCTTACCATATCCTTACTTAGCCCCCAAGAGCCGATTTAATGTACTCAATCGTTGATCCAGGTCTTTGTTTAACTTCTGTTAGAACAAATTCATAGTCATTGTCCCCTAGAGTCGGCTTAACTTGCCGAAATTGAGTCGGATCTTTCTTTAGATAACTTAAGCGGCCAGTCGTAGCCCCCAAGGGCCGGCTCAAGCTTGATGAAGTTGAGTCGGATCTTCTATTAGAAGTAAATTGAAGAGCCATAGTGTAGCCCCCAAGTTCTGGTTTAACTTCGAAGAAGATGAGCCGAAATTGCGCTCCATGCTGAAAGATCAAATATACATTAGCCCCCAAGTGTCAAATATATTGCTTGCAATCTGTTTGAGACTTGCATAAATTTGCTTTTAATACTCGTCCTGTATTTTGACGACTTATCCTGTATTTTGATGTATTATAGGAAGCTTTAAACGAAGCCGACTCTCAATTGTCTGATATGAAGGCAAACTTAGCGGCTCAACAAGAGGCCCGCAGCGTCTCTGACGAAAAGTGTCGGCTGCTGTCTAAAGAGCTGGTCCATATTAAGGCGGAGCTTGCTTCTCTAGAAGAATCTACTGAGTTGGAGAAAGCTGCTTTGAACAAGCGAGCGGATGACGCCGACTAGCGGCTGATAGCCGTGGCGGATGAGCTTCAAGGCCTAAAGTGTCATATAACCAAGATGGCAACCGCTCTCTTTGGTAAGTTATTACTCACTTCATGTTTCCAGCATGTCTCATTTATCTGTTGTGATGGCGACTCATCTGGCTTTGTTTGACCTCTGCAGGCCCCAGAAGCCGGCAATTGGTTTCAGATAGCCTTTTACCCCTGAAGGCTATTTACACCTTTGCAGAACAGCTTTATTGCGGTGCTATTTTCACGATTAAGATGGTTCAATACAAGGAGAAGATCCCCACCGCTCTAAAAGGTGTCTTGGAACTCTTCTCCACAATGCCCAAGCAAATAGAGGAGCTGAAGAAGTCCGCCTTCTGCCAAGGAGCCGTCGCTGGATTGAGCCGGGCTCTGGCCTTCGCCCCCGAGCTAACGCCGGTCGAAATGATGGATGGTTACCCGTCTAAAAAAGATGACGTCTCAGAGTTCACCGAAGAAGATTACATCCGGTGTGTCAAAGAGCCGCGTTATCTGGCCTCTGTGCTAGCGGATGAAGCTAACTTGAGCACCTATCAGGCAGCTTACGACGCAGAGGAGAAGAGGATCCGCGGGCCTCTCTACGAGTGGAAGGATCTGACACCCGCCCGCAGTAAGGACCTCTTCCCTTGTGAGCTTGACGCGTCCCCTTTCCTTGAAGGGTCTTTCGCTGCTCTAGCTGACTGTAATTGGGAATTGGGAAATCTCCAGATAAAGCCAGTGGAAGAACTGGAGCGGGATGAGCCGGTCAATAACTGAAATTTGTTCTTTTAATCTTTCTGAGCCCAGACTCATGTACCGACTCATGTAATGACCCGCTATAAGCGGTTGAAACTTGTCAATGCCTTTTTCTCCTTCTGAGAGTAGTTTTTGTAACAGAGTAAGAATCACCCTGCCATTGCCGGCTGTCTATATTTTCATCTCTCTGTGTATACTTTCCTTCTCTCCATGTTTCAATTTGATGTGTTGCCGGCTCTCCATTGATTACTTGTTCCTTTGCATAAATATTCCTTGAGCTTTTCTGATGAGGGGTGTTTGTCTTTGAAGACCTCATTCCTAGAGGATTAGAGCCGGATAACATCTTTGAAAACTCAAATTTTGTCAACCAGAGCAACATGGCTCCGGCTCTTGTCGGATGAATCCATTAAGGAGCCGGTTGTATTAGGATAATGTAAGCTATACCTGATGGTAAGAAGCCTCTATTGACAACTACGGCTATTGATGAACCAGAAGCGGCCTAAAGCCGGCTGTATGAAGGGTAATGTAAGCTATACCTGACGGTAATAAGCCTCCTTTTAATAGCAAATTGTGTATGTGCAAACGCCGGCTGTCGATGGAAGATGTAAGCTATACCCCAAGGCAAGAAGCCTCCACCGACAGCCGCGGCTAATAATTAGCCTGAGACGGCATAAAGCCGGCTGTTTGAAAGGAGATGTAAGCTATACCCGAAGGCAAGAAGCCTCTTTCAACAGCTACAGTTGATAAGCAACTAAGGTTTGGCGTAAACGCTGGTTGTTAGGGTGAGATAAGCGAACCCGTCGGTAAGAAGCCCCCTTCAACAACCGCGGTTAATAAGTAACCGGAAGTGGCATAAAGCCGGCCATTAGGGTGAGATAAGCGATACCCGTCGGTAAGAAGCCCCCTTCGATGGCCGCAGTTGATAAGCAACTGGAATTTGGTGTACACGCTGTTGTCTTAGGGTCATGTAAGCTATACCAAAGGTAAGAAGCCTCCATCAACAACAACACTTAATGTAACAAAACTAGGCATAAAGCCAACTGTGCAAGGGAGATGTAAGCTATACCCGAAGGCAAGAAGCCTCCTTGCAACAGTTTGATAACAGCTGGCTGTGCAAAGGAGATGTAAGCTATACCCGAAGGCAAGAAGCCTCTTTGCAACAGTGCTTAATTGGGCATAACGTCAGCTGTGCAAGGGAGATGTAAGCTATACCCGAAGGCAAGAAGCCTCCTTGCAACAGCGTAAAAGCAGACTGTGCAGGGGATATGTAAGCTATACCCGAAGGCAAGAAGCCTCCTTGCAACAGCGCTTGATAGGGCATAAAGCCGGATGATAGATCAACCGTTTTAACGGCGAACAAACCACTTCAACTCAAATTTTTGAGCCGGAAAAATTTCATTTTGATTGCATAAAGACATACATAAGAGCAGAGGCCCCAGTACTTGCGTGGATGCTAGCTTTTACTCATGTAAACATGATAGATACAATGATAGCGGCTTTCAATGCCTGCTAAGTAAAGCATGGTCGCAGATGTGCGATATTCCATGGCCGCAACGTCTCTTGACCCGCGGTTTCCGACTCATCTCGAATATCAATGAGGTAATATGACCCATTATTAAGGTTTCTACTAATCACAAAAGGCCCCTCCCATGGTGGAGATAACTTATGCATTCCAGATTGGTCTTGAATCAACCAGAGCACCAGGTCACCTTCCTGGAACGTCCGGGTCTTCACCCTGCGGCTATGATAGCGTCGCATGTCTTGTTGATAAATTGCCGACCTGGCTGCCGCTAACTCTCGTGCTTCATCCAAGGCGTCCAACGCATCTTGGCGTGCTACCTCATTGTCTGTCTCAACATAAGCTGCCACCCTTGGTGAGTCGTGCCGGATATCGCTGGGTAGAACCGCCTCAGCACCATACACCATGAAGAAAGGCGTAAAACCTGTAGATCTGTTAGGGGTAGTTCTGATGCTCCATAAGACGGAAGGCAACTCCTCAACCCAACATCCGGGTGTCCGCTTCAAAGGAACCATGAGCCGTGGTTTGACTCCTCTTAAAAATTCCTGATTGGCTCGCTCCGCCTGACCATTAGACTGTGGATGTGCCACGGCTGAAACATCAAGCCGGATATGCTCCTTCTCACAGAACATTTTCATAGGTCCTTTGGATAGATTTGTTCCATTGTTCGTAATGATACTGTGTGGGTAACCAAAGCAATAGATCAGCTTCTTAATAAATTGAACCGCTGTAGACGCGTCACATTTGCTGACCGGCTCTGCCTCTACCCACTTAGTAAATTTATCAATCGCTACCAGAAGGTGTGTTTTCTTATCCTTAGATCTCTTGAAAGGTCCTACCATATCAAGCCCCCAGACCGCAAACGGCCAAGTGATTGGCATCATCCTCAACTCTTGAGCCGGAACGTGAGCACGCCGGCCAAACTTCTAACAGCCGTCACACTTACGAACTAAGTCTTCTGCATCTTTGTGAGCCGTCAACCAGAAAAACCCATGTCGAAAATCCTTGGCCACTAAAGATTTTGAGCCGGCATGATGTCCATAGTCGCTAGCATGAATTTCACTCAAGATCTGCCGGCCCTCCTCCGGTGAGACGCATCACTGAAACACACCCGTCACACTACACTTATGTAACTCACCATTGATAATAGTCATAGACTTAGAATGTCGGGTGATCTTCCTGGCCAGATTCTCCTCCTGAGGCAACTTGCCGTGTGTCAGATACACCAAAAAAGGAACAGTCCAGTCTGGGATAGCGTGTAGAGCCGCCACCAATTCTGCCTCCGGGTCAGGAATAGCCAGATCCTCCTCAGAAGGTATCTTGACAGTCGGATGATGCAATACGTCCAGAAAAACATTAGGTGGTACCGGCTTTCGTTG
Organism: Hordeum marinum; assembly: GCA_022496015.1. Classification (NCBI taxonomy): domain Eukaryota; kingdom Viridiplantae; phylum Streptophyta; class Magnoliopsida; order Poales; family Poaceae; genus Hordeum; species Hordeum marinum. The sequence goes on along the minus strand of CM039675.1, from coordinate 205,978,881 downwards.
AGAACCTAACCGTGATAAGGCATCAACCGCCTCATTCCTGCGACGATCAATATGATCCACCTGGTACCCCTTGAAGTGACTGGTAATGATATCAACCGCCGGTCGATAAGCCGCCATCGCGGATCCTTGGAGTCCCAAGTACCTGAAACTTGCTGAGCCACAAGATCTGAGTCGCCTAAACATCTGACTCGGCTTAAGTTCATCTCTTTAGCGACTCTGAGACCATGGAGCAGTGCCTCATACTCAGCTGCATTGTTAGTACAAGGAAACATTAACTGGAGCACGTAACAAAACTTGTCACCCTTGTGGGAGGTGAGAACAACCCCTGCACCGGACCCCTCTAGTTGCTTGGACCCATCAAAGTGTATAGTCCAATATGTGTTATCCGGATTCTCTTCGGGAGCTTGACATTCTGTCCAATCATTTATGAAATCCACCAAAGCTTGAGACTTTATTGTCGTACGAGGAACATATTTGATGTTAAGTGGACCCAGCTCTAATGCCCACTTGGCAATCCTCCTTGTGGCTTCTTTGTTTTTAATGATATCTCCCAATGGGGCAGAACTGACCACGGTTATCTGGTGCCCCAAAAAGTAGTGTTTTAATTTGCGGTTAGCCATGAAAACTCCGTATACCAGCTTCTGCCAATGTGGATACCTCTGCTTAGATTCTGCCAAAACTTCACTGATGTAATAAACCGGCCTTTGCACAGGATATTCCTTCCCTGCCTCCTTGCGCTCAACCACAATTTCTACACTTACCGCTCTGTTGTTAGCCGCCACATAAAGGAGCAACGACTCTTTTTTAACCGGAGCGGCTAACACTGGCGGCTCAGTCAACTGTTTTTTAAGAGCTTCAAGTGCTTCAGCTGCTGCCTTGCTCCACTTAAACTTGTCTGTCTTCTTCATCATCTGGTATAAGGGAATGGCCTTCTCTCCAAGCCGGCTTATGAACCGGCTCAACGCAGCAATCTGTCCTGCAAGGCGCTGAACGTCATTAATGCACGTCGGCTCTCCTAAAGAAGTGATAGCCTTCATTTTATCTGGGTTAGCCTCGATGCCCCGCTCAGAGACCAAGAAACCCAAAAGCTTTCCTGCTGGAACACCAAAAACACACTTCGTCGGGTTAAGCATCATCTTGTAGATCCGGAGATTGTCAAAGGTTTCCTTCAGATCCTCTAGGAGAGTTTCCTTCTTTCTAGATTTAACCACGATGTCGTCTACATAAGCATGAACATTTTGGCCAATCTGATCGTGAAGGCAGTTCTGCACACATCGTTGGTTAGTCGCCTGGGCACTCTTGAGCCCGAAAGGCATGGAGACGTAGCAGAACGCCCCAAAAGGTGTAATAAACGCCGTCTTCTCCTGATCTTTCGTTGCCATCTTGATCTAATGATAACCTGAATATGCATCCAGGAAGCATAAACTTTCACATCCGGCGGTAGCATCAATAATCTGATCGATACAAGGGAGTGCAAAAGGGTCAGCCGGGCAAGCCTTGTTAAGGTCCGTGTAATCTATACACATACGCCAGGTGCCGTTCTTTTTGAGCACTAGCACCGGGTTAGCCAACCACTCCGGGTGAAAAACTTCCACTATAAAGCCTGCAGCCAAGAGCCGGGCAACTTCCTCCCCAATAGCTTTACGTCTCTCTTCGTTGAACGTCGTAGAAACTGTTTGATCGGCTTAAACTTTGGATCCACATTAAGGTTGTGCTCAGCGAACTCTCTCGGTACACCCGGCATGTCAGAAGGCTTCCATGCAAAGATGTCTCGATTCTCATGGATGAATTCAATGAGCGCGCTTTCCTATTTGGGATCCATGTGAGCCCCAATGATGAACTGCTTGGATGAGTCGCCCGAATTGAAATCTACTGCCTTGGTATCATCCGCTGAAAACTTGAGTGGCGGCTCAACTTCCGTAGTAGGCTTCTTTAGCGGGGTCATATCCTCCGGGTCAACGTTCTCTTTGTAGAACTTCAGCTCCTCCTGGGCACAACTAGACTCTGCATACGCCGCATCTCCTTCCTCACACTCGAGAGCCGTTTTCCGATTACCGTGAATGGTAATTGTACCATTTAAGCCAGGCATTTTGAGTTGTAAATAAACATAGCAAGGCCTAGCCATAAATTTGGCATAAGCCGGCCTCCCAAACAGCACATTATAGGGACTTTTGATTTTAACCACCTCGAACCACAAGGACTCCACCCTGTAATTATACTCATCGCCAAAAGCCACTTCCAATGAAATCCGGCCCACCGGGTATGCCGACTTACCCGGAACCACACCATGAAAGACGATGGAGGAAGGTTTAAGGTCTTTGTCAAGCAACTTCATCTGCCAGAAAGTGTCATAATAAAGGATGTTGATGCTGCTACCTCCATCCATGAGCACTTTAGTCACCATACAGCCATCACCTGAGGGGCAACAACTAGAGCCAGCCGGCCCGGGTCATCTACCCACGGCGGGTGATCCTCCCGGCTCCACATTATGTCATATTCAGACCACGGTAAGTACCGCGGGAGAGCCGGAGCAACCGCATTAACGTCTCGCCTCCGCAACTTCTCGTCTCGTTTATTGTGACCGGTTGTGAATACGTGATACTGTCCAGAACTGAGCTGCTTCGGGTTACTCTGAAACCCGGACTGATTGTGCTGCTGCTGATTGTTGTTATTGCTGTTGTTGCCAGGATGCTGTTGGTGCCCCCCTTGGTTATTCTGACCCGGATGCCCGGCTCCTGAACCGCCGGCGCCAAATCCAGCCCCTGATCCGCCGTGCCCTGAGCCGCCAGGCAGGCCACCACCCTGGTTATTACGCGGTTGGGAATGCTGGTTTTTGAATCTCTACATGATAAAGCAATCACCCCACGCATGTAACGTCGGCTTGTCAGGTGTGTTGTGCTCCGGACAAGGCTTCCTAAACGCTTCTTCTAAATTAAAAGGGCCTCTGTTCCTTTGGTGAAACGGCCTAAATTTTCCGTTCCTCTTGGGATGGTTCTATCCTGTGTTGGTGTTTGCCACTAGCTCTAACCCGCCATCAGCGCTCTTCCGCTTATTCTGATTCCTATTGTTCACAAAGCCTTTTCCTTGATTGTTCTTCTTCCCTTGATTGGCTTACTCATCATCCGAGCCTGGATCCTTGGTGTTATCTAAGTCGACATACTTTGTCAGGGCCGTCATGAGCTCTCCCATATCCTGACACGTGCGCTTGAGCCGGCCGAGCTTCTGTTTCAATGGAACAAAATGACAGTTCTTTTCCAGAATAAGCACCGCTTGAGCCGCCGTGATCTTCTCCGAAGAGTGAATAATGGTCGACACCTGCCGGACCCAATGATGGGCCGACTCATTCTCCTGTTGAACACAATGGTCCAAGTCTACAATGGTCATAGGCTGCTTACAGGTCCCCTAAAAATTCTTAATAAACTTCGCTCTCAGCTCCGCCCATGAACTTATCGTGTTAGGCGGCAGACCTTTCAGCCATGTGCGAACCGGACCCTCAAGCATCATGATGAAATATTTTGCACATACCGCATCACTGACGTCCAACATCTCCATGGCCAGCTCATAACTCTCAACCCACGCCTCAGGGAGTAGATCAGCTATGTAATTCGGAACCTTTCGAGGCCCCTTGAAATCTTTCGGTAGTCGTTCACTTCTCAGAGCCAGAGTTAAACATGACACCCCTATGGCTCTGGTACTAACTACTCCCATTGAGACGGAAAGCACCGGCTCTGGACGGGTTGCCGCTATCTCCACCTCTCGCCTGTTCCTCGCCTGGTTCGCGAGGGCTTGTGCGTCTAGAGCCGCCTGCTCGTCCTCCGGTGGTCCACGACGTGGATGACTGCTGGAACATGTCGGCGACTCGTAGCTCCGGCTGAAACTTCGGCTGGGGAGGGGGGTAGAGTGAACCCGGCTCCGGCTATGAGCATATCTCTCTTGTTGGGCCATGGCCGTCCGTAAATATCCCATGGCGTTTCGCACGTCCTCCGCAAAGGGTGCTTCATTTGGGATGGGAATCGTCTCAAGCCGGGCGGCCGCCGCCACCATGTTCTCGGCCAGGTTAGAGTAATGACCCGCAGGTGTTGGAAAAGCTCTAGGTGAGATTTGGTTATGCTGGGGTGGATGAGTCGCTGGCGGGTCCATCGGGCGGCTTTCCGGTGTGCCCGTAACCCGCCCCGCACCAGGGGTATTAAACAGGTTCCTTGCTTCGTAACGTTCTGGCAGACGGGATTGATGCCTCCTCCGGTGCACCGCGGCTGCTGACCTTTGTTCCAGCTCCAGATGGAAAGCATCTGCCTTGATACGCTCCGCTTCTTCCTCCATCCGGATCTTCAGCTCAGCCATCCTTTGTCATTCCTCTGCCATCCGACCCTTGATCCGTGCCACCTCTAGATTCCTGGCTGCTTGATTATCCGGTGTTACTTCCGTGGCCATGAGAACTGTAAGTTCGTCCATCAATTCCACTAGAACCTGAGCCGGCGGCGGCGGGCTATCACCCGCTGCGGCGGCTCCCGCAGCTGTGTCACCGACGGCTGGAGCCGATCCCACCATGAACACCGCCGCATGAACCGGGGGTCTCGGAGCATCCGACTCAAAGCCCTCTACCTCAGAATAGGGGTCATAGTAGCCCCCAAGGCCACCGTTACTGATCTGATACACTGACTCTGTCTCCCCACTGGAGGACTCATCTTCCGAGCAAACAAGAGTTCCCTGTGACCCGGATGCTTCCAGGTCCATACCTTGAGTAAAGCCCATGAGGACATGCCTTTGACCTGGATGGGCATGGGCAGGCTGCATACCACTCGCAGATTGGAGACGCCGAGCTGACTCGACGATGTTGGTGCAGATGTCCGGCCCGGGTGTAGATCCATCAACTTTTCCAATGAAAACCTAGATCCCGCCAAATGGAACCCAGAATCCATACTCCACAGAATCAGCCTCAAGCCCCCAGCCGTCGTCGTCGATGTAGAGCCGACTTTGGCAACTCTTGCTCATCCTTCCAACCACGTATCCCTAGAGCCCTGGGAGAGATCCCTTTGAGAACTCAACACCACAAGCGCTAGCCCCACGGTGGGCGCCAACTGTCGTGGGTTTATCACGACAGATGTCCGGGTGAACGGACTTGGATTCGAGGCCATCGCTAATGGGGTGGACTCAAAGGGGTTAATCGGGACGAAAGACACGGATTTACCCAGGTTCGGCCCCTCAAGTCGAGGTAATAGCCTACGTCCTGCTTGTGTTTGTATTGCTTGTGTATCGATTACAAGAATCTAGAAGATTAACCTAGTTCTTGATAACCTGTCCTCTAAGTCGCCCCGGGTCTGCCTTTATATAAGAGGTCAGGACCATCGGGTCATTACAATTGCTAACCGAGTCTTAGTGTATGTTCGAGTCTCTCTCTATCTTCTTGTCCAAGCTGTCTTTGAGACGGCTTACACGCCTAGGTCTTCTCTGTCCGGGCCGTCATACGGCCCACACCTTGAGCCGCCTATCTTCCTGGGCCACTAGTCTTTATGGCTCAGCCTTGGGCCGGCTCACGAGCCAACAACATGACTCGGAGCCTCCAGGGCGGGTCATATCGTGGGGTTATATCCCCAACAGGCCTGGTATTTAAACTAGAGGACACACAGTCCCAGGACACACAGTCCTTACCGTATTCTCCTTGAGCTAAGGTCACAAAGTTCTCACCCAACACTCGTGGTAAGTTTTCAGGGTAGACTTCCAAAACCCTCACAAGCTGGTCACCCGACGATCCACAATTGACTGCTGGATGCTCTAGACCAAGGCCACTCCGTGATCCCCAATTGACTGCAGGATGCACTAGACCATGACGCATAATCGTCTGGAGGATACACAGTCCTCAAAGGTAACAAGCGTCGGTTCCACACATGAAAAATTTCTTCAGTGATGCTCAATCACTTTGGGTTTGGCGGTTTGGGTTTTTCCTCACTAATGATTTTCTCTCAAAGTCCTTGAAGGATGGGTTGCTCTGAAATGACAAGTGTGAGTTCTCTCTCGAAGCAGCCAACCGACTAGTGGTTGTGGGGGTGGCTATTTATAGCCAGGGTGCAACATGACAGGATAAGACATAAATGCCCCCAATGATATGATCGTTATGTGGATGTGATGATTGGGGACAGCTGGCGCTAAGCATAGCAACGGTCAGAATTTCGAACTATGAAAGTGCGCGGGCTTATCATGTTCCTCACTTGTAAGCAATTCGCACTAGCGAAATCCTAACTCCTCAGTCAGATCAGTTTCATCAGAGACCAAAAGAACTTCGTCTCTATCACTGAAGAACTTGACTGAACTGCAAGAGATTTCCAAAGGCTTCACTCGAAGGATTGGATAGGTTGAGGATTTTGGAGTTGATCATCAGTTGGAAATTTTCCTTACTATTACCTCGGCCCCCTTTAACAGTACGGTATTTCCTATGACTCAAAGAAAGGAAATGAAACAATGAAAACAAAAGTCTTCATGCTTCATAGTCCTCGTTCATATCTTCAAAGTCACATAAACTTCTTCATTTTCAAAGTCTTCAGGGAATACCAAAGTCTTCAGCAAAGTCTTCAGCAAAGTCTTCACCAAAGTCTTCATTTGAAGACATACATTTTTAGGGTCGGTAATCTCCGAATATATCAAAGTCCTCATCGACTTATAAAGCATGTGTACACTCACAAACGCATTAGTTCCTTAACCTATAAGTCTTCAATACACCACAATCACTAAGGGGCACTAGATGCACTTACAATCTCCCTCTTTTTGGTGATTGAATTTTCAACGGGGATAATACTATGAAGTGTAAATACTGATGAAAGGACGTGGATGCCGCCTAGAGGGGGGGGGGGTGAATAGGCGCTTTAAAATAATTACGGTTTAGGCTTGAACAAATGCGGAATAAAACTAGGATAAAACAACTAAAACAACTAGGCTCACCTATGTGCACCAACAACTTATTCTAAGCAAGATATACAACTATGTAATAGCAAGATATATAACAAGAAACAATATGGCTATCACAGAGTAAAGTGCATAAGTAAAGGGGCTCGGCTAAAAGATAACCGAGGCACGCGGAGACGACGATGTATCCTGAAATTCACACCCTTGCGGATGCTAATCTCCGTTCGGAGCGGTGTGGAGGCACAATGCTCCCCAAGAACCCACTAGGGCCACCGTAATCTCCTCACGCCCTCGCACAATGCAAGATGTCGTGATTCCACTAAGGGACCCTTGAGGGTGTGAGGGATCACTGGTAGAGTGTCTAGAGGGGGGGGGTGAATAGACTACTAGCAGGAATTTAAAACCTAACCTTTCCCAAGTTAATTGGTTGGCAGATTTTAACAGTTTTAGCAAAGCTAGCAAGTCTAACAACCCTACACATGCATGTCAACAAATATGCCAGCGGAAATTAAAGACATTGCATATGAAGTAAGTGTTGAGATAGGTAAATCAAACGCAGTTGTAGACACGATGATTTTTCCCGTGGTTCTGATAGGTGGTGCTATCGTACATCCACGTTTATGGAGTCTTCAACCCACGGAGGGTAACGGTCGCGAGAGTCCACGGACGGCTCCAGCCAAAAGGGTCCACGAAGTAGCAAACTTGAGTATTCCATAACGGCTTCCGTCCACAAAGGACTAGCCTCACTATGGGTAGATCCTCACGAAGTAGGCGATCTCCTTGCCCTTACAAACTTCTTGGTTCACTCCACAATATGAAATAGGGGGCTCCCAAGCGACACCTAACCAATCTAGGAGGCACCCTCCAAAAGGTAATAGGCTCGATAATGACGATGAACTCCTTTCTCTTGTGCTTCAAGATGATAGAATCCTCAACACACAATCACTCTCTCACATATTTGGCATGGTGGAAGAGATGGGATTGGTGGAAAGCTACTTGTGGAGGCTAGAAATCAAGATCCATATGATTGGAGTGGAAGATCTTGACCTCAACACAAGGGTAGGTGGTTCTCTCTCAGAAAATCTGATAGGATAGGTATGGAATAGTTCTGAGTGCTTCTCTCTCGAGTAGGTGGTGGTGAAGGGGTATATATAGGCATCCCCAAAAATCCAACCGTTACACACAAAATGACCAACTCGGTGACACCGATGTGTTAATCTTGGTGGTATCGAAGTGACCAAAAGGTGACAACTTTTGAATCTCGGTAAAGCCGATATAGGGAACTCGATTGCACCGATAAGGTGACCAACGGTCAGATCTCCAATCTCGGTGACGCCGATCCAACATTCTCGGTGGGACCAAAAATGTGAATTTGCGTAACAGAAAGTTGGCAACCTAAACTCGGTGGCACCGGTATGGAATTGGTTGCACGAAGTGGCTAGGGTTTGGCTTGAGTCTGTCTAGGTTCTGGAATCTGTGGCACCGAAGTGGGAAAGTTGGTTGCATCGATTTTGAGTGTTGGGTATAGAACAGACTTTGGTGGGAGAGTTTGTGGATGTTTTTGGCGACTATCACTTGTGCACGTTTGAGCATATTGTTCACCAACAAAAGCTTAGCCCCTTTTAATAGTATTGGCTTTCCTATGGATTCAAAGTGATTTCACACAAATATAAAATGTAGAGTCCTTTTGCTTGAAGCTTGGCCAACCTATTTCCTTGAATCTTGGGGTATGTCCATAATCTCCTTTTGCCAAACCTCTCTATAGACTGTATCTGAAATACACTAGGTAAAAGTATCAGTACAAGAGACAATGTATGTTGTCATGAATTAACCAAACCACCAAGGGAGCATGTTGTGCTTTCAATATCCCCCTTTTTGGTAATTGATAACAACATACAATCAAAGCTTCAAATAAAGATATGCATGGTTATACTGAAGGCTTTGAGAGACACATGACTTAGACTTGCTCCCCCTAAATGTGTGTAGTCCTTTAAGGGATAGTTGGTTTTGAATGCATGAACACACATAAGGTAGAAGGGATATAACAGGTCATGTGTATCTTGTCTATATGCATCAAATATATATGAATGAGATGTATCTTTGTTCAAGACATCACTCTTGCAAACAATATGTGCAAGAAGCAAGAGAGCATGTTGATCAAGGATATGATGCATATACTTAACTTGAGTTCTTGAGCATCCTGGTAATAGAAACGGACTTGAGAAAACAATGTTAGGAAACACAAGAGTATTCTACCAACAGCAAGGCAATACAAATCAAATTGCCAAGATATGGAGGACATATAGAAGATAATATTCCTTAGAATTGATATGTCTCCAAGATCATTGCGAACTTTCTCACCGTAGATATGAAAATAGATTATCCTCTCCCCTTGAATCTTAGCATGTAGATATTAGGATTGGATAAGGTGAGAAAGGTCAAAAATTTCTTCTCCCCTACTTTGATATTCTCCCCTATTTATAAAGGTATGAGTATTGATATTGGCTCTCGCCCTTGATCATATATCCCCCTTTGCATAAGCATGTATTTTATCTCCCCTTTAGCATGAAGCTTTGGTCTTCTCCCCCTTTGGCATTAAATTCCAAAAAGGTCTAAAGTAGGGATAGATACAATGATCATTGACTGAGAAGGGATCCTTGAGAACAAGGGTCATAGAAATGAAAATTTAGAGAGGCATTGAAATTGATTTGTTCTTCTCCTCCTTTCTTCATTGAAGATAGGGATCCTTCAAGAAAGAAATTCTCTCCTTAAAATTAACTTTAGTTCTTCTCCCCCTGAGTAATACAATTTTTTATATAATAATAGGGGATCATCAAAGTAACAGAAGTATCACAAGAAAGATCACTAAGAAAACACAAATGCAAAGATGAATTCAAAAGAGACAGAGTGAAAATCGGTGACGCCGAGATAGCTAAGTCGGCGGCTCTGAAAGAGAAACCAAGTTTCTGTTTTTCATAGAGTCAAGAGAAAGAGTTTCAATGAAATGTAAAGTTTTTACAATGGACATCAGCTAGAGAAGATTGGAGTAGTTATGAGAAATCATGCAATAGAGAGCAAACCACACCAGTTTCTTAACTAGATAATGGGTGGTGACTAGGTCACCTATATTAGGGTATATTGACTTAGGAGCCAAGCTAGAATACTTGATCATAGGTCATACTCTACGTTAAGCTTAGAATGGGGTTACCATTTTTCGATTAAGTGTTTTAATGTCTTCATAAGGCTTGAGTTTCTTTAGCTCATTTCTTGGAGTAAAGCCTTTTCAAGGACATGAGTACATACCGTTGAGTGATGTTGATGACGTAGCTTGTAGATGGACTTGTTGAGGATGCTCGAGGTTGATGAAGATCATCTTGAGTTTTGAGAAATCCTTCTTGTTCTAGTACACTGGTTACCTACAAAGATTAGTCATGCAAGGAAGACCAATAGATATATCCCATTGACATGATACCAATTGAAAGTGTGCAATTTTAATCAAGTATATGTCAAGGATATGGTTGAGTAGCCTTCTTCCTTCCATCATCAAGAGGGGTTGTGGATACTTGGTAATGACAAGATTGCGTATGATTGGAGTTGATGGCAATCTTGTGGAATGAATCTTTTCCAAGTACCTACAAGAGATTAGATGCAATACAAGGGAGCATAGAATTCCATGGCATAAGATGAAATGTTAAGACACATGTAAATATTAAGAAAGCTCATGCCTTGCATGCAACCGAGTGAGTCTAGCTCAAGTTTGAAGCATCGATGATGTTCAACTCACTCCTTAAGTGACAAAATGTCTTCTCATCAAGTGGCTTAGTAAAGATATCTGCAATTGCTTGTTAGTGTGAACATGCTTGTGATTAATATCTCCTTTGGCAACATGGTCACGAATGAAATGATGTTGAACTTGAATATGCTTAGTTCAAGAATGTTGCACATGATTATGACCAATTTTAATAGCACTTCCATTGTCACAAAGTAATGGAACATTTTTAACATGAATTCCATAATCCTTAAGTGTTTGTGTTATCCATAGTAATTGCGCACAACAAGATCCAGCTACAATATACTCAGCTTCGGCAGTTGATAGAGATATCGAGTTTTGTTTCTTAGAGGACCAAGATACAAGAGATCTGCCCAAAAATTGACAAGTACCCAAGGTGGATTTTCTATCAACCTTGTCACCGGCATGTCCGAATCAGAATGGCCAACAAGGTCAAAATAAGATCCCTTGGGATACCAAATGCCAAAATTTGGCGTTTGTATCATGTATCTCACAATGCGTTTTATAGCCAAAAGATGACATTCTTTCGGTGCAGCTTGATATCTAGCACACATGCAAACACTAAGCATAATATCGGGACGAGACGCACGTAGATATAACTATGAACCAATCATAGATCAATAAACTTTCTGATCAACCGGCTCATCCTCTCTGGTAAGATCAACATGTCCGCTAGTAGGCATAGGGGTTTTCATACCTTTGCACTCATGCATGTTGAACTTTTTGATCAAGTCCTTGGTATATTTAGTTTGAGAGATGAAAGTTCCTTCTTTTGATTTCTTGATTTGCAAGCCAAGAAAGAATTTCAGCTCACACATCATGGACATCTCATACTTCTTGGACATCAACCTTCCAAATCTTTCACTAAATTGAGGGTTAGTGGAACCAAAGATAATATCATCCACATATATTTGGCACACAAATAATTCAGCATTAACTCTCTTAGAGAATAAGGTTGCGTCCATTTTACCAATTTCAAAACCTTTTTCGATAAGAAACTTCGTTAAACATTTGTACCAAGCACGAGGGGCTTGCTTAAGACCATAAAGAGCTTTACAAAGCTTGTAAACATGATTAGGTTTCTTAGGATACACAAAGCCAGGTGGTTGCTTAACATAAACCTCTTCTTCAATTTCTCCATTTAAAAATGCACTTTTAATATCCATTTGATAAAGCGTGATATCATGGTGATTGGCATAAGCAAGAAGAATGCGAATAGCTTCAAGTCTAGCGACGGGGGCGTGGGTCTCACCGTAGTCCATACCTTCGACTTGCGTATATCCTTGGGCTACGAGGCGAGCCTTGTTGCGCACGACTTGACCGTCTTCGTCTTGCTTGTTCTGAAATACCCATTTGGTTCCGATGATGTTGCGTTCATCCTTAGGCTTCTCCACGAGTGTCCACACTTTGTTCCTTTCGAAGTTTTGAAGCTCTTCATGCATAGCGTTCACCCAATCCGCGTCTTCAAGAGCTTGTTCTACCTTTAAGGTCTCAATGCTAGAGATGAAAGAATAATGCTCACAGAAGTTTGCTAGACGAGTTTGAGAGCGAGTGATCCTCCCTGTTTGTATATCACCAAAGATTTGGTATAGGGGATGGTTCTTGGTCACTTGTGCTCGAACTCATATCAGCTTCCGATTGTTGGTTGGTGGAGCTTCTTCTTCATCATCATCTCCTTCATCTTTGTCGTTATTGAAGGTGTCGTTACCTTGAGGTGGTGGTGAAGGAGGTTATGGTGGATCTTCATGATGCACTTCCTCCTCTTCATCATCTTGCCGTGAACCGCTTGTGGATGCCTCCATATCATGTTGTGGTTCACCTTGTCGTGAAGTAGGGGCTTCCACTTCAGTTGATGAAGTACTTTCCTTCACCTCCATGGGATGAATCTTGACGGGTAAATCTAGGATAGCTTCCAAAGGATTCTTATCACCTACACCATTTGGCAATTGTTCGACTTGCGAACCATTAGATTCATCAAACTTGACATCTACCGTCTCTTCAACTTTTCGAGTGAAGTTGTTGTAGACACGGTAAGTGTGAGAGTTCGATCCATAACCAAGTAGGAATCCTTCATGAGATTTAGGAGCAAATTTAGTACGACGATGCTTATCAAGAATGTAGCACTTGGAGCCGAATACCCAAAAGTATCCAACTTGGGGTTTGTTACCGGTGAGTAGCTCGTATGCCGTTTTATCGAGAAGCTTGTGCAAGTAAAGTCGGTTTGTGGCATGACATGCTGTTTCCACGGCTTCTGCCCAAAAGTGTTTTGGCGTCTTGTATTCGTCAAGCATCATTCTTGCCATCTCAATGAGTGTCCGGTTCTTCCTCTCAACAACTCCATTTTGTTGAGGCGTGTACATAGCCGAGAACTCATGTGAGACACCTTCTTCGTCAAGAAAGGTATCCACATGGGTGTTCTTGAACTCCGATCCGTTATCGCTCCAAACCTTCTTGATCTTCACTTCAAACTGATTTTGCGCTTTGCGAGCAAGGTTCTTGAAGATCTTTTGAACCTGCGACTTATCATCAAGGAAGAATACCCACGTAAATCTAGAAAAATGATCAACTATAACTAGACCATAGGAATTTCTACTGAGACTCTTGTAAGCATTGGGACCGAAAAGATCCATGTGAAGTAACTCGAGTGGTCTCCTAGTAGTCATGATATTCTTAATAGGATGACTTCCACCTACATGCTTTCCAGCTTGACAGGCACTAAAAAGTCTATCTTTGTCAAAGATAACATCTTTAACACCAAGTATATGATCACCTTTGATAAGTTTGTCTAAATTACACATACCAACATGTCCTAATCTTCTATGCCAAAGCCAACCTTTAGAAGATTTAGCAATTAAACAAGTGCGAGGTTTGGATCTTTTAGTAAAATCGACAATGTATAGATCACCTCTACGGATACCGATAAAGACAATTTTATGATTGTCTTGACGAAACACTTGGTCCACTTTCCTGAATAGAACATTGAAACCGAAATCAGCAAGTATAGACACGGAAAGAAGATTGTAACCAAGGGATTCAACAAGCATAACATTTTGAATAGAGCTATCATGGGATATGGCCACCTTACCAAGGCCGAGTACCTTACCCTTAGAGTTGTCTCCAAACGTCACGTACCGTCGAGGACCTTGATTAGGCATGATTTCTTGGAACATGTCTTTATCACCAGTCATATGATTCGTACAACCCGTGTCGAGAATCCACTCTTTTCCTCCGGACATGTAATCCTTAAGGTTTGCCATAAGACTCGGATTCTTCATGATCTTCTCATACCCGATGTCAAACAACTCATCTTCTTCACAATAGCCATGTTCCACATTGTCATCATCAAGTGGGAAATCCTCGTCATAAATAACAAGAGATTCAAGTTTATGAGTGCGAATTGCTTCAAAGATAATGTTGTTGATAGTGGTGGCATCTCCTTTAGCATGCATAAGATCACGGAGTTCAAATAGGCATTTATCAAAGTTTGGATCACTAGGCTTCATTTTGTGAAAAGCAATAGCTTTATGAAGAATCGTCTAGATTCCCTAAGGAAAGATTTGGATATCGTTTATCCAAATCAATCCATAAGGTATAAGCACATGCAAAGTTCTTCATTTGAGAAAGCACGAATCTTGGTAAACCTCTAACAATAAAATTGACAGTTCTTAGCTTACCAATCATGTTAATTTCCACTTCGTGTGTGGGATGCAATGGATCAATAGGAGGCTCATAGGGACGCGTAACATATTTGCTCAACTGAAATTCATTAAACAACTCAAGCATCAAAGACTTCCATTGACTATAGTACTCTCCATCAAGAATGGGCACTCTACAACTCAAACTCCCTATACTAGACACATCCATCTTCCTCCTTGGTGATTAAACCGAAGCAATGGAGACCAATGCTCTGATACCAATTGAGGGATCACTAGAAGAGTGTCTAGAGGGGGGGGGGGTGAATAGACTACTAGCAGGAATTTAAAACCTAACCTCTCCGAAGTTAATTGGTTGGTAGATTTTAATAGTTTGTCAAAGCTAGCAAGTCTAACAGCCCTACACATTCATGTCAACAAATATGGCAGCGGAAAGTTAAGACATTTCATATGAAGTAAGTGTTGAGATAGGTAAATCAAACGTGGTTGTAGACACGATGATTTTTCCCATGGTTCCGATAGGTGGTGCTATCATACATCCACATTTATGGAGTCTTCAACCCACGGAGGGTAACGGTTGCGAGAGTCCACGGAGGGCTCCACCCAAAAGGGTCCACGAAGTAGCAACCTTGACTATTTCATAACGGCTTCCGTCAATGAAGGACTAGCCTCGCTATGGGTAGATCTTCACGAAGTAGGCGATCTCCTTGCCCTTACAAACTTCTTGGTTCACTCCAAAACACGAAGTAGGAGGCTCCCAAGCGACACCTAACCAATCTAGGAGGCACCACCCTCCAAAAGGTAATAGGCTCGATAATGATGATGAACTCCTTGCTCTTGTGGTTCAAGATGATAGACTCCTTAACACACAATCTCTCTCTCACGGGTTTGGCTTGGTAGAAGAGATAGGATTGGTGGAGAGAAACTTGGGGAGGCTAGAAATCAAGATCCATATGATTGGAGTGGAAGATCTTGACCTCAACACAAGGGTAGGTGGTTTTCTCTCAGAAAATCTGATAGGATAGGTATGGAATAGTTCTGAGTGCTTCTCTTTCGAGTGAGTGGTGGTGAAGGGGTATATATAGGCATCCCCAAAAATCCAACCGTTACACACAAAATGACCAACTCGGTGACACCGATGTGTTAATCTCGGTGGTACCGAAGTGACCAAAAGGTGGGAACTTTTGAATCTCAGTGAGACCGATATAGGAAACTTGGTTGCACCGATAAGGTAACCAACGGTCGGATTTCCAATCTCGGTGACGCCGATCCAACATTCTCGGTGGGACCGAAAATGTGAATTTGCATAAAAAAAGTTGGCAACCTAAACTCGGTGGCACCGGTATGGAATCGGTTGCACCGAAGTGGCTAGGGTTTGGCTTGAGTCTGTCTAGGTTCTAGAATCGGTGGCACCGAAGTGGGAAAGTTGGTTGCACTGATTTTGAGTGTTGGGTATAGAACAGACTTTGGTGGGAGAGTTTGTGGATGTTTTTGGCGAACATCACTTGTGCACGTTTGAGCATATTATTCACCAACAAAACCTTACCCCCTTTTAATAGTATTGGCTTTCCTATGGACTCAAAGTGCTTTCTCACAAATATAAAATGTAGAGTCCTTTCGCTTGAAGCTTGGCCAACCTATTTCCTTGAATCTTGGGGTATGTCCACAATCTCCTTTTGCCAAACCTCTCTATAGACTGTATCTGAAATACACTTGGTAAAAATATCAGTCCAAGACACAATGTATGTTGTCATGAATTAACAAAACCACCAAGGGAGCATGTTGTGCTTTCAGGGTGGTCACTGAACCTGTACAAACAAGGTTGGGGCAATCTCCACAACTTGAGTGGAGGCTCCCAACGACACCACGAAGCTTCACCACAATGGATTGTGGCTCCGAGGTGACCTCATATGCTCGGGGAAATCTCCACAACCTAATTGGAGACCCGAAGCTTGCCCGGAGCTTTGCACCACAATGATTGAGCTCCGAGTCACCACCAACCGTCTAGGACACCAAAGCACCCAAGAGGAACAAGCTCTAAGGTGCTCAAACACCCAAGAGTAATAGATTCTCAACTTCTCACTTACACGTATCACCGTGGAGAACTCAAACCTATGCACCAGATGCAATGGCAAGGGCACACACAGTGCCCAAGTCCTTCTCTCCCAAATCCCACCAAAACAACTAATGCTAGGGTGGGAAATGAGAGGAAGAACGAAGAAGAACATGAAGAACTCCAAGACCTAGATCCAAGGGGTTCCCCTCAATTAGAGGAGAAAGTGATTGGAGGAAATGTGGATCTAGATCTCCTCTCTATTTTCCCTCAAGAACTAGCAAGAATCATTGGAGGGATTGAGAGTTAGGAAGATCGAAGAAGGTTAACAATAGGGGAAGAACACAAGCTCCAAAGATGAGATCCATTGGGGAAGAAGACCCCCTTTTATAGGGGGGAAAGGATCCAACCGTTATCCCCACCCTCAGCCCCGCGCGTTGTGGTACTACCGCAATAAGATCACGTTACTACCGCAAGGGCTTGCGGTACTACCGCTGCGACATGCGGCACTATCGCTCCCACGGAAGTATCAGACTCAGGCCGATTGCACTAGGGAGCTAGTGGTAGAACCGCCGGAGTGGTAGAACCGCCGGAGCGGTACTATCGCGAGCCCATGCGGTACTACCGCATGGACGGTAGAGACTGGCACTTGGAGATGCACAGAAGTAAAAAAATTACTTCCGTGCCTACCTCCTTTGAGGGCGAAGCTGCAAAAAAGTCTGGCATGGTAGTACGGGAAGTCATTTCCGGTACTACCGCCCGAGGGGCGGAAGTAAAAAATTACTTCCGTGCAACTCGCGGTACTACCGCCCTCGGGGCGGAAGTAAAAAACTACTTCTGTGCCACTTGCGGTACTACCGCTACGAGGAGCGGTACTACCGCTATCCACTGAACTGCAACACCTACAACTAGGAAAATGGAAGAAAACACAGACAAAACCAGAACTGCCACAACTTCTGTAAATGAGCTCCAAATTGAGCAAACTCAAGCTTGTTGGATTCAGGTTGACAAGAGCTATCCAACAGAGAGAAGAGGCAATATAAAATGCCAAAGGTATAGAGATGAGAAACCTCTTTCAATGAAGAATCGACAATAACTTGAACATCGAAAACATCATAGAATATGCATATGGACTCCATTTTCGATGAACTTGAGCTTTTCATGAAGTTGACCATAAGCTCAAGAAACCTCAAAGAGAAAAATCAACCAAGAACCAAGAAAGATGATGATGCCAAGAATGCAATGGTTTGAGCTCTCAATGAACGATACGATCAAGCTACTCACTTGAGAGCCCCCTTGATAGCATGGTTACCTACCCTATAACCCAGTCTCCCAACTACCACTATGAGACCGGTAAAATAGAAAACCCTATCAAGGTCAAACCTTAGCCTTGCGCATAGTCCACTTGAGCTAGATGATGATGATCTTGACTTCCTCAAGATGGACCACCTTTCTTGATTGCGTTAGCTTGATGAAGACTAGATGATTGCTCCACCATACTCCACTATGGGTGAGCCACTCTTCGGCACATCTTCACAAGTCCATTATCACCACAATGAACAGCAAGCCTCAATCATGATCTCTCCGTGATGCTTCACTTGAGCTTGCACATCGCAACCTTGATGACGATCACCACTTGATGTCATCTTCCATGGGTTGTATGGGATCTTCCTCTTGATGCAATCCCATGGATATATGCCTAACCCCACAAAGAACTCTCACAAGGAACATGGGTTAGTACACAAAGCATAATGGACAATGCTTACCATACCATGTGATCACTTGATCCCTCTCGGTACATCTTGCATGCTTTCTGTGTTGATCACTTGATTCACTCTTTGACTTAGTCTTGATCAACCTTGTATCTTATCTTCTCTCTTCATCAAGATGATGTCTTGAAGGTAATCATGAATGCTCACACAATCTCCTTCTTCAAGACATGCTTGCAATAAGCTCAACTCTCACATGACCAATCTTTGGATAAACCTTGAATACCACCTTGGTCATCATATAAACTCCTTGAAACCCAATAGATGGACTTCAAGAAGTGCCTATGGACAAATCCTTTGAATATAACTCAAGGCAACCATTAGTCCATAGGAGTGTCATCAATTACCAAAACCACACATGGAGAAATGTGCTCTTACAACTGAGTTTGAGGAATTTGATTGCAAGATATAGAAGAACTCCCCCTGAAGATGTGCATTTTTGAGGAATTTGCTTTGGACTGCAAATGCACATGGCATTATAAAAACATGGAGAACTCCCCCTATATCTTGTAATTCATACACACAATTAACATATGATATGAAGAATTTGAAATACATGATGAAAATGGTGTCTGACAAAATTTAGCATGAATGCATTAAGGTACTTGAGGAAATAAGCATGCAGAAAGCAGTTCAAAAAAAAGAGTCAGACAACCATCGGACTTAAGTTTACAACTCAAACAACAAAAGCTTTAGAAGAGCGAGAGTTGTAACTTAAACAAAAACACAACCCATATATAGAGACCTGCTTGAAGACTAACTCAATTTTCTCCCCCTTTTTCATCGAAGACCAAAAGGGATGAAAAAGTGAGGACTAACGCCCTTGAAGAATTTCATCTAGTTGGTGAGGAAGAAGCGCCAGCGTTGTCGGGGTCGTTTGTCGATGCAGGGCCTGACACAGTGTCGTCAATGTCCTCATCTTCATTCGTCTCATGCAATGAAGAATATGAACTTGTAACCATCTGAGGAACTTGAACCTTCTTGAATTCCTTCTGAGGAGGATGAGACCAGTCAAAGTTTTGTTGAAATTCCATGTCTTTGAGTTCCTGAGGAGTCTTGAGGTGTGCGAGAATGGCCCATGCGCGATTGAAGATTTCATGCACATAGTAGTGATTTTTCCTCACAGAGTTCTGCATCACAGTCATGTTCTGAACAATGGAAGCCAACTAACGCTTTACCCACTTGTGATTGCGATCGACCTTCTGATGAAGATTTATGTGAAGCTCACGATCAATCATCACACGAGGGGCAGACTCTTGAGGCTTGTGCGCTGAGGCCTTTGCAGCAGAATCCTGGGTTGCAGTGTCATCATTGGTGGAGTAAGATGCAGCTTTGTGAAACTGACCATCCAATGGATGAGTGCCTTCATCAATGACAGCCTTGCCTTTTCCTTCAACTGAGGCAATTGTGCTCTTGAGGACTTCAGTCGGGGGCAAGAATCCGAAGTGATTCTAGAAGTCCGCCTTGAAAGGAACTGAAGACCTTGATCTCATGAACTTCATGATCCAGGGAGCATAAGGCTTCAGTTCAAATGGGGCGAGTGCTGCATTCGCCAATGTTCTCATGAAGAAATCATGGAGGTTGATGGGAATCCCATGAATAATGTTGAATAGCTTGTTCTTCATGACTCCCTCCACTTCTTCTTCTTTAGAGTTGTGGCCCTTCTGAGGACATAGGGTGTTGGTGAGAATGTGGTAGACCGTCCTGGGCACATAGAGCAAATCCTTCACAAGGAAGGTTGTTCGTTGAGGTTTTCCAGGAGCCAATGGCTTCATCAGCACTTGCATCAGTTGGTGGTATAGAGCAGGTTCATCAAACAGGTAGCGTGCTTCTTTTGAAGGGATTGGGACTGGGACTGACCGAAGTAATTCAGATGCTGGAGCAGTGAGGTAAGTAGATCCGGTCATCCAGTCCAAGACCCAGGAGTTGATGTCAGAGGCATCACCTGTGATGTGCAAAGTGGCATAGAATTGAATAATTAGCTCTTCATTCCAATCGCATATATCCACACAGAAGGGAAGATGTCCTACATCATGAAGAACTGCGAGCACCGGCGTGAAGGATGGAATTGTTTCCATATCAGCATGAGGAATTTGATGGTGCTCGAAGACTTTGTTCTTGTCAAACAGAACTGATGCATAATAATTCATCTGAGATGGAGTCTAGAATCTGGTGCGACCAGCCCTTGCCGAGTTATATGGATTAGGGCCAGTGAAGAAAATGTGCTCATCGAAGAAATTGGACTTGAGGAATTTGGGGCGCTTTGAGCCTTTGAATGGCATCCTCGGCTTTGGCTGAAGGTTTGGCTTGAAGCGGACCTTAATCTCCTTAGGCATAGGAGGAATTTCTTCACACTAGGGAATTTGCCGAGCAGTTTCCTCAATGGTAGTTGGAGCAGCAATGTCATCAACTGATGCAGCTATAATTTCTTCAATGGCTGGAGCGGCCTTGTCATCAGATCCTTCGTGAATTTCTTTAGTCTGGGCTGGGGACTGAGGAATCTGTGATAGAGGAGTGGTCATTAAGGAATTTGGGTGAGTAGCTTCCCAATATTCATCATTGATGACAGGAGTTGTATTGCCAATGTCCACATCCTCATCAATTTCTTCAACGCCGGTCTCTTCAGCAATTAACTGAGGCTGGGGCGATGATACCTGTGGAGTTGAAGCTTTTGCTTCCACTTCAATTTCTTCATCAATCAGCTCTGAGGTAGTAGCAGATTGATCCTTTTCGTCTTGATCATCATTCGGGATGACGTAGTCAACACCGAATGTCACAATTTCATAGGCTAGTGCTGAGGAGATTGGGGTAGCATCAAATGGTTCGTTTGAAGACTTTGGATGTGTCTTCAATTTCTTCATAGCTGAGGAATCTGAAGTTGATGCTTTCCGTTTTAGTGCCTTGTTCTCAGCAGCCTTGGTCTTCTTTGCTTCAGGTACGACTGATGTAGTCGTCCTTGAGGGTTTAGTTTCATCAGGGATAGTAGTGGAGGTTGCCCTGGCAGGTTCTTCAGCGGTCTGACTTTCTTCAGCACCGCTGGCAGTTTCTTTAGTAGGCTAAGCAGATTCTTCAGCCTAAGGAATTTGTGGTTGCGAACGAGATGCAACCCTTGAGTTGTGATCATTGATGACTTTATCAGCTATGTTGATGAAGCGAACCATGGCGCCTTGCCAATCAGCATAGTATGTATTGAATTCCTCACTGAGGTCTTTGATCTCAGACCGCATCTTCACAAGTTCCTCAGGAGACAGCTTCAGAACATTTTTCTTCAAGAAATGCTCTTTCTTGTACTAAGCCTTCTTGGTTTGTCTGGCCTTCTCGTACTTCCATTTTTCTTCAGCTATGAAAGCAGTGAGGACATGATCAGGACCAGGAGGCAGCTTCAAGTCATCAATGGGCGTTTTGGGATCCATGTGCCAGATGTCAATGAAGTTCAACACTATTTTTGGATCAAGCAAAAGAGGAATTTGAGTGCTCTTTGCTTGCACCACTCATTGTTGCTTGTTTCTAATGATTTCAGCCAGTTCCTCATCATCAGCTTCATCTGAGGAATCTGATGGTATTGTGAACGCCACCTTCTTGGGTTGGGGACTTGGTCGAATGCCTCGTCCAGCAGTTGCTTTCATTTTCCTCAGGGAAGGACCACTTGAGGAATGTGCTTGGGCTGAAGAACTTGCTGATGCCCTAGAAGCAATTGAGAATCCATCAGTCCTTTGGCATGATGCAAGATGCACAGGAGTTGAGGACTTAGCAGTAGCAGTAGTAGAGGACTAAGCAGCTACTGAACCAGCGGCTGAGGCCTTTGAGGGCTGAGCTTGAGGAATCTACTGTGATGATTTTGGAGATGAAGAATTTGACTTCACGGTAGATTTCTTCTTCATCATTTTCTTCGGAGCACTTGCAGAGGCTCCAGCAGTGGCAGCAGCAGCAGAGTCTTCATTGAATTTCTTCACAGCCTCTTTTGCTCTCTTCGCCAGCTTGGCTTGCTGTATCTCCCATTCATGAGGAAAGTCATTAACGATCTTGAGACTAGTGGGATCAGCAATTTGGTTGGGAGCCAAGGGTGGTCTGCTGCAAGGGGGTTTCACAACGAATTTCAACATATACTTAGGAGTGACATAACGATATTCCTTCCACTCCTTTACCCATCTTCTCTCAATTTTCTACATACGAATCTTTCTCTGCTTATTTCTCTCTTTTCCATGAGTTTCTTCATAAGGCGTGCAATATTCCTCATACAAGTCCTCAGGTATTTCAAAGGCCGTCTGCACATCTGGTTTCTTTCCACCTTTTTGTGGCTTCTTTCCATCAGCCATTTTCTTCGGTTGAGGAATCCGAACTCTTGAAGATTCCGAAGAGGTGCACAGTTTTTCCTCAAGAAACGATGCAAATGAGTTAGGTTGATGAGAACCTAGTGATTCATCAGCGGACATGTTTGTACCTGTGAACAGAGTATAGGTGCGAGGAATTTGAAGAGGTCATATGCGTTCTTAGAAGTTTTTCAATGAAAACAAGTGTGAGGAATTTGACCATGGGTGTTTTGAGGAATTTCTCTATTTGTTCATTGTCTTAGGTTCCAGAGTTGTGCAAATTTTGAGGATTCACACAATTGACGAATCTTGAAGAAATCATAACTTAGGGAAAAACATCAAGTGTATGAACATGTAAGGTGCTTTAGAATGAGATTCTTGAAGAACAAACACCTTTGAGAAAATTGAGGAATAACTAAAGATCAAACAAGGGTAGTAAAAATAGATTTTATTTACCCCGATGAAGAACACGACGAACTGTGAGAAGAAATCTAGGAAGTTCGTCAGGCCAGATCTCCCACGCCCTAGCTTGGCAGAGGGACACAGCTATAGCGGCGGCGGGATGAAGACTTCCACGGCCGATGCGAGTACGACGACGGCGAGGTTGAGGCAGTGAAGCTCTTCCACACCGGCGGCAATGAGTTTAGCAGCAGCGCTAGGTTTGAGCTCGGGAGAGAGAGGAGGAGTGAGGAGTAACTGAGCACAGTGAAAGGGAAGGTGTATTTATAGCGGAGGTGAAAACCAATCTGTACAAAGAATTTGGACAAGATTGCCCCTAACCCTTGCTCTGCACGTGACATGTGTCACCCACGTATTGAGAAGTGGCGATAGTGGGGAATCGTGGGTTATCCAGTCATGGGAATCGGAACAGTTTGAGCGGGAAACACCAAAAACTTTGATAGTGAAAATTTAAAAGTTTCCGTTCGCAAATTTCTAAGCTATCAAGGACACAGTGAAGACTTTGAATGAGTTTCAAAGTACAACGCATATGAAGAATTTGTGAACAAACTGGGTTGAGTTTAGCATAGAGGGGGAAAGGGTCCAATCACATTCACTTAGATGAAAATCAACTTGAAGAATTAGCAATAAGTGAATGCTGTTGAGGACTTTGAAAACTCAAATATATATATATATATAGTCAATGAAAAACATGAGTTTCAAAGTTTGAAGAATTTGAAAAGTTGATGAATTTGGAAATTTGAAGAATTTGCAAAATGACGAAAAACTCAGCTTTGAAGAATTTCATCTATGGTTGGTGGCGTGACCCACCGTATAAGAATGATGACTTCAGACAACGCGTACAATTGTCGTAGGGTTATGAGAATCAAATTATTCATTAATTATTCACACTTAGAGGGTTATTCTTCATTGATTGAAGAAAAACGTTACTTCGTGTGTTGCACATCTAAGTCATCCATTTTGCATAAGTGTTAGGATGTGTGTCCTCTTTAAAAGAACATTCGAAGATTCTAAGATATTTAGCTCACACCAGAACTTGCAAAATCTCTTTTCATCCAAGGTCTTTGTGAAGATATCGGCTAGTTGTTCTTTAGTGGGGATGTGGTCAATGGAGATGTCGCCCTTGAGTACATGATCTCGAAGAAAGTGATGACGAATCTGGATGTGCTTGGTCTTGGAATGCTAAACTGGGTTGTAAGCAATCTTGATTGCACTCTCGTTGTCGCAGTAGAGAGGCACATTCTTAAACTTGATGCCATAGTCCTTGAGGGTTTGCTTCATCCATAGCAACTGAGTGCAACATGAACCAACAGAAGTGTACTTAGCTTCAGCAGTAGATAGTGACACGCAGTTCTGCTTCTTCGAGGACCAACAAACTAAGGATCGTCTGAGGAAATGACATGTGCCTGAGGTTGACTTGCGATCCACACGATCTCCAGCATAGTCAGCATTAGAGTATCCGATGAGGTGAGGATTTGAGCCCTTGGGATACCATAATCCAAGCATTGGTGTGTGAGCTAAGTATCGAAGAATATGTTTCACAGCCTTATGGTGTGATTCCATCGGTGTTGCTTGGGATCGGGCACACATGTAAGCAATCAGCATAATATCAGGCCTAGATGCACATAGATACAATAATGAGCCAATCATGGAGCGATATACCTTCTGATCGAAATCTTTACCATTTTTTTCAGTGCGGAGGTGGCCTTTTGAAGGCATTGGAGTTTTGACGCCTTTGCAATCTGCATGTCGAATTTCCTCAGAACATCCTTGAGGTATTTCTCTTGAGATATGAAGATGCCATTGTCTTGCTGACGAATTTGAAGACCTAAGAAGAATTTCAACTCTCCCATCATAGACATTTGATGTTCTTCACTCATCATATAGGCAAATTCATCACTGTAACGTTTGTCAGTACAACCAAAGATAATATCGTCTACGTATATTTGGCATTATGAACAGTTCATTGTCATAGGATTTTGTGAGAAGTGTTGGGTCGAGTGAACCGGGTTTGAAGCCTTTCTTCATGAGGAACTCCTTCAGAGTGTCATACCACGCCCGAGGGGCTTGCTTGAGGCCATAGAGGGCCTTGTTGAGTCTGAAGACTTTGTCAGGATGCTTAGGGTCTTCAAAACCTCGGGCTTGAGCAACATATACTTATTCCTCAAGCTTACCATTGAGGAATGCACTTTTCACATAGATTTGATATAAGATGATATCATGATGGTTAGCATAAGAAAGCAATATGCGAATAGCTTCAAGTCTAACAATAGGTGCAAAAGTTTCATCAAAGTCAATTCCTTTAACCTGTGTGTAGCCTTGAGCTACAAGACGAGCCTTATTCCTTACTACAAGGCCATTTTCATCTTGCTTGTTGCGGTAGATCCACTTGGTACCTATGATGTTATGCTTGCGAGGATCTGGCCGCTTGAAAAGTTCCCACACGTTGTTGAGCTTGAACTGATGCAATTCCTCTTGCATAGCTTGAATCCACTCAGGCTCCTTGAATGCTTCATCAACTTTGGTGAGCTCTATGATAGATACAAAAGCAAAGTGCCCACAAAAGTTAGTCAAATGTGAAGCTCTTGAGCGAGTGAGGGGACCTGGTGCATTGATGTTATCAATGATTTTTTCAATCCGCACTTCATTTGCAACTCTTGGGTGAGTAGGTTGACGTGGCTGAGGATTTTCTTCAGCACCATTTTCTTCAGGTGTATTAGCATGAATGTCTTCATTCGTTGGAATGACTTCCTCAGTGGGTATGATGTCTTCGGTAGCCTTGAGCTTAATGGATTCCTCAGGAGACTGTTCATCTAGCATAGAAGGCAGGTGCTCTCTTTGCGAGCCATCAGTTTCATTGAACCGCACATCTTTAGTTTCAACAACCTTGTGGTGGTAGGTGTTGGAGACTCTGTAGGTGTGTGAGTCCTTTCCATAACCAAGCATGAAACCTTCATGTGCTTTTGGTGCAAATTTGGAACTATGGTGAGGATCTCTAATCCAGCATTTTGCACCAAAGACTTTGAGATAACTTACATTGGGTTTCTTGCCAGTCATAAGTTCATACGAAGTCTTCTTGAAGAATTTGTGAAGATATACCCTATTGATGATGTGGCATGCAGTATCAATTGCCTTTGGCCAGAAGCAACGAGGAGTCTTGTATTCATCAAGCATAGTGCAAGTCATCTCAACCAGAGTCTTGTTCTTGTGCTCCACGATGCCGTTCTGCTGAGGAGTATAAGGGGCAGATAACTCATGAGTAATACCAAGTTCATCAAGATTGGTTTTCTTGAACTCAGTCCCATTATCACTCTTGATATGCTTGATCTTGACGTCGAAGTTCGTGGAGGCCCTTGAAGCAAATCGTCCGAAGACACCCTACACTTCATACTTGTACAGAGTAATATGCACCCAAGTGTAATGAGAGTAATCATCAACAATGACAAAACCATACAAACTTGAAGAATTTGTTAGTGTGGAGTAATGAGTGGGGCCAAAGAGATCCATGTGAAGCAATTCAAAGGATCGAGTCATGGTCATGATTGTCTTCGAGGGATGCTTGGATCTGGTCATCTTCCCAGACACACATGCACCACAAAGGTGGTCCTTGAGGAATTTGACACCTTCAATGCCAATATCGTGCCTTTTCTTCATGAGCGTGTGCAAGTTCCTCATACCAGCATGTCCAAGTCATCGATGCCACATCCAGCCTTCCGAGGACTTTGCAAGTAGGCATGTGGCAGGATGAGGACCCGTAGAGAAATAAATAATCTACAAGTCTCCTCTCCTAAAGCCTTCGAAGACTTTGGAATTGTCAGATTCCATGATGAGAACACAATGATATTCTCCAAATATGACAACCATATCAAGATCACAAAGCATTGAGACAGACATAAGGTTGAACCCGAGGGATTCGACAAGCATCACCTTATCCATGGTTCGGTCCTTCGAGATTGCAACCTTACCTAGACCCAATACTTTGCTTTTTTCCTTTGTCAACGTAGGTGATAGGCTTCAAATGAGATGGAGTAAGTGGCAAATTCATCAATATATTATTGTCACCAATCATGTGGTTTGTGCATCCACTATCGAGGACCCACTCGGTAGATTTTGGAGAGTCATCCTGCAGATGAATTAGTACGACTTACGAACTCATATGCTTCAGAGTGAAGAATATGACATCAATTTCATCAGACAGAATTTCATCACACAAGATAGTATGCAAGTAGTGTGAGGATGTGAGAAATGAGGAATTCATTTTATCATGGTTAGCTTGCATCCTTTCAAGCATTTCCTCAGGTCTCCAGCAAATTCATTAGACGTTCAAGTTCATGTTGTCATGCCCAAGATGCGCGCCTATCCATTTAAGGCACGAGGGCCTCAGAAGGGATAGATGCGCATCTTTCCGTTAGCAAGAATAGTATCATCACAACATACAATACTGAATGAGAAGAGTATACAAGTTGGCTTACACTCGCCACATGCTAACTTACAATGACACTCAAATCATAACATCAAGTTGAACACAGGGTCGGACTACGGACGAAATCAAACGATAAAAGAAGTTGCAAATGATACTATCAAGCTATCCCAAAGATCACGACCAGGTCCTCTACTCATCCGGATATGTCACGTACATCCTGCCTCTTTCCTTGTCATACTCCCACTGGAGCTGGGTAAGATCATCCTACACGAACTCATCTGAACCTGTACCTGGATTGTTGTAGTAAATTGTGAGCCACAGAGGACTCAGCTATCATGTGCCCGGGTACCGAGACTATTCAAGCTAAAAGGTTTGGAAAGATAGTGTTTAGTTTGCAGCAGCACTAAGCACATATGGTGGCTAGCTTACGCAACATGAAATGAATATGAGTGGCCTACGAAGAAAGATCGAATCTAGTGTGATCCCTATGAGATCCTGAGAACTTACTTACGTCAATCATAACCCCACCATGTTCACTCTCGGATCATGTTCACGAGTAGAGACGATCACGGTTACTCACACAGTTGGTGTATTTTAATTAGAGTTTACTTCGATTTTGCTAAAACCGGGTGTTAAACAAATATCCAAGTTGCCACATAACCGCGGGCACGGCTTCCCGAAAGATTTAACCCTACAAGGGTGCTCCAACTAATCCATTACAAAATTAACCACACTCCATGGGAATGCCTCGATCGCGGATCTCGCAATCATCATAGGTAATTCCAAAGGAATTCCAACACCTCGAGTAAACCCGAAGAAAGTCAGACTCCACAGGCAAGACACTCGATAAAGGTAAAACAAATCCAGCAAGACCACCCGACGTGTCGACGAACCCGACAAGATCCGCGTATCTTGTTCCCAGGACACGACAGATGGGACTAGCTACGAGGAAAAACCAATCCTCAAGTTGCCTCGAGGCGACCCCGCAGGCAGCCCATTTTGAACCAACACTCATGAGGAGCACTGACCCGGGGGTTGATTAAATTATCCACGGGTTTGCAAGACCCTATGCAATTTTATTAAGTTGTTAAGAAAATGTAGTACCAATGTTGGGTCTTGCCAGACAAGTTTTAATCTCAACCGAATAAACAAGGGGGTCCCCATAACAACCCCGAGCATGTTAGGAGCGCAAAATATGGAAAAACATAACACCGGTAACAAGGAACTAATGGCGATAATAGCGGAACAAATCACTTAGCAAAAGGCCAAGCCTTACACCAATACAAAGATATATATGTGCATTAAATTAAATAACAAAATTTATTATGATATCCAAATCCAGGTTATCACGTGGAACAACCTGTACCTGCAACTAAGAATACTATAAGAGGGGCTGAGCATCAGTAACTTAGCCAATCAAAGGTTTGCTAGGATGTGGAGGTTAGAGGCTGACTTGTCAACATGGGGGCTGATATCAAGTGGTAGGTAGCACAATTGTAACGATAAGAGCGAGAAACTAGCAAGCAAAAATAGTATCGGGATCCGGGTACGATCATCTTGCCTGTTGGTTCTTCAGCGAAACAAGTAGCGGGATCCTCGTAGTGGTACTCTCCTAGTTCCTTGTACTCAGTATAAACACTCGCATCTACCCAAGAGAAACATAAACAATAAACATCCAACCAAGGTGCAATGCACAATCAAATGATGCATGATTCATATATGAAGAATTCTAACATAGCAATCCAAAACTTGTCATGTTTCACGTGCAAAGTTGTTTATTAATGAATCTGGAAAGAATCTCATGTTAAGTTATTTAGACATGCATGAACATGGCAAATATGGATGCAGCATGCAAAATCGATAGAAATGCATATAAAGATCGCAACAAACGGAGTTACGGTTCTCACGATACGCTCACGACAAGGTACGGTGGCAATATCACAAGATCCCCAAGCCATGGGATGATTATTGGCATTCCAAGGCAGCCACTAGACAGGTGATGAAAAATAAATCAGAATAGACTCAAGAATCAATCAATTCCATGGAGCTTAGCTCCCACAACCCACAAAACAATAAAACACCAAATCTGCCACAAAACAGCAACATAGCAACTTCTACAGCTCACATCTGGAGCTACAGGAAGCCTACAGCCACAAACAAGATGTTGACAGAATCTACTCAACACACACATCAATTCATCCAATTAAACCACCAGCAAAGGAGCCACGCATCAATAAGCAAGAAGGAAAGAAGTTGGCATGATGAATCAGTTTTCTGGGACTTGGTGAAAATTCCAGTTATCTGGAATCTGAGTTAACAAAGTAGCAAGTTGGCAGCAATGGTTAAATATTCTAGGAAGATCCTATTGGCATGAAAATTAACAGGATGGTAGAAGGCAATATCTACTACAAATAACTAGCACTGAGTATGCCC
The DNA here is from genome assembly GCA_022496015.1 of Hordeum marinum. Classification (NCBI taxonomy): domain Eukaryota; kingdom Viridiplantae; phylum Streptophyta; class Magnoliopsida; order Poales; family Poaceae; genus Hordeum; species Hordeum marinum. The sequence continues at coordinate 205,949,094 of CM039675.1, read as the reverse complement.
AAATTCCAAACACATCACTAGCTACAACCAACTCTACCTGGCAAAACAATAACAGCAGTTCTCCCAGACTTTGTCATTTTTAAGCAGCTGGACAGAAACATAAAGTTGCTCTCTAAACAGCATGGTTCCCACTTATCTGGTGACTTAACACAAATAAAAAAAACACTGGGACATTCCCAACAACTTTAACTAGCAACCTCATGTTGGCAAGAACTTAAAATCATGTCTAGATTAAATCATATAAAATGGACAAAAGGGCATCACAGCATAAAAATGCACATTTGCCAAGTTGCCCCAAAGTCAAATCTTACTTCACAGTTGCATTCATGGGTTGATTCTACCCCAAATGCATTACTCATACCCCTATACTTGCTTGGAGCAAGAGGGAGATAAGGGGGGGGGTCGAAAATGGACCTCCTAATGCAAGGGTGACTTATGTCACTTAAGTGTAATAAAGAAAATGGCCCAAAATACATGAACCCTATAGATACTTGTTGGGAAAGGTTAAATAGCAACCAAGTAACATGATATCATGGCATAGAATCATGAACAAGGAAAGGAAACAAGCTAGGAGAGATATACATGCACATATACATATGAGAGCTCTCACATACACATGGATCTACACATGCACAAGGTCTAGCATCCACTCACTAACTCATATACATTAAACATGGCATAAACATGTAAGAAGGAACCCCACACACCTATACATGCATATCTACACATGACCATCTACTCACATGCACATGTGCGTGTGTATGTATAACATACACACACCTCTCACTACACCTACACACAAGCACACCACACTCAAGCATGGGTGTATATAGGCACACATGCACTTTCATGCATGTATGCCCACATACACATACACACACCTACACACTACACTCACTCACACACATATATGGGTGTATGCAAGAAGCACACACACATACCCTATACTACACATACACCCACAAGACACACACATGTATGGGTGTGCAAAGAGCACACACACACATATGTGCCATGCATGGTGCACCACACACCCACATGTACACACACACACTCACATGGAAAACCACACACACACATGTAGGTATGTATGCATAGCATACACACACCCACAACTCACAAACACATGCACACTACACTCACATGAGCAACACAAAAGAAAACACACACACTTACACACTTATATGCATACATGTGTATATATGCCACTTGTGCATACACACACAACCACACTCATATGTATATGCACTCACATGACAAGGAAACAACACACACACACACATGCTGGAAATGCACATATACACATGAATGTAGCAAGAGAAAAAGAAAAACAAAGAAGAAAAGAAAAACACAAAAAAGGAAAAAAAGGGAGGGTTCGGGGGTCGAACCCCTGACCTCCTGGTCACCGAATGAGCCGGCCACCACTGCGCTACCGATTCGATACCTAACAGAAGGAGGGATCGAGCTGTCTAATACACACACACATGCTGTCTACTGACGAAACTGAAGAAAGGCAGAGCAACGACGACAGGCGACAGCAGCGGGGCGACGGCGACTCCCGGCGATGCAAGGGGTCTCCGGCGACGGGGAGCGGCGGAATCAAACGAGGAAGCAACGAGGGCTCCATCCCTCACCTCATCTTGCAATGGGGGGACCGGAGGCGAGCCCAAGCTCGGAGATTTCGAGCGGCGGCGACGGCACTACGGCGACGAATCCTACGAATTACGGCGAGGAGAAGGGGCGGTGAGGACGGGCTGCTCACCGAGGGGCTCACGGAGACACGGGGACGCGATCGACAGCGATGAAGGGGAAGGATAGGCGGAGACGACGCGCACGGAGAGGAAGAAGGTCTGGTGACACTCCGGCGATGAGGAGGAAGAAGAAGAAGGTCTCCCGAGGCCTCCTAGCGTCGGGAGCGAGACGCGGACGGCAGCGGCGAGCACCACGCCATCACCAGCGGGGACGAGGCCGTCGGAGGCGACGACGACGATGAGCACCGCTCCTCAGCACTTCTCTGAAGCTTACGTGCCCGTCGACAGAGAAGGGGAGGAAGGAGGAATAAGAAGAGGGGGAGAGGAGCTGCGGCGGCGGAGGGAGGAAGAAGAAACCCTAGCGGAGTGACACGGACGCCGAGGGGAGGCTATATAGCCCCAGGCTGACGGCAATGGCGATGGAAAGGCGTCGGCAACACACGCGCTCTCTCTGAAGCTCCTGACGGAGAAGGAGACAGGAGTAGGTGGCCGTTGTGTCCAGCTGGGCTGGGCCGCGGCCCACTGTCCCTCTCTCTCACACACGCCCTCAATAAAACAGAGAATAAAAAGGGTTTTTCCCATTTAATAAAACCGGCCACAATCAAGTTAATTCCCAGAGCAAATTAAAAGGGTTTTGAGCAAAACAAAAATAATTCCGAGGAGGAAATAATGTGCACATATTATTAAAATTTTAAGTTGAATTATAAAATCAAGTATTTTAATTAATATTTAAAATGACAGCTCCTGTTAATTTAAAACACAATTCAAACAAACCCCAAACAGTAAATCCAACATACACACATTTCATAAAACACTTGTGGCCACCTCATGAACATTTTTAAACAATTTTTTAAAACAACTTGAATCTGAAGATGAAAATAATAGGAGAAAAGGGGTTTTGGAGGGGATGTTGCAAAGGAAAAGAGGGGGGGGGGGGGGGAAGAAAAGAGGAGATGCACACATGGATCCAACCACGTACAAACATCTCACACATCACAAAACCACACCTCACCAACACACATCATAGCAAGCACAAGAAAACCAACATGCACATATAATTGAAATGGGAATGATGCATGATGATGCATGAATGCAAACACATTGAATGGAAAGGATCAACCATACACCTCATAGATCATGACACAAGGTTCATACATGGGGTTACATGCCAAATAAGGTAGGGACAACACTAGGGCTGTCACACATGTGGAGACCTAACCCTGCATCAGAAATTAGTTCAATTTCTTCACCACCCACATCTGGAAGGGTGGCAAAGAGTTCATCATTCTGCGAGTACCATATGAGAAGGGAGGCATTGAAGCAAGTGCACTTCGTTTCACAGGACAAGGGTTAGAGTACTCATATGAATAAGCAGAGAAATTCTTCGGGGACTTATGAACATAATGATTTGAATAATAATGCACATATTCAGAACTCTTAGATTTTCCCTGTGACACAGATGCATTAGCATGAGAATGATATTTTTGACCATTTGAGGAATTTTGTCCATATGAGAAATTTGATCGGGGGTTCCTGTTCTTCATGACTGGTGTCGTGAGGCCATTCACTTGAAGATTTTGTAGGTAGCTCTTGGGAACCCAGATTTTCTTCATAGGAGAGCCGTTCCTGCAGTTAGTTCCAACAAATCTGGCAAATACTTCACCTTTCTGATTCTTGAAGAATTTGTAGTTGGAGTCAAGTGACTCATCATAGGAATATGAAGTTTCACAAGTAAAGCCAGATAAAGTGGATGGATATACAGGAGGTCCTTTCGCAGCAACCCATGAGGTTTTGGGGTACTGCTTAGGTGTCCAGTAGGATCCATCGGTGTTGAGTTTCCTCTCAAAGGCAATACCCTATTTCCTAGGGTTCCTGTTCAGAATCTTCTTTTTGAGGACATCCCAAAGGGTTTGATGCCCTTTGAGACTTTTGTACATGCCTGTCACATACAATTCCTTCAACCCTGCATTTTCGTCAGTGATGCTTGTGGTATCCTCAAATGAGGAATTTGTGACCACTGGAATAGTTGAAGAATTTGTAGCAATAGAAGCATTTGAAAATTCAGGTGAAGAATTAGTAGTTTCACATTCGATGCATTTCAAACAAGGTGGAACAAATTCTTCCTGATCGGTACTGATCTGTTGAGCCAGTAAGGAATCATTTTCCCTTTGGAGATCTTCATGTGACACCCTTAGTTTCTCAAGATCTTGCTTTCTTTGAAGAAATTCATAAGAAAGCTTCTCATGATCGGCTAAGAGGGCATTACGATGACTCTGAAGGTTATCATACTTTGTGTGAAGACTTTTGAGATCGTTAGCCAGAGTTTGAGTCCGATCCACTTCCTCATTCAATAGATCATCACTTTTTTCTAGCATTTTCTGAAGCTTTTCAAGTGCACTTTGTTGCCTAGTAGCAATATTAGCAAGTTTGGCATAACTAGGTTTCAAATATTCATCAGATTCACCATCACTTGATTCAGAGGAGAAGTGATGCTTATTACCTTGGAACCTTTAGCCATGAAGCAATAGGTGGGAGCGTAATCATCATTGCTGACGTCAGAGTCGTTGGAGTAGTCATTTTCTTCATCGTTGAAGATGGACTTGCTGACGAAAGCAGTAGCGAGAGCAAGGCTAGCAACACCAGAATCAGATTCCACCTCAGATTCTTCTTCTTCTCTTCATATTCTTCAGATTCTTCTTCTAAGTCCATGTCCTTGCCAATAAAAGCTCGAGCCTTCCTGGAACTATTCTTCTTGTGCATTCATGACTTTGAAGATGAGGACTTTGCAAATGAAGACTTTGAAGATTTCTTCTTTTCTTCGAGTCATCAGAACTGCCGTCCTTGTACTTCTTCTTCTTCTTGTTCTTCTTCTTCTTTGATTCTTTTTCAAGGACAGTCAAAGATGAAGTGACCAAATTTCTTGCATTTTTGACAAGTTTGTTTCTTGTAGTCATCTGAGGACTCTGATTTCCTCAAACCACTTTTTGATGACTTTCCAAATCCATCTCTCCTTGAGAAATTCTGAAATTTCCTCATGAGCATTGCTAGCTCCTGACTTAGTTCTTCAGGATCACCAAGGCTACTATCAGAATCTTCACCTTCGGATGAGGAAATTGCTTTTGCTTTCAGAGCACGAGATCTTCCATAGCTTGGCCCGTAGAGGTCTCTCTTCTCAGCTTGTTGGAATTCATGAGTATTGAGTCTCTCAAGAATATTAGCAGGATCAAGTGACTTGTAGTCTCCACATTCTTGAATCATCAACGCCAGAGTATCGAATGAGGAATCAAGAGATCTTAGCAGTTTCTTCACCACTTCATGGTCAGTGATATTAGTGGCACCCAGTGCTTGAAGCTCATTGGAGATATCAGTGAGACGATCAAAATTTTGCTGAACATTTTCATTGTCGAGTCTCTTGAAGCGGTTGAAGAGATTGCGAAGAACATCAACACGAGAGTCACGTTGAGTGGAAACACCTTCGTTTACTTTGGACAGCCTATCCCAGATAAGCTTAGCAGTCTCCAAGGCACTCACTCTGCCATACTGAACTTTGCTCAGATGGCCACATATGATATTCTTTGCTTCAGAAACGAGTTGCTTGAATCTCTTCACATCAGCAGTGTTGATCGAGGGAGTAACAGAGGGAACACCATTTTCCACAACATACCAGAGATCGTTGTCAATTGCCTCAAGATGCATGCGCATCTTGTTCTTCTAGTAGGGATAGTCCGTCCCATCGAAGGTAGGACATCCTACAGAAACCTTGATCATACCTGCAGTCGACATAACTAGAACTCCAGGTGGTTAAACCAAAATCACACAGAACAAGGGAGTAACTTTCTCTAATACCAATTGAAAGTGCGTTATATCGACTAGAGGGGGGGTGAATAGGTGATTTTTACAAATTCATCACTTGATGAATTTCAACTTGAGGAATTTGAAATGTGATGAATAACTAGCAGCAGATTAAGTACTCAAGTGCATGGGAAACATAGCAACAACATAGTCATCATGATGAAATGAAACATGCACAGATTACAAGTAGCATGATACAAGATAAGCAGGTGAGGAACAAGGTAACTTGAAGAATTTGAGGTGAGGAAATTGTGAAAGTCTTCAGTGAAATTCTTCAAACAGTAACGATCAATTTCATCAACAAGAATACGAGGAATAGAGGGGTTGAGGAAATAGAACCAGGTAGCTTGATGCAGACAATGGTTTGATGACCCAGTTCCAACTGTTGTGACAGTCGTACGTCTGGTTCGGAGCGGCCTGGTATTTAAACCAGAGGACACATAGTCCCAGGACACACGGTCCTTACTGTATTCTCCTTGAGCTAAGGTCACAAAGTCCTCGCCCAACACTCGTGGTAAGTCTTCATGGTAGACTTCCAAAACCCTCACAACTGGTCACCCGGTGGTCCACAATTGATGGATGGATGCTCTAGACCAAGGTTACTCCGTGATCCCCAATTGACTACAGGATGCACAAGACCATGATGCCTAACCGTCTGGAGGATACACAGTCCTGAAAGGTAACAATCGTCGGTTCCACACAGGAACAATTTCTTTAGTGATGCTCAATCACTTTGGGTTTGGTGGTTTGGGTTTTCCTCACTGATGATTTTCTCTCAAAGTCCTCGGAGGATGGGTTGCTCTCAAATGACAAGTATCAGTTCTCTCTCGGAGCAGCCAACCGACTAGTGGTTGTGGGGGGTGGCTATTTATAGCCAGGGTGCAACCTGACATGATAAGACATAAATGCCCCCAATGATATGACCGTTATGTGGATGTGATGATTGGGGACAGCTGGCGCTAAGCACAACAACGGTCGGAATTTCAAACTAAAGTCCTCAGGCTTACCATGTTCCTCACTTGTAGGCAATTCGCACTGGCGAAATCCTAACTCCCCAGTCAGATCAATTTCATCAGAGACCAGAAGAACTTCGTCTCTATCACTGAAGAACTTGACTTAACTGCAAGAGATTTCCAAAGGCTTCACTTGAAGAATTGGATAGGTTGAGGATTTTGGAGTTGAGTATCAGTTGGAAATTTTCCTTAGTATTACCTCGCCCCCCTTTAACAGTACGGTGTTTCCTATGACTCAAAGAAAAGAAATGAAACTACGAAAACAAAAGTCTTCACGCTTCATAGTCCTGGTTCATATCTTCAAGGTCACACCAACTTCTTCATTTTCAAAGTCTTTGGGGAATACCAAAGTCTTCAACAAAGTCTTCACCAAAGTCTTCATTTAAAGACACACATTTTTAGGGGTCGGTAATCTCCAAATATATCAAACTCCTCATTGACTTATAGAGCGTGTGTACACTCACAAACGCATTAGTTCCTTAACCTATAAGTCTTCAATACACCAAAATCACTTAGGGGCACTAGATGCACTTACACAAGCCAGGCCCGGCGAGTCGCGCGTTCCAGTTGCGTGGATCCATGGAAAGCACAAGAGACCGATGTGACGCTTTATAACTCTTTACTCTCTCTCTCCCATTACCATCTTCCTCACTTTTACACACACTCTTTACTCTCCCTCTCTTTCTCTCTATGTCGGGGTATGATGAACTATGGAACCGGCAAGGTCCTTCTCTACGGTTCGGTCGAGGGGAGTCGGGCTACACAAAGAGCACCATCGAGAGCTACGTGCATGAGGGTTTAGACATGTTCGGGCCGTTTTGAAGCATACCCTACATCCTGTGTTTTGGTGGATTATGTGGATTGATCACAGTACAGGAGAGCTCGCTCGACAAGGATGCACGGGGGAGCAGCTACGCGTGTAGAATGAATAGGGAGTTGACCTTCCTAAAGGTAGCCTTGGACCTCCTTTTATAGTCCAAGGGGTTACCACAATGGTTAATATGGTCTTTACATGTATGTAGAGTGTGTTGCTACAGCTACAGAGGCTGTTGTCAGGGTTGGTAGTGGGAAACACCTAACCCTGATGGATCAGGACATGCGCATTGAATGCACCGTGAGGTGGCACGCTCGTGACGTTCCCCGGCAAGGATTGTCTCTTCTTCTGTGTCGTTCGCCCAACTACCTCTTATTCCTTTGCCACGCCATGGACGGGTGTCATTAAAGTTGCTGCAGTCCCACCTCTCCTACCACACGCCCTGACCAGCTCCACCTAACCGCCCTGCCCGCTTGACACCTCAAATTATGTAGAAAATCAGCCCGAGTGGGTGGAGTGGCGGCTTGGCGGGTCGAAGTCTTGCCGGGAGGCGCTTGTTGTGTGGGTTACCTTGATCGGCAGGGAGGCTTGCCATCTTCTTTGGTCTTCGCTTCGAGCAGCTCAGAGGTTGATGTGAGTTCGGCAAGGGCTTACCGGCCTGGATGGCGCGGCTACCCATGCACAAGTCTGGGTACTAAGGACCCCAGCTCTTAGTACACCGACATGAGCCCCTGGGCCTGGGCCACACATGCATGTGGAGCGTTTGTTGGGCTACGCCCAAAACAGTGCACGGGCATGCATGACCACATTTCCCCGCAGTTATGATGATTTTTACTATTTTTTCCATGATGCGTAGTCCCACACGAGGGATGGCATTGGTGGAGGGGACGGTCGCCCCGGCAGTACGCTTGGCAACGAATGGTCGCCTCGCTCGACGAATGGTCACCCCCGGTCCTTCTTGGGAAGCGTAGTAGGGAACAACATAGCGCCAGTTCGCCTTTCACCGTTAAGTGTCGTCACCCCCCCCTTCCAACTTGACTATGCCTTGGGCTGCATGTGTCACCTGTGAGGCTTGATATTGGTCAGAGAAGGTGGTCGCTGGAATCAAGCGCTCCGCCTTGGGTCACGAAGAGTCAGCCCCCCTCTTCCCCTTTTGCTCGGGCCCCATTAAAAGGGGGGGGGGGTTGAGAGAGGCGTTGCTCATCTGCAATCCACTCCTTCTTCCTATGGCTTAGTATCTCCTTCTTTCTCTCGCCGCCTCTTCTAGCTCACCACTCCCACAATGGCGAGGGACCGCGGTCATGCTTGAAGTTCCCATGCCACCGCAAGGGGAACCCCTCAAAGTCTAGGATCGAAAGTAGGTCTAGAGGGGGGGGGGATTAGACTACTTGACCAATTAAACATCTACTTTTCTCAATTTTAAGTGTTGCCAGATTTTAGCATTCATAGCAAGTCTATGAGTATAGACAAGCATGAGTAGTAAAGGAAGGGTAGGAAGATCAAACGCAATTTGGAGACACAATGATTTTTCTCGTGGTTCTGATAGGTGGTGCCATCATATGTCCACATTTATGGAGTCTTCAACCCACGGAGGGTAACAGTCGCGAGAGTCCACGAAGGGCTCTACCCATGGAGGGTTCCACGAAGAAGCAACCTCGACTACACCATGATGGCCTACATCCACGGGGGACTAGCCTAACTCAGGGTATATCTTCACGAAGTGGGAGATCTCCTTGACCTTACAAACTTCTTGGTTCACTCCTGAACACGAAGTAGGAGGCTCCCAAGTGATAACTAACCAATCTAGGAGGCACCACCCTCTAAAAGCTAATAGCCTCGATAATCTTGATGAACTCCTTGCTCTTGTTCTTCAAGATGATAGACTCCTCAACAAACAATCACTCCCTCTCATAGATTTGGCTTTCTTGGAAGAGATTGATTGGGTGGAAAGCAACTTGGGGAGGCTAGAGATCAAGATTCATATGGTTGGAATGGAATGGCATGATATCAACACATGAGCAGGTGTCTCTGTCTCAGAAAATCAGTTGGTATGAGTGGGGATCTGTTCTAAGACTTATTTTGCAAGTGAGTGCTGGTGGAGGGGTATATATAGGCATCTCCAAAAATCCAACTGTTACACCTAATAAATCCAACTCGGTGACACCAATGTGTTAATCTCAATGGTACCGAGTTGCCTAAAAGGTAGCAACTTATGAATCTCGGTGAGACCGATACATAAACTCGGTTGCATCGATAAGGTGACCAATGGTCAGATTGCTAGACTCGGTGACGCCGATTAAACAAACTCGGTCGGACCGGTTTTTTGAATTTGCATAACAGGAAGTTGGCAACCCAAACTTGGTGGCATAGAATCAGAATCGGTTGCACCGAAGGGCTAGGGTTTGGCTGAGTCTGTCTGAGGCTTAGAATCGGTGGCACCGAGTGGGGAGTGTTGGTTGCACCGATTTTGGATATTTGGCTTTGGACATACTTTTTTGGAAGATCTTCTGGGTGTATGTGGTGACTATCACTTGTGCACACATGAGCATTTTGTTCACCAATAGTACCTTACCCCCTTTTGATAGTATTGGCTTTCCTATGGACTCAAAGTGATTTCTCACAAAGTAAAATGTAGAGTCCTCTTGCTTGAAGCTTTGCCAATCTATTTCCTTAAATCTTGGGGTATTCCACAATCCATTTGCCAACCCATCATTAAACTTTTCCTAAAACATGCTTAGTGGAAACATTAGTTCAATGACATATATGTCGTTATTAATTACCAAAACCACCAAGGGAGCAAATGTGCTTTAATCTCCCCCTTTTTAGTAATTGATGACAACATATAGATCAAAGCTTCGACATATGATATAATCAATGAATATAATTGTTGCTTTGAGAAGTATGTGATAAGCTAGATCTCTACCTAAATTTGTGCATTATTTTTAAATTTGCGTTTGAATGCAAGTGCACAATTGGTTAGGTACATGGGGCACTTCTTCCATGGCACATACAACTAGGTGGGATGCGACATTAAATAAGAGTTAATATCATAGAACAACACTTCAAGCAAAGTGAATGATCATTTCATAACCATCAAAAGGATAGGAAATAGTAGCAACACACATCAAAGCATATGATCAAACACAAACAAAAGTATAACACAAACAACCCAAAGACCAATTTTTTTTAAAACAGCAATAAAAACCAAATGCTCTCTCACTCGAAGCCTAAAGATCTATATACAACTTCTCCCCCTTTGGCAACAAGTTACCAAAAAGTTCAAAGAGATATAGCTAATCGTCCTCCTGGGGCTGGTCTCCTCCGATGGTCGATGTCGCAGTTGAGAGAAGTGCATTGGCAAAGACCTCTGCAGATGTCCTAGACGGAGTTGGAGTAGCAACTGGAGGCACAAGAGGAGCTGATGGAGCTGAGGTGACAGTAGCAAGTGCTGATGAAGAAGGCCTCGACTCAGGAGCTGGCATTGTAGCTGATCTGACCTAGGTAGCGAAGTGAGTAGCTGGCTTGAGAGGAGAGACATCCTGATCAGCATCATCATCAACTATGGAATGTGGAAGAGGCACAGAGTCAACTTCCTTCTTGAGCTCAGTCATGGTCCTATTCAGCCCATCTACCTTGTCATTGAGGATCTTGATCCTAGTCTCAAAGATCCTCACAAGACTACTTTGGTTCTCAAGTATGTCCTTAATGTCCTTCTGCATGACCTGAATTGCTGAGATCAAGAGTTACATTTTCTCGTTCCTGGACCTAGGTACAGGAGCACTAGTGTTTGTAGCTGCCTCTGCCTCTGCCTGAGCCTGAGCTGCAGCTGATGTGGGATGGTCTGGGTCCATCACCACAACATTGTCCTTGAAGTCTGGCTGTAGGGGCAAGTGGGGTCTGTCCAGAGCAAAGATGTGCTTCTCCAACTTGGAGTTGATGTGCATCTGAATGTAGGGTGCATAGCAGCATGAGCGCTTCTGATCAACAACGACCCTCTTCGCAGTCTCCACAATAAGATCCATCACTCTGAATCTCTGGTGCTGGTCAATATGAAGCAGCAGGTTGATGGAGTAGGCTCAGATCATCTTCTTGTCACCTAACTTGGGCATCAAAATATGCCTCAAAATAGTGTTGATGGTGCGGAGACCTACCTGGAGGTGATAGATAGACCTAGCTTGTGGGACTGAAGCTGTGCAGCAGGAATGACATTGTACATGTTCTTCATTGCATTGTGGTTAGCCTTGGACTCTGAGTACACGCAGATATCTCCATCATGTGCTTGTGGGACTCCTAAGATGGCAGCCCATTCATCAACAGTTGACTCATATCTTGCTCCTTCTGTCATCCACACAATCCTACCATCTGAATACAAGTGAGCAGTGGAGTAGAATTGCATGATCATCTCATCGTTCCATGCAGTGAACTCTCTGCCAACAAACTGACTATGCCAACACAGTGGAAGTTGTCTTGTACATTGGGGAAATAGTCTTGATTTACCTTGATGTACTTCCAGTCGACATATCTCATGTCACTCATAGCTGGACTCTTGTCAAGCAACACAGTCTCATAAAAATCATGTTGCTCCTTGGTCTAGAACCTGTAGTCCACAACTATCTTCTTCCTCTGAGAGTAAGGATCAATGGCTCTCCACTCTCTCAAACTCGCATCCTTCTTATTATTCATATCTGCAGCTAAAGGATGGCTGGCATTGTGCATTGGACGATGAGGTCTGAGCTTCATCAATGAAGACATAGCGTCCTCATCAGCTTCTCTGAAGATAGATTCCTTGTTCTTCTTAGAAGCTGGAATCTGTCTGGATGTCCTCTTGGACTTTTCAGAAACATCCTTCTTGGGGGCAAACTTGGTGCTCTTCGAGGGACCTTTCTTTGGCATATCATCTGCCAAAAGCTTCTTCTACTTCTTCTTGGGAGGGGCCTTGACAACTTGCTCTTCCTCCTCCTCCTCCTCCTCAGCAGCACCAGCAGCCTCCTTACGGTCATCATACATTGAGGTAGGCTTCCAACAATACGGATAATCCTCTTCCTGGATTTCTTCTATCCTTCCTTCTTAGGCAATGACCTCCTTAGGGGATCAATGGTCATGGTAGCCCTAGCATTCTCAGGTGCTCTCATAGACTCTAGAGGGAATATATCTTGCTGACCAACCTCCTAGAAGAGGTGGCTTCACTTGATAACTTCCTGGAAGCCTTGTCTTGCTTCTTAGCAAGAACCTCCTCAGACATAAAATCTGAATCCTCCTCATCTGAATTCAGCTTCCTCCTGGTCCTAGTAGCAGCCTTGGTCAACCCATGAGAACTAGGGGTGCCTGTATCTGAGAAGGAACTTGACCCAGGGCTAGTGCCTGAACTCATGTCAATGTTATGCTCCTGCAGATTCTGATTGTCCTCAGCATCTGACATATCCGACCCTGTGAATAGCGTGTAGAGTAGAATAGGATAAGTCATCACAAAATGCAGCTTGTTTTTGAAAGTTTGAACTAAGATATCTCAAATTTTGCATTCTGCCAAATGTATATCGGTACAACTGAAATAAATTTTCCGGACCTACCAAGACAGACAGACTCCTTAACAGAAACTTGGCACCACTTTCGGTGAGACTGAAAATGGGCACTCGGTTTCACTGAGACTATTCTCAGTCGACTAGAAAAGCAAATCGGTGCTACCAATTATTTAGCATCGATTCTACTAAGATTCACATGGCGGACGAAAAAACCTAACAAATCGTTCGTTCGCTATACTACAGGAACTTCTTGTGGATGAATCAAACTCAAAATGTGGATAGTCGATGGAGAAACCCTAATGCACAAGAAGCGGAGGTTGGAGCGCATGAGGGGGTGAAATCGTACCCTAGGTCGATGATGACTTTGCTACGGTAGTGACAGGGGTGGAGATTCCGTTGACGGCATGGACTTCCAACGGCGGATGCTCTCGGGAAGACAACGACGATGACCAGGGGCCTCAAATCAGCAGCGTCGGGTTTTTAGGGTGCGATGGTTGAAGAAAAATTTCAAAGGTCGGGTTCGCCTCCTTATATACCCATGGCTGTCGGTGACACCGATTCTAAATTTTTGGTTTCACCGAGTTTCTCAACTGCCCACTGACAGGGAAACTCGGTGTAATCGAGAATATGGAATCGATAGTACCGAGATTGAAAACAAGATCAACCCTAGGCATTCAGTGAGACCGAGATTTTTGAGTTGGTTCCACCGAGGTGCACTTGGGAGGTTTTAATGGTCAGTCCTTTATCGATACGGAACTCCGAGGGCTCCTCACATAGAGAGATCAAAAAGTACTTGTTCAAATTTTGTGATGCAACATCAATAGAATATGAGGTGACAAACCATAGATAGCTAGAGGAGTGGTCCTAGGCATTCTTGTACATCCAATTGGCAAATGAAAAATCAAAAGCCAAATAGCAACAATTGGATGTCCTCGAATAAGTAAATAAATGAAGACGAACAAGCTCACATGATAATTAAGATGTCAAATGAAAACATGGCAAAACATGCACAAACAGACTAGTATCTAACAAGCACTTTGGCAATGACGGAGTCATCTATATATGAGTATATTGACTTAGGAGCCAAGTAAGAATACTTTATCATAGGTCATACTCATCGTTTAAGCACAAGTGGGGTTACCACTTTTGCATAAAGCATTTAATGTTGTCACATACTATGATATTCTTTGACTCAAGTCTTAGAGTAAAGCTCCCCCTAGATGTGACATCCCCCCATAGGAGGGATAAACTAACCTTGGGCTTTGTCGATGAAGACTTCATGTAGGTGAAGTAGTGGTGGATGCTCAAAGTTGATGAATATCACCATGAGTTGGGAGCATCCTTGTTGTTTCATTACTCTTCACACCTACATGGGTTAGTCCTAACACACAAGAGACAAATACAAGGATGATGATGTCCATTGATGGACATGGAGTGCAAAGTATACATGATGATGTCCATTGATTTGTTGGTTACCTTGTCCCTTGCTTTCCTTTGAGGGAATGTGTGACTCCTTGAACTATTGCATGATATTTATGTTGATTGCAACTAGTTCTTGCCAATAATGAATATGAGTGGATTTCATTGGCGGAGTCACCCCTCAAGAACTTCTCTAGTTCTTCTTCTTGGGGACCCACATCAAGTTGATGGGGATCCTTGGTGTTGAAGTAGCACTTGTAGAAGTTGAGCTTGTAGTAGCCTTGGGAACCCACTTCACCATTGCTCGGGATGCATCTTCATATGAGTCAATGTCCTCTAGAAGCTTGTTCTTGCCCTTGAGCTTGGGGTCTTGTGGTGGAAGGTCATCTTGAGCATTTGTTCCCTTAGGGAGAGTAGTTTCATACTTCTCCTTTTGAGGAACAAACTTTCGGATTGGGGTATTGACCTTCTTCCCATTCAACTCCATTAGCGTTGAAGTAGCCAATGCCACAGTTCTTCCGGTATCCTCCGTGCTTGTGTACAATCTCCTCAAATTGTTTGCACTCGACAAGACTCTTGTAGATACCTTTCTCTACAATCCCTTTCAAAAGTTCATTTTCTTTCTCAAGTGTAACTTGGCTAAGAGAAGAGTTAGTGGGATCAATAGAACTACTAGAAGCAATACCATTGGATTTATCATTTTTAATGCTAATAGTTGGAGAACCTTTCTTGCCTTTGTTACTAGTTTGCTTTGTCTTAACTTGTGGCATGAACGTAGACAAGATAAGTCGTTTGGATAGATAAGAGGAAGTCTTCTTTCGAAGATCGTCATTGATAGATTTAAGGAACTCATGCCCTTGCTCTAAATAGAGCTTCTCGAAGCGGAGCTTCTCATATGTCCTTTCAAGCTCTCTATGATATTGCAGAGTAGACTCATGAGCTAACTTAAGAGTTTTTAGTTCTTGAGTTAGTCATTCTATTTCCAACTTATCATCATCACACAACTTATCTAGACTAGAGTGATTACTAGGAAGTTGATCTTGATTAACATTACTAGATTTGTCAAATAGCAAGTCATCTTCAATTAACAAGTCATCCGCATCACTGTTAAAATCAAGATACTAGGGGTGTGATACCTTGGGGCCTATAGCCATGAAGCAACATCCACTCCCTTCATTTGGTGAATCAAATATGGCGTAGGAGTCGGTTCTCACTAGTGCAATTCCGAAAACACCTTCATCTTGACTATAGTCAAAGTTGGAGTGATAGCTTCTCTCGGAGTGGTTGTCGGAATCGGAGCCGAAAACCCAATCACCAAAATGAGCTTGATGTCTTCTTCTTGAGTAGCTCTTGGTGTACTTGTCCTTCTTCTTCGAACCCATACTTCTCCTTGAGGGTCTTCATTCATAACAATCATCCCTACTCCTTCTCTCTCTTAGAGGTGACTCATCTCTTGAGGTTCGTCTTCTTCTTTCCTTTTGTAAGGAGCCGTGCACTCACTAGAGTAGTGTCCGGGCTTTCCACAATTGTAGTAGTTTCTGTCATGACTTGATGAATGCTTCTATTCATATCTTGAGCTGGAGCTTCGATCTTTGCCTCTATTCTTGTAGAACTTGTTGAATTTCTTGAACATGAGGCTTATCTCTTCATTTGTGACAAGGTTGTCGCTTGACGTTGCGGGAGCATCACTTGTGGCCTCGTAAGCACCACTAGACTTGTGGTGAAGATCTTCCTTGTCCTTGAGTGGCATCTCATGAGAAACAATCCTTCCAATCACTTTTGTTGGCTTGAGATCTTTGTAGTTGGGCATCATTTGGATCAATGTGCATATGGTTTCATATCTATCATCCAAAGCTCGAAGTATCTTCTTGATGATGAATTTGTCGGTCATTTCTTCGCTTCCTAGGTCGGCAATCTCATTGGTGATGAGAGCTAGCCTAGAGTACATCTTAGCGACTCCTACACCATACTTCATCTTGAACTTTTCAAGATGACTTTGAAGAACATCCAACTTGGACTCTCTTACATATTCTCTACATTCATGCATATCAACCAAAGTATCCCAAATCTCTTTTACATGCTCAAGATGGCTGATTTTGTTGAATTCTTCGAGGCATAGGTGGTAGAAGAGAATGTCACATGATTGAGCATTTAATTCCAACATCTTCAATCCATCCGCAGCCGCTTCACGATCCGGTTCCCTTGCATCCACAAAGAATTCACCTTGCAATCCAACATGAAAACAGCCCAAACGCCCGGGTTATGACAAAGAAGATGCATTTTCATTTTGTGCTTCCAACTAGCAAAATTAGTGCCATCAAAGTACGAACCTCTACGGTGATAATTTCCCTCACTAGACGCCATACTCTCCTAGGTTGTGAAACCAATGCAATGGAGACCAAAGCTATGATACCACTTGTAGGATCGAAAGTAGATCTAGAGGGGGGATTAGACTACTTGACCAATTAAACATCTACTTTTCCCAATTTTAAGTGTTGGTAGATTTTAGCATTCATAGCAAGTGAAGCACACCCTACACTTACATGTCTACGAGTATGGCAGCGAAAAGTAAAGACAAGCATGAGTAGTAAAGGAAGGGTAGGAAGATCAAACTCAATTTTGAGACACGATGATTTTTCCCGTGGTTCCGATAGGTGGTGCTATCGTATGTCCATGTTTGTGGAGTCTTTAACCCACGGAGGGTAATGGTTGCGAGAGTCCACGAAGGGCTCTAACCATAGTGGGTTCCACGAATAAGCAACGTCGACTATACAATGATGGCCTATGTCCATGGAGGACTATCCTAACTCGGGGTAGATCTTCACGAAGTGGGTGATATCCTTGCCCTTACAAACTTCTTGGTTCACTCCACAACGCGAAGTAGGAGGCTCCCAAGCATCACCTAACCAATCTAGGAGGCACCATCCTCCAAAAGGTAATGGGCTCGATAATGTGGACAAACTCCTTGCTCTTGTGCTTCAAGATGATAGACTCCTCAACACACAATCACTCTTTCACAGATTTGGCTTTGGTGCAAGAGATTGATTGGGTGGAAAGCAACTTGGGGATGCTGGAGATCAAGATTCATATGGTTGGAATGGAATGGCATGATCTGAACACATGAGTAGGTGGCTGTGTCTCAAAAAATCAATTGGTATGAGTTGGGATCTGTTCTGAGTGCTTCTTTTGCGAGTGAGTGGCGGTGGAGCGGTATATATAGGAATCTCCAAAAATCCAACCGTTACACCTAATAAGTCCAACTCGATGACACCGACGTGTTAATCTCGGTGGTATTGAGATGCCTAAGAGGTAGCAACTTTTGAATCTCAATGAGACCGATACATAAAACTCGGTTGCACCGATAAGTTGACCAACGGTCAGATTGCTAGACTCAGTGACGCCGATTCAACGAACTTAGTCGGACCGATTTTGTGAATTTGCGTAACAGGAAGTTGGCAACCCAAACTCAGTGGCAACGAATGAGAATCGGTTGCACCGGAGGGCTACGGTTTGGCTGAGTCTGTCTTAGGCCGAGAATCGGTGGCACCGAGTGGGGATGGTTGCACCGATTTTGGATATTTGGATTTGGACAGACTTTTGTGGAAGAACTTGAGGGTGTATGTGGTGACTATCACTTGTGCATGTATGAGCATTTGACTATCACTTACCCCCTTTTTATAGTATTGGCTTTCCTCTGGGCTCAAAGTGGTTTCACCAAAGTAAAATGTAGAGTCCTCTTGCTTGAAGCTTTGCCAATCTATTTCCTTGCATCTTGGGGTATTCCATAATCCTTTTGCCACCCCATCATTGAACTTTTCCTAAAACATGCTTAGTGGAAAGATTAGTTCAATGACATATATGTTGTTATTAATTACCAAAACCACCAAGGGAGCAAATGTGCATTCACAAAGCCCGATACGTATCTTGGTGATGGCGGCGGGGGGCAGCTCCAGCTCTCATGGACGGATGGTGTTGATGTCTACTGCACAACTTGTTCTTGTAGACACATGTTGGGCCTCCAAGCGTAGAGTTTTGTAGGACAATAGAAAATTTCACTCAAGTTGATGACCTAAGGTTTATCAATCCGTGGGAGGTGTTGGGTGAATATGGTCTCTCTCAAACAACCCCGCAATCAAATACAAGAAATCTCTTGCGTCCCCAACACACTCAATATAATGGCAAATTGTATAGGTGCACTAGTTCGACAAAGAGATGGTGATACAAGTGTAGCAATGATAGTAGATATTGATTTTTGTAATCTGAAAAAATAAAAACAGCAAGGCAGCAAGGGACAAAAGTGAGCACAAACGGTATTGCAATGCTTGAAAACAAGGCCTACGGTTCATACTTTCGCTAGTGCAATCTCTCAACAATGCTAATATAATTGGATCACATAACCATCGCTCAACGTGCAATGAATAATCACTCCAAAGTTCTTATCTAGCGGAGAGCATAAGAAGAAATTGTTTGTAGGGTACGAAACCACCTTAAAGTTATCTTTTCCGATCGATCTATCCAAGAGATCATACTAAAATAACCAATTTATCCTTTCCAATTGATCTATCCAAGAGTTCGTACTAAAATAACCAAGTTATCCTTTCCAATCAATCTATCTAAGATTTGTACTAGAATAACACCACATGATACGCATCAACCAACTCTAATGTCACCTAGATACTCCAGTGTCACCAGAAGTATCCATGGGTTAATTATATGATACGCATTAAGATTCATAATACTCAATCCAAAACAAAGAACCTCAAAGAGTGCCCAAGATTTCTACCGAAGAAGCTAGGACAAGAACATGTATCAACCCCCATGCATAGATTACCCTAATGTCACCTCGGGAATCCGCAAGTTGACTACCAAGACATGGATCAAGTGAATCAATAGAACACCCCATTGTCACCACGGGTATCCACATGCAAGAAATATATCAATTGTTCTCAAATCCAATATTCAATCCAACATAACAAAATCTCAAAGGGAAAACTCAATTTATCACAACAAGATAGAGAGGGGAAAACAAGATGTGATCCAACTGTATGAACAAAGCCTGTGATACATCAAGATCGTGCCATCTCAAGAACACGAGAGAGAGAGATTGAACACATAGCTACTGGTACAAACCATCAGCCCCGAGTGTGAACTAATCCCTCCTCATCATGGACTGTGCCGGGATGATGAAGGTGGCCACCAGAGATGATCTACTCTCTCTAGCAAGGTATAATTTTCCAGATTGTTTTTTCATCGATACATAGGCCTTTGAGCGGCAGAACGAGAATTCTAGGGTTATTTCTGATGGTTTCTATATTTATTGGAATTTTTGGCGTTGGTTTCATACGGAGATGGGCCACGAGGTGGGCATTGAAAACCAGGGCACGGTTTGGGGGCTTGGCCCGCCCTGGTGGAGGGTGGCAACCTCGTGACTCTTCTGGCCCTCCCAAGAAGTGTCGGATGCCTCTTTTTTCCAAAAAAATTATCAAAAAGTTTCGGGCGATTCCGAGAACTTTCATTTTCTGCACAAAAAACAACACCACTGTAGTTCTGATGAAAACAATGTTAGTCTGGGTTAGTTCTAAGTAAATCATATAAAGTGCATCAAAACCATATAAAATTATTGTAAACATAGGTTAATATGTCATGAATACTTCATAAATTATCGATAGTTTGGAGACGTATCAGCATCCCCAAGCTTAATTCCTACTCGTCCTCGAGTAGGTAAATGACAAAAGAATTAATTTATGAAGTGTGAATGCTAGTATAGTGCATACGTTTGATCAATGATAATTTCAATCACTTTTCCTAGGATCATAACATCAACTCTTTCTCATAAAACTCATCATGATAAAGTAGCAACCAATTCACGTGTTAGGGTTCAACAATGAATTCTCTTGAAACTTAACAACATATCTTCTCAGTCACCAAACAATTGCAATTCAAATTATTCTCAACAAATTATAACTAAGAGCTCCACATACTCAATCATCATTTAGTCTTCTATGATTGCTAGTACTCAAAGCATGTTTTTAGAACAAATGGCATCCATCGAACACATAAAAAGATAGGGGCTTAATGTTTTGCCTCCCAACATACTGATCATAAAGATAATTGTCAATAATAATAAGTGATGATCAAATATATTTGACTAGCCATATGTGCCTAGATCTTTCCCCACCACATGATTCTTGCCAACTAATAAAAGTAGGTTCGAATAATAAGTTGACTCAACATTAAAAGTAAATAACATGAAAGTAAATAGATTGTCTCTTCACAGAGGGAAGCAGGGATTTGCATATGTACCAGAGCTCATTGTTTAAAATAGAGATGAATATAATTTTGGGAGGTGCACCCTTCCTGTCAACGTTACGACCAAGAGTTATCAATATGTTCCATGTTAAACACATTAGCGGAGGTTACCAAGCGGTAAAAGTAAAGGTTTACTTCGCTTCAACCAACAAACACACTCCACGGCTAGCCGAATCCACGAGTAGCATCGAAAACCAACAACATTCCTACAGGAGTTTTGTTTAATTATTTGCATTTTTTATTTTGGGACCGGGAATCCCTATTACCACCCCTCTCATGCAAGGACGAGTGAATAAACACTCATCATGAGAATAACCCGCTTAACATGGAAGATACTTACCGCCCCTTGTTGCTCCATGAGCGGTCCAGGCACACAAAACATATGTTCATTTGAAATTTTAGAGGTGGCACATGCAAATTTACTTGGAATGGTAGTGAAATACCATATATAGGTAGGTATGGTGACTGTTGCGGCAGGAAACTGGGTTTAAGGGTTTGGATGCACAAGTAGTATCTCTACTTAGTACGAATTTTTGGCTAGCAAAAGGTTCTAAACAAGCACCACATGTTGCAGGATCTATAACTATATAACTTCTATGCAAATATACGCAACCGTAACTCATTATGTTATCCTACGTGTCCAAATTCAACTAATATGATCAAGTTTGATCATAAATAATGGGTATTCACAATCATAGAAAGATAATGTATTTGTATGTGAAAGTTCTCTTATTTATACCAATCATTCACGAATTGCTTGTATGACCAATATTGTGATTGTCAAACTTCAATAGATATTACTTTCTAAATCAGATGTGAATCTACTACTAATCATAAAGCACATTGATAATTTCAGATTTATTATATTCAATTCACTGATAATTTACTCTTAGGATATAAGTGAAGCACAAGAGTAAACATCAAACTACTCTCAAAAGATATAAGTGAAGATCAAAGAGTAGCTAAAGAATCAAGTAGCTATGTGAGGACTCTCTCTAAATAAAGATTTTCAGATCTGAGTATTTTATTAGAACAACAAGAAAAACAAAAATGGCACTCCAAGAGTAGCACACATCATGTGAAGAAACAAAAAACAACACCACGGTAGTTCTGCTGAAAACAGCATCTGTCCGGGTTAGTTCTAAATAAATCATATGAAGTGCATCAAAACCATATAAAAGTATTGTAAAAATAGGTGAATATGGCATGAATACTTCATAAATTATCGATATGTTGGTGACGTATCAGGCGTCCAGGGGCCATGCGAGGGCGGCCCTGTCGTATCACGGTGGTTGCGGCGGTGCTCCTCTCCCGCAGCCCCATGCAGGAATCCATGCGGGGGAAGATGTGCATAAATTCGTCGTGGTGGTCACGGCAGTCCCCCGGAGGCACCGGAGCTTGCTGCGTCTTCCTGACCTTTTCACAAGGGCTATAAAGGACATACGCCCTCGAGGCCCATGGCTCTAGGCGGACGACTGCAGCAATGGGCCAATGTGGGCGGCGATCAACCTCTCTGTCGAAAGCGCCATGTTCTTGATGCGGTGGTCGAAGTCGTTTGCCCACTACCGGGGACTCGGACCTGGGCATGTTCTCCACTTCAGGTTCGAAGGCTCCGATACCCTCTCCGTGAAGTTCTTCAGAGCGATTGGCGTCCGCCTGCAGTGCTGCACCAAGAGCTCGGGCAACATTAAATTTGACTGCTCCAGCGATAGCGATGACAAAGCCAGCATCCTCGGTGTCAAGTAGTAGGAGTCCAATTAGGCATGCTCAACATCGTAGTTAGGCCCTGGCAGTGGGGTGATTGCTGTGGGAACGAGGCTCCATCTGCAAAATCCCATTTCCGGATCAATCGCCACATCTTACTGGCAGATTTCCTTTTGTGTTTAAATTGTACCCAAGGTAATCTTGCGAATGCTCCAAAAAGACAATGTTGGGTATTAAACTTTGAATATCACGGGATCTCCCATACTTTTTAGGAATATTATATTTTTCTTTGATGAAGAAAAGATGCACATGTGTGTCATCCTTTCCTTTGTTCTTGTAGGAAACGCCTGCCGGCCCGCGTGCCTTCATTGTGGGAGTATTTTAAGAATAAACACTTAATACACATCCCTCTTGGGAAAGTCATGACCGGAGAGACCACCCTATCATCCTTGTCATGGCTTCTTGGGGGGGGGCGAATGGGTCCGAAACACCCAAGCACGCAGCGATTTCGGCGGAGTCACTTGCGTTTCTTGTCAGGTATCTTGCCGGTGTGTGCATCTCTTATCGTGGTTTCTTTCGGAAACAAGTACTTAGCATCCTATCAGTGACGCTGCCACCGGTGAGACCACCTCGTCATCCTCGCCGCGTCTGCCCGAGATGTTGAGTAGGCTCGAAACATCCCAATGCACAACGATTCTGACAAGGGCCCTCCACATGCAAGTTTTCCCACACAAGCGGTAACTTTGTAGCTGGGAAAGAAAAGAATTTACTTATCTTATTTTGCTCTTCTACTTTTCTTGCCACAAGGTGATAGCCCCGAACGTGTTTGCAGGTGTACTTGCCATTCCTTCTGCACTCGAGAAGACATGCGCGCGGGGGTCCCTGCTTCCTTTTGAGTAAAAGAAAGAAGAGAAAATAGAAGAGGCAAGGAACCTTAGTGGTTGGATAGTGGCTTTACACAAGCGGGGAGTTACCACAACATTTTACACAATGTTCATAACATAAATATGTACTTTGGCAAAAAGTTGCGAAACACTTAGCTTTATTAACTGGGCACAGGGTCATCACCTGGCTTTGTACAAAGGATTACATGCATTGACACGAGACTTGCACAGAAGTGGTTGCTGGGTGGCCCGACAACCATGCCTCATGGGTAAATGCTCGACATTCCATGATTTTTGCACCGGGGTTCCATCCTCGGTCCCGAGGTGGATTGCGTCGGGCCTGGTGAATCATACTACCGAGTATGGGCCTTCCCTCTTTGGTGTCAACTTGTTGGATCCCTTTGCGGGCTGGATCTATTGAAGGACAAGGTCACCTTCCTCAATGCTCCTGGTGCACCTTGCGGTTATGATAGTGGCGCAAGGCTTGCTTGTACATGACAACACGTAGTGCGGCCTGGAGACGATCTTCGTCGAGGAGAGCGGCATCGTCATGCCGCAATTGCTCTTGCTTGTAGTCGTCAAAGGCCTGCACTCGAGGTGACCCATATGTGAGTTCCATGGGGAGCATATCTTTTGCACCGTTGACTATGGAGAAGGGTGTTTCACCTATGGCTCGATTCAGTGTCGTTCTAATTGACAAAAGAAGCATCAACAGCTCATCAATCAAGTGCCTTCCGTGCTTGTGCATCTTGTCAAAAGTTGTCGTCTTGAGGCACTGCAATACTTATGCGTTTGTCCTCTCTACTTGGTCGTTGCTCCTTGGGTGAGCAACAGACACAAAGCAGTTCTTGGCGCTAATTTGTTGGCAATATTGCATGAAGCTGTTGCTCATGAACTGTGTGCCATTGTCAGTGATGATTCTGTTGGGCACGCCGAACCGACAGACTAACCCTTTCAGAAACTTGACTGTTGCTTGCGCCATTACCTTTCTCACTAGCTCCACCTCGGTACACTTCGTGAACTTGTCGATTGCTACGGAAGAGAACTCAAAGCGCCTGGTAGCACGGGAGAAGGGTGTTGGAATTAAAGCTTCATGGAACCAAGAAGATCCGAACTCTGGGGCGTGTGCGAAGATCTCAACTAGATCTAGCCTCAAGCTCGCCACCCTACAGCCAAGCCTCGTCGATAGTGTGTGAGTGGGCAGGAAGATGAACACAAAGATTACCCAGGTTCAGGCCACCTTGCGGTGTAAGACCCTACTCCTGCTTTGTGGTCGATTGGACTTGCGAGGAGGTTTGGGGATGAACTAGTACAGTGTATGAGCAGCCTCGTGAGGGCTCCGAGGGGAGGATGCATTGATCCCCTCTACGGTGGAGGCTAGTCCCTATTTATAGTGGCCTTGGTCCTCTTCCCTTATCGCACAGGCGGGAAGGGATCCAACAACGAACAGTTTTGAAAGGGGACAAGAGGTACATCTAATCCTGATGGATAGTGGTCTTCGCCTGCAAAGCTCCTGGGCATGACACGGAGGCGGGCTCGGCGATGACGTCCGTACTACCGAGCTCGTGGTCTTGGTCTTATTGCACAAAAACAGAAAACTTTGGGGGATTCCTTGAGAAACCGCGTATGTCCTTGCCTCCTTAGCATAGAAGAGGAAACTGTCCTCTGCGACTGCTGGCGCCCACCTGGCCTCAGTCGTCATGGCTCACATCATCGCAGCCTCATGAGGCTGGGTACCTGCATAGAAATCTCTGCTCCTCGGAAGGAAGTCCGGGCCAGGACACTCCTCTAGAGATCTTGGTGTTGTTTACCTCGCGAGGTCGGGACCCTCATGAGTGTCTCGTCTTGGGAGTCTTATAGCTGGGTCATACCAAGCCATCGATGGGCCCGCGTTCTAGGCCATAGGCACGCAGATCTAGGTACCCCAGATCCTAGAATGCCGACAGTAGCCCCCGAGCGCAAGGCATGCTCAGGTTGGCTTCGGGGCAAAGCCAAGGAAGGAAGGCCGAAGCGTCGTGGGCCCCAATCGCCTATGGGCTAGGATTGACACGTGGGGCATGATGGGACGTAGACGCCCCCACTTCCCCATGTCGCATCGGCAACCGCCCAGGTTGACAAAGGTTGGCGTGTGCCGTGGGGCCATCATTGCCCAGAATGCAGAGGGATGCCAGTTGGTCTTAGATCTACTATAAGTGTGCGAGGGAGACAAAGACCCTAGGCCGCAATCATCTTCTTGCCTCCCCACTCCAAGCCGCCACTTCCACAACCATGGCAGCAGTGAGGAGGTTGTTTGCTGCCGAGAAAGGGAAGGCCCCCATGGAGGGACCAGACTCGCCGGCACCCAAGAGGGGCCACGGCGATGCTGGTGGTGGTCCCCTGAGGGCATGGGCACACTCCCGTGAAGGATGGTAATATGTCCGGCAGCCATGGGAAGGCTCCCTCCCGCGCAGGCTGCTAAAGTTAAACCTGGAAATGGTTTTGAATTAACCAGGTTAAATGGTCTGGTTCCCTGCTTTGGGTTTGATCGATTTAGTTTTTCATGGGGCTAAACTGTTAACAGTGGGTTTGGTTTTGGGTTAAGGACAAACGAGTTGGATGTGGTTGGGTATGGGCCTATTCAATTTGGTCCCTAATAGTTCCTAGCTAGGTCAGAGAACTTGTTCCTTAGATCGGTTCCCAGCAATCCTATTCAGTTTGGCTCTGCTGCTTCTGTAGCAAGTGTGCGCAGAAGTGTTGTTTGACTTGCCGCTTCCCAGCTAGCACATGGTCAAGCCGGCTGGTTATTAGGTGATACATTTGTATAGATATACAACACATCATGGGTAACTGATCTAAAAACCACAAGTTTAAATTGTGTTTCCTCCACCAATTTAGTTTGGTTTGGGTTGAGATATCTTCTGGTTTAGTTTAGGTTAGGTGGCATAACACATTTTTGTGGTTTTGTTTGGTTTGATTTTCCGAAATTTGTCATGTGGGTTCAGGTTGGGTATGGTTGAGTTACCTAACCATTGCCAGATTTAGCTACAGTATCCATGGTGGCCATGACCAAGTAAGAATGATTACAGAAGCTGCCCGGCCGCTCCGCCCGCAATCTTACTTGGCCAATGCAGCTCAAGAGTTTTCTGGTGTGGGCGGAGAGGCCGATAATCACGTGGCTCCAGCTCCCTTGATTCTTCATGGAGGCGCTGCCGGCCAAAGGACCAGCTGGCCTATGGCTGCAAGCCGACGACTGCTACAGCGAGGCTTCGTGGGTGGAGGTCGAGGTCACCCCTACGAGCTATGTGTTCCTAAACTACGGGTCGTAGATATTCGCTCGCGCTCGCGGCCTACAGGGGAGGCATACCCTCCACTTCAAGTACGATGGGGCAGCAACACTCTTCATCAAGATCTTTGGGGAATACGACACATGCTTGGGGTGTTGCCCGGAGGGTGACAGAGGCGACATCGACCATCTCTCTGTCGATGACGACCGTTGCGGTGGCGATATCCTTGGCGGTGAACTTGCCCTTGGCCACGACCGCAACACCTCTAGCAGTAGTGATGCCTCCTTCGAGAGAATCTTGAGCGACAACGACTAGGATGAGCCGCCACATCACCGCGCCCGGACCAAGGAGGACGGCGAGCCATCGTGCCTCTGCTCAGGAGGACGTTGAGCTGCCACACCGTCGTGCCCTTGTCAAGGAGGAGGAGGACTCCGACTAAGCGTGGGCAACACCGAAGCCAGGCCTCAGGAGTGGTGGTCCTCAGGAGGCCGCCTTTTATTTTTTTATTTCCTGCATTACGAACCATGGAGAGCCCCCGGGGGTGTGTAGTGAACTATGGTGCTTCCGCCTTTAAGTTAGCGTTTTCATCTCATATTCTAGCATTTATATTGCTATTAGTTGAAAGGTTCCTTCCTGTCGTGACTGGGATAACTTAGCTTGGTGTGCTCAAGGCGGGTTCCTGCGTCGTGACGACACACTCCTTCGAAGCTTCGATCCTATGCGCGCCTCTCGTTCCCACAATGATGCAGCTGGGGCACAAAGGCAACTTAGAGATCTTACCGGGGGGCTTCTTCTTTGCGGACTAGACGGCTCCAGAGCCTCAAGAGGTGCCCGCTGCTCATGAGGCCCCTGGGGGGTTCGTGAAGATTTAGGCCCTCCGGAGGTGCCTCCACAAGGCATCGCATCCTGCGAAGGCGCCAATACGCGCTTTATATAGGGTTCCTCGATAATGAGCCAAACCGTGGTTGTTCTTTCCTTGGTCATCCTTCTCCCTATGACCATTTTGGGTTAGAGCCCCTGAGCGAGGGTCGATCATCACTGGTATGCTGGGTCGCGATGCCCGACAAGGCCAGGACATGAGTGCTCCCGAGGTTGGGGGCCAGAGGCAATATGTGCCTGTTGGCTCACTCGAGAGCATCGCGCGAGGATTAGGATGCCAAAGTTTTGGTGAGATACCATGTCTAGCCCCTTTTCGCGGGGCGTGCGTGCACGAGAGAGCTGGCAGGTGCCAAACCTCTTAAAAATGAGACTCAAAACGGGAAATGCTGCAAGGAGAAAAATTCCCACCTCTTTTTAGAATAAAGACGCGAAAACTTCAAACTTCATTCCAAAAATTGGTAAATTTGGTTACAAAAGAGAGCAAAGAACAGCCGCGGCACCTAAGATAGAGTTGCCACCAGCTTGGAGCATGGGGCTCCACTAGGCGTGGGCATAGTCATTGTAAGACCGTGTTGTCGGCCAGCCGGGAGCATGGGGCTTCCAATTGGGCGTGGGTGGGAGCCCCCATAGGGCCGAGGAGCAACGCACCAGGAGACTCTAGGGCATGTGCAACCCCACTCAATATGATGTGAGTGTCACAGGTAGAACTTGTGGAGATAAGCGGAGCTAAAACCTACGATACACGAGTCGAAAACAAAGTTTGCCCGAAAACTCCTTGATAACAACCTCTTCCGTAAAAAGAATGGTGTCTTCACCCCCACCACCCTTCCATGGCGACTCTAGTGTTTTTCCCTAGGATCTTCCTCCTTAGCCGGTGGTTTCTCCTCGTCATCCACTCCTTCAACGTGGCTAGACCTGCTCTTTCTTCTGACCCCCAATTCTACGGGGTCCAATGGAGGATCAACTCTGGATATGGATTTCTCCAAAGGTTTGGCTTTTGCTACTGAGGTTTTTCGAACTTCTAGTCTTACTGTCCACCCCATGGACGGATCTCTTTCTTTTAGCTTGGTGGTATCGTTTAGTAGGCATGATTTCCATTTTGATGAGGATTCTATAGCGGTGGCCCTAGTGGCTGCCATTGGGGGTTCTGCTATTGATCTTTATGTGACTTGCATCAAGGATAAGGTGTTCTCTTTCCAAGTCTCGTGTCAGCAAGTTGGTTTTCATATTGTCGATCTTCGGTCTTTCTCATGTCCACAGTTTAAGTGTTATTTTCATCTTTGGGGAAAAGGGGGTCCAAACTGGTGGTGTCGGTTTAAGATCTGGAAGAAAGAATGTGATGCTGAGTGGATCTTAGTTAGTCCCTCCAAGCGTAGGGCGGCTCTTGGCATGATTGCTATGCGCAAGCCCCCGAAAAAATCAGCATTTCATTCTGGGTATTTAGCTAAGAAGAAGTTATCTTTCTCAACTTTTCAAAATTATGAGATTTGCCATGGTTATCGTTCTCCTGTGATGCAATAATTCATTGATGTGGCTCCAATTGTTGGTTATCCTCTTCCGAGCTATGATCGAGTTGTCGTTCACCCTCCACCGCCGGTGGAACTCAAGTGGACGGTCACCACACCTCCATTACTTTTGGAACTCTTTCGTCTGTTGTGGCGTGATCATCGATGCCAGTTGTTCTATCGTCGTGTTCGGAGGGCGGGAATTCCTACTACTCAAATCAGCCTTTGGAGATTCACGGTTCAAGGGTTGCGATTGAGCCCACTCCCTTGTCCCATTCAGATGTGGGCTGCGTATCTGTCCCATCTCAGTCGGATGACACTTCTGGCCCATCTGCTACACGTCTTTCGCACCTGGTTTTTGCCTTGCAAGATTCTATGAATAGGCAATCTATTCTGTCTTCACAAGAAGCTCAAGATAATTTTAATGCAATGGTTGATGACATGGTGGAAAAAGTGATTACGTGTCAGACCTGTTCAATCTGGGGCTACATGTCTGTGAATTGCCCTTCCCCCGTTCCTTGCTTGGCTTGTAGGTTAGAGGGCCATACATGAAAAGATTGCACCGCATTTACCCTAGAGAAGGGTTTGGTTTGGAAACCAAAGAGTCCCCCTATCTCGGTCTTGCCTTCCATCTTCGAGAAGAATGCTCTGACTCCTCCATCTGCGAGTCGTCGTGTCTCTTCTCCTCCTCCATCGATGTCCCATCAGCCCTGTACGCTGACTGCATCGCCACCTGCAACGCTGCTGCCACCACCTTCATTGCAGCACTCTGCTTCATTGCCATCCCCATTACGGCACTCTGCCTCTTTGCGTGCTGTTGTGTGCGATTCCCGCATGGCAGTTTTTGAACTTGACCCGGAACGATTTGTTTGTATGGGGCACCACATCATCGACGGTGGGGAGAATCGTCTTCCTTGCTCCTTTGTCACCCCTGCTGCTCAGATTGCTCGACGCCATGAGGCCTTCATGATTGCAGAGGTTATGCCTGCATTGTTGGGGAATGTTGCATGGGAAACAAAAATTTTCCTACGCACATGCAAGATCTATCTATGGTGATGAGCATCGACGAGAGGGAGAGTGGATCTACATACCCTTGTAGATCGCTAAGCGGGAAGCGTTAAGAAACGCGGTTGGTGTAGTCGAATGTCTTTGCGATCCAAATCACCGAGTGTTCGGCAATCTCATCATGATCCGACCCACGATCCAATCACGATCCGTCCTGTGAACTCATCACAATCCGTCTCGCGATCTCATCACGATCCGTCTCGCGATCTTGATCACGGTCCTTCCGATCTAGCACCGAACGAATGACACCTCTGCGTTCAGCACACGTACAACTTCATGACGATCTTCGCCTTCTTGATCCAGCAAGAGGGAGCAGAGAGGTAGATGAGTTCTCCGTTAGCGCGATGGCGTTGCAACGATGGTGGTGGAGGAATTCTAGCAGGGCTTCGCCTAAGCACCGCTGAAAACCGATCTAGAGGGGAAACCGATCTAGAGGAAGAAGAGGGCAGCACGTGGCAATTAGGGTTAGCTCTTCCCTATAAATCCTCTAGTATATATAGGAGGGTGGGAGAGGAGGATGCAGCCTCAAACCCTCAATATCTGGCCGAAATTGGAGGTGGAGGAGTCCTACTCCAATCCTATTAGGAGTAGGATTCCTCCTTTCCACTTGAAAACTCTTTCCACCTCTCCACCTCTGGATTTTTTCCTTCTCAAACCTCATGGGATTTAGTGGAGGCTTTGGCCAGACCACTAGGGGCTGGTTTGTCTCCTCCCACAGCCCATGAGACCCCTCGGGGCGTGACACCCCTCCCGATGGTCCCCCGATACACTACCGGCACTCCCGGTACACTACCGATGAGCCCAAAACTTTTCCGGTGACCAAAACAGGACTTCCTATATATAAATCTTTACCTCCAGACCATTCTGAAGCTCCTCGTGACATCCAGGATCTCATTCGGGACTCCGAACAACCTTCGGTCACCACTATACATAACTCTATACTACCGGAACGTCACCGAACCTTAAGTGTGCAGACCCGACAGGTTCGAGAACTATGTAGACATGACCGAGACACCTCTACGGTCAATAACCAATAGCCGGACCTTGATGTCCATATTGGTTCCTACATATTCTATGAAGATCTTTATCGATCGAACCTCTATGTCAAGGATTCAGTTAATCCCGTATGGTGTTCCCTTTGTTCTTCGATATGTTACTTGCTGGAGATTCGATCGTTGGTATGTCCATACCTAGTTCAACCTCGTTACCGGAAGTCTCTTTACTCATTCCGTAATACAAGGTCCTGTGACTAACACTTAGTCACATTGCTTGCAAGGCTTGTTGTGATGTTGTATTACAGAGTGGGCCCTGAGATACCTCTCCGTCACACGGAGTAACAAATCCCAGTCTTGATCCATGCCAACCCAACAGACACCCTCGAAGATACCTGTAGAGCACCTTTATAGTCACCCAGTTACGTTGCGACATTTGATACACACAAGGTACTCCTCCGGTGTCAGTGAGTTGCATCATCTCATGGTCATAGGAACATATACTTGACATGCAGAAAACAGTAGCAATAAACTGACACGATCATATGCTATGTTTGTAGTTTGGGTATTGTCCATCACATCATTCTCCTAATGATGTGATCCCGTTACCAAATGACATCTCATGTCCATGACTAGGAAACCATAGCCATCTTTAATCAACGAGCTAGTCTATTAGAGGCATACTAGGGACATGGTGTTGTCTATGTATCCACACATGTATCTGAGTTTCCGATCAACACAATTATAGCATGGATAATAAAAGATTATTATGAACAAGGAAATATGATAATAACCAATTTATTATTGCCTCTAGGGAATATTTCCAACAGTCTCCCACTTGCACTAGAGTCAATAATCTAGTTCACATCACCATGTGATTCGCATTGTTATGAATCTAACACCTAATGAGTTCTGGGGTTTGATCATGCTTTGCATGTGAGAGAGGTCTTTTAGTCAACGGGTCTGTGACATTCAGATCCGTGTGTACTTTGCAAATCTCTATGTCAAACTGTAAATACTGCTACCACATTCCACTTGGAGCTATTCCAAATGGATGCTCCACTATACGTATCCGGATTGCTACTAAGAGTCATCCGGATTGGTGTTAAAGCTTGCATGGATGTAACTCTTTACGACGAACTCTTTATCACCTACATAATCGAGAAACATTTCCTTAGTATTTTAGTTACTAAGGATGATCTTGACCGCTGTCTAGTGATCCACTCCTGGATCACTCTTGTACCCCTTGATGGACTCATGGCAAGGCACACACAGGTGCGGTACACAACATGGCATACTATACAGAGCCTATGGCTAAGGCATAGGGGATGACATTCGTCCTTTCTCTTTCTTCTGCCGTTGTCGACCTTTGAGTCTCACTCAACTTCACACCTCGCAAATTAGACGAGAACTCTTTCTCTGACTGATCCATTTTGAACTCTTTCAAAATCTTGTCAAGGTATGTACTCATTCAAAGTCTCATCAAGCATCTTGATCTATCACTATAGATCTTGATGCTCAACAATTAGGTAGCTTTATCTAGGTCTTCCTTTGAAAAACTCCTTTCAAACAACCATTTATGCTTTCCAGAAATTCTACATCATTTCCGATCAACAATATGTCAACCACATATACTTATCAGAAACTCTATAGTGCTCCCACTCACTTTATTGTAAATACAAGTTTCTCATAAACTTTGTATAGACTCAAAAACTTTGATCACCTCATCAAAGTGTATATTCGAACTCCAAGATGCTTGCTTCAGTCCATAGAAGGATTACTAAAGCTTGCTTACCTTTTAGCATCCTTAGGACTGATAAAACCTTCTGGTTGTATCTCATACAACCTTTCCTTAAGGAAGGAAACAATGTTTTGACATCCATCTGCCAGATTTCATAATTGAAAAATGCAGGAACTGCTAACATAATTCCAACAGACTTTAGCATCACTACGAGTGAGAAAGTCTCATCGCAGTCAACCCCTTGAACTTGTCGGAAACTTCTTTGCGACAAGTCGAGCTCTATAAATGGTGACATTTACCATCAGCGTCTATCATCATCTCAAAGGTCCATTTGTACTCGACGACTTGCCGTGCAACAAGCAAGTCTACCAAAGTCTATACTTGGTTTTCATACATGGATCCTTTCTCGGATTTCATGGCCTCTAACTATTTGTCAGAATCCGGGCCCACCATCGCTTCTCCACATCTCATAGGTTCATCGTTGTCCAACAACATGACCTCCAAGACAAGGTTGTCGTACCGCTCAGGAGCAGTACACATCCTTTTTGATCTACGAGGTTCGATAGTAACTTGATCCGAAGCTTCATGATCATCACCATTAACTTCCTCTTCAACTAACGTAGGCTTCACAAAAACATCTTCCTGTGCTGCACTACTCTCTGGTTAAACAAAGGTTCAACAACCTCATCAAGTTCTATCTTCCTCCCACTCAATTCTTTCGAGAGAAACTCTTTCTCGAGAAAAGACCCGTTTTAGCAACAAACACTTTATGCTCGGATCTGAGATAGATGGTTTACCCAACTATTCTTAGGGTATTCTATGAAGATGCTTGTCCGCTTTGGGTTCGAGCTCATTAGGTGAAAACCTTTTTCACATAAGCATCGCAGCCCCAAACACTAAGAAATGACAGCTTAGGTTTCTATCAAACCATAATTCATACGGTGTCATCTCAAGGCTTTAGATGGTGCCCTATTTAAAGTGAATGTAGTTATCTCTAATGCATAACCCCAAAATGATAGTGGCAAAACGATAAGAGACATCATAGGATGCACCATATCCAATAGAGCACAACTATGACGTTGGAACACACCATCACACCATGGTGTTCCAGGTGGCGTGAGTTGTGAAACAACTTTCACATTGTCTAAAGTTGTATGCCAAACTCGTAACTCAACTTTTCACCTCCACGATCATATCACGTACATTTTATCTTCTTGTCACTATGATCTTAAACTTCACTCTGAATTTTCTTGAACTTTTTCAAATGATTTAGACTTGCGTTTCATTAAGTAAATGCACACTATTATCTACTCAAATCATTAGTGAAGGTAAGAAAATAACGATATCCACCGCATGCTACAAGACTCATTTGATTGCGTACATCAACATGTATCATTTCCAATAAATCACTTGCCCGCTCCATCAAACCGGAAAACGGGGTCCTTAGTCATCTTGACCAAGAGGCATGGTTCACATGTCTCAACCGATTCAAAAACGAATGAGTCCAAAGGTCCATCAACATGGAGTTTCTTCATGTGATTTATACTAATATGACATTTAGCGGTAGTGCCACAAGTATGTGGTACTATCATTATTAACTTTGTATCCTTTTGCATCAATGTTATCAACATGTGTATTACTACGATCAAGATTCAACAAACCATTCTCACTGGGTGCATGACCATTGAAGGTATTATTCATGTAAATAGAAACCATTATTCTCTAACTTAAATGAATAACCGTGATGCAATAAACACGATCTAATCATGTTCATGCTTAACGCAAACACCAACAACATTTAGGTTTGTCACTAATCCCGAAGGTAGAGAGAGCGTGCGATGTTGATCACATCAACCTTGGAAACATTTCCAACACACAT